>OY754308.1:5477754-6077754 GCA_963573325.1 Astragalus glycyphyllos | reverse complement strand
GAATGTCAGCGTGTCGCACGACCTGCTGTCACCTACTTTGACATTGACTCAGCAAAGCAGGAGCGGGGGGCCCAAAGACGACTTCCTTCTGGTCACAGATAAGTATGAAATTTCTGACGTGAAGGAACTGGTTCATGTAAGTTAATCCAATTAAGCCCCAGCTGTAAACTGTTATTTGCTATAGTTTTTACGGACCCCACACGTCTACTTTATTATGTTAATATTGATATATTAAATGGACGTCCAATTATATTACGTGTGCGCTCTTCAGGTGAGTCACTTTGTCATCTTAGCCACTATTGATGGGATTAACACTGAGAAGCCATGGTGGTGGTACTGGGCATGCAAGTGCCACAAGAAAGTAGTTGAGGACTCTGGAATGTACTACTGCGAAAAGTACGATACCCATGTGACCAATGTGTCCAAAAAGTGAGACATTTATATTGGTTGTATATCTTACTAGATATTACATCGTACTTAGTGTTAATTGATCAGATTTTATTTGCTATACTTTGTGCAATTCCTAATCAAAATTGCTGTTGGTGGTCCTAAGGTATTTTCTGAAGCTGATCGTCATTGACGAAGCTGAGTCTGTGGAGGTTGTGGTGTTTGACCAGAATGTGCATGCACTACTGGAGCGATCATGCGATGACGTTTACGAGTCATGGATGCAGGTTGGTGAATCACTTGACTACCATCTTTGGTTATGTATGGTGTAGTAATTAGTATCTATGGCACCCTTAGGCAAGATTATCGTGTTTGAGTGTGTGCAGTTTGTATCCTATCTGAAATTGCGAAATAATTATGTAGTTCGAATGTATTCAGGATGCTGACAGGGATGAGCTCCCTACTGAGGTGAAAGGGCTGATCGGTAAAGAGGTCCTGTTAAAATTCCATGCACAAGATGAGGATTCAAGTCGTTATGGACGCCAGTGCAAAGCACTGAACATATCAGATGATCGTGAACTCATTGTCATGTACAAACTGCAAATGGGCTGATGCTGAGGTAACCTGTTGAAATAGCACTAACCTATACATTCGACCAATTAAACTAAAACCCCACGTACGGAAATGCATATTGATAAATTGTGCCTTACTTTTCTATTTTGATTTCATATTCAGGCACCATCTGAACCCCTGCTACTCGAAAATACCCCTACAGCGGATTCTGGCAGCGTCAACAACAATGTTGCTGGTGTAGCTCAGGTATTTTAAACTTTAGGGCCTTTATATTTTCATTAATCTATACATTAACCCAAGCAGTAACATGGGGTTAAATAGTAATATAAGCCGAATCCTATAACGTTTGATTGACTAAACTCTTACTCTATCTAGGACCTGATCTCCAAGTTTGAGCAGTCGTCATCGAGATCAAACACTACCGGCAAGGGGAAGCAAGTAATCGACATCCCCAAAGACAGTGATGACACACGTAATTATACACGTAGGCATCAATTATACACGTGATTTAATGTTTGGCTGGTGACTAACCTATAAATTGTAGAATCAGAGAATAGCAAGGACGGATCAATTGGTTTTCGTGTGGCTGCCTCATGCTCCAAATTTAGAAGATTGCTTGGAGATGTTCGTAGCAGTGACACTTCAACACCACAAATAACTACCGTCTCAGAAGAAGGTCACAATGTCAATGTCGTTGGTGTAATTAGCGCTGAATCATCATTTCGTGTCCCTTTGTCTGACATTCAAAACAATAACCTGATACACATGGAAACATGCTCATTGCAAAATATATGAGTTTCTACATTTTGTACAACCGATTATTACAACATGCTATTTGTTTCTTTATTTCACAGTCAACATCCGTAGAGGACGTGGCAGACCAATTAAAACAGATTTAACCCCGTCTACATATTTGACTAACACACCTTATGGTACGATAGAGTTTAATTAAGTAGTTATGACTTAATAGATAACTTCTGAATTAGGGATTATTAATGCGTGCACTTGACAAGCACCTGAAACGTTTATCTGAATTCTACATGAATTTCATTGCTATCATATATTATTTGGTCCATTTCCTTTACTACAGGCAGCATCCCTAAACGACGTGGCAGACCAAGGAAGCCAATTGGGAATCCATCCAACTCTTTAAACATGAATGCTGTAGGTATGATATTAGATAGATAATGGTGGTAGGTTTAACAGTATTTGGGGTCCCTAAATATTGCTGATCATTGTCGTAAGTTGAAATTTTTTAACAATTAAGTTGCATCCATAACATACGTATATCTGGTACTTTTTTGATTCACTCAAATTTATACTTATATCAGTCATGTTGTCATTGTGCTTTCAGGTGGTCTGGACCATACAAATGTAGAAACACCAACCAACGGACAAGCTACCGTCAGCAATTTGTTGTCCCTTCCGGATACCATCAAACCGACAGCTATGTCTGGAGGTACAGTTCGTCAGGTTCCTAATATTGTGCCTCTTTATAAATTCAATTACAACCTTAATCAACGTAAGCATCTCCCAATTAGTGTCCTCAAAACTAAAATTCGTACCCCACAAGATGTGTTTCACCAAATTAAGACATTTGCACGTTGGGCATCACGTTAACCGTTTAAATAGTAGGTTTTAAATTGTCGCTTGCACTTTATATATATGTATATGACATTCCAATGCAGTGACACAACTTGGCAACACAACACCAAAAGGTTTGACAACTAAGGGGGCCATAACACGTCCCATAACTAACGGAAAGAGTCAGCAAAAAAGTTCGCATTCATGCCTGACTGGGCAGCAAGAGCCACAAACGACAGCAATGAATGGTAAATGATATAGTATTCAAAGCCGATTAATTTTACTATTCCACAGTGCTATAACTACAACATGTTCTTCACTCTTACAAGTGAAACACATTTCAGCAAGGCTTTTCAAATTTACAGAATATGAATAAAACCAATGATATAGTCATGTACTAACCATGGTATTGTAATATTCGCACCACAGACTCAGCACAAACTAATGCTGAACCCAGTCTACCAAGCGAAATTCAAACGGACAACGATCATAGGGCTGTACTCGTCAACTTCCCGATAGTAAGGCTTAATTTCGACGAGGATGGCGAACCTGACACAATAAACACACCACATGGAATACCAGGTAGTTCGTTGTTGAAATTTGCATGAAATCAATTGTGGCGAATATTCTGCATTATAATTTAGTAATTTACATAATATTCACCTTTGTTAATGTACCAATTAGATGCCACTGGAGGTCATCAAATACCAACTAATTGATCCACTCTATACGACAACAATGAGGATCGACGTGAGTGTTTCTTCTTTTTTACATCATTATTTTCGACACTTATATATGTCTTCTCAATCAATAGTTTATAATTTTTTATGCTTACGTTAGGAAATACTGAAATTCCCAGATTACAATTCATCACTACTTTTTTTTTTTTTAAACAGCCCCACTTGATTTTGGCCTACCAACACACAAATGTCATGATTGTCATGCTTTGTTTTGGTTTGAAGAAAGGGCAGTCAAGAGTAACCGATCAAGTACCCCTGAGTTTTCTATGTGTTGCATGAAAGGCCAAGTAGACATCCCATTACTCCAAGAGCCACCTTGCTTATTGACAAATCTGATTCGAGGCCTTGATAATAGAAGCAAACATTTTCGTGAAAACATACGATTGTATAATAGCATGTTTGCGTTCACTTCTATGGGAGGTAAAGTGATTTCAAGACATAATAATGGCAATAGTCCACCAAACTTCATCTTGAATGGCCAAAACTACCATCGTATAGGCAGCCTGTTGCCTACTGATGGCGGGACACCGAAGTACGCACAGTTATATATATGGGACACTCAAAACGAGGTTACAAACCGAATGAGCCATTTCAGATATATTCAATTTACCTTTTTGATTTGCCTATCATAAATTTAACTTTAAACTCACTGGTTTACCATAATTGTAATTTCTTAATTTACCATGTTACAAATGACAACGTGTGGATCAATGTATACCTTAAACAGATTTTTACCAAAACAGTTTTACCAAAATTATTCATTAATATATGTTGGATTATCTAGAGACGTTACCGACATTTGGACTCTTACATATATTCCAGGTCCGACAAGAATCCCCGTGCCTTGGATGAATCATTAGTTAGAGACCTTAAAGAAATGCTAGACCAACACAATGTCATTGCGCAGAAGTACAGGCAAGTTCGTGACCTCCAAGAGCAGAACCCAAATCAGAAGATCAGTCTAAGATTGATTAGAGACAGATCAACAGACCCAAGGACCCACAACACACCTACCTGTGATGAAGTTGCTGCATTGATAATTGGGGATGATGCCAATCTTGAGTGTGGTAGGGACATAATCGTCAAACACATGTCTGGTGAGCTCGAACGAGTTCATGAAACACATACCGCTCTGTTGCCTTTGCAGTATCCATTAATTTTTGCCCGTGGTGAGGATGGTGTTCGAGAAAACATTCCATTAAGAGAAAGTGCAGGGGTACTCAGATCAGCCAGCCGACAGAAGGTCACGTTGAGAGAGTTCATAGCATTCAGAATTCAAGAAAGGGACATTGAATTTGGTCAGATTGTTAACTCACGTAGATTGTTCCAACAATTTATTGTTTAGTGTTATACTATGGTGGAGACTTCTAGACTACGATACATCCGAAACAATCAGCAGATAATACGTTCGGAGGTATTGACTGGATTACAAGATGCAGTCACTAGAGGTGAGACTGATGCATCCGCCATAGGAAGACGTGTCATTCTGCCACCATCATTTACAAGAGGTGCTAGGTATATGTTCAACAATTGACAGGATGCAGTGGCAATATGTAAGAGATTTGGATATCCTAATTTGTTCATTACCATCACATGTAATTCAAACTGGCCTGGGCTTGTGGATTTCGTTAAGCCACGTGGCCTGACTGTTAGTGATAGACCTGATATTGTGTCACGTGTCTTCAAGATGAAGTTGGACCAACTGATAATTCATAGCAGATGAGTTAAATTATGACAGGGAGGAGATGGCACGCAAACACAGTGACCTACATAAGAATTTAAATGATGATCAGAAAAAGGCTTATGACATAATGAGGGACTCGGTGATATCCGGCAGAGGTGGTTGTTATTTTGTAAATGGTTACGGTGGTACTGGGAAGACATATCTATACCGTACGGAGACTACAAGTTTACGCTCGTTGGGGTACATTGTCCTAAACACCGCATCCAGTGGAATTGCTGCACTACTACTACCTGGAGGTAAAACTGCGCACTCTACTTTTTCAATCCCACTTGTCCCCCGTGATATTTCCACATGCAGTATAAGTCAAGGTAGTCTAGGTCACAGCTTCTAATGCAGGGAAGACTTATCATCTGGGATGAGGCACCAATGTTACACAGGAATTGCTTTGAAGCACTTGACCGGACTTTGAGGGATATCATGTCCACTGTAGATCCCTCTAACAACGACAAACCATTCGGTGGGAAGACAGTCGTACTCGGCGGTGATTTTAGGCAAATCATACCTGTTATAAGAAAAGGTTCCAGACAAGATGTCCTAAGTGCTGCAATCAACGCTTCTGAAAAATGGTCAAGCTTCAAAGTCCTTAACCTTACTGTCAACATGAGACTGGGTGGTTCAGTTATAGAATCTGAGAGAGATGATATCAAAGAGCTTGCAGATTGGTTGCTCAGAATTGGAGATGGTGATCCAGCATCAAATGAGCATGGAGAGGTCGATGTTGATATCCCTGAAGATTTGTTGATTACAGATGGCACCAACCCATTACAGTCTCTTATTGCCTTTACTTATCCACAACTTTTGGAGAATATAAACACAGCATTTTTTTGAGGAGCGTGCCATATTGGCTCCAACATTAGAGTCTGTGGAGCAAGTTAATGATTACATTTTATCCCAAATTCCTGGTGAAGTCGTGGAGTACCTCAGCTCAGACACTGTGTGCCATTCAGATGAGGACAGTGACTGTCAAAGTGAATGGTTCACTCCTGAATTTCTGAATGATGTCAAGGGTTCCGGTATTCCGAACCACAAGTTACAACTCAAAGTAGGCGTACCTATTATGCTGATGAGGAACATTGACCAGTCTGCAGGTCTATGTAATGGTACACGACTAATGGTAAACCATTTGGGAATGACCATTATAACAGCTACCGTTCTAATAGGGAAGAATATTGGAGACAAAATTCTAATCCCTAGGATGAATCTTATTCAAAGTGATGCTGGTCTTCCATTTAAGTTTAGGCGCCAGCAGTTCCCTATTACAGTTTGCTTCGCGATGACCATCAATAAAAGCCAGGGGCAGTAACTCTCACATGTTGGGATCTACATGCCGAAGCCCGTTTTCACACATGGACAGTTGTATGTTGCTCTTTCACGTGTTAAATCAAGAAAGGGTTTGAAGCTCCTCATACTTGATGAGGATAAAAACTTTTTACGTTCCACCAAAAATGTTGTCTATCGGGAAGTGTTCGAGAATGTGTAGTTGTCATCTGTTTGTTTATTGTAACAAATTTTAATTCAATGTACAACATAGTTTACACTTCAATTCAAATTTGTACCTACACTTGCTACATTTTTTGGAGCCCCTGTTTTTTGTAGGTTGTTTCTATCATGAGATACTCAAACTAAATTATTTAGAAAGTTGTATGACACAAATGCTGTATAACTACTAGGCGATACTTATTTTGTGCATCGCCTGTTATAACTACAACCAGAAATAATGTGATTTCTCTATATGTACAGGTAAACCAATGTAGGTATTAGCAGTACATTAATTTATAGGTAACCCATCTTATTATTATCAGTACCGTAAATGATACTCAAACATGCATTGTGGTTGCTGTGTAAACTAAATTCAGTTGTCAAGCAGTATTTGATTTCATACTTCACAAGTACATACCTGTGATATTCTGATTGGAACGTCATCTAACTGCCACTTTTATATTTCATAACACATCTGAATATGCTGCTCACTGAATTCCAGTAAATGTTCATCCTGTAACAACAAACACAGAACAAAGTCAGCAATGTTGATTGTGTAAAACCAATAAACATATTTTGAAGTAATATATTAAGTGCTTGATAATCATCTACAAAAACAGCGGGGGAGAAATGATTTTGTCTCTTAATACGTAGCTGCATTAATTGTGGATAAGTTGCATACCTTTTAGACCGTATCTTGCTGCCTACCAACATACAACTAATAGTGGCAATCTGTGCCTAAACTTCAACATATAAACCGTTAACAGAAACTTTGCGAAATGATGTAGTGTAAAACTGCAAGTGCATGATACAGATAACACTACTCTAACCACAATTTGTAATCAAGTTAAAGAAAACTGAACTTAATTGCAAACATAAACCTCTAACTACATGTCCAACATCAAAGGTAGATACTAAGTGATGAAAAAGTAAACATATCCGATAGCTGGATACTAAGATAGTCTAAAACTTAAACTTCCCTACACTTTGTCACTACAGTTTGACAAGAAATTCGGTGCGAATGACAACATGACAAAGGGTTGCTCATAATATTTCAACAATAAACTCTTGGTCAGATCCGCGCCTACTGATCTTCACACTATTCCCCTACTGCAAATTATACTCTGTCTTGAAATCAAACCAGCCACCTCCAAGATAACACTCCCCATTTCGTCCCGGACTCCATATAAGTGGCCATTCAGCAGTACCTCCAGAAGGAAGTACAATAGACATCGGTTCCAGTTTATCTGATAGGCATAATGATACAACTCTAGCCGGTACATACTGAAACGCAAAAAAACTGGTCAGAATTTCATATTTTGATTTCAAGCAGTTAATTCCAATTTCTACTACAATGAATTGCGTTGTGTAAATACTCACCAATGGTAACCCCCTTTCGAATGATGCATCAGATAGTTTTGTTGTCCATAATTCCCTTACTCTAACGTCCACGTCCAGAGTATCGTCACGTCCAAGCCGTGCGAATGAATGGATCATGCCACTATTATTCCGCACAACTGAAATCATAATTTCCCCCATATCACGAACCTAATAAGCAACATTTTACCAAACACGGATACGTTATTAGCTTTTCAAATGTAAGAGCCAACACTGAATTGCAGAATAAAATGAGGGTCTATTATACCGATGATCTACTTTAATGTTAAATTCATAAATTTAAAAACAAACACGTATAATGTGTTAATGATGCACAGCAAAACACGTTAAATCATTTTTTTAATAAAGTAAAGATATGATGAACCTTGAAAAAAATATAGTCCCTGGCCCAGAGGTTGTAGTGCATGGCGAAATTAGCCCAGCCTTCGGTAAACCATATAGAACCATCCATCTTTACCCACTCAAAAACCCAATTCATCCCATCTAGACCAACTAAAGTAAGAGGGTTTTGTAGCTTTCTACCATATTTCATTGAAAACTCATCAGGCAATGATTATTTAGAAATATATAATTAGGATTTACTTTACAAAATAACTACCAGTCGACAAATATCTAATATAATCCATAGTAGTCTCAACTAAAACCAGATAGTCAGAACTTACTATTCTGTTCGCATACTCCCTTGATACAAGTTGGTTAAAAAAACGTACAGGTAGACCTCTTGGATAATTCCGAGCCCAGCCATATTGTAGTCCAGCAGCAGTGTACATAATGACACGTACATGATCTTCAAACTGGTGCTTGAAGTGTATTGTATCCAAAAATTGTATGTTATAGCCGTCCCAAAAGTGCTCCCACCCATCACCCAACCAGATGTCTCCATTTCGCCACTCGACCTTTACTGACCACCATTGTCCATCTTTAGTGTCCAGGAACACCGTTTGATCAAATTCCGATCCCCACCTTTCAACGAATCTGCGAGGAAACTTCTGTAACCATTGAATTATAAACTAAATCAGTTGTCCAGCAAAATCATATTGTAAGTACCGTCGATCATTGATATGAGCACAGTGTTATTTACAATTCTATTCCCACTTTTTGGTGGATATGTAACAGCAAAGGTCTTCAAATCATTTTCCTGTAGGGCAAGTAATATCACAATTTCAGAGATACCGTTTGTAGTCATTATTATGATAGCAACTAATTAACGAACAAGCGAACTAGCAATACAGTAATATTTAGCATTCGAATCCAATATAACATTAAAACTGTGATAAGTACATATGCAAATAATATGATTTTTATAAGATTGAAAAAGTGTATAAAGTACTGTAGGAAAAAATAAAAACGTGGTTATAGCACAAAAACAGTTAGATTTGAATGATATCGGCATTCGATGCTGATCAGAAGCTACAAAACCATAAATCTTTCATCTTTTACAGTCATTCACAAAGCAAATTGAGACATGCATTTAGAATTACAACAATGAAAGCAAAAGAACAAGCATTCTATATAATAATGAAGCAACCATTATAGAAGTTGCTGGATATTTAATCACTGAAATACCCAAAGTCTCTGCCACAATTATAACTGAGTTTTTTTATTCTGCAAAGTACATATGGCAGAGTGGGATTTTTTGATTTTCAACGGCATCAACTACTGGATTAGCTACGTCGATAACGGGTATCGTAAACAGAAAGGTCTGTTTGGTTGCGTAGTGTACCAATAAATTTGTCATCATGAAGCAGATTTTCGATGACAAAATAGTGAAAAAACACGGAACATGTAGATGGTTGAATTGAAGACCAAATCAAATCTTCACTTTACTAATTTTTAGAGAATCATATATAATTTAACAAAACTGAAATTAACATTATGGATTATACTACCTCATAAATAAAAACAGTATTACTGGACTTAATCAAGAAAGTAACAAAGACAAGGTTTAAACTCTATGTTCGAAATCAGTGAGTTTCGTTTCGGAGAAAACTTACCTGACTTCCTTCATCTGGTTGATTTCCCTTACTTGAAGTCGAACTTGGTCTTCATACACGGCATGAGGAAGAAGACCCACGTTCTGTAACCATTGTTGCTGCAGGTGAGCGCTCTTGGAGGTAGAACGATGAAAGGAAGAAGACGGAACAGATTTGGGAACGATTGGATAACAAGGGATTTGAGAAAAGAAAGCATAGTTTAAGTTATAATGCGAAATTACGAATTTACCCACACCCTTTAATGCGAAACCCAAAAACACCCTCCACATGTTTTACCTTTTTTTGGAACATACCCATGTTTTACTTATATTTTGGTTAATTCCTTTTTTTTTTGACCGAATTTTGTTTAATTCCTATTTTAAACTACTAAATTTGGGGTTCGCATTTTTAAATCTCTTACATAAGAAGGAGGCAATTAGTTGAAATAAAATACAAATTATGACCCAACAATGCAATGTTCAGTTGTTAAATTATTATTTTCACTTGCCGCATCAGCCTTTCCCTCAAGAAAAAATTAAGTAATTTCGAGACGACGACGTTTCAAAATGTATCCATATGTACATAGGTTCATAGCACTAGATAAACATAATTAATTATATTTTGTCACTCTTAATTTGTTTCAGTATAATGTATGTCACGCTGATAACCGGAGAATAATAGCCTAATTATTTTCTAAATATTAGAGTAATTGTAAAAAAAATAAAAGACGAGTATTAGTATGCACTTATTCGCATGATATTGTTTTTTCCTATCATAGTTATACTAATCAATCCTTTAGTTTAAAATAAAGAAATATATTAAGTCACATGATGCCAACTTAAAAACATTTTTTTGTTATAATTCCTAAAAAATTTCTAAACTCTTCAGCTACATAGAAATGTCGACCCGTATTGACACGGGTGAGACATGCTAGTATTATTTATAGACTTTTACAACCACAACTAATAATAATTTGTAGAATGATTGACATATAATATGGTTTTCACTTGACTATCTTTTTTCAATGACGTGTCAACTTATAATTGGAAGACAGTGTAAAACACTTTTACACCTATTGTGTATATAAATTAAATTCAAATTATTATTATGTCAATGCCTCTTCCTACAATAATGTAAAAGATTAAATTTATATACACTATGTTTGTATAAGAGCTTTTACGACATCAGCCAATCACGAAACGACACGTCACAAAAATGTTTGACTTTATCTTAACTACCTCAAAAGTCATCCAGACAATAAATTTTTATTAGTTGATAGTGTAAAAAGTTTTATAGCAACTATGTATACCAATTAAACTCTAATTTAAATCATATAGAGCATATTGGTACAACTTTGTAGTATAACAGACTATTTTGAAGCCAAAAAATAATAGAGTGACCAACTAAAATAAAGATGAAGAGCAAAATGTATAACAACCTTGTTTGAAAGTATAAGAAAACTTCAGGGGATATGACCCCCCACATGCCCTTCAGAATGACATCAAATATGAATCCTCAAGCAAAATTCAAGCGCAAGCCTTTTCAGAATTGGATGCAAGTCTTGATTGAGATGTTGTGCCGAGATGCTCACCAAGATGGGAACCTAGAAAATTCCGAGGTTGCTCCGAGATGCAACCCCTTGCGTTGATCTGGAAAAAAGGGGGGGGGGGGTGTGTAACTGCACACGCTCCAGTGCTTAAGTAAACAAAGTGAAAATGTGGCAGGCTGTAATAAATGTGTACCCGACGTATTGATGGGACAACATATTTATACCGAATAGTGTCAACAATGTGGCGTGATTTTCAAGGTTGAGCGTGCAGTGGAAAAAGTAGGGGTGATGCACCAAGCGATGGGGAAATATAGATTCTAGCCATCAATTCTTTGTGGATCATGGTCCTTTTGTATGAAGTTCAAGTGCTAGGACGGTCAAGAACAAGTTTCCCCCTAAGCCGGGGTCGTTCTGACTGAAGGGTGTCGACTTGAAAGTCTAATGAGTCGTTCAATGAGATTTAGTATGTTACTGACCCATCTGTTTACATGTACTCAACAGTTCTCTTGTTTCCCCCAATGCACACTTTGGTGGATCGTCGTGGTTGGAACTCTAAGAGGTCGACCCAGTATCCCGGGGGAGTGTTAGGGCTCGCTGATGTTGTGCTTTTCAGAGTGGATAGCGCATGTAGCTTTCTGCTCGTTAGATCTTGATGGGACGATTGATGGTGCTCCATTGGCAAGACACGTGGGGTTTATTTTTTTAACCAAAGCGTTATGTCATTAAGGCTCTTAATGTGGTCTTGGTTTTTTCGATCTCAGTATTGAATCGGTCCATGAACGCGTTAAGGCTTTCACTAGACTTCTATCGTAGGGTGATCAGGTTGGTGGTACTCTTCACTAGAACTTGATTAGTGGCAAAACGAATCTTGAATTGATTGGTCAGATCTTCGTAAGAATGGAGGCACCCTCTAGGTAGATTCGAAAACTAGCCGAGGGTTGACTTCTCCAACAAGCAGGAAAATGTCTTGCCCTTGACTCTTTTAGAGGTCAGTCCCTGAATTTAAAAGCCAGGATCCATGAGACGAAGGGGTGCAACATATGGCAAGCCGCTTCTTCGGTGTCGTATTTCTCTGCACCTGCAAAGTCCACGTCCCTATGGAGGGAGCTTGGTGAGTTGTCAGTGAATGAGTAACTTTTCAAGTGACTAAAGGTGAACCTGCTGTTGGAACCACTATTAGAAGAATGACGTGGGCTAGGTATTGGCGACCGAGCTCTGCGCTTTTTATCCCTCTATTGTCTACCGTTGTGCCTTGGTGGTGGTGTAAGTGTTTGAGAAGCGCCTGGTTTGCAGCGTCTTTTCTTGATGGATCATGGCGCTCAGGCATCGCTTTAAGGTTTCATTTTCTGCCTTCAGAATCTCTTCAGCTTCGTGTTTAGGGATCTTCGTATACCGCTTGATCATTCCCGTACACTTTCCCTGCGACCACTGCATTGGTTTGGACTATCTCCACATATCTCTCTTCCTGACCTCTTTGGATTCTTCTTTGTTGGTTCGATGGAGGACCTTGAAGAGTGCCTTTTGGGGGACCCTTAGGAGGTCCTCGAAGTGAATTGTTGGGTGGAGGAGGGTTACCTATCACCGAAAGGGGGTTCCCTTCAGGAGGATAGGGGACCTTTGTCGCACTGTTTTTGGTGGTGACCATCTGATCAGTTGATGAGTGAGAATATGGTGGTCCAAGAATGTTTTACCGGAGCCCCATGGTGGGCGCCAAATGTTGATTCTTAAATCTGCACAACAGTGGCCCTCCTCCGTACGGTGGTTGATGGCTTCACGTCTCCACCCTGGGAGCTATCCCTGCAAAGACACATTGATGCCTATTTCAGTATTAAGGCTTAAAATAAGAGGAGAGCAATAAAGTAGCATAGGTAAGCTGAAAAGCTTGTCAAACCTATAGGATGAGGATCCCTATTTATAGAAGTACCGTTGAAGAGCCTTAAAGGCCTAAGGGCGAATCCTAGTCGTTGGAGGTCACTGCTTCTTTAGGAGGAAGTTACTAGGAGAATAGTTAATGAAGTCGCGGTGAGATCTTCAGTCGTAATGCCGTTGTTACTTGTTTTGCATGTTGGGAGGAACTAGAATTTAGTTCCAACCCCAAATCCGAGTGTGGGTCCGATTCTGAGGAACTACTCAGGTGGACCTTGGAGACTGTCCCGTACTTGGGTTTAATTATTGTGCTATGTTCTTTCTGCTCCTTATAGAACAAATTACCTATATGAGAGGTCGGGCCCTATCCTATCATCGGCATAGGTCGATATTAGGTTAGCGACCGATTTCCAATGGAGCTCGGCACTAGGCCAGGTCGGAACTAGTCGTGACCGTAACAATATCCATATAAATTGAAACTATTTTTAGTATCAATAAATGAACATTGTTTGCGTCAAATTTTTTTCCCTATCTTTAATCAATACTATCAATTCAATTTTTTGGCTCCTTTGTTGAAAATAGTAAATACGTATTGCAAGACTACTATGGATGAGGTTGATTACATACTGTTCCTAACTAGATCCTGAGATAGGACTAAGATAGAACTCAATGAACAATGAAAATATAGTAAGAGTACAGAGTTGAATATTCAACGTGGGATCCTTTCATTAGCCTCTCTGGGCAATATATATAGTACAAAGGGTATTTATTGATATTTATTACATATTATTGTCGTTGCCTATTTGGGGGCGAGATTACAGGGGTTTCAATATATATATATATATATATATATATATATATATATATATATATATTCTGCCTATTATCAGTCTCCGGCCGAACCAGGAGACGAGGCTGGGCTTCGAGGAGAGGGGTGGAGTCCCTCAGTCTGCAGTGTTGCTAAAGTCCCTCGGGGCTGTAGGTCGGCCTAGGTCTTCGGATGTTCTGTTTTATTCTCATGTGAGACAGTCGTGTTAGCTACGAGGGAGTGTTTGGCCGAACTCTCAGGAGTAGTCGGCTCTGCTGTGAACACAGTCCCTCGAGCAGTAACTACGAAGTACAAAGGCACTCTTCACAGGGTAGCCTCGTTCTGGGCTTGATGCCTCATAGTCCCTCGGTGATAGGTGACCGACAACAAAGTTCAGAGGCGAACCCTGTATTTGGATAGGACATTTTGATTTGACAGCTTGACCCTTGACTTTATCTTTTCGGGAGTTTCACTTTGACGAGGATTTACTTCCTTGGGATTTTCGCATTTGACTGGCGTTTGTTTATGCGTTGTCATAAATACTTGCTCTTGGAGTTTTCTCTTACCTTGCTATATAAGAAGGGGTTATTGGCCTGCATTCTTTGCTAACTATGGATTCGCTTCTTGCTATAGTTCTTCTTGATGCTGGGATGGCCTCTCCCTTCTTGAGTCTTCTGCGCAACCCCAACAAGTTTTGTCGCATTGGGGTTGCCAAGAGGTTCAAGTGGGAGTTGTTGATCTTCATGAGTTGTGGGTATTTCTTGACGAGGTTATTATTCTGGATGTGGGTTTGTGCAGAAGACTCAAAACATGGTGTGCCTGCAGGTCAGGTTGACACTCGCCTGAGGTTGCTCCTTGGCCGTTCGAGGAGAGCCTTGCAAGGGGTTTTACGGTGATTTCTGGCTTCCATTAGTAGGCATTCCTCGGGGTATCCTTTGTGATGCTTCCGAATTTCCGTGGCAGGAGCTCTGATGGAAGCTTAAGGTTCATCTGCTTCATCTTCGATTGGTTTCGAAGGCTTCTTGAGACCTGCTGACTTGGTGCTGCTCCTTCAAGACGATTATCAGAAAAGAGGCTCAACGCAGGGGGGCCGAATGATGCGTTAGTACTTATTTTGCAATTTATATTTAATGCCAGTTGTAATTTAGACAACTTATGTACTGATGTAACTAAATCAAGCAAAAAATAAAAAAGTTTACACCAATCCTCCTTCGTTGGCAACTGTCTCAGTCAACATTCTTCTCTGATTCAGCTCAAAATTTTTTATCACGATCATGGGATCATTCCCATCGTTCAACTTGAGCGGTGTTTCCTTTGTCGTTGAGTGGGGAGTGGTGTGGTACGACCACCGAATTAGGAAAGCTCCTCGACCCAATTTCCCTTTTACAGTGTCTAGTTTCTTTTTAAAGCAATTTAAGATTCTGTTGTTCACAGGCTTAGCTTGATCATTTTTTAGGGGGTGCTCGGCTCATGTGAGAAACTGTCGGAACTCTCGGATGGTCCAAGTTGCGCGGAATTGGAAACTAGCGAGCTTTCAAAACAACGGGTGTTATCTGTTACAATTATCGTTACGAAGCCGAACCTAGATTTTATTTCCTTCTAGGAACTTTTTTTGAAATGTTTAGTTGTGACGGCTGCTACTGCCTCCACTTTGTGAAGTAATATATGGAATATATGGGCACAATTAGAAATCTGACTTGTTCAAGTGCAAGTGGGAAGGGTCCTAAAATGTCAGCTTCCCACATAAAAATGCCCAAGGAGAGACTACTTAGTGGAGATTGGCAGCGGGCTCTCGAGATTTCAGAGTGCTGTTGGCATTTGCAGCACTTTTCACATAGTTCGTGCAGTCTTTGTTAAGGCTCGAAGAGTAGTATCACCTGAAAGTGGCGTCAATATGGCTTCGAGGAACGCACTTTTGTCTCTGGCTAAAATTAAGTCCCACAACAGTCCATATCGGATTCATAACAAGAAAAATTGGTCCCTTTAACCGTCATCTAAATCTCTAACTTAACTTGGTGATGTGTACTGTTAAACCATTAAATGTTTAGTGACGTGGCACCAACTATTTGTTTTTGAAAAAACGTACACTAGAAGAGGACAATTTAATTCCTATACTTCAAATCGTGACATAAGTGTAAAAAAAATTATAATTTACTACTCTGTATCTAAAAGGGGATGTTTTAGTCCTTTAGCAATAAGGGGATGTTTTAGTCCATTTTTGAGCATTTAGGTATCTGGGCTCCCTTCTCCCCTTATTGCTGTCAGGTTCTTAGGATGATTAATGTGGCACCTTCTCAACTTCACCAGAATGGTTGGGCATATATACGCGCCTTCGAGATGTTGTGCGAGTGTCTTGGGATTGAAGCATCGGCTTACAAGTTCCTGCATTTCTTTATAAAAGGGGATGTTTTAGTCCTTTAGAAATAAATTTTAAAGTGTTCATCACAACGTCGTGAGTCCTAAGGGACAATGGGGAAGGAATTGAATTGCATTCGCATATGAACAAGGTGCTTCCTTTTTGTCTATAATTTTGTTGATTACAACCCAAGTAGTATATGATGCAACAAATTTATATTAATAAATTATTTCTAAGTTGAAGAGCTTTTTAATTTTTATGCAGTCCAAAAGACATGTATGAAATCTAATATATAGTGATGATGATAAGAAACATACATAACCTTTTGGAGCTTTATTCTAAGTATAACACTTACATGTATCTCGATCACTTCATAAACATATATATATATATATATATATATATATATATATATATATATATATATATATTTATTAATTAGTAAAAACACATAAAGCAAAAAATGGTGCTAGTACCACATATGAGTTCTAGTACCAATTATTCTATTGAGTACACTCCAAGGCCAACCAACTACAATCTTATTCTTTTTGGAACACAACAGGCAATGCACCACCATCCAATGCCAACAAAATCTTTCCATTGTTTTGTAGAACACCAACATTGCCACATGGAAATTTACAAGTGGGGCACACATCTGTTGGACACCACTGAATATTATAGACACCTATAGTTTGAGTCTGCACAATCCTAAAGAAATTACCGTATGATCTTGCACCATCATCTCTCCCAGTGATAATAAACCTCCTTCCACTGCTTATATCTTTTTGACCCAACCTCCATTCTGTCGATTGCAGACAGCTTGAGGAAGCTTCGAATGTTATTTTCAAGTCCTTATTTGCCCTTATATCGTCATCATCATGATTGACAACAAAAGGGGTGAACCTCACAATCACGCCGTGTGGCAAGTCAGTGTTTTCAAGACCAACGTGTAAAGGGCATGACCCATTTGTGTTGATCAAAGTGGAACGACCTCCATTACCTGTTATAGCTGGTCTTATGAAGTATTCTTCATCCATCTCAACTGTGTCGCCACTCGTGTCTAACACAAGTTGGGCTATTGATGTTGTGGCCATGAAAAGGCATACTGCAAGGACGATGATATCGAGGGATCCAGTCATTCTCATTGACATGGTTATTTTATTTATTGTGTAAGGAAAACAATGGTTTTTGTTTGATGAGAGGATATCCTAGTAGTGAATTGATATGGTGTTGTCAGGAGAGGTATTTATAGGATATATTGATTATGGTGAATATAAGTGTCCAACATAATACTTTTATTAAAACGAATCTTCCCTGGAAGGATATGGAAGAATGCATGGGCATGGGATGATGGTGACTTTTTCCATCGTGTGAATCGTCGACCAATGAAATTGATAAGTGAATGTGCATATGGCTCCATAACATAAGACACAAAACCGAACAAAACCTTAGGAAAATAAAAGCAAACAAAACATAATAACATTTGTTGCGTTCACTAATTTCATGTCCACCCTGGTTATCTCTCCTTTGTTTCAAACAATAAAAAAATATTACATTCTAGTGTTAAATAAAATGCATGAAATCAAAATATGGTATCTGAAAGCCCACGATGATGTTTCACAAACTCCTCTTTTAGCTAGGTACACTTTGGTATCTCTCATTACCGTTAAAATAAAATGCATGAAACCAAAAAATGGTATCTCTCATTATTGTGGTACATTTTAGCTAGGTACACATAAGAACTATTAAGAAGCTACAAGCGGTGATTCTGTTTCATTTAAACTACAATTCATACTTAAAATAGAAAGTTTATATTGCGATGAATATAGTTAGTTGTTTTACGAACAGAGAAGTGAGACTATTCAAACAATAAAAAAAAATTATACATAGAGAACTTAATTTACACGAGAAAGGCTAAATGCAAAAATAGTTATACCAATGGTATGCAATTTTCCCCCTCGAGACTCAAAAGAAGAATAATCATTTATCAAAAAATAGTCATTAATCATCAAGTCAAAATAAAAATCATTATGCTGTCAATGGTAAGATTTCTCTACCAGGACTAAAAAACATAAAAATATAAAGACAGTGAAACCTCAAGGGGTTGGCCTAGGGAGCATGATAGGATTTGTATTCAGAAGGTTCTGGATTCAAATCCCCACTAGTCCCCTTGTGGTGAGGTACATGTAATTACTTTCGTAAGTGCTCAATAAGATCCCGAAGATCTTCTATGCCTTGAACTGGAACGTCATCCGCTCACCCAAAAATTCTGTAATCATTAAAATAAAGACAGTCAAAAACACAAAATATGTAAAATATTTCTTGTCGGGTCTCAAAAATAAAATATTCATTTGCCAAAAATAAAGACTTTTATAAAACTAAGTGAAGAAATAATTATAAGGCTTAAATATCATTTTATTCCTTTTAAATTTGGTGTTTTTTGGTTTTGGTCCCTGTAGAAAATATTTTTTTTGTTTTAGTCATTGCAACTTCCAAAATCATCACTTTTAGTCCTCTAGTGTATTTTGTGATTAAAAGTAATTCTTTTACCTAAGAGAACTAATCATTTCATTTACAACTTGTGTCCAAATACATGCTGGAATATTATCGTATACCTTGATGGCCGATAGTAGATAAGGCTAGCTCGGGAAGAGTATGAGTCGTGTTATCCATCTCCCCCCTAGAGAACTCCACATGAAAATTTTCACTAGAAAAGAAAACAAATTTCTGCTAAAATTTAAAATACAACCAAGTTTAGTGTTAAAAAAATTAACTTTGTTGAAATTATCAACCACCGTCTTCGCATCAAACTCAAATATGACATCTGTGAAGCCCAATCACGAACCCAATCAATAAAGAGACCCATAGCTTCACCTTGTGAATTCTAGGATTGGGGATATGCAGTGAGTCTTAGAACAAATTAATAAAAATACCATTTTTATACTGAACACACTTGCCAATGCCAACCTTATTAATTGCCACTGAGAAAGATGAAAAAATGTTGCACTTTAAAGTACATGATGTGGCTTTTTTTATTACGTAGGAAGGGACTAAAATAAAAAGTCATCTACATTCGAAAGGACTAAACTAGAAATAAAATTATATGCACATGGGCTTAAAGAGAAGTCACATAGTCGTTTTTAAACACAAAACACTCTTGGTTGAGGGACTAATAGTAATGGTTTTATGAACTGCAGGGACTAAAAAAAATAATTTTTAACGAGACTAAAACAAAAAAATCGTTAATTTTGCAGGACCTAAAATGATATTTAAACCTAGCTATAATTATACAGATATCATATAATATTTTCTTGTAGGATGCTCATTTATTAACATGTGTGTTTTGTTCTCTCCGTGATATCAAAACTATGTATTCATTTATCAAAACTAAATACTACAACAAAAAAAAAGACTTTTGTCGGCAATAAGTAATGCTTTTAGTACCAATAGAAATGGCCACTAAAAGTTTTACCAGCTTTACCGATCACTTAGACAAATGTTGGTAAATGGTCATTTTATTGCTGCTAAAACTTTGAACTTACATCCTATGTATAGTTTATTTAGAGTCTATGTATAGTTTATGCATAAAAATTGATTGGTTGAGTGGAAATAAAATTACTCTCGAGAGTGCATCTTCTCCCATATGGATACTGTACTGGCATAATGCTTCAAACGCAATATATGCATCCATTCCAGTGGACAAGCTGAAATTCAAAAAGGCAAATTAACCTAACAATGGAAAGATAAAAATAATAAGGAATAGAATTTAGTACACATTTGATAAATAATTTCAAACGAACTTACGTGTGAGAGTTATTATTCCATATACATCCCACAAGCTAGGTTCTAGAATATTCAAAATCAGCACATACACTAGTAAAAAAGGTAATTTTCAAACAAAGCAAACTCAAATAAAAGAAATATTGGATTGTAATTTTAAAAAATAACAAACCACTCAAGAGTAAAAGCCAGTAACATACCATAACAAAATAGTCACCTTGCCTGCCCTTGTAACGTGGTTGTGGCACACCATGCATGACTTCCGCCGAGAGTACTATACAAAACGACGGCTCTGAAGCCCATAATGAGGTTCTTCTTCTCCCCCCATTCTTCATTTCTATGATTTGCATTTTCATATTACAGTAGATTAGCTCTATTCATTCTATTCATTTTCTCATTTTTGCTATATTTGTTTGTAACATCCCAAATTTGTAGTCGACAAAAACAAATATGAGATATTTCCTTTAGCCATTCAGAGATGCACTTCTACGAATTCAAAAATTCGTAACTGATGAATCAATTATGAACAACTGGAATTATCAATTTGCTTTAAAACTTTATATTTTGATACATAAACAAATCCACAAATATTCATATAATTCCAGTCATTACAAAAATTCGCTAATCCAAGTGCATTAATCCTAAACTTAAACTTGGCCATAACCCGATATCTAATACCGAGTACCCATCATGACCCGTGAACTTCCTCAACATGATAGCCCCAAGCAGTTAGGGTCCTGAACTTCCTGAACAATCCTTAGACTTTACCTGTGTATCTGAAAAACAATCAACAATAAACAGTGAGATTACAAATCTCGATGAGTGACTCCGAGACCCCTTACGGTTCCTCTCATTCGTTCTCTTTTAGTTATCTTAATTATTTTGAAGACCGGCTCGAGAGACCAAATCACTTAATCCCTACGAGCCCTCTGATCCGGCAATCACTGCACGAATCATTATATTTTCCATAAACATAATTTCTTTTTTATCTTTGGCTTAGCATAATCCGTGAAACGAAATCTCACGAGATCACGGAAACCCCAATCCAACATAGCCATGAGGGATAATGCTAGGGCCTTGGCTTCTGGGCTCATGACTTCCCTCCACCAAGTATGCTAAATAACTCGGAGTCGTCACCCCGTTAATACCTTATTAATCCCTGAACAATATTACACATGTTCAGGAATTCCATTTAAAACCATTTAAGGTTCCCACTCGTTTATACTACATTCCGATCAACACATAATTCAATTAACGAACTCAAGTGACAAGTTATCATCCACCATACATAAACATAATTCAAATTCATGATATTTCAATAGACAGTCTAGGTGCAATAAGTTTTCAGCAAGTAAGTATAAACTTCGGAAAATTATTTGACCGACCAAACGACAACGAAATTCAACAAATGACCCCTCTACAAAAAGCTAATGATGTCTATTTTCTGAATATGACTTTTGTTTTGCAAAATGGTGAGCCAATAAGTACAGTTTCATCAAACAAGATACTATGTTCAGAAAAGGGAACAGCTACTGTGACCTAACTTGAAACTCTCCTAAAATGATCAATACTCATTCAAACTACATGGAACTTGAGTCTAAATCGTGGCCAATTAAGTCTAGTTTTCAATAAAATAAGAATCATTCAAAGATGAGTCCAAATGAAAATACCATGCCCGAAATACTGAACCCATACCCAGATTGTTTCCAGAATTTTAACCTAACTTGTGTCACCTATAACTCGAGTTATACAACTCCAAATGCAACCAAACCAGTACCAATTTGACAAACATCAAGTGTAGTTTCTAAAAGGCGAACCATATAATTTTTGGACTTCTAGATTGTTCCCAGTTACTGTATAACCGAACCTACACCCAGTATAGTCCTAGATTTTTTTATCTGACTTGTGACTACAATTTCTCCTGCTATACTTATCCAAATTTATTAAACTCAGTGCCTAAATTGTAGCAAATTGTGTGTATTTTCCAGGAAAGCAAACC
Organism: Astragalus glycyphyllos; assembly: GCA_963573325.1. Taxonomy (NCBI): domain Eukaryota; kingdom Viridiplantae; phylum Streptophyta; class Magnoliopsida; order Fabales; family Fabaceae; genus Astragalus; species Astragalus glycyphyllos. The sequence continues at coordinate 6,055,518 of OY754308.1, read as the reverse complement.
TTAAAATTTTTGGACTCACAGAAAGTTCAGAATATCAGAAACACTTAAGCTATGTCAAACAGTCTCAAACAGAGTTTCAGCACAACATTATGCACACTTAACACCACCAATCACCAAAATTCAGCAACCAATTCAATTCATGCTGTAAATTCAGAATACACACACTACATTTTAAAATATATAACGTGGTGAGAACACTCACCCGGAGAGACAAACAATTCAAATAACGGAAGACGCGATCAAGCTCTACCCATACCGGATCTAATTTGGTCAGCATCTGTGAGTAATTTAGGAATGAGAATAAAGTATTCAATTTCTAGCCAAAACCATTCAAACCAGTGCCTATTGTGTATAAAATTTTGTCTATTTTCCTATGGTTTAAGTCCAACACTGATATGATGAGTATTCAGGGAGTTACAGCTAAAATACGGAGACTGGTTCGAAAACATTACTGTTACAAAACTGAAACTTGTAATTAATTTTTCTCCCTCAATATTCACTCAAATCAAGTGGTTCTTGCGCCTATCTTGAAGCATTTTATGTGTAGTTTCAAAAGAATCAAAAGCTAACTTCATAGGACCTCTGCACAGTGAGTTACAGAGAAATTACCATGGGTTGCTCAAAATAGTTTTCTGCAGAATATTTTCCAGCAACCTTGTCCTTTCTTTAAGCTTCCTATGAGCTCGAATTTGACTCCCAAAATCCTACCTCTTGCTTCAATATTTCAACAACAGCTACTGAGACTCTAACTTCAAGCACTCAAACTCACATGCAAGATCCAATCAAGCATCCATGACCCTCAAATTCCAATTTTTGACAATTTTGAGCTTAAGGTTCATCAATGGTGAAATGAGGAGGTGTATGATTTGGGTGTTGAAAAGGATATCAGTGAGTAGAGGAGAAGGAACTGAGTGTGATGGTGTCAAAACAAGCAACATGCATGAGATTTGGGTGATGGTGAGGATCTATGGTTCTCCTCTTCTCTCCCTCTCTCTCACGGTTCTCCTCACTCTCTCTCTTTTCTCTTGCTTTCTATTTTTCAACTGATTTTGTTTTCCTCTAGTGTGGGTGTGTGTTTAATAAATATGTTTTGTTTTTGTGTTGTTAAGTGAGCTGAAGGAAAACTAAATAGGAAAGGACCCTTTTACCCCTAAGTGATAAACACTCTACATTATTGCTAATACACTACCCCAATGCAACATAATTCCACAACATGGCAATTTAATCTTGCTAATATATAATCAAGCAAGTTAAATTACTTAGTTTGACCATCAATTTACTATGAAAAGTTTGCTAATTTCAAATATCGAAATTAGTAAAATTGGGGATGTTACATTGTTCTTTTATTTTCTAATTTTACAATGGAGGCACTATGCCAAAAAATAACAGCGCATCTTTAACAGCGCTTATTAAAAGATAGTGCTGCCAAAGGATACACAGAGGTTTTTTATAGCGCTTAGGTTAAGAAGCGCTGTCATAGGTGTCATCTTTAATAGCCCTTTTTAAGAACAATGCTCTCATAGGTCTCTATGTGTGAGGTTTTTCTAGAAGGATTCCTATAACAGCGCTTTCTTACAAAAAGTGCTTTCATAGATCCAATTTTTTACAGTGCCTCTTTAATAGCGCTTTATAGCACAGGCGCTGTCATAGGCCTCTAAGCCAAAATTTATTTTAACATAAGGTTTTTTTGTTGACCAAAACATAACTTTTAAATACAAGAAATTTAAGAGTTAAATTTATTTTTAGTCTCTCTACATTCAAAGACAATAACGAAAAAAACGTATTAATCTGGAAACGAAAAAAATAAAATCAAACAAAAAAACGAATTGAAGTTCCAGTTGCAGATCTCATGAAGAAGAAGACATGTGTTTACGTAACATATATTATTTGTTGGCATAATATTCTCAAATAAGTGTGTGGTTCAGTGGTATTTCAGTTTGGTTACTTCTCTTTGCTAGCGGGTTCGAATCCTATATTTGCCAAAATTCTAATATTTTTTTAAAGAAAAACCAACCTAAGACAGCGCTTCTTTGTGAATTAATGCTATTATAGGTTAGTCTATAAAAACGCTTCTTTTAATAAGCGCTGTTATAAGGGATCTATGACAGCACTTTCTATGAAAAAGCGTTGTTAAAGGGGACCTATAAAAGCGCTTCTTAAGTGTTTGGAAGTACAGTCATAACTTATAACAACACTGGAATAGACAACGCTTTTATGCGCTGTCATAGGCTCAAAAAAAGCGCTGTCAAAGCCCATTTTTACAATGGAGGCCTTGCTTTTTTTTAATGAACACATTTATTAGTGGATTTCTTGTGCCTTTTTTTGGTAAGGTTATTTCTCTTGATTCAAATTCTCTTTAAGGTTTTGTTGATTCATTTTAGCGTTTAAGACAATAGCTATATTGTTCGGTACCTAGGCTTCCGGTACGGATAAGCCTGGGATACTAGATTGAGTGAATGCGCTTCCAAGGGTTGAAGATAGAGCTCGGGATGTCCGAGGTCTCTCACACGACCACGACGGGTGGGGGGTACCTGCAAAACACTCCGACGCTCAAGTCAGTAAGAGAAAGAGAGAGAAATAAGGAAAAATAGAATAATGTGAATGAGTAAAAGTTACCGTGACTAGGGGGCGGGACCTCTATTTATAGGCAAGGCGTCGTACTTGAGACGTTGGATGTGGGTGCATGGATCCTAACCGTTGGATGCGGGTACCAGGGATTTGAGTACATGCTGGATTACCTGGAGTACGGGAATGGGCCAGGCCCAAGTCTTACAAGGTTTGGCCCAGTCCGAAACACTGGCCCCCCAAATCGGGGACGAGAGAAGCATGATGTCAGCCATGGCTTGATTTGACTGTTGGTTTGAGGTAATGACTGCCACATGTAATCCACAGAGAGGGGAACAGGTGTGTGACGCTTGGTGAGATCGAGGGTGCCTTATGGTGCAGCAATGAAGTGACACATTGATGTGACATGACGCTTCGCATCATGCCCTTATATAAGGTCAGTTGGGGGCTCATTTGCGCACCCTTTCATTTTTTGAGAGATTGAGCTCTGCAAACTGGGAATTTTCCGACCACCGTACGAGATCAACACCACCGTTCACCGCCGACGGTTTCTGGGCCTTTGCTAAAACGAGATAAAAATTCAAGTCGACATCAGGAGATACCTGCACAGAGGTTAGTTTTCCTTTTCTGCATAGTTTCTATAACATCTTTTTGACCGTGGCGGACGTCGCCGTTCTGGGGACCGTCGGTGCCTACCTTAGGGGGAGGAGATGAAATGGGCTTGGGGTTGACGAGGCCATGGTCGGTACCGCTTTAGCCTTAGTCATTAGATAAGTAAAAATAGATTTAGATGGCTAGAATGTGATAGTGATAGTGTCGTCCTCCCCTTGCAGATAATGGTCCGATCCAAGGGTGAGGAAACAAAGCCTTTTATACCACCGGGTAAATCGATCTTAAGGAGGTCGGCTACTGGAGCCTCGATACCGGCCCCCAAGGGAGCTCTGTCTCTGCTTTCTTCCACCTATGTAGACTCTCCTGCAATGACGGGCACTTCGGCCAGGGAGTTTGTTAAGCAGGTTTCGGAAGGCACAGTCGAAGAGAACGCTGTAGAAGAGACTTCCGAGGTCGGTTCCCAAGCTCAGGAACCCGAGGTCGTCGTGGAGGAAGATGAGAAAACGGTCTAAGAAGCATACGACTGGGTGTCTACGAGAATCTGTGAGATCTGCCCAAAGTTGAGGCTGAACAAACCGGTGTCCTATTTCGAACGATTCATTATTGCTCCTGCCAATCAGAGATGGAAGATGATGGCGGCTGATGATATGCCGGCGTGCACTGAGCATGATTGAATGTGGTTTTTCTTCAATGGAGCCATGTAGTGTCTAATTGCCTCTTAAAGCAATTTAGGATTGTCTTCTTCGCAACCTTAGCCTGATCATTTTTTTGGGGGTTGGAAACTAGTGAGCTTTCAAAACAACGGGTGTTGTCTGTGATAATTATCGTTGGGAAGCAAATCCTAGATTTAATTTCCTTCCAGTAATTTTTTTATTGATATGTTCACTTGTGATGGCTACTATTGCCTTCTCTTTGTGTTGTAATATATGGGCACAATTAGAAATCTGACTTGTTCAAGTGCAGGTGGGAAGGGTCCCAAAATGTCAGCTTCCCACATAAAAGATGCCCAAGAGCAGACTACTTATCAGAGATTGGGGGCGGGCTCTCGGGATTTTAGAGTGGTGTTGGCATTTGCAGCACTTTCTGAAGTGACTAAATTACACTAGAAGGGGTTGGGGGGAGGGGGGGGGGGGGGGTTTGAATTGTGTGCCCTTTTAAAATTTGGAACCTGAAACCTTTTAATAATGTTTCTTGAGATAAACTTGGATATGAGAAGGTTAGTGATAAGATTAACTTTCACAGAATCAAACCTTCTCTTATGAAGAATGACAAAGAGTAATAAGTCTATGTAAGAGATATGCTAGTTTTAACTTGATTTAGGTTTTAAACAATTTTGCTTAAGAGTATTTAGCATTTTAGTTAATGCTATGGAGGAAAGGAATTCCGGATTGGTTTCTTGGAGATTCACTGGTGTGAGGATATCAGAAGCATCTTGAACAACTTCATTGACAGCTTGTGAGATGGGAGACAATTGCTCAAATGGTTCTTGTTCTTCTTCCATGTGAGGAGGTTAATCCATATCTAGCTCCCCCTGAGCTTGACCACCTGGTGTTTCTTCTGAGGACTCTTGCTCCCCCTGGAGTAACCATATGGAACTAATGGTCCATTGGGAGATAGTTGAGTGGCAATTTCATCATCAGAAGGTTGCATTTTTGCAACAACAGCAGGTTCCTCAATTGTAGGGATTGCTTGAGAAGGTTGCTCTACTGGATTCTCTTGAGAAGGTTCTTGTGCAGTGTCTTGGTGGTTCATCTGAGGGGTGTCTTGTGAAGATAGAATTTCAGATTCCTTTGTAGCAGGGACTTCCTTTTCAATGTAGAGCACTAAGTCAGTGCATGGGTTGACTTGAGAAGGTTGTTCCTGAACTTTTTTGTTTCCAATATCTTCACATGAATCATCATCCATTGGCTAAGTAGTTTCTTCTTCTTCATTAGCAGATAGGTGTTCAAAGATTTCTTTCCAACTTTCAGATGGTTCAGTATCAACATACATGTCTTGAGATGATTGGTCAGTGACTTTGATGGGAGATGGTGGGGTGTTGATAGATTGTTCATAAATTTGGATTGGTTCATTCTGAGTGGTGGCTTCATTTGGTTCCTTGTCTAGTGCTGGTGGGGAGTCTATGGGTGGTTCGTTTTCATCGAATTGTTGTTTAATTAGAAGGTTCTATTGGAGAGGGTTCTTTGGTAGGTTCTGAAGAAGGTTCAAGTGAAGGTTGTGGAGACGGCTTTGGAGAGGATTTTGGAGATGCTTCTGGAGGTGGTTCTTTGGCAGGTGATAGGTTAAGGTCTTGGTTGATTTCTGGTTCTTTCTATGGAGGGGTTTCTTCACCAGAGGATTTGGCTTGTGTTTGAGAAAGTTCAGAGAACAGTTCAATTTTCTCACTAAAAGGCTTAATCATCATCTGTTTAGCACTTTTTGACCAAAATACAGTTTTCTCTCTCTTGCAACTTTCACTGACAAAAGACATTTTCTTTAATTTGAAAAGTTTGGTCAGAAACATGTCATAGGGAAGGGATTTGGTTTGGCTAATGGTTTTGGCTATATAAATCATGTAGTCGAAGATGATTTAGGGCAAGTTTATATATCACATACCTCTTGTACATGGGATAGACTAGAAGCAGATCAGTAGGTTTGACTCTTTGAAAGCTTCCTCCCCTTGGAACAAGAGAGTGAGCCACCATGTTGTGCATGATTCTGGCTTGATCCTTCAAAGTAGATGACACCAAGTTTTCCTTTGGGTCCTTCATTAGTTCCTTCAATACATTCTCTTTGTTGATAGTCAAAATATCATACCAGTTGTCACCATACACGCATGCACCAGAGTGTGAAATGTTCAGAGCACTAGCCAGCACCTTGGGAGTGATTACAATGGTTGTTCCTTTCACCTGTGTTGTGAAGTTTGTTTTGTCAGTGCTCACATTCATGCTCCCAAAGAATTCCCTTACCATGTCAGTGAAAATGAACTCTTCTTGAGACAAGAGATTACCCCCTCCTTGTCTTGCAATATGAGGGAATAAATCCCAGCCAGAGTTCTTCATTTCTCCAAGCAAGTAAAACCTTGCAAACAGAAGGTTGAATTCCTTCATGCTTTTCATCAAGACAGTTTGATCATTTTCCTTTTCCTGTGCAACTTCTTCTTCAACCATTTTTCTTTTGCCCTTGTTAGCACTTTGTTTGACACTAATCTTTGGTTTCTTCGAAGAGGGTTGTGCAAGAGAACTAGTGCTACATTTTCGTGCAAAAGAGAGTTAAGAAGTTGCCATCATTTTTGACAAAGTGGTTTTTGAATCAGTCTCGCTAACAACGATGGGTTCAATGGAACAATGGGGATCTTTGTTCTTAGAATTTCAGAGTTCTGGGCGTAGGAAAGAAAGAAAAACGAAAGAGTAGGAATGGAACAGAGAAGTTGGTAGAACCGTAGAAGGGAATGTTGGAAAAGATGAAGAGAGATGATGATTTGATGTAGAAGTGTGTACGCAGGGAGTGGGTAGGAATAAAGGCTAGTTCTAGCCGTTAGGAGTGGACTGTTTACTGTTATGAATTAACATGTTAATAATGGCAGTTTTAATTTAAATTAAAACTGTTCACACTTGTTCATCAACGGTTTCCTAAAAATTCAACCTACTCAAATGAAATTTCTAAAGTGAACCTTCTCATTACTTTAGAAGGTTGGGGTTCTTGACAATTATAGTATTCCTAGGGACATTTTGAAATGTGCAAAGCCTCTTTAATAAAATTGTAACTTTCTTCTAATAAAGGCTTGGTAAAAATATCAACTAATTGATGCTTGGTGTCAATAAAAATTAATTCCACATCCTTTTTCTGAACATGATCATGAATAAAATGATGCTTAATATCAATGTGCTTTGATCTAGAATGTTGGATGGGATTTTTGATAAATTGATGGCACTAGTACTGTCACAATAAATAGGAATACATGTGTACCTGAATGAGCAGTCCTCCAATTGATTCTTGATCCAAAATACTTGTGAACAACACACCGCAGCAGATACATATTCTGCTTCGGTTGTTGAAAAAGCAATTGAGTTTTGATTTCTACAAGACCAAGAGATTAAGATTCTTCCAAAAATTGACAAGAGCCACTAGTGCTTTTTCTGTCAATCTTATCACCAGCATAATTAGCATCACAATAGCCAATTAAATTAAAATGAGTATTTTTTTGTACCATAGTCCAATACTTGTTGTTCCAACCAAGTATCTGAAAATTCTTTTCACTGTAGTAAGATGAGGTTCTTTTGGAGACACTTGATATTTAGGACATAGGCCAACTGAAAAGAGAATAGTGATCCTATCATCAAGTTGTTATATTTGTAAACCAAGAAATAATCTCAACTCACCCATCAAACTCATTTCAAATTCACTTTGCATAAGATTTCCAAAATCTTTGCATAGTTTTTCATTTGTTGATCCAAAAATGATATCATCTCCATAGATTTAGACAATCAATAATTCTTTATCTAGATATTTCTAAAATAGTGTAGTATCAATTTTTCCTCTTGTAAAGTCATTTTTGATCAAGAAGCTACTCAACATTTCATACCACGCTCTAGGAGTTTGCTTGAGCCCATATAGAGCTTTGGTAAGTTTCAATACATGGTTGTGTTTCTTTTGATCAACAAAACCAGGAGGTTGATTGACATATACTTCTTCAATTAGAAAGCCATTTATAAAAGCACTTTTCACATCCATTTGAAATAGCTTAATATTTTTTGTGAGTAGCCAATGCAAGTAAAATTCTAATAGCTTCTAACTTTGCTACAGGAGCAAAGATTTCATCATTCTTTTCAAATTGAGAAATTTCTTCAGTCATAGCATCTATCCATGATTGATCTTGTATAGGTTCATTTATGTTCTTAGGTTTAATCTGATAAATGAGAGCCATTCCAACAGCATTGCATCTGAATGAAGTTCTGGTTCTAACAGTATCTGAAGTGCTTCTGATAAACTCTAATTTAGTGAATTTTTTTAGAGATGTTTTTGAGTCATTTTTAGAGTAATTATTATTGATTAAATAAATAACTAACTTAAATTACTCTATATTTGCAGAAAGGTAGAAAGAGGAAAATGACACAAATATGGGCTGAAATTAGAAGAAAGACTAACAAATAAAAGAAAACAAACTCAAAGCCCATTAATGCAAGAAGGCCCACAGTGATAAAAAGAAGAAGATCCTCTTGGAGAATTCAATTAAAAGTGATGCAGATGTGACTTGGAGAGAAAGAAAGAGGCATGGAGTGGAGAGCAAGCAACACATATTTAGGAAGGATCTAAATCCTAATATTTAGGGATTGGCATATCTTGCAATTAAAAGTGGAAGCAATCTTGACTTGATCCTATGCTTGGAGAGAAAGAAAAGGAACTAATATAAAAGGAGAGCTTCACTTGTGAATGGGAGAGCTGCATACACTAACACTAAATTACGAAAAATGGTAGGACGACAACGCATAGGAGAGGAGAAAGGGAGTTTTTGGGCACCGTTCTTGACATCGTGAGAGAGCTCTGGAGCAAAAAAGGGAGATTGAAGACTTAGACCAAGAATTTCTCTATTTACCGGGTTATTCTTATCTATGTAACTCATGAACCTTATTTCTATTTTATTGTTCTCGATAGTTATGGATACCTAAATCCTCTTCAAGGGTCATAGGTGAATCTTGAATGATTAGAGACCTCTTTATGTTTAATTTTGTTATTTGAATTCCTATTTTTACTTTAATTAATATTATCCTATTGTTTTTATTAAGCTACCCTTTTCATGTTCATAATCAATTAGTTGATCAGCGACCGTACTGCAATTAGTTGGGGCTATAATTAATGCATGACCAAACTTTAATTTAGTCTTCCAGTCATTCAACCTTTTTGTTCTTTACGCTTTTCTTAAATTTAAATTCTTGCATGACCAAACAAGGGTTAATTTAGGAAAAAGAATATTAATCGCGAATGACAAAACGGATTAATAGCTTTAGTAAAGGGATTGGTAATTAAATAAAATAAGGGAATTCATGTAGAATTAGAGATAGGGGAATCGAAGCTTGCAAGTGAAATCGCGACCCTAGACCTCTTTCCATTAATTAAATTTAGTATTTTATTTCTTGTTATTTATTTACTTTTATATCTTTGTTTCAATTACAACTCAATTATTCACTCGTCTAAACAATAAATAATTTTAAGTAGTTTAGTAATTGTTAATTAATCTCTGTGGATACGATAATCTTTTATACTACTTCTGCGAAAGAGTACACTTGCTCTAAGTGTGTTTTTAACGCAACAGCTTCCAATGATTCGATCTTGTGGATGATGGACCAACATTCTCCAACTTCTTGACATTTGAGAAGGTTGGTCAGAATCTTTGTTTGTATCTTGAGAAGGTTGTGAGGGTGTTCCTTGTTAAGCCTTCTCAAACTTATTTTCATTTTGTTGACCATCTTCTTTGCTATTGTTGATTTCATCAACATCAATTACTTCATTTGAACTATTAGTTCAGTGGATATCTTGTGTTGCATGTTAAGTTTTGATGATGAAGTAATCTAAGACAAAGTGACAAACAGAATTCCAAGGCACGCAAGAGATTTAGAACATAAATAAGAAGTTCTTTTAAAACCATAGTGCATAAACCAATCGATTATGCACTTATGGTTTTAAAAGAACTTCTTATTTTAAAGGAGAAATCGATTCATTGCTTCTTATTTTAAAGGAGAAATAGATTCATGGCTTCTTATTTTAAAGGAGAAATCGATTCATGGCATGTTGGTTTCAAGGAGAAATCGATTCATGGCTTCTTATTTTAAAGCTAGAACTCGATTTAGGGCTTGTAGTTTTAAAGAGCACAATAGATTGCCTTCCTTGTTTTCATGAACTTCGTTTTATAAAGCTTACAATCGATTGTCTACTTGCTTCATTAAGTACAAAATCTTCCTCTCCTATTTTACTTAAGCACACAATCGATTATTGACTTACCTGTTTTTAAGCAAACAATCGATTTATGACTTGTTGTTTGGAAGCACAAATTCGATTTTTAAACTATGTTCTTACAAGCTATCAACCGATTGTTCACTCATTAAATAGTATTAAAAATTGTTTCAACGGTCATATTTTTACAAAGTCTATAAATAGGACTTAGGGTTTAACAAATCATAACAACCAACACATAACAGAACAAAATACGAACCCTATTGCACTATCACACTTGTTCTTCACGTTCTACAACATATTGAGCTGATCTCTCTCAAGGGTTAGGTTGGGAATCTTCAATTTATTGTATTCACCTTCTTAGAGGTAACTTTATCTTCCTGTAATTTGTTCAATTTCTGTTATTGGTTGTATTAGAGAGTGGGGAATCTCTCTTGGGTTTTGACTGTAACAAGGGTGAGGTATCTCTTGTATGTAAATTGGTTGTACTAGAGAGTGAGGTATCTCTCTATGGATTTTGATTGTAACAAGGATGGGGTATCTCTTGTTGTCATTGTTTTGAGGGTTCTTGCACAAGGTGGGGTATGCTAGGTGATGAATGTCTGTGTCTGTAAGGGTTTGAAAGCACCTGGTTAAAGCTTTGATTTGATAGTGAAAAGTCTCATAAAGGGTTGTGAGGACTGGATGTAGGTCATTGGGAGATGACCGAACCAGTATAAATCTCTTGCGTGCTTTACTGTTTTATGTTCTAATTCGTTCATTCCGTAAATCTGCGCGAAAAATTAGTCTAAGTCGTTAAAAGGGGAAAAGTTTTTAAAGTCTCAATTAACCCCCCTCTTGAGACTGAAGCCACTTGGTAACAAATTGTATCAGTGCTAGACTCTTGTTTAAAAGGCCTAGCAGCTTCAAGAGAAATGGCTTCAGGTTGAGGGTGCATCTCTTACCCATCCTCAGGGATTCAACGGGAAAGGTTATGCATTTTGGAAAGAAAGAATCAGAATATTCATTGAAGGGGTTGATATAGATGTATGGGATGGTTTGGAAAATGGACCCTTTGTCCCCACGCACATGGTAAATGGTATTCTCACTTTCAAAGAAAGAGATGAATGGACTGATGATGATAAGAAAAAGGTTCAACACAATCTCCGAGCCAAAAACATCATTACTTCCGCACTAAGTCCCGATGAGTTCTTCAGAGTATCAAACTGTAAAATTGCCCAAGAAATGTGGGACAATCTTCAAGTCACTCATGAAGGTACTACTGAGGTAAAAAGAGCAAGAACAAATATTCTCATTTGAGAATATGAACTGTTCAGAATGAATGAAGGAGAAACTATACAAGAAATGAAAAAGAGGTTCACTCACATAGTAAATCATCTAGGCTCATTAGGAAAATCATTTCCTACAGACGACTTGATCAACAAAGTGTTGAGATGTCTAAATAGAGAATGGCAACCAAAAGTAACTGCTATAGCTGGATCAAGGAATTTAGTTACTATGACACTCGCAACTCTTTTTGGAACACTACAAGAGAACGAGTTAGAGCTCACTCGTCTAGCAGAACATGAAGAAAAAGACAAGAAAAAAAAAACTTAGCTCTCAAGACTTCGAGTTCAAATGCACCTGATGATAGTGATGATTTGGAAAATGAATATTATGAAGACGAGGAGAATATAGAGCTAATGGTTAGAAAATTCAAAAAGTTTATGAGAAGGAAAAGCTTCCCCAAGAAGAATTCTTCACCCAAAAGAGTCTCAAGCAAGGAAAACTTCTCAAGTTTACCAACTTGCTACGAATGTGGCAAATCCGGACACATGAAGATGGAGTGCTCGAACTTACAAAGAAAACTGTCAAAGTTTAAGAAAAAGGGATCCAAAGGAAACAAGGGTAGAAAAGCTTACATAGCATGGGAAGACAATAAGGTGGACTCATCAGATGATTCGGAAATTGAAGAAGCTCAAGTGGCTCTCATGGCCGACCACGACAGTGAAAATAAAACTGAGGTAGATTCTAACTCTCAAACTTCACAAAATACAAATGATGAATTACATGAAGCATTTCTTGAATTTCATAATGATTCTTTAAAACTAGCCAAGGCATTAAGTGAATCTAAGAAAGTAGTTGCTCATCTTCAAAACGAAGTCATTGCTTTAACTAAGCAAAGATTAGAACTTAGAAAAGAAAAATATAGTCTTGGTTGTCTTAAGGCAAATTAAGTATGTGATAAGTGTGCTGAATATGAAAAGAAAATTCATGAGCTTGAATGGACAATAAGAAAAATGTCCAACATACAACATGTGCATCCTAGGTCTCCAAGAAATAATTTCAAAAAAAGACATGTGCATTATAGACCTAAGTTCACTACTAGTCCTTATATTAGATATTATTACTGTGTCAAACCAGGACATACTGCATCAGTTTGTATGGCTAGAAGTAGACAAGTTGTGAAAAAGGTGTGGGTTCCCAAAGGGACTCTACCAAGTACTAACCCACAAGGACCCAAAGAAATTTGGTTACCAAAATTTTCAACTTGATCTTATTGCAGGTATGCTTCAAGGTACGGGGGACAGATTAATACCTTGATAGCAAATGTTCAAAGCACATGACAGGAGATACAACAAAGCTCTTAGTACTCACCCCCAAAAAAAAACGGTCATGTGACTTGTGGTAACAATAATAGAGGAAGAATCCTCGGTGACGGTAAGATTGGTAAACATCTATCCACCTCTATTAATAATGTGCTTTATGTAGAAGATCTTAAGCATAAGTTATTAAGCATTAGACAAATATGTGATTATTAAAACAGAGTAATCTTTGATTTTGATTCATGCACCATTGAGGACAAAATCAGTAAGCAAGTTAGAATAATAGGAAATATAGTAAACAACAACATCTCAACTATGGTTTCAATATAAATCACATTAATCTATCAAAGAACCCCGTTCATCATTCTAGAACTAAGCATATAGAGATTAGACATCATTTTCTTAGATCTCATGTTCAAAAAGGTGATTGTGAGATTGATTTAGTTGTGTATTCAAAACAGCTAGCTGATATTTTTTTTTTCAAAACCATTGCAAATAGAAAATTTCTTTTTCATTCGAAGAAAACTTGGAGTCATTAATTTATCATTTATCTGAATGATAAAAGAACTGTTGATTGAATTATGTTTGGCTATCTTGTGTCCAAATCTGACTTTCATGTCATTTTGTGGTTTATGCCTATCTTTTTTAAATGCAATGGACTCAGTGTTACTATTAACTGCGTTTTCGACTCACCAACTATGTTTCACATTAACCCTTTTGATCATGACAAAAAGGGGGAGAAAAATAGGATTGTCACGTTACTGTTTTACATTCTAATTCGTTCATTCCATAAACCTGCGCAAAAAATTAATCTAAGTCGTTTTGATGATTAACAAACCCTCAAATGTGAGAAGCTTAAGTTATCTGATTTCGTATGCTACTTATGAGAAGCATCAAAATATGAGAAAACTTAAGAGAATATTGCCCACAATGTTCTTAAAGAAGAAACCTTCTAGTGATAAGATCAAAAGATCCAGACCATATGGTAAACTTGAGAAAGATCATCATGAGAAGCTTCATTTGTATCTATGGCAATATGAGAAGGGTATCTAAGAAGGATTGATGTGTTTGAAATAGCATGTAGTTTAAGGTTAGAGTTTGCATGAATTTTAGTCTTTTTAGCCATATTGGTTCATGTTTCATATGCATTTGTGTGTGATTTGTATAATGCACTTGGTATGAGTTCTTTTGTGCAGAAAATGAGGTATTTGACTTAGGAAAAGGGAGTTGAGGCACTTGGATGAAAGCGGGAGTCAATTGGAGGCTAAAGTACAAGAATTGGGAAAAGGAAAGTGTGACACGGCCTGCCCATGCTAAGCACCACGACCATGCCACGTTACCGCATTAAAGAATTAAAGAAAAAAACAAGACAGCAACCAAAACGGCCTGCCCATGCTAGCCAGCACGGCCGTGTTGCGCAGTGCAGAATTTTATGGGCTTTACGAATTTTACAGCTTTTATTGGATATTTTACCCTATACTATAAATAGGTTTAAGAAACCTTTTGCGAGCACTTTATTTGACTGATTGGAAGTGACTAGAGAGAAAGGAGATTCCGTGAGAGCGTTTCTTCTTCTTCATCTTCTTCACCGAAACTCCGGGTTTGAATGATCTTATCTCTAATTTAGTTATTATGAATTCTGTGTTTGAGTAGTTTTCTTGTTCTACGATTGTGGGCAATGCCCTTTGATGTTATTTGGGATGTTGAATTGATAATCCTCTTTTGATTGGTTTTTCATGAATTTGATTCGGTTTCTATGCGTTTAATTTCTCGTAACTTAAATTCCTAACTACTGCTGAGAAGAGAATTAGGGATTCGATCACTAGAAATTGTTCTTTAGGTTTTAATCACGAAAGTAGATCAAATCTCTTGAGGAAAAAAATGTGTTATCAAAGTTTTTAATGGGTTTTGTTTGAATTGAAGGTCACGAGAGTAGGAGTCAATTTAGATGCAACATGCTAGCGCAACTCGAAAAAGCCGTTTGGTATTTTAGGATACTCTCCTTCAATTCATGATTAAAACCAATTAAGAAAGATCTCAATTTGATTTTCCAAAGCATCAACGGGGTAATCCCCAATCCTAGAAGCCTTTTATCTTATTGAAATATCATTTGATTGATCTTTGATTTTAATTACCGCTTTATCCCTTTATTACTCGTTCTCGTTATAATAACAAATCTCCTTTAATTTAGTTGTTTCCTTTTTACTAATCTAGTCTAGAAAAATCAATTAACTATGAATAAATTAATTAGCGTAAAGCAGTCCCTGTGGATTCGTATTTTACTACTTGACGACAAAAACCGTACACTTGCGGACTTTTCACATCAAGTTTTTGGCGCCATTGCCGGGGACTGCGTCTTATTGCTATTTAAATTATTTCCTGCTATAAAAAAATTTAGCTTGTTTATGTTGTGTTTATTTATTGCTTTGATCTGTTTTCTTTTGAGTTTTATTCCTGCTAGGTATTGCATCATATGGACTACTATGATGAAAATCCTAGTCTTCAAGCCCAAATTGACTACATTGTGTTTGATTGTATTGTGAATGAGCAAGCAAAGATATATTTTAAGGAGGAGTGGAATCATATCTATCATCTTTGCTGCTATCACCACCATTTGATATAAAATTGAGTCCTGATGTGTTGGGATTTCTTTGGAAGTTAGATGCACAACTTGTAATACAGAGCATAGAGCATCAAACTTCGGAGATGAGATGTCAGCTTCAACAATTAAAAATGCGACCTGGAAAACATTCTGCAAAAATAGCTTTGCAAATTAATGAAATGAAGATGCAATTAGAGATGCAAGCTGTGGAATGTTCCAAATTGCTAGTGGAAGAGCCTCATGGATCAAGAGTTGTAGAGAATAGGATTCCGAAGCTGGATTTTAATGAAGTTGAAATGGTGATAGAAGATGATAAGTTAGAATTTCCTTTCATGCCTAGCGGTGGACACGATATTGTTGATTTGGTTAAGTATGATGGGTTGGATGTGTATGTGGATGTATCAAAGTCGACTCCAAAAAGTGAGCCTCTTGCACTTCATGGAATATCAATGCAAGAAGAGGCCACCATAATTCTCCAACCTTTCCTCTTACGATCACCATGCTTCAAGTCACGGGATCCGGGAGGAAGCTCTTATGTGTTCACCATCACTAGACTCTTCTTTTCCAAGCTATGGGATGCAGGAGGAAGGTCTCATGTTGGGAGCACACCTTGGTCTTTCTACCACAAGCTATGAGATCCAGGTGGTTTCTCCCTTTTTTTTATTTGTTTGTTTCGTGCTTAGAATAAATTGGTTACATTGAGGTTTTTCCTTTTCATCCATGCTTCAACTTTATTATTTACATTGGGGACAATGTATTTTTTTAAGCTTGGGGTGAGGCATTCAATTTTATTTTGCATTTAGTCTTTGCATGCATTTCATTTTCTTTACCATTTAGTCTCTGCCTGCATTTCATTTTCTTTTGCATTTAGTCTGCATTTCATTTTAGTTTCTACATTATAGTTGTTGTTATCTCTTATCTCTCATTCGCATGATATTACCCCCAAATTCTCTTGCTATTCTCAATGTTTTTAATGTGTGCCACCTTCTCTTTATGGTAACAGATGATTGCTATGATTTGGAACCCAATAATTTAATCTCGTGATAGGTTTAAAAGTTGTTTGGTTTAATGTTCAATGAGACAATCTTTTGAAAAGTTCATAATTAGCATGTGGTTCTCTGATTTGATGTTCTTTCATTGACTTTAACTTCTAAATGTGAAATCTGAGCTTGTATTTGGGTTTTACATCATCTCTGTATGGCCTTTTTCCTTGAATGAGTGTGTTCCTCTTGATTGTACTCTCTAGAACTTGACTTGAAATCTTCCTGAGGCTGAATAAATTTGTTGGCATATCTGAAAATGACCAAGGCACTTAGGTATTTTCTTTCAGGCCCCAGAGTTCTTGTCTACATGTTACCACTAGTTGCCCCCTTTGAGCCTAATGCTAATTTTCTATCTTGGTACCCAAATTGATCGGAAAAATATGTTTGGGGTGCCTTTTAGAGTACAAGTGAGCAATGTGGTTGTAAACAAAAAGAAAAAAATGATGGTCGTCCCTTCTTATTGTGTACCTCCAAAAATGTTATTTTGTTGCAAAAAGTTGAAAAAAAAAAGAAAAAAAAAGGAAATAGAAAAAAAAAGTGTGAAAAAAAAAGGAACAAGAATCGATCATTGTATGAAGAGGACATAGACTATGACCAAGTTCCCGAAACCGGTTGGTCATTATTGTGCATGTTGATCATATAGTTTGTGAACTTAGAATTTTCATGAGTATTCTAAAAGGCTACCCGTAATTGATTGAAGATGTTATATAGCCATTTGAATATCCCTTTCTGTGTTCTTCCTATCTGTTATCTATTAACCTCTAGTCCCGTTACAACCTTGAAAAGACTTTCTGATTTTGATGTGCTTTCAAATAGCACAGTGGAGA
Source organism: Astragalus glycyphyllos (assembly GCA_963573325.1). Lineage (NCBI taxonomy): Eukaryota > Viridiplantae > Streptophyta > Magnoliopsida > Fabales > Fabaceae > Astragalus > Astragalus glycyphyllos. The sequence continues at coordinate 6,038,354 of OY754308.1, read as the reverse complement.
TTTGGTTAATAGTCAAGCTTATGGTAGAGTATTTTCTTTGATGGAACTTGAGCGAAACAATTTACCCTTAAACACTTTGAGAGTGGTAAGAAGGATGCCCCTGTTACTGAGAAGCATGATTTCAGAGAGCCTTAGTTTCTAATTGGACTTGATTTTGATTGTCTCTATTATCTTTGATAACCATTAGACCTACTGCAAGTTCTCACTTGTATCTCGGGTTTCTTGTCTATTGCATCTCTCGTTTCCAACTTTCTCTTTGGCCACAATAATTGCTTGAGGACAAGCAAAATTCTAAGCTCGAGGTAATTTGATGTGTTTGTAATAGCATGTAGTTTAAGGTTAGAGTTTGCATGAATTTTAGTCTTTTTAGCCATATTGGTTCATGTTTCATATGCATTTGTGTGTGATTTGTATAATGCACTTGGTATGAGTTCTTTTGTGCAGAAAATGAGGTATTTGACTTAGGAAAAGGTAGTTGAGGCACTTGGATGAAAGCGGGAGTCAATTGGATGCTAAAGTACAAGAATTGGGAAAAGGAAAGTGTGGCACGGCCTGCCCATGCTAAGCACCACGACCATGCCACGTTACCGCATTAAAGAATTAAAGAAAAAAACAAGACAATAACAAACACGGCCTGCCCATGCTAGCCAGCGCGGCCGTGTTGCGCAGTGCAGAATTTTATGGGCTTTACGAATTTTACAGCTTTTATTGGATATTTTACCCTATTTTGCCCTAGATTATAAATAGGTTTAAGAAACCTTCTGAGAGCATTTTTTTTGACTGATTGGAAGTGACGGCTAGAGAGAAAGGAGAGTCCGTGAGAGCGTTTCTTCTTCTTCATCTTCTTCAGCGAAACTCCGAGTTTGAATGATCGTATGTCTAATTTAGTTATTATGAATTCTATGTTTGAGTAGTTTTCTTGTTCTAGGATTGTGGGCAATGCCATTTGATGTTATTTGGGATGTTGAATTGATAATCCTCTTTTGATTGGTTTTTCATGAATTTGATTCGGTTTCTATGCGTTTAATTTCTCGTAACTTAAATTCCTAACTACTGCTGAGAAAAGAATTAGGGATTCGATCACTATAAATTGTTCTTTAGGTTTTAATCACGAAAGTAGATCAAATCTGTTGAGGAAAAAAAATGAGTTATCAAAGTTTTTGTGAGGGTGTTCCTTGTTAAGCCTTCTCAAACTTATTTTCATTTTGTTGACCATCTTCTTTGCTTTTGTTGATTTCATCAACATCAATTACTTCATTTGAACTATTAGTTCTGTGGATATCTTGTGTTGCAGGTTAAGTTTTGATGATGAAGTAATCTAAGACAAAGTGACAAACAGAATTCCAAGGCACGGAAGAGATTTAGAACATAAATAAGAAGTTCTTTTAAAACCATAAGTGCATAAAACAATCGATTATGCACTTATTGTTTTAAAAGAACTTCTTATTTTAAAGGAGATATCGATTCATTGCTTCTTATTTTAAAGGAGAAATAGATTTATGGCTTCTTATTTTAAAGGAGAAATCGATTCATGGCATGTTGGTTTAAAGGAGAAATCGATTCATGGCTTCTTATTTTAAAGCTAGAACTCGATTTAGGGCTTGTAGTTTTAAAGAGCACAATAGATTGCCTTCCTTGTTTTCATGAACTTCGTTTTATAAAGCTAACAATCGATTGTCTACTTGCTTCATTAAGTACAAAAATTGATTCCTCTCCTATTTTACTTAAGCACACAATCGATTATTGACTTACCTGTTTTTAAGCAAACAATCGATTCATGACTTGTTGTTTGGAAGCACAAAATCGATTTTCAAACTATGTTCTTACGAGCTATAAACCGATTGTTCATTCATGAAATAGTATTAAAAATTGTTTCAACGGTCATATTTTTACAAAGTCTATAAATAGGACTTAGGGTTTAACAAATCATAACAACCAACACATAACAAAACAAAATACGAACCCTATTGCACTATCACACTTGTTCCTCACGTTCTACAACATTTTGAGCTGATCTCTCTCAAGGGTTAGGTTGGAAATCTTCAATTTATTGTATTCACCTTCTTAGAGGCAACTTTATCTTCCTGTAATGTGTTCAATTTCTGTTATTGGTTGTATTAGAGAGTGGGGAATCTCTCTTGGGTTTTGACTGTAACAAGGGTGAGGTATCTCTTGTATGTAAATTGGTTGTACTAGAGAGTGGGGTATCTCTCTAGGGATTTTGATTGTAACAAGGGTGGGGTATCTCTTGTTGTAATTGTTTTGAGGGCTCTTGCACAAGGTGGGGTATCCTAGGTGAAGAGTGTCTGTGTCTGTAAGTGTGTGAAAGCACTTGGTTAAAGCTTTGATTTGATAGTGAAAACTCTCATAAAGGGTTGTGAGGACTGGACGTAGGTCATTGGGAGGTGACCGAACCAGTATAAATCTCTTGCGTGCTTTACTATTTTATGTTCTAATTTGTTCATTCCATAAACCTGCGCGAAAAATTAATCTAAGTCGTTAAAAGGGGAAAAGTATTTAAAGTCTCAATTAACCCCCCCTATTGAGACTGAAGCCACACTACGCCAGAAGTGCGATAAAAAGTCGCTACCTTGAGCAGCGTTTATTAAAAAAGCGCTAGCGAAAGAGAAAAACCCGAAATGATGGGCAGCGCTCCCTTGCCAAACGCTGCCTATTGGAGCGCTCCATTTCCAAACGCTGCCTATTGGAGGATGCATATGAGCAATGGGCAGCGCTCCCTTGCCAAACGCTGCCCATTGGAAGACGCATATGAGCAATGGGCAGCGCTTCCTTGCCAACGCTGCCCATTGGAGGACGCATATGAGCAATGGGCAGCGCTCCCTTGCCAAATGCTGCCCATTGGAGGACGCATCTGAGCAATGGGCAGCGCTCCCTTTCCAAACGCCGCCCATTGAAGGACGCATATGAGCAATGGGCAGCGCTCCCTTGCCAAACGCTGCCCATTGGAGGACGCATATGAACAATGGGCAGCGCTCCCTTGCCAAATGCTGCCCATTGGAGGACGCGTATGAGCAATGGGCAGCGCTCCTTACTTATAAACGCTGCCTATTGTTTTTTTTTCATTTTCATTCCCTCGCATACTTTTTAGCGTTAATATTTTTTTTTGGGTCTTCTCCATCACCTAGCTCTCTCACTAGAAGCTCTCACTCAGGTATACTCTCTCAAGCTCTCCTCCTCTCTCAAGCTCTCAAGGTAATTTAGACTTACATCATATGCTTTTTATCTATTTCCAAGTAAAATAACTACGTGGAAATAGATAAAAAGCAGCGTACAAGTATCTATTTCCAAGTAATTTAGACTTACATAGTTTTCGCCCTTGTTAATTTAATGTTGCTCTAGGTTAAGGGATTCTTGTGTTGTATTTATAAATTTTAGATATTTAGTGAAATGCATGTTAATTGAATGTTGTTCTAGGTTTAAGGGATACTTGTGATGTATTTCTAAACATGAGAAATTGAGGATTGTTGCTGAATATGTGAATTGTTGTTAGGTTTTGCGAGTTTGTTTTGTCGGAGCTTTGCATTCGTTGTTCGAGAGTTCGGTTCATTTGCTAGTGCGTGGTTCGCCTAGGTTGGAGTTCATTGTTGCTTCCACTTGTTCAGGTACTTTTGTAGTTTAAAACTAGAGTGACTATTTATTTATTTAAAACTAAAATTGCCTCTCTTATTTATTTTATGTGTTCCTTTTCTTTTAGTTGTGCTTGAAATGAAAGATTGATACCTAACTTGTGATGAAGTTTAGTCTTGGCAACAACAATGATTCTAAAAATCAATTGCTAATAATTATTTTGATTGAACCATGATGATTTATTTCTTCATAGATATTGCATTGATATGTAGGCTTTGTTTTCTTGATACCTATCAAATATAAGTTATGCAAACTCTTCTATTACTATTTTTTAGAAATAGATCACCTTTTTTATATTATATATTTTATACTTGAACAAGAATATAAGTTATGCAAACTTGTATATGTGTGGTGAATGAAACTAGCAAAGTAAAATCGAATATGCCTAAATATGCGAATTATTTGTTGTTTGTCACCTATAATAGGTTTTTAAGTTCTCTTATCAGGATTTTATTATAAATAAATACTGGGAAATTATGGATAGAGAGTGGATGTCTGCCAATCGTCTGTCCAAGGAATATGTTACTGGAGTAGATTATGTGGATATCTTGTATTGCAGGTTAAGTTTTGATGATGAAGCAATCTAACACAAAGTGACAAGTGGAATTCCAAGGCACAACCAACTCAAGAAGTAAGTGTGTCAAGGGTAGTAGTCCCTAGGAAGTTGGGTCGTCTTAGGAATGAATTGTAAACCGCTTCCGAGAATCGGCTCAAATCACAAAACACAATATCACTCACACAAATGAACCTAACATATGTTTTCAATTGATAAATAGGTTAGGCACTTGTTGTTCTTAAAAGAAATAGATTCTTGGCTTTTGTTTTAAAAGAAATTGTTTTTTTTTAAAACAATCGATTCATAGCTTGTAACTTTAAAGCTAGAAATCGATTCATAGCTTGTTTAAAGCTAGAAATCGATTCACAACCTTTAAACTTAAAGCTAGCAATCGATTGAACTTGTTTTAGAGCCCACAATCGATTCATGGCTCATAGTTCTAAAGAAGATAATCGATTCTCCTCTTAATTTGGTGAAATTCATTTTGTAAAGCAAACAATCGATTGCCTAGTTGCCTTATTAAAGCTCCAAATCGATTTAGGCTTCTTCTTGGAAGCACATAATCGATTCTTTCCTCTTTTGCATTAAGCAAATAATCGATTCCTATCCTCCTTTCATTCAAGCACAAAATGGATTATCTACTAGCTTTAATAAAGCACAAAATCGATTTCTCACTTGTTCCCACAAGCAAGAAATCGATTTCTTACTTATTACTTTAACGTTAAAAATTATTTCAACGGTCATATTTTCACAAACTCTAAAAATAGAAGCCTAGGTTTCACGATCAAACACAACCTACAATTCTATTTCACGATTAAAAGCAGAACGCGAAGCTTCTCTCTGTCACAATCACTATTTCACGTTCTTCATCACCGTGAGCTGATTTCTCTCAAGGGTAGTTGGGGATCTTCAAGTTGTCATATTCACCTTCTCAGAGGTATTTGTTATTTCATTGTTATTGTAATTTCTTGTAATACTGTATTGGGTTTTTACTAGAGAGTGGGGTATCTCTCTAGGGTTTCGGATTGTAACAAGGGTGGGGTATCTCTTGTTGTAATTGTTGTTAAGGGCTCTTGCACTAGGTGGGGTATCTTAGGTGAAGAGCGTCTGCGTCTGTAAGGGTTTTAAAGCACCCAATTGAAAGCTTTGATTTGATAGTGGAAAATCTCACAAAGGGTTGTGAGGACTGGATGTAGATCACTAGGAGGTGACCGAACCAGTATAAATCTCGCGTGTTCTTTATTGTTTTGCATTCTAATTCTTTTATTTCATAAACCTGCGCGAAAATCAAACTAAGTCGTTAAAAAGGGGAACGGTTTTCAAAAATCTCAATTCACCCCCCTCTTGAGACTGACGCCACTTGGTAACAAGTGGTATCAGAGTTAGACTCTTGTTTAAAGGGCCTAGCAGCTTCAAGAGAAATGGCTTCAGGTTGGTCTACGCAAGATGGTGCGTCTCTTACCCGTCCTGCGGGATTCAACGGGAAAGATTATGCATATTTGAAAGAAAGAATGAGAATATTCATAGAAGGGGTTGATATTGATGTATGGGATGCTGTGGAAAATGGACCCTATGTCCCCACGCACTTGGTAAATGGTATTCTCACTGTCATAGAAAGAGCTGATTGGACTGATGATGATAAGAAAAAGGTACAACACAATCTCCGGTCCAAAAACATCATTACTTCCGCACTAAGCCCCGATGAGTTCTTTAGGGTGTCAAATTGCAAAACTGCACAAGAAATGTGGGATAATCTTCAAGTCACTCATGAAGGTACTAGTGAGGTAAAAAGAGCAAGAACAAATACTCTTATCCGAGAATATGAATTATTCAGAATGAATCCAGGAGAAACCATACAAGAAATGCAAAAGAGGTTCACTCACATAGTAAATCAATTGGGTTCATTAGGAAAATCGTTTCCTGCTGAAGACTTAATCAACAAAGTGCTAAGGTGTTTGAATAGAGAATGGCAACCGAAGATAACTGCTATAGCTGAATCGAGGAATTTAGCTACCATGACACTCGCCACTCTTTTTGGCAAACTACAAGAGCACGAACTAGAGCTCACTCGTCTGGCAGAGCATGAAGAAAAAGATAAGAAAAAGAAAAGCTTGGCTTTAAAGGCTTCTCGTTCAAATCGACCTGATGATAGTGATGACTCAGAAATTAAAGAGGATGAAGATGATGAGAACATGGCGCTTATGGTTAGAAAATTCAAAAAGTTCATGAGAAAGAAAAATATTCCTAGGAAGAGCTTTCCTCCAAAAAGGTTCTCAAGCAAGGAAAACTCATCTAGTCCTCCAACTTGCTACGAATGTGGAAAACCTGGTCATATTAAGATGGAGTGCCCAAGCTTACCGAAAAAGGCGTCAAAATATGAGAAAAAGGGATTCAAAGGAAACAAAGGTAGAAAAGCCTACATAGCATGGGAAGATAATGACATGGACTCATCAGATGATTCAGAAAGTGAAGAAGCTCAAGTTGCACTCATGGCCAATCATGGAAGTGAAAGTGAAAGCGAAAATGAGGTAGATTCTAACTCTGAAACTTCGCATAATGCATATGATGAATTACATGAAGCATTTCTTGAATTGCATAGTGACTCTTTGAAACTAGCTAAAGCATTAACACAATCTAAGAAAGCAGTTAATCATCTTCAAAATCAAGTTATCTCCTTGACTAAGGAAAGATTAGAACTTAGAAATGAAAACTATAGTGTTGGTTGTTTTAAAGCTAATTATGTATGTGATAAGTGCAATGAATATGAAAAGAAGACTCATGAGCTTGAATGGACAATAGGAAAAATGTCTAATACACAACATGTGCATCCTAGGTCTCCTAGAAACAATTTCATGAAAAGGCATGTGCATCATAGACCTAAATTTACTACTAGTCCATATATCAAATGTTATTACTGTGCTAAACCTGGACATACTGCTTCTGTGTGCATGGCTAGAGGTAGACAAGTTGTGAAAAAGGTGTGGGTTCCCAAAGGGACCATACCAAGTACTAACCCACAAGGACCCAAAGAGATTTGGGTACCTAAAACTGTGTTTTAAACTCATTGCAGGTATGCTTCAAGGTACGGGGGTCAGATTGGTACCTTGACAGCGGATGCTCAAAGCACATGACTGGAGATATAACAAAGTTCTTAACTCTTACCCCCAGATCAAGCGGTTATGTGACTTATGGTGATAACAATAGAGGAAGAATCCTCGGTGAAGCTTTTACACATGGATTTATTTGGTCCCTCACGGACGAAAAGCTTTGGTGGAAATTACTATGCACTTGTCATAGTAGATGACTATTCAAGGTACACTTGGACACTATTCATCGCAAATAAATGCGATGCATTTGGAGCTTTTAAGAAACTTGCTCGTAGCATTCAAAATGAGAAAGAGCTGAAAATTGTCTCCATCCAAACCGATCACGGTGGAGAATTTGAGAATGAAAGGTTTGAAAATTTCTGTGAAGAACTTGGTATTGATCACAACTTCTCAGCACCTAGGACTCCTCAACAAAATGGAGTCGTTGAGAGGAAAAATCGATCCTTGGAAGAGCTTGCCAGAACAATGTTGAATGATCATGACATCCCAAAATATTTTTGGGCTGATGCTGTTGGGAAAGGTTATTGATGATGTTGCAGATGAGCTCGAAGCATTACAGCTAGATGAAGAGAAGAAAAATGAGAATAATGAGAAGGAGACTGAATCTACTCCTCAACAAGGAAATGAAGAAGATTCAAGCAATGATTTACCAAAAGAATGGAGAATCCCAAGGCACCACTCAATTGAAAATATTATCGGTGATGTATCAAAAGGGGTAACTACTCGAAACTCTCTTAGAAATGCATGTAATCATATAGCTTTTGTATCTCAAATTGAACCTAGAAATCTAGATGAGGCTATAGAAGATGAACATTGGACCATTGCTATGCAAGAAGAGTTAAATCAATTTGAAAGAAATGATGTGTGGGATCTTGTCCGTAGGCCTAACAATCATCAAATAATAGGCACAAAATGGGTGTTTAGAAACAAACTAGATGAGTCGGGCATAATTGTTAGAAACAAAGCTAGACTAGTAGCTAAAGGCTATAATCAAGAAGAAGGAATAGACTATGATGAAACATATGCACCCGTAGCTAGATTAGAAGCTATTCGCATGCTCCTTGCATTTGCATCAATTATGTATTTCAAATTATATCAAATGGATGTCAAAAGTGCATTTTTAAATGGTTTTATCCAAGAAGAAGTGTATGTTGAACAACCACCTGGCTTTGAAAATTTTGAAAAACCAGATCATGTTTTTAAACACAAAAAGGCTCTTTATGGTCTGAAGCAAGCTCCAAGAGCTTGGTATGAAAGATTGAGCAAATTTCTACTCAATCATGATTTTCAAAGAGGGAAAGTTGACACTACACTATTTATAAAGAAGTCAAAAGATGACATCTTACTCGTACAAATTTATGTGGATGATATTATATTCGGTGCTACTAATGAATTGCTTTGCAAAGAATTTTCTAGTATCATGCAGAATGAGTTTGAAATGTCGATGATGGGAGAACTCAACTTCTTTCTCGGGCTTCAAATAAAGCAAACCAAGAACGGCATCTTCATATCTCAAACAAAATATTGCAAAGAACTGCTCAAAAGATTTGAAATGGATAAGGCAAAAGAAATGACTCCTCCGATGAGCACCTCATGCTACTTAGACAAGGATGAAGAAGGTAAAACGGTAGAATTAAGAAAATATCGAGGTATGATTGACTCACTACTCTATTTAACTGCTAGTAGACCGGATATCATGTTTAGTGTTTGCATGTGTGCTAGATATCAAGCAAATCCAAAAGAGTCACATCTAGTAGCAGTCAAGAGAATCATGAGATATCTCGTAGGAACACAAAATGTTGGTCTGTGGTACCCCAAGGGCGCCACATGTAGTCTTGTCGGATACTCTGACTCTGATTTTGCTGGTTGTAAACTAGATAGGAAAAGCACTAGTGGAACATGTCATATCTTAGGCAGTGCATTAGTTTCATGGCACAGTAAGAAACAAGTCAGTGTTGCACTGTCTACTGCTGAAGCAGAATATGTTGCAGCAGGAAGTTGCTGCGCACAAATCCTCTGGATGAAGCAACAACTTCTTGACTATGGTGTAGAATTAGATCACATTCCGATTAAATGCGACAACACAAGCGCAATTATTCTTACAAAGAACCCCGTTCAACACTCTAGGACTAAGCATATAGAGATTAGACACCATTTTCTTAGAGATCATGTTCAGAAAGGCGATTGTGTGATTGAGTTCGTTGAGTCGTCAAAACAGCTAGCTGACATTTTCACAAAACCATTGCAAAAAGAAAGCTTCTTCTACATTCAAAGAGAACTAGGAATCATTGATTCATCATCTATTTGAACGAAATATGAGTTATTCAAGTGTTTCAAAAAGAATTCAAATGATTTTTCTAAGAATCTTTTTTGTGTTATGTCTTCTAATGTAATTGTCTATTTATTTTTCTTCGCTGTGCTATTTTGACTCGCAAACTACGTCTCACGCTTACCCTTTTGATCATGACAAAAAGGGGGAGAACTATAGGATTGTCACTTTGCATTTAGATAGGGGGAGCATCAAGTAAGGGGGAGTCCTTTAATATTAGTGCATTGTTTTGCTTGATGAACTAACCTCCCACTTGAGATGAATTAAAATTTTGTCATCATCAAAAAGGGGGAGAATGTGGATATCTTGTATTGCAGGTTAAGTTTTGATGATGAAGCAATCTAACACAAAGCGACAAGTGGAATTCCAAGGCACAACCAACTCAAGAAGTAAGTGTGTCAAGGGTAGTAGTCCCTAGGAAGTTGGGTCGTCTTAGGAATGAATTGTAAACCGCTTCAGAGAATCGGCTCAAATCACAAAACACAATATCACTCACACAAATGAACGTAACATATGTTTTCAATTGATAAATAGGTTAGGCACTTGTTGTTCTTAAAAGAAATAGATTCTTGGCTTTTGTTTTAAAAGAAATTGTTTTTTTTTTAAAACAATCGATTCATAGCTTGTATCTTTAAAGCTAGAAATCGATTCATAGCTTGTTTAAAGCTAGAAATCGATTCACAACCTTTAAACTTAAAGCTAGCAATCGATTGAACTTGTTTCACAAACTCTATAAATAGAACCCTAGGTTTCACGATCAAACACAACCTACAATTCTATTTCACGATTAAAAGCAGAACGCGAAGCTTCTCTCTGTCACAATCACTATTTCACGTTCTTCATCACCGTGAGCTGATTTCTCTCAAGGGTTAGGTTGGGGATCTTCAAGTTGTCATATTCACCTTCTCAGAGGTATTTGTTATTTCATTGTTATTGTTATTTCTTGTTATATTGTATTGGGTTTTTACTAGAGAGTGGGGTATCTCTCTAGGGTTTCGGATTGTAACAAGGGTGGGGTATCTCTTGTTGTAATTGTTGTTAAGGGCTCTTGCACTAGGTGGGGTATCTTAGGTGAAGAGCGCCTGCGTCTGTAAGGGTTTTAAAGCACCCAATTGAAAGCTTTGATTTGATAGTGGAAAATCTCACAAAGGGTTGTGAGGACTGGACGTAGGTCACTAGGAGGTGACCGAACCAGTATAAATCTCGCGTGTTCTTTATTGTTTTGCATTCTAATTCTTTTATTTCATAAACCTGCGCGAAAATCAAACTAAGTAGTTAAAAAGGGGAACAGTTTTCAAAAATCTCAATTCACCCCCCCCTCTTGAGACTGAAGCCACTTGGTAACAGATTATTTTGTGAAGTGTGCTGTTGAACGTTTAGGGACTTCTAGTAACATGAAGTGTCCTTGTTTGAGTTGTTGTTATGTAAAATTAGTTAATGCAGAGGAGTTGGCAGGACATTTAAAGGGTTACGGAATAGAACAAAGTTACACTTGTTGGACAATGCATCGTGAGGAAAGAGGTGAATCTTCAAATATGGGTAATAGAACTGAGAGATGTGCATCGGTTGACACCGAAAGACCTACATTTGAAGGGGGCGAATTTGAAGAGATGGCAAAGGCTGTTGAAGACAATCTTAATGACTGTCCTCAAATGTTTGAGAAATTGATAACGGATGCGGAGACACCGTTGTATTCAGGTTGTACTGAATTCACAAAACTATTGGCTGTGATAAAGTTGTATAACTTGAAAACTTGCCACGGATGGACGGATAAGAGCTTTACAGAACTACTCGCACTATTGAAAGAAATGTTGCCGAAGGATAATGTGCTCCCTTCTCGGACGTATGATGCAAAACAAATGTTAGGGTCCATTGGGTTGAACTATGAGAAGATACATGCTTGTGGCAATGATTGCATTTTATTTCGGAATGAACATGCATCGTTAAAGTCGTGTCCTAAATGTAATGCATCGCGATATAAAAATAAAGAATCTGCTCCAGAAAAGGTGTTGTGGTATTTTCCCATAATTCCTCGATTTAGGCGCATGTACCATAGTTCAGAAGATGCAAAACACTTGACATGGCATGATGATGAAAGGATTAGAGATGGCATGTAACGACACCCGGCGGATTCTCCGCAATGGAAGAAAATTGATATTGATTATCCTGATTTCGGGTTGGATCCAAGAAACCTACGACTTGCATTGTCTACTGATGGATTTAATCCGCACGGCATTCAGAGTAGCTCCCACAGTACATGGCCTGTGATTTTGGCGATCTATAACTTACCTCCATGGCTTTGAATGAAACGCAAATATATGATGTTGTCTTTGTTAATTTCTGGGCCCAAGCAACCGGGAAATGATATTGATGTATACTTGGCTCCGTTAATTGAAGACTTGAAGCTAACGTGGGAGACTGGAGTAGAGGTGTTTGATGGGTTCAGAGAAGAAACTTTCACCCTGAGGGCTATGATTTTTGGCACAATTAATGACTTTCCAGCATACGGCAATCTATCTGGGTACAGTAACAAAGGTCAGTGTGCGTGCCCTATATGTGAAGATAACACTGATTGGATGTGGTTGGAACATGGTAGGAAGAATATCTACTGTGGTCAACGTAGGTTTTTGCCATCTACTCATCCGTATCGACTGTTGAAAAAGGCATTCAATGGGAATATCGAAACCCGTAAAGCTCCCATGGCTTTGATGGGTGAACAACTATTTGAAAAGGTGAGAGGTTTGAACATTAAATTTGGGAAGCCTTTTGCAGGAGAGCTTGCCAAACGGGGGTGGAAGAAAAAGTCAATTTTCTTTGAGTTGCCATACTGGAAGTCATTATATGTAAGGCGCTTCATTGATGTGATGCATGTTGAAAAAAATGTCTTTGAAACTGTCATCGGTACCTTACTCAATATGCCAGGAAAGACTAAAGATACTATCAACTCGAGGTTCGACTTGCTTAGTATGGGGTTGAGACCAGAATTGGGTCCGATAAAGAAGGGTACACGTACATATCTACCTCAGGCAGCTCATACTTTATCTAAAAAGGAGAAGACCGTGTTTTGTAAGTTTCTTCATGGAGTTAAAGTTCCAGAGGGTTACTCTTCAAATATTATGAACCTTGTATCGATGAAAGACCTCAAGTTAAAGTCTTTAAAGTCTCATGATTGCCATGTTCTAATGGAGAATTTGCTACCCATTGGTATACGTTCCATTTTGCCTAAGAAAGTGCGCAAGACCCTAACCAAACTTAGTTTCTTCTTTAAGGCGATTTGTATTAGAGTGATTGACCCTGGAAAGTTGCCATCATTGCAAAGAGAAATTACTGTCACTTTGTGTGAGCTTGAGATGTATTTCCCACCTTCATTTTTTGACATAATGATTCATCTAATAGTTCATTTGATTAGAGAGACACAATTGTGTGGCCCATGTTACATGAGATGGATGTATCCGTTTGAGCGTTACATGAAAATATTAAAAGGTTATGTGAAAAACCGATCACGACCCGAGGGTTGTATTGTTGAGCGCTACATAGTTGAAGAAGCTATTGAGTTCTGTACCGGCTATCTATCTAGTCTTGAATATTCTGTTGGACTGCCAAGGTCTCGTCACTTAGGAAGCATTAGTAAAGGGATGTCAGGAACAAAAATAGTGATGGTATCAAGGAAAGAACTAGATGAAGCACACTTATATGTTATGCACAACGATACTGAGGTTGATTCATATGTTTCCAAGCACATGGACATACTTAAGAGTGATCACCCATATAAGACTCAAGTTTGGTTAACAAAAGAACATAATCGGAGTTTCATAGTGTGGCTAAAAGACCACATTGATTTCGAATTTGCTATGAATCCTTCCTCGATTTCAGAAAGATTGAGATGGTTAGCAAAAGGTCCAAATATGCAAGTTTTCTCTTACACCAGCTATCTAATGAACGGGTACACGTTCTATACAAAAAAACATGATGATCAAAGTAAAATGCAAAATAGTGGGGTGACTCTTGTAGCTTAAGCTTTGCATACATCAAGTGCCAAAGACAGAAATCCCATATATGCGAATATGTCATACTTCGGGATTATTGAACACATATGGGAGTTGGATTACAACATGTTTCGAGAGCCTGTGATCCTATGTAAGTGGGTTGACAATAATAGTGGTTTACATATTGATCAGTTGGGGTTCATGCGGGTGAATTTCAATAAGTTAGGATATAAAGATGAGCCTTTTATGTTGGCATCCCAAGCTCAACAAGTGTTTTATGTCACTGATCCAGTTGATACAATTTGGTCCATTGTTTTATTGACAAATAAAAAATTGGTGAATGACATTGAGGATCAAGCAACCGATGATGATGGTATTGAGGACGACCCTTTCTTTGGGACATCACTACCAATTGTAGGGGAAAGTACTCATATAGAGGATTTTGTGTATGTTAGAAACGATCATAGTGATGGGATTACGATTCGTCAAAAAAAATATACTAAGAAGCGAATTGCAAATACAATTATATCCAAGAAAAGGAAAAGGTAATTTAGACTTATATCATATGCTTTTTATCTATTTCCAAGTAGTTATTTTACATAGTTTTCATCTTCTTGTCTGTTTATTTATTTTGGATAGATAAATATAACAATAACAATGATTATGTTTTATTGCAGGTCAGATGGCGGATCATAGTGATCATGACAGCGATCATGAGTGTGATGTTGAAAAGTATATCAGAAAGCAGGCTCCTCGTGGAATGACAGCGATCATGAGTGTGACGTTGAAAAGTGTGATGTTGCTAACTTGTTTTAATTTAGATACATATTGTAAGTAGCTTGCTAGTTTTGGATACATATTGTTAGAGAGTTTGATTTGGATACATATTAATTTGTTAATATTGTAATTAAGTTGCTAAGTTTTGGATACATGCATATAATAACTTGTTAGCTAGTTTGTTTTGGTTTGTGATAATATTGGTGCATTTGGATATATAACTAGTTTATATATATATATATATATATATATATATATATATATATGTTGTTAGTATGTAAATGATTGGGTTGGTATTAATTGGCTGTATATGACCAGAAAATTATCAAAAGTAAAAAGGAAAATACAAAAAAACAGAAAAAAAAATTAAACAATAGGCAGCGCTTGGTGGGAGAAGGGCTGCTCATTCACCTAGCACGTATAGCAATGGGCAGCGCTTGGTAAAGGCAAGCGCTGCCCATTGCTAAACGTGCTAGGTGAATGAGCAGCGCTTGGTGGGAGAAGCGCTGCTCATTTACTTAGCGCGTTTAGCAATGGGCAGTGCTTGGTAAAGTGAAGCGCTGCCCATTTCTAAGTGAATGAGCAGCGCTTGGTGGGAGAAGCGCTGCGCACTCACCTAGCGCCTTTAGCAATGGGCAGCGCTTCCCTTTACCAAGCGCTGCCCATTGCTATACGCGCTAGGTGAATGCGCAGCGCTTCTCCCTTCAAACGCTGCCTATGGCTATTAATGAGAAGCGCTTCTCAAACGCTGCCCATTTTTGGGGAGGAATCACCAGCGCCAAATTTAGCAGCGCTCAGAAACGCTGCCCATGGCTAAAAAAAACTCTGCCCATCCCCAAATCTGTTGTAGTGCCACTTGGTAACAAATTGTATCAGTGCTAGACTCTTGATTAAAAGGCCTAGCAGCTTCAAGAAAAATGGCTTCAGGTTGGTATACGCAAGAGGGTGCAATTCTTACCCGTCCTTAGGGATTCAACGGGAAAGGTTATGCATATTGGAAAGAAAGAATGAGAATATTTATTGAAGGGGTTGATATAGATGTATGAATGGTTTGGAAAAAGGACCCTTTGTCCCCACGCACATGGTAAATGGTATTCTTCAGAGTGTCAAACTGTAAAATTGCCCAATAAATGTGGGACAATCTTCAAGTCACTCATGAAGGTACCAGTGAGGTAAAAAGAGCAAGAACAAACACTTTCATTCAGGAATATGAACTGTTCAGAATGAATGAAGGAGAAACTATACAAGAAATGAAAAAGAGGTTCACGCACATAGTAAATCATCTAGGCTCATTAGGAAAATCATTTCCTGCAGACGACTTGATCAACAAAGTGTTGAGATGTCTAAACAGAGAATGGCAACCAAAAGTAACTTCTATAGCTGAATCAAGAAATTTAGCTACTATGAGACTCGCCACTCTTTTTGGAAAACTACAAGAGCACGAGTTAGAGCTCACTCGTCTAGCAGAACATGAAGAAAAAGACAAGAAAAAAAAAACTTAGCTCTCAGGACTTCGAGTTCAAATGCACCTGATGATAGTGATGATTTGGAAAATGAAGATTATGAAGACGAGGAGAATATAGAGCTAATGGTTAGAAAATTCAAAAAAGTTTATGAGAAGGAAAAGCTTCCCCAAGAAGAATTCTTCACCCAAAAGAGTCTCAAGCAAGGAAAACTTCTCAAGTTTACCAACTTGCTACGAATGTGGCAAATCCGAACACATGAAGATGGAGTGCTCGAACTTACAAAGAAAACTGTCATAGTTTAAGAAAAAGAGATCCAAAGGAAACAAGGGTAGAAAAGCCTACATAGCATGGGAAGACAATAACATGGACTCATCAGATGATTCAGAAAATGAAGAAGCTCAAGTCGCTCTCATGGCCAACCACGACAGTGAAAATGAAACTGAGGTAGATTCTAACTCTGAAACATCACAAAATACATATGATGAATTACATGAAGCATTTATTGAATTGCATAATGATTCTTTAAAACTAGCAAAGGCATTAAGTGAATCTAAGAAAGTAGTTGCTCATCTTCAAAACGAAGTCATTGCTTTAACTAAGGAAAGATTTGAACTTAGAAAAGAAAATTATAGTCTAGGTTGTCTTAAAGCAAATTAAGTATGTGATAAGTGTGCTGAATATGAAAAGAAAATTCATGAGCTTGAATGGACAGTAGGAAAAATGTCCAACATACAACATGTGCATCCTAGGTCTCCAAGAAATAATTTCATAAAAAGACATGTGCATTATAGACCTAAGTTCACTACTAGTCCATATATTAGATGTTATTACTGTGTCAAACCAGGACATACTGCATCAGTTTGTATGGCTAGAAGTAGACAAGATGTGAAAAAGGTGTGGGTTCCCAAAGGGACTCTACCAAGTACTAACCCACAAGGACCCAAAGAAATTTGGTTACCAAAATTTTCAACTTGATCTTATTGCAGGTATGCTTCAAGGTACGGGGGACAAATTAATACCTTGATAGCAAATGTTCAAAGCACATGACAGGAGATACAACAAAGCTCTTAGTACTCACCCCCAAAAAAAGCGGTCATGTGACTTGTGATAACAATAATAGAGGAAGAATCCTCGGTGACGGTAAGATTGGTAAAGATCTATCCACCTCTATTAATAATGTGCTTTATGTAGAAGATCTTAAGCATAAGTTATTAAGCATTAGACAAATATGTGATTATTAAAACAGAGATCTTTGATTTTGATTCATGCACCATTGAGGACAAAATCATTAAGCAAGTTAGAATAATAGGAAATATAGTAAACAACAACATCTCAACTATGGTTTCAATATAAATCACATTAATCTATCAAAGAACCCCGTTCATCATTCTAGAACTAAGCATATTGAGATTAGACATCATTTTCTTAGATCTCATGTTCAAAAAGGTGATTGTGAGATTGATTTAGTTGTGTATTCAAAACAGCTAGCTGATATTTTTTTTTTCAAAACCATTGCAAATAGAAAATTTCTTTTTCATTCGAAGAAAACTTGGAGTAATTAATTTATCATTTATCTGAATGATAAAAGAACTGTTGATTGAATTATGTTTGGCTATCTTGTGTCGAAACCTGACTTTCATGTCATTTTGTGGTTTATGCCTATCTTTTTTAAATACAATGGACTCAGTGTTACTATTAACCGCGTTTTCGACTCACCAACTAAGTGTCACATTAACCCTTTTGATCATGACAAAAAGGGGGAGAAAAATAGGATTGTCACTTTACTGTTTTATTGTTTTACGTTCTAATTCGTTCATTCCATAAACCTGCGCGAAAAATTAATCTAAGTCGTTCTGATGATTAACACACACTCAAATGTCTCTTCTTGAGTGATTAATAAGCACAGGTTAATCAAGACACTCCAAGAAGATGTATGCTTATGAGAAGCATCAAAATACGAGAATACTTAAGAGAATATTGCCCACAATGTTCTTAAAGAAGAAACCTTCTTGTGATAAGATCAAAAGATCAAGACCATATGGTAAATTTGAGAAAGATCATCATGAGAAGCTTCATTTGTATCTATGGCAATATGAGAAGGGTATCTAAGAAGGATCAACCTAAGAAGAGTCATGACAGAACTATAAGAAAGGAGATGAGAAGCATCAGATGAGAAGAGTCAAGTTGAGAAGAATCATGACCATGAGAAGGGTCACGATGAGAAGAGTCATGTTGAGAAGGGTCATACTACAAGTACCATTCTAAGGAACATCAACATGAGAAGCATCAACTTGAGAAGCTTCATCCTCATCATCTGTCATATGTGAGAAGTGTCACTGTGAGAAGAGTCATGACAACTGGAAATAGCTGTCTTCTGCAGAAAAGCAGAAACACAAATGTGTTGTGCAGAAAGCTTTCCTAAACGGCGATAAACGGCTATATTACTTCACCAACGACTATAATATTTGGACTATAGGATATTACACATAATTTCATCTATAAAGTAACGCCCCTGGTCGCCATTGATCCTCATGAGAGTGCCTTGAAAGTTAATTGTAAAGTGAGCATGAAAGAATCCAACTTCAACAAGGTATGATGAATTTCCCTATTTTAATAGACTTCTCTACATAACTCTCTCCAAACAACTTTCACTCTTCTTGATACAAAGATAAAAAGATATACACTTTGCATTTTTTTTCTTTTTCCTTTCTTTTGACTTTTTTTCTTTCTATTTTTTTCAATTTTTTTCTTTCTTTCTTTTTTTCTTCTTTTTGTGGAATTGCCAAACTTTCCATCGAGAACCAAAGAACTAACCAAGCGAGAACCACAATTGCACAATTTGGACACACCAACACTTATGGATTGACAATTTTAAAATCAAAGCTCCTTCACCCTCTAAGATTGGGTAATAACATTGTTTTTCACTTTTGGGCTTGTAATGAGATATAAAACAAAGAATGGGATAAAAGGCTCAAAGGGGCTTACATAGAGGGATAATTTTAGGGTAGGCTTATTTGACTACTAGCTAAAAAAGAACAAAATTGCCTAGATCATTTCAAACATGCATGTGAGCAAGTGCTTCAACAAGAATCAAGTCAAGTTCTAGAGTAACTAACAAACATGAGTGAGTGACACACAAGAACGAAGATAGTGGAAAAAGATTAGTCCATCCATTATAAGGCCAAATTCTCACTAGGGACAATGACTATCACAAACGAGGCAAAATTTAGTGCTCATATCCAACTTATTATACCAAGAGAAACAAGAAATCGATCAAGTTATGTCATAACACCTATGGTCGTAGAATAGTGAAATCACTCACAACTTATGCAAACTAAGAATTCATGGAAAAACATGCACAAATAACAAAAAAAAAATTCTTTTTTTTTATAGTTAAAAATTAAAACATAAATACTAAAGAACACACCCCCACACTTAAATCACAAAAGGTCCTCAATGTAAGTAACAAGCATATCTTTAGAATAAGGAAAGAAAACTCCTTCTTGAAGATGGAGAACTTGAAGCTTATGGGTGGTTGGTATTGGCCAAAGAAGGCTCTTTTATGGTTACCGCACACATGTTTGGGCACCTTCTTTTTCCACACATCCATAATAAAGAGGTTGGGTTGTTGCTGTGTTTGCCTAACTTTCTTACTAGGAATGTCCGCCAAGGTTCATCCGATATCTTTCTTACTAGGAATTCTCTTCCATGGGGTGGTTTTTAGTCATCACATCTCTTTGAGGGAAAGGTAGCAGTGGTGTGTATTGATCATCATCAACATGTTCAGTAACCTTGTTATTTTTCATAACAACTGATGTTGGTACCTCTAGAGTTTCAACAGCCTTTTCAGATCTCATAGTAATAGCACTTACATCGGGGGTTGGTGCATTTTGATTAACTACTTACTAGGCAGGCAACTTGTTTGATATTTGGGCTTGTATCTGATTGACTGCAGTGGTTAATTGTCCAACTATTATCTCCAATTTCTTAATTGTGGAATCCGTTGTTTGTTGGAATTGGAGATTTTCAATAGCGCCATCTGTTTAATGAGATCCTCTAGTGACGGTTCATAAACAACACCCAAATTATAGTCAATACAATAAAGATTAGAATTAAAAAAAAAGTTATGCTAAAATTAAGGCAGGAAAATAAAAACGAATAAATCTAAGGTAAAAATTCTAAAAACTCAACTAAAAATCTAATAAAATCAAAACAAAGATATGCAAATTTTTTGGGATTTTTTGAGAATACAAAAAATTGAGAAAATTAAAACGAAAATGTAAAAGAAGGAATTTCGGATTTTTAGGCCTTAACTTTCTAAAGGAGGTCCTACTCCCTAATCTCAGAAATTTTCCTGAAACCCGGTTTTTTCTTCTCCTAATTTGAGACAGAACTGAAAGAAGCCTAAATGGACAGAACCTGCATAGAAAAAAAAAGCCAAAAAAGAAAGGTTAGTGGTTAGTGGGGGGTTCTAAAGTTGGTAATCGTTAATTAGCGGTCCCCGGCAATGGCGCCAATTTAATTAGTGATCGTACGCGAGTCAAAATAATAATAAAAATACAAATATAGTACAAGGTAAGCAACCTTGGTCATCTCACAAGGACCTCTAAATACTGAAATTACCAAAATGAAAAACGAAGGTAAAAAATAAAAGAGGGGGGTGGGAGGGGGGGGGGGGGGGGGTTTGAAGAAAACAGTTTCTATTTAAGGGAGTTCAACAATTTAGAGGGACAATCAATCCATTGGTTTCAAGGGGGATCTTGGACTCATCATCGGTTCTAAAATAAAGTTTCGTGCAAGGCTTGAAAATTCTTGATTGATCATAAACCAAGTGAACAAGGGTTAGTCAGTTTAAACGAATTCACGCAGTTTTAAGTCTAGCATCAAAAGAAGATTTCTATCTATGTTACTTAGTTTTCCAATGCATGCTTGCACTCCTCAATCAGATAATCACAACCAAAGTTAGGGCCTACAGAGTAAACAGGGGTCAAAGTGCAATGAAAACAAGAATTAATCAAGAAATTACTATACTGCTCAAACAAGACCACAAGTCTTGAAACGTGCTAAGACTTAAATATTAGTTACAAAACACAATTAAAATCACCAAGTGAAAAGCTATAAACAGTACATTAAAATGCCCTAATCATTAGTGATAAGATTAACTTTCACAGAATCAAACATTCTCTTATGAAGAATGACAAAGATTAATAAGTCTAGGTAACAGATATGCTAGTTTTAACTAGATTTAGTTTTAAAAGGATGTTGCTTAAGTTAAAACTGTGTTGAGAAGGTTGGATAAATCAACCTTCTCTAGGTTTGTAAAACAAGTGAGTTATAGCAACTGAGCTAATAGTAAGGAAAGCTAGTAAATAACAAAGTAGAGTTATGGAGGTTCACCCAAAGAAGGCTATACGTCCTCTCCTCACTTCCTTGTGAGTATTTCCACTATTTTCCAAATAGCTTTTACACTTGCTTTTGATCAAACGCTAAAGACTATCACCACACAAGCTTTTTATCACTGACAAAAGCCTAGTGTACTCTTACACAGCAACACCTTGCTGTTCCACCTCTTAGAAAATTTCTTCTAGTTTTCTAAGAGTCTCCTCTGTTAAGTAATATCACCACCAACACTCACATCTCACTAGGTAGTTTGACGAGATGCTTACAAGATAGTGTTTACAATAAGGGGTTTGGGTTTTGGGAATTTAGGTGCATGAAATAAAGTTAGATACACTGAGAACAATGATACTAAACAAGCTAACACACACTCAAGAAAGATATCGCAGAACTTGTAGAAGCTTTGAATGTGGGATGAGAAGGTTGATTGCTTTGAGAAGCTTGAACTTGTCTAGGTTGCAATAAACTCTCATACTTTAAGACTTCAGAATGGAACCTTTAAATAGCCGTGGAGGTCGAATATAGCCGTTAGAAGCTTGAAGACAGTCGATTGGAGTAACCATTGGTCCATAGGAGTGATGTCATGTAATGTGCAAAAGTTGACAGCTTTTGAACCTTCTCAAGAGTAGCTTTTTACTTTTTCTGCACATCTGAACTTGCTTAAGCTGGCATTGTACTCTTCTCTGATCCTACTAAGCAGGTATGACTTGATTTTGTACTCTTGGCCAGGCTGTTCCAGCTTGCACGAAGCTTCTCAAGCTTCCTAGTATGAAACAAACACTTTAAATGCTCCAAGGGAATAATCAGGCATTCCATCTTTAATGTATAAAACTTTCCAGCATATTTATTGCTAGGATTCTTCAGTTGATCTAACTGAAGAACATTCAAGATGAATTAATTGGTTGTCTTAAGTTGGTTCTGATTTCCAGTAATTAACATTCTCAAGCTTCATTCTACTTTCACATTAGCCTTCGCAAGTATGAAGTTATAATTCTAAGGTATTTGTGAGGTCACCCTTCTTTTGACTTCTGGTCAAACCTTATGTTGACTTTCGGTCAAACCTTCTGTTGAATTTGGGTTAAACCTTATGTTGACTTTTTGTAAACCATCTGTTAATTTGGTCAAACCTTCTTTTGACTTGTCTTAAGCTTCTCATAACTTAACCTTCTGAAGGCTTTTCTACCCTTGTATTTTGCCAACTTTTTAACCCTAGGTATATTTTGCTATGTAGGGAAACTTGTTTTTATGACTTAGCAAGCATGTTAGATCACGTTTCATTAGAAAACTAAATCTTACTTAGCTTGTATCATCAAAACCTAGAAAGAGATTCTTATTCCAACACTTTCCGCATAATCCATAAAGTGTTTGTTAAGGGTCGAAAAGTAGTATCACCTGAAAGTGGCGTCAATATGGCTCCGAGGAACGCACTTTTGTCTCTGGATAAAATTAATTACACAACAGTCTATAACGAATTCATAACAAGAAAAATTGGTCACTCTAACCATCATCTAAATGTCTAACTTAACTTGGTGATGTGTACTGTTAAACCATTAAATGGTTAGTGACGTGGCACCAACTGTTTGTTTTTGAAAAAACGTACACTAAAAGAGCACTTATTCAACATGGAAATTACAATTGGAGGCCTATATTCTCCTCATACAAATTATTGAGTAAATCATGGTTAGAGTCAAACTAGTGCTTTGAGTTTCCCCGTGTTTATATATAGTAGAAGGGAAAATTTGTTGTTTTACCGAATCTTGGATCTTCACTCTCTCTAAGTGCTCGAGCTTTAATGCACCCTTATTGATTACATCTGTTAGGAAATTTGGTAATTCCGGGCCAGGAAATAATTTGCATGTTGCATCAGCTATAGTTGCCTGCTGAATTACAAGGTCGCCCGAATGAAAGACTCTTGTAATATCTTTGGAACTATTTTTTCCTTAGAGCTCATTGTTTGGCGGCTTGCTCTTAAAGGTTTTCCAGTTCCTAGTATTCATCAAAAAGGTTGAAGTTTTACACCATTCCTCCTTCGTTGGCAACTGTCTCAGTCAACATTCTTCTTTGATTCAGCTCAAAAAATTTGATCACGATCATGGGATCATTCCCATCGTTCAGCTTGAGCGGTGTTTCCTTTGTCGTTGAGTGGGGACTGGTGTGGTACGACCATAGAATTAGGAAAGCTCCTCGACCCAATTTCCCTTTTACAGTGTCTAGTTTCTTCTTAAAGCAATTTAATATTATCTTGTTCACAGGCTTAGCGTGATCATTTTTTTAGGGGGTGCTCGGCTCATGTGAGAAACTGTCGGAATTATTGGATGGTCCAAGTGACGCGGAAGTGTGAAGCTAGTGAGCTTCCAAAACCACGGGTATTATCTGTTACAATTATCGTTGGGAAGCCAAACCTAGATTTTATATCCTTCTAGGAACTTTTTTCGACAAGTTCAGTTGTGACGGCTGCTACTGCCTCCACTTTGTGAAGTAATATATGGGCACAATTAGAAATCTGACTTGTTCAAGTGCAAGTGGGAAGGTTCCCAAAATGTCAGCTTCCCACATAAAAATGCCCAAGGGGAGACTACTTATCGGAGATTGGCGGGCTCTCGGGATATCAGAGTGCTGTTGGCATTTTTGCAGCACTTTTCGCATAGTCCATGCAGTCTTTGTTAAGGCTCGAAGAGTAGTATCACCTGAAAGTGGCGTCAATATGGCTCCGAGGAACGAACTTTTGTCTCTGGATAAAATTAATTCCACAACAGTCTATAACGAATTTATAACAAGAAAAATTGGTCCCTCTAACCATCATCTAAATGTCTAACTTAACTTGGTGATGTGTACTATTAAACCATTAAATGGTTAGTGATGTGGCACCAACTATTTGTTTTTGAAAAAACGTACACTAAAAGAGCACTTATTCAACATGGAAATTACAATTGGAGGCCTATATTCTCCTCATACAAATTATTGAGTAAGTCATGGTGAGAGTCAAACCAGTGCTTTGAGTTTCCCCGTGTTTAAATATAGTAGAAGGGCAAATTTGTTGTTTTACCGAATCTTGGATCTTCACTCTCTCTAAGTGCTCGAGCTTTAAAGCACCCATAATGATTACATCTGTTAGGAAATATGGTAATTCCGGGCCAGGAAATAATTTGCATGTTGCATCAGCTATAGTTGCCTGCTGAATTACAAGGTCGCCCGAATGAAAGACTCTTGTAATATCTTTGGAACTATTTTTTCCTTAGAGCTCATTGTTTGGCGGCTTGCTCTTAAAGGTTTTCCAGTTCCTAGTATTCATCAAAAAGGTTGAAGTTTTACACCATTCCTCCTTCGTTGGCAACTGTCTCAGTCAACATTCTTCTTTGATTCAGCTCAAAAAATTTGATCACGATCATGGGATCATTCCCATCGTTCAGCTTGAGCGGTGTTTCCTTTGTCGTTGAGTGGGGACTGGTGTGGTACGACCATAGAATTAGGAAAGCTCCTCGACCCAATTTCCCTTTTACAGTGTCTAGTTTCTTCTTAAAGCAATTTAATATTATCTTGTTCACAGGCTTAGCGTGATCATTTTTTTAGGGGGTGCTCGGCTCATGTGAGAAACTGTCGGAATTATTGGATGGTCCAAGTGACGCGGAAGTGTGAAGCTAGTGAGCTTCCAAAACCACGGGTATTATCTGTTACAATTATCGTTGGGAAGCCAAACCTAGATTTTATATCCTTCTAGGAACTTTTTTCGACAAGTTCAGTTGTGACGGCTGCTACTGCCTCCACTTTGTGAAGTAATATATGGGCACAATTAGAAATCTGACTTGTTCAAGTGCAAGTGGGAAGGGTCCCAAAATGTCAGCTTCCCACATAAAAATGCCCAAGGGGAGACTACTTATCGGAGATTGGCGGGCTCTCGGGATATCAGAGTGCTGTTGGCATTTTTGCAGCACTTTTCGCATAGTCCATGCAGTCTTTGTTAAGGCTCGAAGAGTAGTATCACCTGAAAGTGGCGTCAATATGGCTCCGAGGAACGAACTTTTGTCTCTGGATAAAATTAATTCCACAACAGTCTATAACGAATTTATAACAAGAAAAATTGGTCCCTCTAACCATCATCTAAATGTCTAACTTAACTTGGTGATGTGTACTATTAAACCATTAAATGGTTAGTGATGTGGCACCAACTATTTGTTTTTGAAAAAACGTACACTAAAAGAGCACTTATTCAACATGGAAATTACAATTGGAGGCCTATATTCTCCTCATACAAATTATTGAGTAAGTCATGGTGAGAGTCAAACCAGTGCTTTGAGTTTCCCCGTGTTTAAATATAGTAGAAGGGCAAATTTGTTGTTTTACCGAATCTTGGATCTTCACTCTCTCTAAGTGCTCGAGCTTTAAAGCACCCATAATGATTACATCTGTTAGGAAATATGGTAATTCCGGGCTAGGAAATAATTTGCATGTTGCATCAGCTATAGTTGCCTGCTGAAGTACAAGACTGCCCGAATGAAAGACTCTTGTAATATCTTTGGAACAGTTTTTCCTTAGAGCTCATTGTTTGGCGGCTTGCTCTTAAAGGTTTTCCAGTTCCTAGTATTCATCAAAAAGGTCGAAGTTTTACACCATTCCTCCTTCGTTGGCAACTGTCTCAGTCAACATTCTTCTCTGATTCAGCTCAAAAAATTTGATCACGATCATGGGATCATTCCCATCGTTCAACTTGAGCGATGTTTCCTTTGTCGTTGAGTGGGGACTGGTGTGGTACGACCACAGAATTAGGAAAGCTCCTCGACCCAATTTCCCTTTTCAAGTGTCTAGTTTCTTCTTAAAGCAATTTAAGATTATCTTGTTCACGGGCTTAGCGTGATCATTTTTTTAGGGGGTGCTCGGGTCATGTGAGAAACTGTTGGAACTCTTGGATGGTCCAAGTGGCGCGGAAGTTGGAAGCTAGTGAGCTTCCAAAATCACGAGTGTTATCTGTTACAATTATCGTTGGGAAGCCGAACCTAGATTTTATATCCTTCTAGGAACTTTTTTCGACAAGTTCAATTGTGACGGCTGCTACTGCCTCCACTTTGTGAAGTAATATATGGGCACAATTAGAAATCTGACTTGTTCAAGTGCAAGTGGGAAGGGTCCCAAAAAGTCAGCTTCCCACATAAAAATGCCCAAGGGGAGACTACTTATCGGAGATTGGCGGCGGGCTCTCGGGATTTCAAATATATATATATATATATATATATTAATTAGTAAAAACACATAAAGCAATAAATGGTGCTAGTACCACATATGAGTTCTAGTACCAATTATTCTATTGAGTACACTCCAAGGCCAACCAACTACAATCTTATTATTTTTGGAACACAACAGGCAATGCACCACCATCCAATGCCAACAAAATCTTTCCATTGTTTTGAAGAACACTAACATTGCCACATGCAAATTTACAAGTGGGGCACACATCTGTTGGACACCACTGAATATTATAGACACCTATAGTTTGAGTCTGCACAATCCTAAGGAAATTACCATATGATCCTGCACCATCATCTCTCCCAGTGATAATAAACCTCCTTCCACTTCTTGTATCTGTTTGACCCAACCTCCATTCAGTGGATTGCAGACAGCTTGAGGAAGCCTCGAATGTTATTTTTAAGTCCTTATTTGCCCTGATATCGTCATCATCATGGTTGACAACAAAAGGCGTGAACCTCACAATCACGCCATGTGGCAAGTCAGTGTTTTCAAGACCAACGTGTAAAAGGCATGACCCATTTGTGTTGATCAAAGTGGAACGACCTCCATTACCTATTATAGCTGGTCTTATGAAGTATTCTTCATCCATCTCAACTGTGTCGCAACTCGTGTCTAACACAAGTTGGGCTATTGATGTTGTGGCCATCAAAAGCAACACTACAAGGATGATGATATCGAGGGAGACACACTGCAAGTGGCTCTGCTCATGATGATGTGGCAGGTGGTTACTATGTGATGTTACGTTTCACATTTTACGAGGTGTTATTAATGACGCTTTGGGATTCCCAATGGAGCCGCTGCCATGATGACGGTTCGTCCTTCGAGACACTTGCAACTGCTGGGTAGCGAAGAGTCGCGTCGATTCGCTAGCTAGCAGGAAACCCTTTATATATAGGATGCCCCCTTTCCCAAATATCAAACTTTCTCTTCTCTATATGCTCTGAAAGCCCGTATTCTTCTTTGAAGGCGATCTCAAATTCTGCTCTGAAGGCGATCTCATACCTTTCTCCAGTCCTTTCTTTGAGGAACGATTGATTTTTGTTGAGGCTCTAGCGAGGTGTTCCCCAGTGCACGACCTATTTCTCCGACGATTCGTGACTTCTGCTCGCTTGATCCTGGTCATCAAAGAGTACACCACTCTGAGGCCCAATTTCTCTGCTACTCCAGGTACGAAATTTTGATCGATCTCCAGTCCTTTAATTTTCTTTTCTTTCTTTTCTTTTTGGTTTTTGGGGCGAGGAGAGGGTGTCATGCCCGGGGTCGACCTTGTCGCCCCCTTCTATGAATCATCGATTTGGGTGGTCCTGACTTTCCCTCTCCTTGCAGGGTTAGCAAGTGCTGGCGCGTACAAAGAAGACCGAACGAATTTTTGGTGCTCCCCCCGTTCATCTAGCCTAGTGCACTGCTCGACTAGGAAACGATAAAATGAGCGAGCTTCCTTCCTCTAAAAATCCTTCAAATTCTTCTTTGACCAACTTGTCAACGTCCACTTCTAGTTCTTCTAGTAGCACAACCGGTGCCCTCTCCCACGAATGATGCGCTTCCAGAGGACTCTGATTGGCGCGGTGGGATCAACGAAGATCGTTCATGGATTTCTTCTGCTATTCTTCGTCATACCTAAATTTTTCCCCTAGGGACGAGATGGAGTCATGGTTCGGGCAGCTGATCGCTCATAGAGACCAGGAATGGAGAGTAGAGGGTGTCTCAGGGAATGATAATGCGGCCAGCATCCCATCAACTTTAAAGTTCATTATGTTTACCAACACTCTTAGAGATATACGCATCCGCCCGCCCTTCACCTACTTCCAAAGGCGCGTTCTGAGGTATCTAAGTGTTGCCCCCTCACAATTGCATTTCAATGCATGGGCCTTCTTGAAGTCGTTCGAGCGACTAATGACAGTTATTGATCGCCAATGCACCTGCTCCCTGTTCTTTACCTTGTTCGAGGTTAGTCGGACAGTGGAGACGAAGAGCGAGCCCAAAAGATGGGATCAACTTTCTTTGAAAGGTCGCAAGGATGCCCCAGAACTCTTCAAGCCATTTTGTGAATCTTCCAAACCTTGGAGGCACGGTTATGTGTGGGTTGTTCCAGTTTGTGAGCGTGCTCGTGAGATGGTAGGGACTCTGAACGACCAAGGCGAGATGGCGTGGACGTACTCTCACTACAATCGTACTGCGATCAACTATAGAACCCATCGTAAGTTGGGGGAATATGACTTAGAAAGTCTCAGGATTTTGAAAAACTTGGCGAGCTGGTTTCCAGAGGAACGATTCCCATGCAATCACTTTGCAAGGGCCAAAAACTTAGAGTTCATAAAACAGAAACTTGGTGCGACCGTTTTGTTCATTTTTTCTTACTTGATCTTGCATATTCTATTTGTTGATTCATTCTGATCGTGCTTTGTTTTCTCTTTTCTATTTTGCAGCTAAAATGTCTGGTATCAGTTTCAAGGACCTTTTCAAGAAGGCCATGAAGGGGAAGCATGTTCGTTTTGCCCCGTCTCCTTCCAACACTATCAATCTGGAGGACGAGGAGATGCCCTCAAATGGCGATAAGCAAACATGCTCGTCCCAGAAGAAGAGAAAGCAATCAGCTTAAAACATCGAGGTTGATATCGACCCTCCTATTCCTCCTCCAAAGAGGAATGTTCAAGCTCAGAGAAGGTCGTCCTCTCCCCTCAACTTGGAGGGTGACCTCATAGATAAGACTGATAAATAGAATTGTGCTCTCGGTCACGTCACAGAGTTGCGGGCAGAGCTGGAATCTACCAAGAAAAAGATTGACGAGGCTGAGACCGCCCTCCAACCGAGCAAGGATGCTCTTGCCACAGTCACCACTGAACGAGATGCTGATGTTACCGCCAAAACTGATGCAGGAACAAAGTTGTCCTCAAAGGCGACCAACGAGCTCTCGTCCAAGGTGCAGGGGTTGGAGGAGGATGTGAACGGTCTGAAGCAGGATCTTAGCAATATAACAACAGCTCGTTACAAAGCGTTGGTCGATTTGGAGGCTCTCAAGCAGGCTACTCATGCAATTGCCAAGGAGCATTTTGAGGAGACAGTCGCTCAAATCCAGAATTGCTTTCCAAGTCTTGAGATCAACCGTCAAATTGTTGATAATGACCACTTCCTAAAGGTCGGTCAGATTGTTCGACCCGAGGAGGAAGATGAGGAGGAGGGGAATGTGGTGAAGTAGGAGACGGTCGTTTATAGGCGACCTGCATGATCTTGCTTTGTAATCTTTTTAATTTCATTTTGCTATGTTGTTTTGCTCCTTGGACGGCCTCGTGGTCGTCCTCATTTTGTAATATTTATTGTTAATGGCTCCCGGCCTTCTCCGGGCAACTTTTTAATGGTTGAATTTCGTGTGCTTCCTTTTCTAATCGTTCCTTTGTTGCTTTATTTTCTTTCTTTCATTTCGTTAAGTTATTTTGCTCGATCGCGAGTTCTCTTTGGTTGGTCCATGTAGACCAAACTCGCGTGGTCGCCCATATAATGAAGGGACAAAATAATGGCAGTCGCACCCCTAGACCATTCTGAAAGGAGATTCTCCTGTGGTGGAATGAGGAGTCGTTTTGTATGCCCATAACACGGATGGAAGCTCTTCTGCCCATTGGCCCTTGGACTCGTCTAATCTCCTCTTTAGACTGTGCAGAATCACTCGATTTACGGCTTCTGCCTGCCCGTTCGTTTGAGGATGCTCTATTGAGGTGAAACACTGTTTTACTCCTAGGAGTCTCTTCGAAATTTTTATCAGTGAACTGGGTGCCACTTTCTGATACGGCCACTTCTGGGATCCCGAAACGTACCACGATGTTTTTCTTGAAGAACGTAAGGCAATTTATTGTTGTGATCGTGCCCAGGGGCTCATCTTCAATCCATTTAGTGAAATAATCAACTGCTACGATTAGAAACTTCAGTTGGCCAGGAGCAATAGTGAACGGCCCCAAGAGGTGTATTCCCCACCACGCGAACGGCCAGGGGGCAGTCATGCTGTTGAGTTCTACTGGGGAAAAAGGTGGACATCTGCGTGTCTCTAACACTTATCACACTTTTTTACTAATGCTCTGGCGTCTTCTTCCATCGTAGGCCAATAGTAACCTGCTCTTAACGCCTTCTTGGCCAGAGCTCGACCACCCAGATGGTTTCCGCAAATTCCCTCGTGAAAATCCCTTAACACATAATCTGCTTTTGTTGGGTGGAGACATTTGAGCAATGGCAGTGAGAGACTGCTAGCAGTGAGTCTGAATGTAGCTCCACCCTTTTCACATTGAATTCTAAAGGGAGCAACAATCCTGCTTCGCAAGCCTCATGTTCTGCCTGATTGTTTGAGGTGGGGAACGAGAATGTTAAATAGGCCTCAATGGTTGTCCCCTCGTTGTTTTCAAGAATTAAGCCTGCTCCACTGCCTTTGCTATTGGAGGAGCATTCTACATGCAACGTCCACATTGTTTGGACTGGATTCTCTGGGACTGGGGTCATTTCTGCGACAAAGTCGGCCAAAACCTGTACCTTAGTGGTCGATCTGGGTTCACACATGATCCCAAACTCTAATAGTTCCACCGCCCATTTAATCATTCTGCCTGCCAAATCTGGTCTGTGCAGGATTTGTCTAATGGGTTGGTCAGTGCGAAGTACGACCTGATGGGCCACAAAGTACTGTCTCAGACGTCGAGCGGCTACGAACAAGGCCAAAGCTAACTTCTCAATTTTTTGGTACCTGAGCTCAAGACCTTGTAGGGATTTGCGGACCAAGTATATAGGGTTGTGCTTAGACTCCTTTTCTCGTACCAATACAGCAGCCAAAGCCTCGTCAGTAATAGACAAGTATAAGTATAAGGTCTATCTTGACTCTGGTGTGGTCAAAATTGGAGGTTCTGATAGGGCTGTTTTCAACTGCTCGAGCTCCTGGTAGTACTCCGGCGTCCATTCAAACATGGCTTCTTTCTTCAACAGCTTAAACAGGGGCAGGGATTCGTTCGCTACTTTCGCAATGAAGCGTGAGAGGGTGGCCACCATGCCATTAAGTTTTTGAATCTATTTCTTGGTTGTCGGCGGCCTCATTTCTGTCACCGCTCGGCATTTATCTAGGTTAGCTTCGATCCCCCTTTTTGTGAGATAAAATCCAAGAAATTTGCCCGTCCTTACACCAAAAGTACATTTTTCTGGATTGAACCTTAACGAGTTCTTTCGAGCTTCTTTGTACACTTCTCTCAGGTCGGCCACATGGTCTAGGTCTTTCTTACTCTTGATTATCATGTCATCCAGGTAGACTTCTACCATTTTGCCGATCTGAGCTTGGAAGACCCGATTCATCATTCTTTGATAGGTTGCCCCAGCATTCTTTAATCCAAAAGGCATGACTCGGTAGCAGGAATTCCCCTTATCAGTCATAAAGCCTGTCTTTTCTTGATCGGGCGGGTGCATGGCGATCTTATTCTACCCAGAATTTGCATCCAAAAATGATAGTATTTTGTACCAACATGCACTATCGACCAAACGATCACCACTTAGTACTGGGAAAGCATCTTTTGGGCATGCTTGATTGAGCTTAGTGTAATCGACGCACATTCGCCATTTACCATTTCCCTTTTTTTACTAAGACTACATTGGACAACCAAGTCATGTCCTTTATCTCTTTAATGAAACCTGCCTCAAGTAAGTGTTCCACAGCTTTGGTTGCTGCCCTTGTCTTTTCCTCCTTTTGGATTCTTCTTCGCTGCACGACCCATTTGGCCCCAGGATCCACTGCTAAGTGGTGACAGACCACTTCAGGTGGGATACCAGGCATATCGGCAACACTCGAAGCAAACAAGTCTGCATG
The DNA here is from genome assembly GCA_963573325.1 of Astragalus glycyphyllos. NCBI lineage: Eukaryota > Viridiplantae > Streptophyta > Magnoliopsida > Fabales > Fabaceae > Astragalus > Astragalus glycyphyllos. The sequence goes on along the minus strand of OY754308.1, from coordinate 6,006,023 downwards.
CTCCCTCAAGCATTGGGCGAGCTGGTCTTGAATTTCTGGAGGGAGATCATTCTCTCTTCTGACCGTCCTCCCTGGGTCGCTCCCCAGTTGGACTTGGATAAACTCTCCATCTGGTTCAGGTCATTTGATTCTCTTCTTAAGCTGCCTGGTCAAGAGGTCATCTCCTTCTTCCTCTTCATTGTCCGGGTCGTAGCGAGCATCCAGGTCGGCCACATTGACTTGCTCGCCTCCTCTCATTGCCTCATCTATTTCTCTCCTGACCTTCTTGCCTTTGCCTTTTAGAATTAAGAGGAAAGCTCGTTTTACTGACAGCAGATCAGCTTGGATGGTGGCGACCTCCCCACCTTTAGTATAAAACATCATCTTTAGGTGGACTGTAGAGGGTACGGCCTCCAACCGAGCCAAGGTGGGTTGACTAATGATACGTTAATAAATGGACTTGCATGGTAGAACAATGAAATCTGTCCTGACCGTTCGACAAAAAGGCTTCTCCATGGTGTCATCTCCAAGGTGACCATTAATTCACTTCGTCCTATTGGGGTTGTGGACGCTCCGTTGAACCCAGTTAGGACCGTGCCTCTGTACGACCTCAAATCTTTATTTGATATTTTTAGTACGTCCAAAAGGTCTTCAAAGATGATGTCCAGTAAGCTTCCTTGGTCGATCAGTATTCGTCTTACTTCTATGTTCGCCATCTCAGCAACCACAACGAGTGGTACCTCGTAGTTAGGCATTCCATCAATGAGATCCTCGTCCCCAAAGGATATGGGTGGACTTTTTGAAGGTGGTCATGGAGCGGACGTAGATGCAACGCTCATGATCTCATGCCACCTTCTCTTCATTGATTTGTTGGTCGAGGCGTCGGTAGGAATGCCTCCTGTGATCATCATGGCGACTGGTCTTCCCTTTGACTTTCTATTATCCAGGAAATCATCGTCCTCATCCTCGTCTTCTTCCATGACCTTAGCTACTTCATCGACTTGTGCCGTTCCTTTCCTGGGCGACCGACCTGTTTGCTTTTCATTTCGCTCCTCTGCCTGATTCTTTTCCACATATCGGGTCAGTTTTCCCCTTCTGATCAGTGCCTGTACGTCACCTTTGAGGGCCATGCAATTGTTGGTATCATGCCCGTTGCTTTTGTGGTATCGGCAGTATTTCGTGGACGGACGTTGCCCTTCCTTGAGGACGAAGGGTTCTGGTCCCTTGATGTCTCTAAATTCTATGTTCGCACATTCTGCGAGTATGTTCGCATACGAGGTGTTCAATTTGGTGCGCTCTGCGAACTTCCTGACCTTGTGGTCCTTGGGTTGTCTGCCACAATCTTCCTTTGTTCTCTGATCATGCTCTCCGCGTGGTCGCTAATTCATTCCTGCTTCAGCGGCATCAATAGCCATCGTTCTTTCCTCATAGTTCGTGAACCATTGTGACCTGCGAAGGAACCTTTCTAAATCCCTGGTCATGTGTAGCCCGACCTCAACTTCAAAATGACTTCCCTGAGGAGTCCAGTTCTCAAGAACCACAACCGTTGGTTATCATCCAGGTTCTTGACTTGATTAGCCTCACAATTGAATCGCTCCACATAGCTGCATATGGACTCATCAGGTCCATGCCAGATAGCGATCAAAACATCTTCGGATTTAGGCTTAACCCTTGAGGTCGTGAAGCGGGCAGTGAACACTCTGGCCATTTGCTCCCAAGAGGAGATAGTGTTAGGTTTTAACTCTTTAAACCATTGCAATGCTGACCCATCTAGAGTTAGAGGAAAATTTTTGCATTTCACCGGACCGGGCGCCCCCCTATACTTCATCATCAGATCAAAATGTTTTAGGTGAGCGTCTGGATCTTTGACCCCATTGTACATCTTAAGGTCAGAGGGAGGTTTTTCCAGAAAGCGGGGAATGCGGTACTCATCTATGTCCCTAGTGAACAGCCCCAAACTTCCATCAATTAATTCTTTCCTTGCAACGTGGTCGTGCCTTAAGGTATCGCCCATGCCGATCACTCCACTCTTCCTCCGAATACTCCTTCGAATGGTAGCGGGCATACCTCTCGTTGGATCGACTACGTGAACGAGTGGGTGAGCTGAAAAAACTGGATGAACCATAAGAAGATTCCTCAGGCCAGTAGGTGTAGTCGGAAGTGGACGGATCGTCCTTGGTGGTGTAAGTCCTCCTCCTCATCCCCTTCTTCGGGGTGGAGATCGATGCCCTCTAGATGGGATTACCCGTGGAGCGGGTGAACCATGGTTACGACCTCGAAGTTCAGGGGCTGTGTTTTCCCGTTGAGAGGCTTCTTGATCTTCTATCTGGGTCAGACGGTCATTATGACGGGCCAGAGTTTGATCACGATCGCAGAGTAAATCTCGTAGCTCTAGAACCAAGTCTGCAGGAAGGGTAATAGTGACCGGTTGGGCTGTGCCTGGCTGAGGAACAGTGCCTTCATGTCCGCATCATCGGTCGTTGCTTCTTTCGGAACGGACGGTGGTCAAAATGGGATCTAGGCTACTCCCTGAAGGCGGGTCACCTTAGGTCTGCCTGGAGGAGGGATGAGGAAGTAGGTGGGATAGCGCGCGGGCTCCCATTGTGGTCGCCAATTAAACTGTACCTCAGGTCGCTTGCTGAAGAACGGCCTGGATATCATGTCGGTCAGGTTTCTCTGCTGGTCGTGTATGGAGCCCAAAAGAGGGGTGTGGTACCTGCAATGACTCTCCAACGCCCAAGTCAGGGGATGTCGAGCAGAGTAACGATGCTAGTGAATAGTGTGTACCTGAAAAATGAGTCCCACAACAGTCCATAATGGATTCATAACAAGAAAAATTGGTCCCTCTAACCATCATCTAAATCTCTAACTTGGAGATGTGTACTGTTAAACCATTAAATATTTAGTGACGTAGCACCAACTATTTGTTTTTGAAAAAACGTACACTAAAAGAGGACAATTTAATTCCTATACTTCAAATCGTGACATAAGTGTAAAAAAAATTATGATTTACTACTCTGTATCTAAAAGGGGATGTTTTAGTCCTTTAGAAATAAATTATAAAGTGTTCATCACAACTTCGCGAGGCCTAATGGACAATGGGGAAGGAATCGAATTGCATTCGCATATAAACAAGGTTCTTCCTTTTTGTCTATAACGCACCCTATTTCTCTGGAGGAGGCGATATGTGATCCCCCTGGGCCGAGGGTTGAACCTTATACTTATATATAAGACCATTTTTGAGCATTTAAGTATCCGGGCTCCCTTCTCCCCTTATTGCTGTCGGGTTCTTAGGATGATTAATGTGGCACCTTGTCAACTTCACCAGAATGGTTGGGCATATATACGCGCCTTCGAGATATTGTGCGAATGTCTTGGGATTGAAGCATCGGCTTACAAGTTCCTGCATTTCTTTATAAAAGGGGATGTTTTAGTCCTTTAGAAATAAATTATTAAGTGTTCATCACAACTTCGTGAGTCTTAAAGGACAATGGGGAAGGAATCGAATTGCATTCGCATATGAACAAGGTGCTCCCTTTTTGTCTATAACTTTGTTGATTACAACCCAAGTAGTATATGATGCAACAAATTTATACTAATAAATTATTTCTAAGTTGAAGAGCTTTTTTATTTTTATGCAGTCCAAAAGACATGTATGAAATCTAATATATAGTTATGATGATAAGAAACATACATACCTTTTGGAGCTTTATTCTAAGTATAACACTTACATGTATCTCGATCACTTCATAAATATATATATACATATATATATATATATATATATATATATTTATTAATTAGTAAAAACACATAAAGCAATAAATGGTGCTAGTACCACATATGAGTTCTAGTACCAATTATTCTACTGAGTACACTCCAAGGCCAACCAACTACAATCTTATTCTTTTTGGAACACAACAGGCAATGCACCACCATCCAATGCCAACAAAATCTTTCCATTGTTTTGTAGAACACCAACATTGCCACATGGAAATTTACAAGTGGGGCACACATCTGTTGGACACCACTGAATATTATAGACACCTATAGTTTGAGTCTGCACAGTCCTAAAGAAATTACCGTATGATCCTGCACCATCATCTCTCCCAGTGATAATAAACCTCCTTCCACTGCTTATATCTTTTTGACCCCACCTCCATTCTGTCGATTGCAGACAGCTTGAGGAAGCTTCGAATGTTATTTTCAATTCCTTATTTGCCCTTATATCGTCATCATCATGATTGACAACAAAAGGGGTGAATCTCACAATCACGCAATGTGGCAAGTCAGTGTTTTCAAGACCAACGTGTAAAGGGCATGACCGATTTGTGTTGATCAAAGTGGAACGACCTCCATTACCTGTTATAGCTGGTCTTATGAAGTATTCTTCATCCATCTCAACTGTGTCGCCACTCATGTCTAACACAAGTTGGGCTATTGATGTTGTGGCCATGAAAAGGCATACTGCAAGGACGATGATATCGAGGGATCCAGTCATTCTCATTGACATGGTTATTTTATTTATTGTGTAAGGAAAACAATGGTTTTAATTTGATAAAAGGATATCCTAGTAGTGAATTGATATGGTGTTGTCAGGAGAGGTATTTATAGGATATATTGATTATGGCGAATATAAGTGTCCAACATAATACTTTTATTAAAACGAATCTTCCCTGGAAGGATATGGAAGAATGCATGGGCATGGGATGATGGTGACTTTTTCCATCGTTTGAATCGTCGACCAATGAAATTGATAAGTGAGGGGATGTTTAAATGTGCATATGGCTCCATAACATAAGACACAAAACAGAACAAAACCTTAGGAAAATAAAAGCAAACAAAACATAACAACATTTGTCCCTTTCACTAATTTCATGTCCATCCTGGTTATCTCTCCTTTGTTTCAAACAATAAAAAATATTACGTTCTAGTGTTAAATGAAATGCATGGTGAACTGTACCTCATGTCGCTTGCTGAAGAACGGCGTGGATGTCAGGTCGGTCAGGTTTCTCTGCTGGTCGCGTCTGGAGCCCAAAAGAGGGGGGTGGTACCAGCAATGACACTCCAACGCCCAAGTCAGGTGAGGACGAGCAGAGTAACGATGCTAGTGAATAGTGTGTAGCTGAAAAATGACGCAATAACACCTTATCTAGGGTCAGGGAAGCACGGGTGAAGGTTTGATGTTGCTCTTCATTGAACGCCCTTCCTGCTCGTTCATAGGCGCACACGGTCGATAGTGCGAGCTCTTTGTCTTAATTTGTTACAAGAGAGGTCGTGCTCTGCTCATGATGACGTGGTAGGTGGTTACTATGTGATGTGACGTTTCACATTTTACGAGGTGTCATTAATGATGCTTTGGGATTCCCAATGGAAGCGCTGCCATGATGACAGTTTGTCCATCGAGACACATGCAACTGCTGGGTAGCGTCGATATGCTAGCTAGCAGGAAACCCTTTATATATAGGATGCCCCTTTCCCAAATATCAAACTTTCTCTTCTCTATATGCTCTGAAAGCCCGTGTTCTGCTCTGAAGGCGATCAGATTCTGCTCTGAAGGCGATCTCATACCTGTCTATATATATTTATTAATTAGTAAAAACACATAAAGCAATAAATGGTGCTAGTACCACATATGAGTTCTAGTACCAATTATTCTAAAGAATACACTCCAAGGCCAACCAACTACAATCTTATTCTTTTCGGAACACAACAGGCAATGCACCACCATCCAATGCCAACAAAACCTTTCCATTGTTTTGTAGAACACCAACATTGCCACATGGAAATTTACAAGTGGGGCACACATCTATTGGACACCACTGAATATTATATACACCTATAGTTTGAGTCTGCACAATCCTAAAGAAATTACCATATCATCGTGCACCATCATCTCTCCCAGTGATAATAAACCTCCTTCCACTACTTATATCTTTTTGACCCAACCTCCATTCAGTGGATTGCAGATAGCTTGAGGAAGCCTCGAATGTTATTTTCAAGTCCTTATTTGCCCTTATATCGTCAACATCATGATTGACAACAAAAGGGGTGAACCTCACAATCACGCTGTGTGGCAAGTCAGTGTTTTCAAGACCAACGTGTAAAGGGCATGACCCATTTGTGTTGATCAAAGTGGAACGACCTCCATTACCTGTTACAGCTGGTCTTATGAAGTATTCTTCAGCCATCTCAACTGTGTCGCCACTCGTGTCTAACACAAGTTGGGCTATTGATGTTGTGGCCATGAAAAGGCATACTGCAAGGACGATGATATCGAGGGATCCAGTCATTCTCATTGACATAGTTATTTTATTTATTGTGTAAGGAAAACAATGGTTTTTGTTTGATAAAAGGATATCCTAGTAGTGAATTGATATGGTGTTGTCAGGAGAGGTATTTATAGGATATATTGATTATGGCGAATATAAGTGTCCAACATAATACTTTTATTAAAACGAATCTTCCCTGGAAGGATATGGAAGAATGCATGGGCATGGGATGATGGTGACTTTTTCCATCGTTTGAATCGTCGACCAATGAAATTGATAAGTGAGGGGATGTTTAAATGTGCATATGGCTCCGTAACATAAGACACAAAACCGAACAAAACCTTAGGAAAATAAAAGTAAACAAAACATAACAACATTTGTCCCTTTCACTAATTTCATGTCCATCCTAGTTATCTCTCCTTTGTTTCAAACAATAAAAAATATTACGTTCTAGTTATAAATGAAATGCATGGTGAACTGTACCTCAGGTCACTTGCTGAAGAACGACCTGGATGTCAGGTCGGTCAGGTTTCTCTACTGGTCGCGTCCGGAGCCCAAAAGAGGGGGGTGGTACCTGCAATGACACTCCAACTCCCAAGTCAGGGGAAGACGAGCACAGTAACGATGCTAGTGAATAGTGTGTAGCTGAAAAATAATGCAATAACTCCTTATATAGGATCAGGGAAGCACGGGTGAAGGCTTGATGTTGCTCTTTATTGAACGCCCTTCCTGCTCGTTCATAGGGGCACACAGTCGATAGTGCGAGCTCTTTGTCTTAATTTGTTACAAGAGAGGTCGTGCTCTACTCATGATGACGTGGAATGTCGTTACTATGTGATGTGACGTTTCACATTTTACGAGGTGTCATTAATGACGCTTTGGGATTCCCAATGGAGGCGCTGCCATGATGATGGTTCGTCCTTCGAGACACGTGCAACTGCTGGGTAGCGAAGAGTCGCGTCGATTCGCTAGCTAGAAGGAAACCCTTTATATATAGGATGCCCCCTTTCCCAAATATCAAACTTTCTCTTCTCTATATGCTCTGAAAGCCTGTGTTCTGCTCTGAAGGCGATCAGATTCTGCTCTGAAGGCGATCTCATACCTTTCTATATATATTTATTATTTAGTAAAAACACATAAAGCAATAAATGGTGCTAGTACCACATATGAGTTCTAGTACCAATTATTCTATTTAGTACACTCCAAGGCCAGCAAACTACAATCTTATTCTTTTTGGAACACAACAGGCAATGCATCACCATCCAATGCCAACAAAATCTTTCCATTGTTTTGTAGAACACCAATATTGCCACATGGAAATTTACAAGTGGGGCACACATCTATTGGACACCACTGAATATTATAGACACTTATAGTTTGAGTCTGCACAATCCTAAAGAAATTACCATATCATCCTGCACCATCATCTCTCCCAGTGATGATAAACCTCCTTCCACTTCTTGTATCTGTTTGACCCAACCTCCATTCAGTGGATTGCAGACAGCTTGAGGAAGCCTCGAATGTTATTTTCAAGTCCTTATTTCTCGAGTCCTTTCTTTGGGGAACGATTGATTTTTGTTGAGGCTCTAGCGAGGTGTTCCCCCTGCACGACCTATTTCTCTGACAATTCGTGACTTCTGCTGGCTTGATCCTGTTCATCAAGGAGTACACCACTCTGAGGCCCAATTTCTCTCCTACTCCAGGTACGAAATTTTGATCGATATCCAGTCCTTTAATTTTCTTTTCTTTCTTTTCTTTTTGGTTTGTGGGACTGTTGCACCCCGAAAAATCCGGATTGGACCTTTCATCGTACAACGTGAAAATTTGTGAAGCCGCCATCAACATTTTTTATTTAGGGACCAAAACATTGAAAAAGGGTCCTTTTTAAGGCGGGTGGTCCTTTGAGAACTAGAGATGTAGGTTCGGGGGTCGGTTAGGTGTGGGGAGGGTATTAGCACCCCACACCTCCTTTCTACCGAAAGGGAACCTTTAACTTGATGTGTGGTTATGACAGAGTTGATTTGAAACAATTCGTTCTACTTCTTTTTTATTTAAGAAAAGGTTTTTGAAAACGGGGGAAAAGAAGAATCTTTTTATCATTTTTTAAAAGTGTGCTTGACGGGATGTGACCCGCTCCTACGTATCTCCCGGTGCGATGGAGAATTCAAAGCTTACGTAGTTCTCCTTAGTCGAGAAACTTTGGTGTTTTTTATTGTAGGGGTTTTTGGTCCTAGACTGTACAGTCCACTAGACTTAGAACAAAGACAACCCCGCCTGTACAGACGACGTGCCCCCTACTTATTGAAAATGTTTTTTGATTAAGGAAGAAAACGATTTGTTGTGTGGTTGGTTGCTTTTATTTGAGCAAGTATCTTAGGCTCGCACGAACTGTACAGCTCGCTAACCCTAAGATGCTAACCGATCCCGGATGTACATCCGATTCGATTCCTTACTCATTTTTTGAAATAGGGTTCAAGTTGTTAATTACTTGTTTTGATTCTCATAAGTATCCCAAGATGTTTGAGCTGTACAGCTCCGATCTTAGGACGCTAGACAACACCGGCCGTACGTCCGACTTGCCTCCTTATGAGTTTTCAAAAAGGTTTATTGTTGATCTTAGAAAGAATTTGATTGTCTTATGAAAACAATTTGAGAAAAGATTGAGTTTGGAAAAAGCTTTAGAAAGTGATTGATTTGAAGAAAGGAGAAGGGAGTTTGAGGGTGACATTGGTCACAAAAGGTTTGTTGGGATGGCGTGGCATCCAAAAGGAAAATAAAGTAGAACATTCAATCAATTTCCAAGTCAAGAACCAAAGTGCAACATTTAACAAATTGCAAGCAAAGCAATCAACAATGTAAGCATAAGCATAAACATTACCAATTACAACATTTGAGCACAAGAATGACACTTAGTCATCAACATCTAATGGCATGCATATGTAAGATCAACATTAACCAAATAGATTGCAAGAATAGGCACACAAATAGATAATGCAAAGGTTTAATTCAATTAAGTGTCAACACAAGATAAAGCACAAGGTTGAATCCCTTTTGGTAATCCTTGACACTTGAGACAATGCACAAGTGCATAAGTGTCTAGTCCTTTTACCAAATCATCAACATTAAAGCATAACATTGACCTAGAAAGAACATCACATTTGCAAGACCAAAAGTGACCAAAAGAGGGCATTAACAAGTCATTTTTATAACCAAAATTGATTAATCAAGTTAGAAACTAGCATTTGCATTTTCAAGCAAGAATTGCATAAAGAAAATTGAATCATCTTGGGCAATCCTCATCACTTAAAATGAAGTGCCTAAGGCACAAGTGAGAGTCCTCTTGCCAATCATCAACATAGAATAATTTTGCAAGCAAGTCACTAACAAGCAAACCAAAGTTTACAATCAAAGCACAAGGTTGTGTTGAATCATCTTAGGCAATCCTCAACGCTTAAAGTGAAGTGCACAAGGCACAAGTGTGAGTCCTCTTGCCAATCATCAACATATAACAATTTGCAAGCAAGATACAATCAATTAGCAACAATATTTTGCAATCAAAACATCAAATCAATTGCGTTGAATCATTTTAGTCAATCCTCAACACTTAAAGTTAAGTGCTCAAAGGCACAAGTGTGAGTCCTCTTGCCAATCATCAACATAGAGTAATTTTGCAAGCAAAGTACATAACAACCAAACCAAAACAACTTGAGAAATCATTTTACCCAATATTGCAAACCCATTTCACAAGAAAATTAACAAACCCTAATTCTAATCATGATTTGCGAAGCATCACATCATTTTATTCAACAAAATGCAAAATTATAGTGAAAACAAACATAAATCACAATTTATTCAAGGGTGAGAAGCATCTCAAACACCCAAGCCTCCCTAAGTGCTTGTCAAAATGTTTGAGACACCTCTCACCAACAACTATCAACAAATCAACAATATAACAACACTAAAATGCATGAATATGGTAGGATGCAAAATTAAAAACATGATATCTACATTTTGATGCAAAAAAAAGTTGAAGATGATGCTAGGTTTTAAGAAGTTTACCTCAAATCCAAGCTAAGGAATGGCTAATATGAAGAACAAGACCACAAATCAACTTGAATCTTCACCAAACTTCAATGAAACCCACGAAATGCTTGCTTAAAAATGCCCTTTGATGATGCAAGCTTGAATCAAATTAGGAGAGAAGGAAGATGTATGAAGTAGGAATGGAAATGAGGTGAGAAAATGGAAGTGAAATGAAGAAAAATGGAGGAGGGAATGAGGGGGAAATTCGGCCAAGGGAAGAGAGGAGAGGAGAGGTTTGTGTGCTAGGGTTTTGTGAATGAATTGTGAGGCTAAAAGTCCTTTTTGAGGTGAGGTTTCTAAGGTATATATAGAGAGCAACTAGGTTTAAGGGTATTTAGGACATTGTGCTTTTGCAAACCATTGAGATTTGAGCTAGAATTTGAATCAAAGGCCAAGATTGCAATGCACATGGATTAGGGACAAGGAGAAAACACAAATGAGTGAGGAATAGCTGGTCATACACAAAAATTATGAGTTTTTGTTGCACAAAAATTGTTGAGGGCACCTAGGTCATTCTACACAAAGTTGTAGCCTAGGATTTGATCTAGAATTTTAATCAATGGCTAGGAATACAACTCACATGGATCAAGGGCATGAGGAAACACAAAATGAGGTGAAAATGAGCTGGAAAATTCGGAGCAAAGAGGCCTTGGTGCCCAAGTTTTGCAAGCTTGTCAAGAAAAATAGTACATTTTGTCTTATTGGGGACACTTCCTTATTTTCACCATTTTTGATTATTCTTTTCTAGATAATTCCATAAAAATCATGCCACTTTGGGCCATATCCTAGGAATCAATGATTGGGCCCAAAATTCCATGATATCACCCTTCCCAAAATTGATTTGAGACCTCACCTTGATGGAAATTCCCATTTTGCCCTTTTGCTTAAAAATTTGAATTTTATGCCAAAAATCATGCATGCATGCGCACAAAAATTCATAACCCAAATCATCTAGATCCAAATAAATTCCTCTGAGATTGAACAATGATTTTTGGTGAGAAATTGCTTAATTTTGGAAATGACCAAAATACCCTTTTGCCCTAAAAACATTGTTTTTTTACAACAAATGCATTTCCACTCTAACAATGAATTTAAAAGCCCTAGAATGACTTTTAAAAACCCAAAAATGCATGCACAATGCTCTTCACTCTTCAAAATAAAACCACACTTCTCAATTTATTTATTTTTTTGTTGAGAATTAGGGTTTTGACCTAGGCGGACAAAATTAGGGTATGACAGCTGCCCCTCTTTATTTGGATTTTAACAAGGAATATGAATTGGCTGAAACATATTCCGAGGCAAAATAGAAATAAAGAATTCAGAAATTATACCAATTTTGTCTACTTAGAGAAACCAGAATTTTCCTTTTTCTTTTTTTCTCTTTTTTTGTTCCTTTTTGAAATATGATACAAATGCGATGAAAAGATTTTTTTTTTCTTTTTGGAATCAATTGGTGCCAACCCTCAATAAGCCAGCGAAAGCAGTAAAGAAAGCAAAAAACAAAAAACAAAAAAAGGGTGCCGGCCCTCATTAAGCCGGCGAAGGAGGCTGCCTAAAGCCTTTTAACGAATCGCGAACGATCCGAGTTTGCACTTGGGCCTGGGGAGCACGTGGGCTCAAAGGGGTGGTCTTTCGAGCGACCGGGGGAGGGTACTATATCAAGTCTAGATCTCGATATTTCCCTAGGACTGCGCCATGTTTTAGGCCAACACAGCTATCCTTTTCGACTGGACCTATTGAGGTCAGGGGGACTTACTCGCAGCTCGAATACGAAGTGAAGTCAATCTTCTGGGGGACACGTGGGTCCAAAGGGGGATTCGGAAATCCAATTAGTCTTCTTCAGGGTCAATGCTTTCACACCGATCCAGGGGTGCCTGCTCTGGTCGCAGGACTTTTCTTCAGGTTTCTCAGGTTGGCGGTACCTGCACATGTCAGCAGATGCAATGCATGGTGTATGGAATGAATGCATGTTATGCAAAGGCCTGTTATGCGAATGCATGCGATGCAATGAATGTTTTTAATTTTCTTTTAGCATAGGGACTTTAGGATTCTTGAGTGATCAATTCAAGCGTCCTATCGTGACGACTATGACTATTTATTAAGAATGCCTCTTTTTGTTTTGAAAACTGATTTGATGTTTGATGTGATGATGATAAATGCTATGGAATGTCTGTGTTCTTTTGCTTTTATTGTGATGAATGTGGATGTTGCGAATGTAATGCTTTGAATAACATGAAATGCCTACATGCATGAGGAGGATGAATGATTGGAGTATTTAAACATTTTTGTAAACATTTTATGATGATGAGACGCGAGACTTTGAATGCAAGGAATTGAGATGGCTATGGACCATTCTTTGGAAAAACTAAATTTGATTCAAACTCTGGTGTTCTCAAGGTTTTTATTAACAAGCTCACTTATTTTCCTTTCCATTTCCATGATGACTGAACTTTAAACACCACATGATCAATTTGTATTCTCTCTCTCTGAAGCATTGACTAGTAAGTATGCATAAGAGTGCAGATGTGGACGAGTGAGTCAGTTAACTTGGGATTGGTTTAGGACAGTGAGTTGAGAGACTGCCCCGACAGGAATTTATGGATGTGAATGACTTTAGGGAGAACTCTGCTCATTTGAGCGGGAGTGAACAGTTATGGAAATGCCCCACTTTAGAATGACAATTTCAAATGGGTTCTTTGAGTGGGTTTGTGAAAGGGGATGAAGTTATGGTACTGGTTATGAACTGGGGGTGATATATGAATGGGATGGACAATGAACAAACTTTTCCAAGACCAGGGTGGGTGGGTGGTGAAGAGAATGCCCCAACTTTTGGATCTGAGTGGTGTTCTCAGTGCAAATCTTTGGTTCTCTATGAATGTCTTGACTTTTGGCATGAAAGAAGCCTCACTTGGTGATCACTAAACCTTGTTTTAATCTTTGGTGCAAATCTTTTCCTTTGGGCCTGAGACATGAGGACCATCTAGGGTAATAGCAATGCCAGAGCCGCGCATAAGTTTGCTTGCCATTTGAAGTGATTGTGCCCGCGTTTGTTTTTTGCCAATTCATTTATTTGAGGGATCCCCTCTTTTCTGTGATTTTCAGAAATTTCGCAATGATTGTAATGCTTTTTGACTCATGCACAGGTTTCACAATTCAGTATCATCAATCATAAAAACATTTATTTTAAAATAAAGAGACAGAATAAGTGAAGATAAAAGGCACGAAAAGCAAACACATGGAAGAAAAAGTTGAATTCTTATTGTTATGGAAACTGGACGAGCAGAAGGTCACGCCAATTGAAAGTACATTGAAAAATTTTTAAATTGGAAAAATACAAGAAAAAAGGGGAAGCAGATCTTGTGTTTTTTCTTTTGAAGTAACGATGCCAATCGTCCATACTCATGACCTTGATCACCCCTTTATCCAAACTTTTGGGAGTGCTGATTGCCTTTTTCATTTCAAGTCCAAGTTTTCTGACCCTAATTTTTGCCTGGATCGCCCTTTGCGGGTTTTCAATCCACCGGGTCGCTCTGGTTTTGCCTAGGCCGCCCTTTGCGGGTTTTCAACCTAGCGAGCTGATTCTTACTTGGCTCATCTTTCTCTTTTTTCATTTATTTCTTTAGGCATACTCCTTTCTGACTGTATCTGAATTTACTGGAAACTGGGGTTTTCTTTTCTTGCATCCCATTTTGCGAGAATTAAAGGCCCCTCCGGAGAATAAGTTCTTCGTCTTCATGATACTGGGTTCATCTCCATGGGAATCCCTTTGGAGGTTCATGATCTTTTTGAGCATTGAGTCTTCTTTGAAATTGTTGAAGATGAGCTTTCTTTGGTTTGAGCTTTCTCTTATTCTTCTTCTGACATAAGACAAATGTACTTTGGTTTGATAAGGCTCAATGAAAGTATTACTTCCATCATATGGGGTTTGCCCCTGTTAGAGTGTAAAACGAAGCCTGATTTCCATGAAAGTCATCATCGTCCTTGATATCCTTTGTTGATTGTCTCTAACTGCCCCATTTTTTAGGGTGGCGTAGGGAGGGATCATGATGCTTGACCTGGAGTCTTCATACTGTCATTTGTGACTACCTTAGCTTGGAAAGCTGCGCAACAGACCGAACTTTGGTAATTACAGACTTTGTTATAATGGCAAGTGTCTTATGTCAGAAGGGTGATTTACACAAACTTGTTGATTCATTGCTCTTTATCATGGCGTCAATCCTCTCCTTTGCTCAAATTGATCATGTCGCTTGATTCCTCATGAGGACGGACCACTTTGTTCTCTTATTCTTGAACAACAGCTTGATTGCAAATCTGATGGTGGAGTCTGAGGAAGGATTGAGGGTTTGTGGAGGGCGGGATGACGAGGTCGAGGTAGTGTTTGCGGTTTTATGAAAGGAGAGATGTATAGGAATGATGAAGTGTTTGAAGGTTTATGGAAGAAAGGGTGGTCATACACAACAAGGTGTAGGAAGGTTCGTTGAGACAAGGATCTCTTACGCTTTATGGCCAAATGTATCAGCTCACAACTTATATTTCTTTCGTCTCTTTTTCCCTTGTTTTTTCATTTTTGGGATTTTCATTTTTTGAATCTGTTCTTTTTTGTTTCATTTTTTCTGATTTTTTCCTTTTTTGCTTTTGAGTTGAGTGAGCTGATAAAAGTGATACACTATTTTTGGATATTTGAAGTGATCCTTGTCTGGGGTGATTGGAGAGATAATGGCAATGAAACCCCTGCAGCGGTTGGAGGATGCTTGATTGGGTTCTGGTATTAACTGGGGTGACAGGAGGTTCAGAGGGAGAAGCGAATGAGATGGGTTGATTTTGTAGAAGGGCCACTGGTAGTGAGGAAGGTGGCGATGGCAGGCATTTGGTTATGATTTTTTTTTGTGATGGGGTACTTGTAATGGGAAATGGGAAAGTTGGTTGATCTGAGGAAGGGAAAGGGTTTGGTCGCGAAAGAGGTTCGCTTGTAACATTTGTTTGGTTTCCTCAGCATTGCTCCACTTTGCTTGAACTTGTGCTTTGACTTCATTGCCCAACCTAGTTGTGGCATCATGAATTTCTATAGCCTTAGCCAATTCTTCACTTATTAACTCCGAAGAAACATCCCAGTTGTCTTCAGCCTCTCTCTCAGTTTGGTTAATCGGGTAATCAGAGTCACAATATGAACCATTGGCATCGTTGTTTTCAAAGATTATTTTCATTTATTATTATTTTTGATCCGCGTTGGGAGGAATTGAAAAGCAAATAACAGACACATGACAAAATGAAAGAAAGAAATTTTATTGAGGAATTCAAAATAACATTTTATTGATGATGATACTAAAATGAAACATGTGTGCCCTTATTGAAATATCCTAAGGCCTTGGGCAGAGCCAAAGGATTGCATTACAGAAAATTGTTTTGAACTGAAAAACTACATGAAAATCAACAATCACTCATAAATGCTATGAAATGTATGACAAGGACACAAATGTTTTGATGATGCCGCTTTCACCACTTCAACCCTCTTCAACAACTGCTATCCTTGCTTAATAGTCCACAGACCCTGAGAACTTGATCCTTCCCCCCTTCTCAAAAGTTAACTGCTTGGAATCAATGAAGCCCTGAACCAAACTTTTCAAAAGATAGCAATTTTCAGCAGAATGCCCAATTGCCCCAGCATGGAGCTCGCAAGTGGCTTCTGGATTGTACCCGCTTGGGAATGGAGGTTGAACTGATCTCATCTTGCGAGGAGTGATCCATCCATGACTGATTAGATAGCTGCATAGGTCGGCGTATGACACGGGGATGGGGTTGGATCAAACTTGGATGGAGAATGATGATAAGGGAAGGAAACTGACAGACTCAAACAAGAGAAACTGCACATGGCATGCACGCCCACTAGAAGAATGCTTCGTAGAGAGTTAACATTGGTTAAAACATGATGGAAAATTTTTTTGATGAACTGTTTCAGTCTTTTATCATGGAATGGATGAGATGCAATGCCTTTTTTGAAGAAAATGCAAATGAACTGTTGATTTGAAAAACTGAGTGCCTTGGAACATCTTGAGTTTGCAAATAAGTAAGGGTAAATTTTTTCAACAGATTATTTTGCAAAAGCGTCTCGTCTCTCATCACAACTTTTTTATTTGGTTTATGCAATGTATGAATGAACAAATCATGATAAGCAAATGCATGAAAAATGACCACTTGAAAAGTGTAATTATTCTAAAGGAGATTTTTTTGTTTGTTTTTGATTCAAGATGAAATACGAAACTCCAATGCATTTTTGGATGATGCAAGATGCAAGAATGATATCTTTTCAAAATGATTTTTATTCTTTAGAGGCACGGCAAGATCTGAAATACCAATGCCCCTTTTTGCGAAAATGATGACGTGAGGCAACCAATTGTCGTTACTCTGAGTAACTTGCATGAAACATTGAGTGGATCCTGACTCAATACTTCACGCAATATACTGAAATGCTTCGACATTTGGTTGACTCCACTTATTCACTTTATTTGAAAACAACTGCGCCTGATTTGGTCAAAGTGCCCCGATATCGTAGAGTATCATCTCAAATTTGTAGTGCACAAACAAATTTGAGATATTACCCTTCATCATTCAAAGATGCACTTCTACCCATGGAACGATTGCATAAGGAATTTCTCTTATTTCATTTCATTTCATTTTTTTTTTTTGGAAAATGATTTAGAAAATAATTTTAAAAATGATTTGAAGATGCAAGTGATTTATTGAATTTTTTTTTTTTTAGAAAAAGGTGCTTTATTTGGGGAAAAAGGTTTTTAGAAAAAGGTGCTTTATTTGGGGAAAAAAAGGTTTTTAGAAAAAGGTGCTTTATTTGGGGAAAAAGGTTTTTAGAAAAAGGTGCTTGACGGGTATGACCCGCTCCTACGTATCCCCATTGTGATGAGGAATCAAAGCTACGTAGTTCTTCTTCGTCTTTTTTTTCTGAAATAATGCTTATGAGGTTAATGAAATGATGCATAAATGCTACATTGGCTCGACGCCCACATTATTTGATGAAGGTTTTTGTACATGATTATGGATGACTGAAATGCTTATGCTATGCAGATGATAATTGTTTTTTTCGTTTTCATTTTTTCTTATGCAATGCAATGAAATGCATGATACTCGCAATTATTTTTAAAATGCACGAGAGACGTGATTTTTATTAAATGAAACTATATGCAAAATGAGAGGTTCACATATTTATATGCAAGGGAAAATAACAATGCACGAGAGATGTTTCTAAAAAATGTTTTTTTTTATATGCGAGAAAGTGCATGATACTCGCAATTTTTAATGCATGAAAAATCATGATCTTCACTGGATGAAGATGTATGCAAAAGGAAATGAGTAAAAAATTATTTACAATGCAAAGGCTTTCAAAAGCCGGAAATTCACACATTTTTTTTTGATAATTTTTTTTTCGGTTTATTTGCAAAAATATTTTATTTAGCATGGATGCAGGGGTATGAAACTCCTTTGTGTCCTACCAAGGTTTCTTAGAGACAGGATCTATGGCTATTTCTACGGGTACACACTTCAAGGTTAGCACTAAAAGAAGGACCCTAAATAAGGCTCCTAGAGCCAACGACCTCATTTGAGACCACCGATCACAGGGCCGTACGTCCAAGTGATGGTATCATCAAACAAAGCCAAACTCTAGGTGAAGTCTTCGCAACCACCCAACAAGACGTACGTCCAGTGAGCAGCCACTAATGACTTCGTTCTAGCCTAAGATATGCTCTAGCCCGGGTATAGGGCTGTCTCACCAAGAAATATAAGGGTAAAAAGAGTGCAACGTGTGTGTAGGAGCACAACGACAAACATACCCCCCCACCTGCAAAGAAAATCCAGAAACAGTCCAGACAAAGAGTCGTCTACCCTAGGGTTTTGCAAGCATATATCATTTCAATACAAACAAGTAAACTAACCTAGGGTTCCAACAACAATCATATGCACTGCTTACCTCAAGAAAGGGAGCCTAGAAGAGGGGTCATAATAGAATCGGGGGAATGCATGAACTTACCTTGAAGAAAGGGAGCAAAGAAGAAGGGATCATAGTAGAATTGGGGGAATGATGCATGAGCTTACCTTGAAGAAAGGGAGCAAAGAAGAAGGGGACATGGGGATTGGAGAAATGCATGATCATATTAAGCATATAAACAAAAGAAGATGAAAGGAGAAGAAGGAACAAGAAGCGAACATAAAAGAAGAAGAGTCAAATGCACATGAATGCAACATAACAACACGAGAATGCAAGAGAACATTCAAACATCAGAAAGAGAGAAGAAAAAGAAGGAGAAGAAAAGAGAGAAATAGAACAATCGCATTCAAATCAAACAATTAAACCGCACATCAAGTTAATTAGGCCTGACCCTCGTTTTAAAAGGAAAGTCCCCAGCGAAGTCGCCAGCTGTTGCACCCCGAAAAATCCGGATTGGACCTTTCATCGTACAACGTGAAAATTTGTGAAGCCGCCATCAACATTTTTTATTTAGGGACCAAAACATTGAAAAAGGGTCCTTTTTAAGGCGGGTGGTCCTTTGAGAACTAGAGATGTAGGTTCGGGGGTCGGTTAGGTGTGGGGAAGGTATTAGCACCCCACACCTCCTTTCTACCGAAAGGGAACCTTTAACTTGATGTGTGGTTATGACAGAGTTGATTTGAAACAATTCGTTCTACTTCTTTTTTATTTAAGAAAAGGTTTTTGAAAACGGGGGAAAAGAAGAATCTTTTTATCATTTTTTAAAAGTGTGCTTGACGGGATGTGACCCGCTCCTACGTATCTCCCGGTGCGATGGAGAATTCAAAGCTTACGTAGTTCTCCTTAGTCGAGAAACTTTGGTGTTTTTTATTGTAGGGGTTTTCGGTCCTAGACTGTACAGTCCACTAGACTTAGAACAAAGACAACCCCGCCTGTACAGACGACGTGCCCCCTACTTATTGAAAATGTTTTTTGATTAAGGAAGAAAACGATTTGTTGTGAGGTTGGTTGCTTTTATTTGAGCAAGTATCTTAGGCTCGCACGAACTGTACAGCTCGCTAACCCTAAGATGCTAACCGATCCCGGATGTACATCCGATTCGATTCCTTACTCATTTTTTGAAATAGGGTTCAAGTTGTTAATTACTTGTTTTGATTCTCATAAGTATCCCAAGATGTTTGAGCTGTACAGCTCCGATCTTAGGACGCTAGACAACACCGGCCGTACGTCCGACTTGCCTCCTTATGAGTTTTCAAAAAGGTTTATTGTTGATCTTAGAAAGAATTTGATTGTCTTATGAAAACAATTTGAGAAAAGATTGAGTTTGGAAAAAGCTTTAGAAAGTGATTGATTTGAAGAAAGGAGAAGGGAGTTTGAGGGTGACATTGGTCACAAAAGGTTTGTTGGGATGGCGTGGCATCCAAAAGGAAAAGAAAGTAGAACATTCAATCAATTTCCAAGTCAAGAACCAAAGTGCAACATTTAACAAATTGCAAGCAAAGCAATCAACAATGTAAGCATAAGCATAAACATTACCAATTACAACATTTGAGCACAAGAATGACACTTAGTCATCAACATCTAATGGCATGCATATGTAAGATCAACATTAACCAAATAGATTGCAAGAATAGGCACACAAATAGATAATGCAAAGGTTTAATTCAATTAAGTGTCAACACAAGATAAAGCACAAGGTTGAATCCCTTTTGGTAATCCTTGACACTTGAGACAATGCACAAGTGCATAAGTGTCTAGTCCTTTTACCAAATCATCAACATTAAAGCATAACATTGACCTAGAAAGAACATCACATTTGCAAGACCAAAAGTGACCAAAAGAGGGCATTAACAAGTCATTTTTATAACCAAAATTGATTAATCAAGTTAGAAACTAGCATTTGCATTTTCAAGCAAGAATTGCATAAAGAAAATTGAATCATCTTGGGCAATCCTCATCACTTAAAATGAAGTGCCTAAGGCACAAGTGAGAGTCCTCTTGCCAATCATCAACATAGAATAATTTTGCAAGCAAGTCACTAACAAGCAAACCAAAGTTTACAATCAAAGCACAAGGTTGTGTTGAATCATCTTAGGCAATCCTCAACGCTTAAAGTGAAGTGCACAAGGCACAAGTGTGAGTCCTCTTGCCAATCATCAACATATAACAATTTGCAAGCAAGATACAATCAATTAGCAACAATATTTTGCAATCAAAACATCAAATCAATTGCGTTGAATCATTTTAGTCAATCCTCAACACTTAAAGTTAAGTGCTCAAAGGCACAAGTGTGAGTCCTCTTGCCAATCATCAACATAGAGTAATTTTGCAAGCAAAGTACATAACAACCAAACCAAAACAACTTGAGAAATCATTTTACCCAATATTGCAAACCCATTTCACAAGAAAATTAACAAACCCTAATTCTAATCATGATTTGCGAAGCATCACATCATTTTATTCAACAAAATGCAAAATTATAGTGAAAACAAACATAAATCACAATTTATTCAAGGGTGAGAAGCATCTCAAACACCCAAGCCTCCCTAAGTGCTTGTCAAAATGTTTGAGACACCTCTCACCAACAACTATCAACAAATCAACAATATAACAACACTAAAATGCATGAATATGGTAGGATGCAAAATTAAAAACATGATATCTACATTTTGATGCAAAAAAAAGTTGAAGATGATGCTAGGTTTTAAGAAGTTTACCTCAAATCCAAGCTAAGGAATGGCTAATATGAAGAACAAGACCACAAATCAACTTGAATCTTCACCAAACTTCAATGAAACCCACGAAATGCTTGCTTAAAAATGCCCTTTGATGATGCAAGCTTGAATCAAATTAGGAGAGAAGGAAGATGTATGAAGTAGGAATGGAAATGAGGTGAGAAAATGGAAGTGAAATGAAGAAAAATGGAGGAGGGAATGAGGGGGAAATTCGGCCAAGGGAAGAGAGGAGAGGAGAGGTTTGTGTGCTAGGGTTTTGTGAATGAATTGTGAGGCTAAAAGTCCTTTTTGAGGTGAGGTTTCTAAGGTATATATAGAGAGCAACTAGGTTTAAGGGTATTTAGGACATTGTGCTTTTGCAAACCATTGAGATTTGAGCTAGAATTTGAATCAAAGGCCAAGATTGCAATGCACATGGATTAGGGACAAGGAGAAAACACAAATGAGTGAGGAATAGCTGGTCATACACAAAAATTATGAGTTTTTGTTGCACAAAAATTGTTGAGGGCACCTAGGTCATTCTACACAAAGTTGTAGCCTAGGATTTGATCTAGAATTTTAATCAATGGCTAGGAATACAACTCACATGGATCAAGGGCATGAGGAAACACAAAATGAGGTGAAAATGAGCTGGAAAATTCGGAGCAAAGAGGCCTTGGTGCCCAAGTTTTGCAAGCTTGTCAAGAAAAATAGTACATTTTGTCTTATTGGGGACACTTCCTTATTTTCACCATTTTTGATTATTCTTTTCTAGATAATTCCATAAAAATCATGCCACTTTGGGCCATATCCTAGGAATCAATGATTGGGCCCAAAATTCCATGATATCACCCATCCCAAAATTGATTTGAGACCTCACCTTGATGGAAATTCCCATTTTGCCCTTTTGCTTAAAAATTTGAATTTTATGCCAAAAATCATGCATGCATGCGCACAAAAATTCATAACCCAAATCATCTAGATCCAAATAAATTCCTCTGAGATTGAACAATGATTTTTGGTGAGAAATTGCTTAATTTTGGAAATGACCAAAATACCCTTTTGCCCTAAAAACATTGTTTTTTTACAACAAATGCATTTCCACTCTAACAATGAATTTAAAAGCCCTAGAATGACTTTTAAAAACCCAAAAATGCATGCACAATGCTCTTCACTCTTCAAAATAAAACCACACTTCTCAATTTATTTATTTTTTTGTTGAGAATTAGGGTTTTGACCTAGGCGGACAAAATTAGGGTATGACAGGGACGAGGAGGGGGTGTCAAGCCCGGGGTCGACCTTCTCGCCCCCTTCTATGAATCATCGATTTGGGTGGTCCTGACTTTCCCTCTCCTTGCAGGGTTAGCAAGTGTTGGCGCGTACAAAGAAGACCGCACGAATTTTTGGTGCTCCCCCCGCTCGTCTAGGCTAGTGCGCTGCTAGACTAAGAAACGACAAAATGAGCGAGCTTCCTTCCTCTGAAAATCCTTCAAATTCTTCTTCGACGAACTAGTCAACGTCCACTTCTAGTTCTTCTGGTCATTCTTCCCCTTCAAAGAATTCTGAGCCCGCCCTTTTTTCCGGAACATCTTCATCTCGAGAAGGCGAAGTTAATCTAGTCGCACAACCGGTGCCCTCTCCCACGAATGATGCGCTTCCAGAGGACCCTGATTGGGGCGGTGGGATCAACGAAGATCGTTCATTGATTTCTTCTGCGATTCTTCGTCAGACCTAAATTTTTCCCCCTAAGGACTAGATGGAATCATGGTTCGGGCAGCTGATCGCTCATAGAGACCAGGAACGGAGAGTAGAGGGTGTCTCAGAGAATGATATTGCGGCCAGCATCCCTTCAACTTTAAATTTCAATATGTTTACCAACACTCTTAGAGAGATACGCATCCACCCGCCCTTCACCTACATCCAAACGCGCGTTTTGAGGTATCTAACTGTTTCCCCCTCACAGTCGCATTTCAATGCATGGGCCTTCTTGAAGTCGTTCGAGCGACTAATGACAGTTATTGATCGCCAGTGCACCTGCTCTCTGTTCTTTACCTTGTTCGAGGTTAGTCGGACAGTGGAGACGAAGAGCGAGCCCAAAAGATGGGATCAACTTTCTTTGAAAGGTCGCCAGGACGCCCCAGAACTCTTCAAGCCCTTTTGTGAATCTTCCAAACCTTGGAGGCACGGTTATGTGTGGGTTGTCCCAGTTTGTGAGCGTGCTCGTGAGATGGTAGGGACTCTGAACGACCAGGGCGAGATGGCGTGGACGTACTCTTACTACAATCGTACTGCGATCAACTATAGAACCCGTCGTATGTTGGGGGAATATGATTTAGAAAGTCTCAGGATTTTGGAAAACATGGCGAGCTGGTTTCCAGAGGAACGATTCCCAGGCAATCACTTTGCAAGGGCCAAAAACTTAGAGTTCATAAAACAGAAACTTGGAGCGACCGTTTTGTTCATTTTACTTACTCGATCTTGCATATTCTATTTGTTGATTCATTCTGATCGTGCTTTGTTTTCTCTTCTTTATTTTGCAGCTGAAATGTTTGGTATCAGTTTCAAGGACCTTTTCAAGAAGGCCAAGAAGGGGAAGCATGTTCGTTTTCCCCCTCTCCGTCCAACACTATCAATCTGGAGGACGAGGAGATGCCCTCAAATGGTGATAAGCAAACATGCTGGTCCCAGAAGAAGGGAAAGCAATCAGCTGAAAACATCGAGGTTGATATCGACCCTCCTATTCCTCCTCCAAAGAGGAATGTTCAAGCTCAGAGGAGGTCGTCCTCTTCCCTCAACTTGGACGACCTCAATGAAGCAGATTTTGCTCGTTTTCGTGAGGACCCTCTTCTCTTTATGTCATATGTGGCCAAGGCGGCCTCCTCTAAACTTGCTTGCTATAAGGAGGAGGAGGCTGAACGACAAGCAAGTATGCGACTTGTTCATCGTAATTTATGGTTGGAGGGTTACCTCATAGATAAGAGTGATAAATATAATTGTGCTCTCGGTCACATCACAGAGTTGCGGGCAGAGCTGGAATCTACCAAGAAAAAGCTTGAAGAGGCTGAGAACGCCCTCCAACCGACCAAGGATGCTCTTGCCATAGTCACCACTGAACGAGATGCTGATGTTACCGCCAAAATTGATGCAGAAACAAAGTTGTCCTCTGAGGCGACCAACGAGCTCTCGTCCAAGATGCAGGGGTTGGAGGAGGATGTGAACGGTCTGAAGCAGGATCTTTGCAAAATAACAACAGCTCATGACAAAGCGTTGGTCGATTTGGAGGCTCTCAAGCAGGCTACTCGTGCAATTGCCAAGGAGCATTTTGAGGAGACAGTCGCTCAAATCCAGTATTGCTTTCCAAGTCTTGAAATCAACCGTCAAATTGTTGATAATGACCACTTCCTAAAGGACGGTCAGATTGTTCGACCCGAGGAGGAAGATGAGGAGGGGAATGTGGTGAAGGAGGAGACGGTTGTTTATAGGTGATCTGCATGATCTTGCTTTGTAATCTTTTTAATTTCATTTTACTATGTTGTTTTGCTCCTTGGACGGCGTCGTGGTCATCCTCATTTTATAATATTTACTGTTAATGGCGCCCGGCCTTCTTCGGGAAACTTTTTAATTGTTGAATTTCGTGTGCTTCCTTTTCTAATCGTTCCTTTGTTGCTTTATTTTCTTTCTTTCATTTCGTTAAGTTATTTTGCTAGATCGCGAGTTCTCTTTGGTTGGGCCATGTAGACCAAACTCGCGTGGTCGCCCATATAATGAAGGGACAAAATAATGGCAGTCGCACCCCTAGACCATTCTGAAAGGAGATTCTCCTGTGGTGGAATGACGATTCGTTTTGTATGCCCCTAACACGGATGGAAGCTCTTCTGCCCAATGGCCCTTGGACTCGTCTAATCTCCTCTTTAGACTGCGCAGAATCACTCGATTTACGGCTTCTACTTGCCCGTTCGTTTGAGGATGCTCTACAGAGGTGAAACGCTGTTTTACTCCTAGGAGTCTCTTGGAAATTTTTATCGTTGAACTGGGTGCCACTTTCTGATACGACCACTTCTGGGATCCCGAAACGTACTAAGATGTTTTTCTTGAAGAACGTACGGCAATTTCTTGATGTGATCGTGGCCAGGGGCTCATCTTCAATCCATTCAGTGAAGTAATCAACTGCTACGATTAGAAACTTCAGTTGGCCAGGAGCAATAGTGAACGGCCCCAAGAGGTCTATTCCCCACCACGCGAACGGCCCGAGGGCAGTCATGCTGTTGAGTTCTACTAGGGGGCAAGGTGGACATCTGCGTGTCTCTGACACTTATCACACTTTTTCACTAATGCTCTTGCGTCTTCTTCCATCGTAGGCCAATAGTAACCTTCTCTTAACGCCTTCTTTGCCAGAGCTCGACCACCCAGATGGTTCCCGCAAATTCCCTCGTGAAAATCCCTCAACACATAATCTGCCTCTGTTGGGGGGAGACATTTGAGCAATGGCATAGTGAAACCTCTTCCATAAAGCTGCCCGCTTATGATCGAGTAGGATGACGCTCGCCTTCAAACGAGCGCTGCTTCTTTAGGATCTCCTGGCTCTTCCCCGTCCCTTATGTATTTAAGGATGGGATCGATCCATGTTGGTGTGTCATCAACTGCACATATGTCTAGCTCAATAACGACTTCCAGTCTCACGCTCGGTTGTGATAGTACTTCTGGATCACGCTCCTATGGTTGCCTGGATTCTTGGTACTTGCAAGCTTTGATAGTACATCCGCCCTAATGTTCTCTGTTCTAGGGACGTGGTTGACCTCAGCATATTCAAATCATTGAAGTAACTCCCTAACTTTGGTCAAGTTTCTTTGGATAATCTCATCTTTGGCGCCGAAGACTTCTTTAATTTGAGAGACTGCTAGCAGTGAGTCTGAATGTAGCTCCACCCTTTTCACATTGAATTCTAAAGGGAGCAACGATCCTGCTTCGCAAGCCTCATATTCTGCCTGATTGTTTGAGGTGGGGAACGAGAATGTTAAATAGGCCTCAATGGTCGTCCCCTCGTTGTTTTCAAGAATTAAGCCTACTCCGCTGCCTTTGCTATTGGAGGAGCCATCTACATGCAACGTCCACATTGTTTGGACTGGATTCTCTAGGACTGGGGTCATTTCTGCGAAAAAGTCGGCGAAAACCTGTGCCTTAGTGGTCGATCTGGGTTCACACTTGATCCCAAACTCTGATAGTTCCACCGCCCATTTAATCATTCTGCCTGCCAAATCTGGTCTGTGCAGGATATGTCTAATGGGTTGGTCAGTGCGAAGTACGACCTGATGGGCCACAAAGTACTGTCTCAGATGTCGAGCGGCTACGATCAAGGCCAAAGCTAACTTCTCAATTTTTTGGTAACTGAGCTCAGGACCTTGTAGGGCTTTGCTGACGAAGTATATAGGGTTGTGCTTAGACGCCTATTCTCGTACCGATACATCGGCCAAAGCCTCCACAGTAATGGACAAGTATAGGTATAAGGTCTATCCTGACTCTGGTGTGGTCAATATTGGAGGTTCTGATAGGGCTGTTTTCAACTGCTCGAGCGCCTGGTCGCACTCTGGCGTCCATTCAAACATGGTTTATTTCTTCAACAGCTTAAACAGGGGCAGGGATTCGTTCGCTACTTTCTTAATGAAGCGTGAGAGGGCGGCCACCATGCCATTAAGTTTTTCAATCTCTTTCTTGGATGTGGGCGGCCTCATTTCTGTCACCGCTCGGCATTTATCTGGGTTAGCTTCGATCCCCCTTTCTGTGAGATAAAATCCAAGAAATTTGCCCGTCCTTACACCAAAAGTACATTTTTCTGGATTGAACCTTAACGAGTTCTTTCGAGCTTCTTTGAACACTTCTCTCAGGTCAGTCACATGGTCTAGGTCTTGCTTACTCTTGATTATCATGTCATCCAGGTAGACTTCTACCATTTTGCCTATCTGAGCTTGGAAGACCTGATTCATCATTCTTTGATAGGTCGCCCCAGCATTCTTTAATCCAAAAGGCATGACTCGGTAGCTGAAATTCCCCTTATCAGTCATAACGTCTATCTTTTCTTGATCGGGCGGGTGCATGGCGATCTGATTGTACCCAGAATATGCGACCAAAAATGATAGTATTTTGTACCCACTTGCACTATCGACTAAACGATCAACACTTGGTATTGGGAAAGCATCTTTTGGGCATGCTTGATTGAGCTCAGTGTAATCCACGCACATTCCCCAATTTCCATTTTCCTTTTGTACCCATTTTCCTTTGGAGAACCACAGCTTTGGTTGCTGCCCTTGCCTTTTCCTCCTTTTGGATCCTTCTTCGCTGCACGACCCATTTGGCCCCAGGATCCACTGCTAAGTGGTGACAGACCACTTCAAGTGGGATACCAGGCATATCCGCAGCACTCCAAGCAAACAAGTCTGCATGCTCCCTCAAGCATTGGGCGAGCTGGTCTTGAATTTCTAGAGGGAGATATTCCCTCTTCTGACCGTCCTCCCTGGGTCGCTCCCCAGTTGGACTTGGATAAACTCTCCATCTGGTTCAGGTCATTTGATTCTCTTCTTAAGCTCCCTGGTCAAGAGGTCATCTCCTTCTTCCTCTTCATTGTCCGGGTCGTAGCGAGCATCCAGGTCGGCCACATTGACTTGCTCGCCTCCTCTCATTGCCTCATCTATTTCTCTCCTGACCTTCTTGCCTTTGCCTTTTAGAATTAAGAGGAAAGCTCGTTTTACTCACAGCAGATCAGCTTGGATGGTGGCGACCTCCCCACCTTTAGTATAAAACATCATCTTTAGGTGGACTGTAGAGGGTACGGCCTCCAACCGAGCCAAGGTGGGTCGACTAATGATACGTTAATAAATGGACTTGCATGGTAGAACAATGAAATCTGTCCTGACCGTTCGACAAAAAGGCTTCTCCACGGTGTCATCCCCAAGGTGACCATTAATTCAATTCGTCCTATTGGGGTTGTGGACGCTCCGTTGAACCCAGTTAGGACTGTGCCTCTGTACGACCTCAAATCATTATTTGATATTTTTAGTACGTCCAAAAGGTCTTCGAAGATGATGTCCGCTCCGTTGACTTCTATGTTCGCCATCACAGCAACCACAACGAGTGGTACCTCGTGGTTAGGTGTTCCATCAATGAGATCCTCGTCCCCAAAGGATATGGGTGGACTTTTTGAAGGTGGTCATGGAGCGGACGTAGATGCAACGCTCATGATCTCACGCCACCTTCTCTTCATTGATTTGTTGGTCGAGGCGTCGGTAGGAATGCCTCCTGTGATCATCATGGCGACTGGTCTTCCCTTTGACTTTCTATTATCGTCCTCGTCCTCGTCTTCGTCTTCTTTCGTGACCTTAGCTACTTCAGCGGCTTGTGACTTTCCTTTCCTTGGCGACCGACCTGTTTGCTTTTCATCTCGCTCCTCTGCCTGATTCTTTTTCACATATTGGGTCAGTTTTCCCCTTCTGATCAGTGCCTCTACATCATCTTTGAGGGCCATGCAATTGTCGGTATCATGCCCGTTGCTTTTGTGGTATCAGCAGTATTTCTTGGACGGGCGCTGCCCTTCCTTGAGGACTAGGGGTTCTGGTCCTTTGATGTCTCTAAATTCTGTGTTCGCACATTCTACGAATATGTTCGCATACGAGGTGTTCAATTTGGTGCGCTCTACGAACCTCCTGACCTTGTGGTCCTTGGGTTGTCTGCCATAATCTCCCTTTGCTCTCTGATCACGCTCTCCGCGTGGTCGGTAATTCATTCCTACTTCAGCGGCTTCAATAGCCATCGTTCTTTCCTCATAGTTCATGAACCTTTGTGACCTGCGGAGGAACCTTTCTAAATCCCTGGCCATGTGTAGCCCGACCTCAACTTCAAACCGACTTCCCCTGAGGAGTCCAGTTCTCAAGAACCACAACCGTTGGTTAGCAGCCAGGTTCCTGACTTAATCAGCCTCACAATTGAATCGCTCCACATAGCTGCATACGGACTCATTAGGTCCATGCCAGATAGCGATCAAAACATCTTGGGATTTAGGCTTAACCCTTGAGGTCGTGAAGCGGGCAGTGAATACTCTGGCCATTTGCTCCCAAGAGGAGATATTGTTAGGTCTTAACTCTGTGAACCATTCCAATGCTGAACCATCTAGAGTTAGAGGAAAATTTTTGCATTTCACCGGACCGGGCGCCCCCCTATACTTCATCATCAGATCAAAATGTTTTAGGTGAGCGTCTGGATCTTTGATCCCATTGTACAACTTAAGGTCAGAGGGAGGTTTTTCCAGAGAGCGGGGAATGCGGTACTCATCTATGTCCCTTGTGAACGGCCCCAAACTACCATCAATTCATTCCTTGCAACGTGTTCGTGCCTCAAGGTATCGCCCATGACTATCACTCCACTCTTCCTCCGAATACTCCTACGAATGGTAGCGGCCATACCTCTCGTTGGATCGACTACTTGAACGAGTGGGTGAGTTGAACAAATTGGATGAACCATAAGAAGATTCCTCAGGCCAGTAGGTGTAGTCGGAAGTGGACGAATCGTCCTTGGTGGTGTAAGTTCTCCTCCTCGTCCCCTTCTTCGGGGTGGAGATCGATGCCCTCTAGATGGGATTGCCCTTGGAGCGGGTGAACGTTACGACCTTGTAGTTCAGGGGCTGTGTTTGCCCGTTGAGAGGCTTCTTGATCTTCTATCTGGGTCAAACGTTCATTATGACGGGCCAGAGTTTGACCACGATCGCAGAGTAAATCTCGTAGCTCTTGAACCAAGTCTGCAGGAAGGGTAACAGTGACCGGTTGGGCTGCTCCTGGCTGGGGAACAGCGCCTTAATGCCCGCATCATCGGCCGTTGCTCATTCCGGAACGGACGGTGGTCAAACTGGGATCTAGGCCACTCCTTGAAGGCGGGTCACCTTAGGTCTGCCTCAAGGAGGCATGAGGAAGTAGGTGGGTGATCAGTGCATTTCTTTAGTTTGTTTTATTATTTTTACTGTTTTATTGTGTTTTTATGTTTAAGTTTATTTTTGCCTTTATTTAATTTTCGTATTTTATTTTCAGCATTAGCGGTTATTTGATACCTGTCCACTGTGCAGACCATAACTTGAGCTACGGTAATCGGATTGACGCATTCTGAGATGCCTTTGAAAGCTAAGAGAAAGAGCTACAAGTTTCCTGTTGAAGCCAAAAGCTGACTAGGAGTTCAGAAGTCTAAAATAATTCGTTGAAGTTCCAGACTTAATAAATATTTAGTTTTGGGCCGGTTTTTTTTATGTTTTTCGACCTGGTTGGGTTAAACCCGAATTCTTTGTTTTGCCTATACCTAATAGCCGCGAGTACTGTTCATATCTCTTTTTACTGTTCACAAATTATTTTTCGGGAGCTTGGTACGAAAACCGATGGAGAACTAATCACCTGGTTGATCTGCTGTATTCAGGTTCCGATACTTGAGATTAATATAACCTTGCAATTTAATTCCTATTCTTTTCAATTTTATTATATGTCTATCGCTTGCTTAATTCGATTTGTCATAGAATAGTTTTGTTTGGTTCGATTGATTTATGTTCCCTAATTTTGATTGTCTGTTACCGTTTGCTTAATCCGTTAATTCGCTTTATTCTTAACCGTTTGCTTAATTCGGTAAATAGGAAACATACTACTTATAATATCATTCTCGCTTGTTGAATGTTGTTGTGATCGAACAGGAACAGGATCCGCTTAGGATAGTGAAGTTATAACAATCGATGGTAGGTAGGAACCGAATCAGTAGATTAGCTTATTTTATAATCACTTAATTTATAATCACTTTCTGTTAATTGTTTTCTGAATCAAAACCTAAAACCCCCCATTTATCCAGTTAGTTGGTTAATTCATACAAGAATCCTTGAGAAACGATACTCGAGTTGTCGTTACCGTAAACTACATTTTAAAATTACTCGTTTTGATCCGTGCGCAACAGCGGATCAAATTGGCGCCGTTGCCGGGGATTCTTGTTGTTATTAACTGATTTTAGAGTCATAGGTTTAGTGTTCTTGCGTTTAAGCCCTAGTTTCCTCACGGTTTTGGCCAATTCGCGGCTTAGTGTCAAAAATCCGGTTTTCGGGAAAATTGTGTCCGTTTCAAAATCTGTTCCGTGCAATTTGAGCAGAAAAATCGTGCGATCATTAGGGATTTCACCCTCAAATTGCCAAATTCCTCTTTTTTCTATTTTTTATGAATTTTTTACTGTTTTCATAGTTTCGAAAAATTCCAAAAAAATTCTCAAAATTCTTATTTCACTTAATTAGATTAAATTTTGTGTTTTTGTATTTTTCTGAATTTATTTTAATCATATCTCTTCTTTCGTTTTGTTTCTGCCTATTAGGGAAATTGTTTGCATTTTCACATTTGTTGCTGCATTGCTGCATTAATCCTGGCTACTAGGTCCACTTGTTCTGACTTGTTTGATTTTGATCCTAAAGTTGAAAGAACCTTGCACACACGCCGCAGAGCAAATCGGGCTAGCACTAGTTCACCACCCGTTATCGATACTGATTCTGACTATTTGCATAGCTTCTTTGATTCTGATTTTGAACTTGCTTTTGATAACATGGCTGAACAAAGAACACTAAGGCAGCTTGCTGCCCCTGATGTGAACTATTATGGTTTATGTATTAATTATCCTGAAGCTGATGCACCCTTTGAATTGAAATCTGGTTTAATACACTTGTTGCCAAAGTTTAATGGTCTTGCAGGTGAGGATCCGTATAAGCATTTGAAAGTATTCCAGGTTGTGTGTTCTACACCATTGAGGCCTGAAGGAATCACTGAAGATCACATCAAGCTCAGAGCCTTTCCATTCTCATTGCAAGGTGCGGCAAAAGATTGGATATATTACCTTGAACCGAATTCTATCACAAGCTGGAATGCTCTGAAAAGAGTGTTCTTAGAAAGATACTTTCCTGCCTTCAGAGCTGCATCAATCAGAAAACAGATATGTGGCATTAGACAGGACGATTAGTCATTAGCTGAGTACTGGGAGAGATTCAAGTAGTTAGTGTCCAGTTGTCCCCAACACCAGATCACCGAGCAGTTACTTATCCTGTACTTCTATGAGGGATTGGTACCAATGGATAGAAACATTCTTGATGCTGCTAGCGGTGGAGCACTTGTTGATAAAACTCCAACTGCTGCTAAAGCCTTGATTGAAAACATGTCTCTCAACTCCCAATAGTTCACCACTAGAAACAATTCTGTCCAAACCAAAGGTGTGAACGAGATTCGAGTTTCTTCCAACAAAGCTTTAGAAACAAGAATTGACGAGCTTACTTCTTTAGTGAAACGACTGGCAGTAGGTAAGACTCAAGCAGCAAACTTGTGTGGTATTTGTACTTCTTCTGAACACCCGACCGATACATGTCCTTTTTTGCAAGATGAGTCGATCAATGAGTTGCCTCAAGCTTATGCAGCAAACCTTTACAATCAAGGCAACAATCAGAACAGGTACAACATTCCTGACCTGTCCACTAACAAATACCATCCCAATTGGAGGAACCATCCAAACCTTCGATATGGGAATCAACAGTCCAGCCAACAACAAAACCCTCCCCAAGTGACCACCCCTGCACCTTCCGGACCTTCATTAGAGAATCTTGTCAAGCAAATGGCTGTCAACAATCTCCAGTTCCAACAAAGAACTGATTCTAGCATTCAGACCTTGCAGACACAGATTGGACAGCTTGCCACTTCAATGAATGCCATGCAGCAAGCCCAAGGATCGAACCAACTTCCTGCCCAAACAGTTGTGAATCCAAAAGGCCCTAATGTGAGTGCAATTTCCTTGAGATCCGAAAAAGTTGTAGAACCAGCCCCAGACAAAAATAAAAAAATTCTTGAGGTAACACCTTCTTCACCTGAACCCTCTTCTGTTGTGGTAGAAACTGAAAAAGATAAACAGAAGGAGTATGTACCACCAGTCCCTTTCCCACATAGAGTACTGAAATATAAAAGGACTGGTGAGGGAGACAAAGAAAGAGAGATTTTGGATGTATTCAAAAAGGTTGCGGTAAACATTCCGCTTCTTGATGTGATTAAGCAGGTTCCGAAGTACGCAATGTTCCTGAAAGATTTGTGTAGACACAAAAGGAGGTTGAAGGGAAATGAGAGAGTCAACTTGGGAAGAAATGTTTCTGCTTTCATTCAGCCTAAGCCTTCATCTGAAAAAGCTACAGGCGAGCAAAATGTTTCAGCTCTCACTCAGGTCATGCCACAAAAGTGCAAGGATCCAGGAACTTTTACTATTCCTTGTACCATCGGGGATAGTGAATTCGAGAATTGCATGCTTGATTTAGGAGCGGGCATCAATGTTATGCCTACTTCTGTTTATAATAACCTTAGTCTTGGTCCTTTGCAGCATACAGGTTTAATCATTCAGCTGGCGAACAGAAGCAATGCCTGCCCCACCGGAGTAGTGGAAGATGTCCTTGTTCAAGTTAATGACTTAATTTTTCCCGCAGATTTTTATATTCTGGACATGGAAGGAGAAACTAAGTCAAGCAGGGCTCCCATCATTTTAGGCAGACCGTTCATGAAAACGGCGAAAACAAAAATTGATGTTGATGATGGAACCATGTCCATGGAATTTGGTGACATTGTCGCGAAATTTAACATTTTCGATGTTATGAAATATCCCTTGGAAGAGCATTCCATTTTTCATATTGAATTGATCTCTGAGTTGGTTGATGACACTTGTTCTGAATTGTTTTCACTTGATTTTCCATCTTTATCTGGTTTTGATGATGTTTACTCATGTGATGATTGTACTGACACTAACCTTTGTGTTGTATGTGCTGAGATTGATGCTGCCTTGCAGGGTAACATTTTTTCTACAGGTGAAGTTGTCAATGAAGCTGTTTATGCAGTTGAAGCTCTCGACACCCCGGCTGCCCCAAGCACTCCATCCATTGAGCAACCACCTTCCCTGGAGCTGAAACAACTCCCTGCAAATCTGAAATATGCTTATTTAGAGAGTAATGAAAAACTCCCGGTTATAATATCTTCTAACCTTGATTTCGATCAAGAAAGTAAGCTTTTGCAGGTTTTGAGGAAGCATAAAAAGGCGATTGGGTGGACATTGGCTGACATCCCAGGTATTAGTCCCTCAATGTGTATGCACAGGATTTTACTTGAAGATGGTGCTAAAACAGTAAGGCAGCCCCAAAGGAGGCTTAATCCGTTGATCCTCGATGTTGTGAAGAAAGAGGTAACCAAACTCTTACAAGCAGGTATCAATTACCCTATCTCTGACAATAAATGGGTAAGCCCAGTGCAAGTTGTACCTAAGAAATCTGGACTCACGGTGGTAAAAAATAAAAAGAATGAACTTGTCCCCACTAGAGTTCAGAATAGCTGGAGAGTTTGTATTGATTACAGGAGATTGAACCAGGCTACTAGAAAGGATCACTTTCCTTTACCGTTCATTGACCAAATGCTTGAACGGCTTGCTGGTAAATCACATTATTGTTTTCTTGATGGCTTTTCAGGTTACTTTCAAATTCATATTGCACCTGAAGATCAAGAAAAGACTACTTTTACGTGCCCATTCGGTACATTTTCTTACAGGAGGATGCCTTTTGGTCTTTGCAATGCTCCTGGCACTTTCTAGCGATGCATGATTAGCATTTTTGCTGATTTTATGAAAATTGCATGGAAGTGTTTATGGATGATTTCACTGTTTATGGTTCTTCATTTGATGCATGTTTGAGCAGTTTAAATATGGTTTTAGAGAGATGCATCGAAACTGACCTTGTTTTAAAATATGAAAAATGCCATTTTATGGTTGAACAGGGAATTGTTTTAGGTCACATAATCTCTGAAAAAGGAATTTCTTTAGACCCTGCTAAGATTGATGTGATTTCTACATTGCCTTACCCATCTTGCATTCGCGAGATTCGTTCTTTTCTTGGTCATGCAGGTTTTTACAGGCGTTTCATTAAGGATTTCAGCAAGATAGCTCTTCCGTTGTCCAACTTGTTGAAGAATGACGTCACTTTCAACTTCAATGACAATTGCAAAAAAGCATTTGACTTTTTGAAGAAAGCATTGACCTCAGCTCCCAGCATCCAGCCCCCTGACTGGACCCTCCCTTTTGAGATTATGTGTGATGCTTCTAACTATGCTGTTGGGGCGGTCCTTGCACAAAGAGTTGACAAGGATGCCCATGTTATTTACTATGCTTCTAGGACTTTAGATTCTGCACAGTCTAATTACACCACCACTGAAAAGGAACTTGTAGCTATTGTTTTTGCTCTTGATAAATTCAGATCATATTTGCTAGGTTCCAAGGTTGTTGTTTTTACTGACCATGCAGCTTTAAAGTACTTGTTGAAGAAGCCAGAAGCAAAACCGAGATTGATTCGGTGGATGTTGTTACTCCAAGAGTTTAATGTGGAGATTAAAGATAAAAGTGGAGCTGAGAACTTGGTGGCTGATCACTTGAGCAGGATAGAGAGGGATGAAGATCCTTTTCCCATTCAGGATGACTTTCCTGATGAGCAGCTTTTACTTATGCATGGAGTTACTCCTTTGTTTGCTGATATTGTTAATTATCTTGTTGCTGGTGTTTTTCCTACAGGTGCATCCAGGACACAAATTCACAAACTCAAGAGTGATGCCAAATATTATGTTTGGGATGATCCATATCTTTGGAAGTTTGGTAGTGATCAGGTAATTAGGAGATGTGTCCCCGACTATGAGATTGAATCTATTTTGCATCTTTCTCATGCTTCTCATGTAGGGGGGCACTTTTGGTCCTCAAAGGACTGCAAGGAAAGTCTTAGACTCAGGTTTCTATTGGCCCACTATTTTTAAAGATGCCTATGAGACTTACCGCACTTGTAAAGAGTGTCAGATAGCAGGTACAGCCATCACTCGTAAGAGTGAAATGCCTCAGCAACCTATGCTTTTCTGTGAGGTATTTGATGTATGGGGTATCGACTTCATGGGTCCCTTTCCTATATCATTTGGTTTTCTCTACATTTTGCTTGCTGTTGATTATGTTTCAAAGTGGGTGGAAGCTATCCCCACTAGGACTAATGATTCTAGAGTTGTTGCAGATTTTGTCAGGGCCAATATCTTTTGTAGGTTTGGAATACCCCGAGCTATCATAAGTGACCAGGGCACTCTTTTCTGTAACCGCGCCATGGGAGCTTTGCTCCGGAAGTATGGAGTTGTGCACAGAGTCTCTACTGCATATCACCCACAAACTAATGGGCAAGCTGAGATCTCAAACAGGGAAATCAAACAGGTTTTAGAGAAAATGGTGCAGCCAAACAGGAAGGACTGGAGCCGCCGTCTAGAAGACGCACTTTGGGCTCAAAGAACAGCTTTCAAGACACCAATAGGGATGTCTCCCTATCGACTTGTTTTTGGTAAGGCATGTCACCTTCCTGTAGAGATAGAACACCGTGCTTATTGGGCGGTAAAGAGTTGTAATTTGGAGATGCAACAAGCAGGTATTGAAAGAAAACTCCAATTACAACAGCTTGAAGTGCTTAGGCTAGAGGCTTATGAAAGCTCTAGGATTTATAAAGAGAAAACTAAGCACTTCCATGATAAAATGATTTCTAGGAAGGAATTCTCTGTGGGCCAACAGGTTTTATTGTTTAACTCCCGCCTTAAGCTTATGGCTGGGAAACTTCGATCCAAGTGGATTGGCCCTTTTGTTGTTACTAATGTTTTTCCTCATGGTGCAGGTACTGACAAAACCTTCAAGGTCAATGGGCAGCGCCTGAAGCTATTCCATGAAAGTTCGGTGCCTGAAGATGCACCAATAGAAGAGCTTTCCTTGGAAAAGCCCACCTACTCTGCAACTTGACCAGGGAGCACCTTTTCCTTTCTCTCACTCTTATTTAATAATTATGTCCTTTCATTGAGGACAATGCATGTTTTAAGTGTGGGGGAGGGAACCATTTTTTTGTGTTGTTTTCAGTTTTCTCTGTTTTGGTTTTGTTTCTTAAAAAAAAAAATTGCATGCTTTTCTTTGGTTTTTGAGTTACAATTATGAGTATTGTTCTTAGTTCTCTTGACTAGAGCCTTGTGATGTGATGTGAAAAAATTTGTTGTGCATTCTTAGTATGATAGGTAAGACTAAACTCTGAATTGTACATCATTAGTAGCAGATCATTAACCCTTGTGAGTTTTGAGCCTTATATGGATAACATACAAAAATCCATCTCTTTCTTTCTTGTGTGAACCACTCATGTCTGTTAGTCTCTAGAACTTGAATTGACTCTTTTTGATACTTTTTGTTTACTTGTGCACACTGATATGATAAAGGCAACTCGTTTTTTTCGTTT
Organism: Astragalus glycyphyllos; assembly: GCA_963573325.1. Lineage (NCBI taxonomy): Eukaryota > Viridiplantae > Streptophyta > Magnoliopsida > Fabales > Fabaceae > Astragalus > Astragalus glycyphyllos. Next base: position 5,968,637 of record OY754308.1, on the reverse strand, counting down.
TTTTTAGCCACTTAGCCAAAAGCCAACCCTGAACAATGTCATCCCTTTGTTTGAAAACCCCTTTGAGCCTATTTATCAGTTTTTTTTGTGATTAACTCATCACAAGCCGAAAAGTGAAAAACAAAATTATCACCCTAATCAAGGGTTGAAAGAGTCTTGTGTGGAGTTGTGTGGGGTTGAGCTTTATTTTTGTGATGTTGTTGTGATGTTCCAAATGTTGGCAGAAAAAAAAAAGAAAGAAAAAAGCAAAATAGAAAAAAAAAGATGAAAAATGAAAAATGAAATAAAATAGAGAAGGATGTCAATACATAGCCCTTCTGGAAAAAAAAAGGGAAGAATAAAGGAAAAGGAGAAGAGAAATAAGTTGTGAGGTTGTTGTTTGAAAGCAATTGAGGTATCCTGTAGTTCAACTCCCGCAATCCTTTCAATTTTCTTTTAACCCTTTGATTTTTAGCCTAGTACCTCCTTAGGATTTATCTCACCCTTACCTTGGCCAAGTTACAACCGAATTAAAGTCCTTTTGATCTTTGTGTGCATGTATTTAAATTGTAGATGTTAGAGTCTTTTCAAGCTTATGGTAGTACTAACTTTCATGTTGTGCTTTGAGTGTAAACAGTTAACCTAAACACTTGAGAGTTGAGTGAATTTTATCCTGTGAGGATCTTGCTGCTTTTGATGTACTTTTTGGTAATCTGTTTTCCTATTTACTTTGAATGTCACAAAGAGTTGCTCACTAACACCATAATCTTGAAGCTTAGACTTAGAATTCTGCTTGTACCTTGTATCTAGAATTCTTGAATACTTTTCTGAAGTGTGGGGGAATTTGATCAGTGCATTTTGATGCACATTCTTCTACTATTGTACTTAGGCATTTCTTTAGTTTGTTTTATTATTTTTACTGTTTTATTGTGTTTTTATGTTTTAGTTTATTTTTGCCTTTATCTAATTTTCGTATTTTATTTTCAGCATTAGCGGTTATTTGATACCTGTCTACTGTGCAGACCATAACTTGAGCTATGGTAATCGGATTGACGCATTCTGAGATGCGTTGGAAAGCTAAGAGAAAGAGCTACAAGTTTCCTGTTGAAGCCAAAAGCTGATTAGGAGTTCAGAAGTCTCAAATAATTCGTTGAAGTTCCAGACTTAATAAATATTTAGTTTTGGGCCGGTTTTTTTTATGTTTTTCGACCCGGTTGGGTTCAACCCGAATTCTTTGTTTTGCCTATACCTAATAGCCGCGAGTACTGTTCATATCTCTTTTTACTGTTCACAAATTATTTTTCGGGAGCTTGGTACGAAAACCGATGGAGAACTAATCACCTGGTTGATCTGCTGTATTCAGGTTCCGATACTTGAGATTAATATAACCTTGCAATTTAATTCCTATTCCTTTCAATTCTATTATATGTCTATCGTTTGCTTAATTCGATTTGTCATAGAATAGTTTTGTTTGGTTCGATTGATTTATGTTCCCTAATTTTGATTGCGTGTTACCGTTTGCTTAATCCGTTAATTCGCTTTATTCTTAACCGTTTGCTTAATTCGGTAAACAGGAAACATACTTCTTATAATATCATTCTCGCTTGTTGAATGTTGTTGTGATCGAACAGGAATAGGATCCGCTTAGGATAGTGAAGTTATAACAATCGATGATAGGTAGGAACCGAATCAGTAGATTAGCTTATTTTATAATCACTTAATTTATAATCACTTTCTGTTAATTGTTTTCTGAATCAAAACCTAAAACCCCCCATTTTTCCAGTCAGTTGGTTAATTCATACAAGATTCCTTGAGAAACGATACTCGAGTTGTCGTTACCGTAAACTACATTTTAAAATTACTCGTTTTGATCCGTGCGCGACAGCGGATCAGTGGGATAGCGTGCGGGCTCCCACTGTGGTCGCCAATTGAACTGTACCTCAGGTCACTTGTTGAAGAACGGCCTGGATATCATGTCGGTCAAGTTTCTCTGCTGGTCGTGTCCGGAGCCCAAAAGAAGGGTGTGGTACCTGCAATGACACTCCAACGCCCAAGTCAGGGGAGGACGAGTACAGTAACGATGCTAGTGAATATTGTGTACCTTACAAATGAGGCAATAACTCCTTATTGAGGGTCAAGGAATCATAGGTGACTATAGGATCACTGTATGGACCGATCAGGGCTGTTGATCTTGTTCTATGTCATCCTGATCATGGTAAATGGGCTGATTTAGTCTTCCCACCGGAAGTTATTATTCCATCCTGATCACTGTACGTGTGAGAGTTATTATTCCATACATCCCACAAGCTAGGTTCTAGCATATTCAAAACCTGCACATACACCAGCCAAACAGGTAATTTTCAAATAAAGTAAAATCAAATAAAATAAATATTGGATTGTTATTTAAAAAAATAACAAACCACTAAAGAGTAAAAGTCAGTAACATACAATGCATCCTTTTGCTCAAAATAACTTAATTGGTTGGAAATAGTGTATCCTTTTGCTTTGTACGTATCTTGACAAAGAATTCCGCCCAAAGCTGACGAATCTCCTATTGTATAAAGCCACCAAAGCTGCCATATGCACTAAGGTGCTTCCTTTTTGTCTATAATTTTGTTGATTACAACCCAAGTAGTATATGATGCAACAAATTTATATTAATAAATTATTTCTAAGTTGAAGAGCTTTTTTATTTTTATGCAGTCCCAAAGACATGTATGAAATCTAATATATAGTGATGATGATAAGAAACATAGATAACCTTTTGGAGCTTTATTCTAAGTATAACACTTACATGTATCTCGATCACTTCATAAATATATATATATATATATATATATATATATATATATATATATATATATATATATTAATTAGTAAAAACACATAAAGCAAAAAATGGTGCTAGTACTACATATGAGTTCTAGTACCAATTATTCTATTGAGTACACTCCAAGGCCAACCAACTACAATCTTATTCTTTTTGGAACACAACAGGCAATGCACCACCATCCAATGCCAACAAAATCTTTCCATTGTTTTGTAGAACACCAACATTGCCACATGGAAATTTACAAGTGGGGCACACATCTGTTGGACACCACTGAATATTATAGACACCTATAGTTTGAGTCTGCACAATCCTAAAGAAATTACCGTATGATCCTGCACCATCATCTCTCCCAGTGATAATAAACCTCCTTCCACTGCTTATATCTTTTTGACCCAACCTCCATTCTGTCGATTGCAGACAGCTTGAGGACGCTTCGAATGTTATTTTCAAGTCCTTATTTGCCCTTATATCGTCATCATCATGATTGACAACAAAAGGTGTGAACCTCACAATCACGCCGTGTGGCAAGTCAGTGTTTTCAAGACCAACGTGTAAAGGGCATGACCCATTTGTGTTGATCAAAGTGGAACGACCTCCATTACCTGTTATAGCTGGTCTTATGAAGTATTCTTCATCCATCTCAACTGTGTCGCCACTCGTGTCTAACACAAGTTGGGCTATTGATGTTGTGGCCATGAAAAGGCATACTGCAAGGATGATGATATCGAGGGATCCAGTCATTCTCATTGACATGGTTATTTTATTTATTGTGTAAGGAAAACAATGGTTTTTGTTTGATGAGAGGATATCCTAGTAGTGAATTGATATGGTGTTGTCAGGAGAGGTATTTATAGGATATATTGATTATGGTGAATATAAGTGTCCAACATAATACTTTTATTAAAACGAATCTTCCCTGGAAGGATATGGAAGAATGCATGGGCATGGGATGATGGTGACTTTTTCCATCGTTTGAATCGTCGACCAATGAAATTGATAAGTGAATGTGCATATGGCTCCATAACATAAGACACAAAACCGAACAAAACCTTAGGAAAATAAAAGCAAACAAAACATAACAACATTTGTCCCTTTCACTAATTTCATGTCCATCCTGGTTATCTCTCCTTTGTTTCAAACAATAAAAAAATATTACAGTCTAGTGTTAAATAAAATGCATGAAATCAAAATATGGTATCTGAAAGCCCACGATGATGTTTCACAAACTCCTCTTTTAGCTAGGTACACTTTGGTATCTCTCATTACCGTTAAAATAAAATGCATGAAACCTAAAAATGGTATCTCTCATTATTGTGGTACATTTTCACTTGGGCACAAGACAAGATGACAAGATGCATGAAAAATTCTTAAATACACATAAGAACTATTAAGAAGAGTAGTTTATTTATTTTGAATAACACTCTGTTTCATTTAAACTACAATTCAAACTTAAAATAGAAAGTTTGTATTGCGATGAATATAGTTAGTTGTTTTACGAAAAGAGAAGTGAGACTATTCAAATAGTAAAAAAAAATTATACATAGAGAACTTAATTTACACGAGAAAGGCTAAATGGAAAAATAGTTATACCAATGGTATATGCAATTTTTCCCCTCGAGACTCGAAAGTAGAATAGATATTATTCATCAAATCAAAATAAAAATCATTATGCTGTCAATGGTAATATTTCTCTATTAGGACTAAAAAACAAAGTAACTATTCATAAAAATATAAAGACAGTGAAACCTCAAGGGGTTGGCCTAGGGAGCATGGTAGGATTTGTATTCAGAAGGTTCCGGATTCAAATCCACACTAGTCCCCTTGTGGTGAGGTAAATGTAATTACTTTCGTAAGTGCTCAATAAGAGCTCGAATATCTTCTATGCCTTGAACTGGAACGTCATCCGCTCACCCAAAAATTCTGTAATCAATAAAATAAAGACAGTCAAAAACACAAAATATATAAAATAGTTTTCTCGTCGGGTCTCAAAAATAAAATATTCATTTGCCAAAAATAAAGACATTTTTAAAACTAAGTGAAGAAAAAATTTTAAGGCTTAAATATCATTTTATTCCTTTTAAATTTGGTGATTTTTGGTTTTGGTCCCTGTAGAAAATATTTTTTTTTTTTAGTCATTGCAACTTCGAAAATCATCACTTTTAGTCCTCTAGTGTATTTTGTGATTAAAAGTAATTCTTTTACCTAAGAGAACTAATCATTTCATTTACAACTTGTGTCCAAATACATGCTGGAATATTATCGTATACCTTGATGGCCGACAGTAGATAAGGCTAGCTCTGGAAGAGTATGAGTCGTGTTATCCATCTCCTCTCTAGAGAACTCCACATGAGAATTTTCACTAGAAAAGAAAACAAATTTCTGCAAAAATTTAAAATACAACAAAGTTTAGTGTTAAAGAAATTAGCTTTGTTGAAATTATCAACCACCGTCTTCGCATCAAACTCAAATATGACATCTGTGAAGCCCATTCACGAACCGAATCAATAAAGAGAACCATAGCTTCACCTTGTGAATTCTAGGATTGGGGATATCCAGTGAGTCTTAGAACAAATAAAAATACCATTTTCATACGGAACACACGTGCCAATGCCAACCTTATTAATTGCCACTGAGAAAGAGGAAAAAATGTTGCACTTTAAAGTAAATGATGTGGCTTTTTTTATTACGTAGGCAGGGACTAAAATAAAAAGTCATCTACATTCGAAAGGACTAAACTAGAAATAAAATTATATGCACATGGGCTTAAAGAGAAGTCACATAGTCATTTTTTAACACAAAACACACTTGGTTGAGGGACTAATAGTAATGGTTTTATAAATTGCAGGGACTAAAAAAATAATTTTTAACGAGACTAAAACAATAAAATCGTTAATTTTGCAGGGCCTAAAATGATATTTAAACCTAGCTATAATTATACAGATATCATATAATATTTTCTTGTAGGATGCTCATTTATTAACATGTGTGTTTTGTTCTCTCCGTGATATCAAAACTATGTATTCATTTATCAAAACTAAATACTACAACAAAAAAAAAGACTTTTGTCGGCAATAAGTAATGCTTTTAGTACCAATAGAAATGGCCACTAAAAGTTTTACCAGCTTTACCGATCACTTAGACAAATGTTGGTAAATGGTCATTTTATTGCTGCTAAAACTTTGAACTTACATCCTATGTATAGTTTATTTAGAGTCTATGTATAGTTTATGCATAAAAATTGATTGGTTGAGTGGAAATAAAATTACTCTCGAGAGTGCATCTTCTCCCATATGGATACTGTACTGGCATAATGCTTCAAACGCAATATATGCATCCATTCCAGTGGACAAGCTGAAATTCAAAAAGGCAAATTAACCTAACAATGGAAAGATAAAAATAATAAGGAATAGAATTTAGTACACATTTGATAAATAATTTCAAACGAACTTACGTGTGAGAGTTATTATTCCATATACATCCCACAAGCTAGGTTCTAGAATATTCAAAATCAGCACATACACTAGTAAAAAAGGTAATTTTCAAACAAAGCAAACTCAAATAAAAGAAATATTGGATTGTAATTTTAAAAAATAACAAACCACTCAAGAGTAAAAGCCAGTAACATACCATAACAAAATAGTCACCTTGCCTGCCCTTGTAACGTGGTTGTGGCACACCATGCATGACTTCCGCCGAGAGTACTATACAAAACGACGGCTCTGAAGCCCATAATGAGGTTCTTCTTCTCCCCCCATTCTTCATTTCTATGATTTGCATTTTCATATTACAGTAGATTAGCTCTATTCATTCTATTCATTTTCTCATTTTTGCTATATTTGTTTGTAACATCCCAAATTTGTAGTCGACAAAAACAAATATGAGATATTTCCTTTAGCCATTCAGAGATGCACTTCTACGAATTCAAAAATTCGTAACTGATGAATCAATTATGAACAACTGGAATTATCAATTTGCTTTAAAACTTTATATTTTGATACATAAACAAATCCACAAATATTCATATAATTCCAGTCATTACAAAAATTCGCTAATCCAAGTGCATTAATCCTAAACTTAAACTTGGCCATAACCCGATATCTAATACCGAGTACCCATCATGACCCGTGAACTTCCTCAACATGATAGCCCCAAGCAGTTAGGGTCCTGAACTTCCTGAACAATCCTTAGACTTTACCTGTGTATCTGAAAAACAATCAACAATAAACAGTGAGATTACAAATCTCGATGAGTGACTCCGAGACCCCTTACGGTTCCTCTCATTCGTTCTCTTTTAGTTATCTTAATTATTTTGAAGACCGGCTCGAGAGACCAAATCACTCAATCCCTACGAGCCCTCTGATCCGGCAATCACTGCACGAATCATTATATTTTCCATAAACATAATTTCTTTTTTATCTTTGGCTTAGCATAATCCGTGAAACGAAATCTCACGAGATCACGGAAACCCCAATCCAACATAGCCATGAGGGATAATGCCAGGGCCTTGGCTTCTGGGCTCATGACTTCCCTCCACCAAGTATGCTAAATAACTCGGAGTCGTCACCCCGTTAATACCTTATTAATCCCTGAACAATATTACACATGTTCAGGAATTCCATTTAAAACCATTTAAGGTTCCCACTCGTTTATACTACATTCCGATCAACACATAATTCAATTAACGAACTCAAGTGACAAGTTATCATCCACCATACATAAACATAATTCAAATTCATGATATTTCAATAGACAGTCTAGGTGCAATAAGTTTTCAGCAAGTAAGTATAAACTTCGGAAAATTATTTGACCGACCAAACGACAACGAAATTCAACAAATGACCCCTCTACAAAAAGCTAATGATGTCTATTTTCTGAATATGACTTTTGTTTTGCAAAATGGTGAGCCAATAAGTACAGTTTCATCAAACAAGATACTATGTTCAGAAAAGGGAACAGCTACTGTGACCTAACTTGAAACTCTCCTAAAATGATCAATACTCATTCAAACTACATGGAACTTGAGTCTAAATCGTGGCCAATTAAGTCTAGTTTTCAATAAAATAAGAATCATTCAAAGATGAGTCCAAATGAAAATACCATGCCCGAAATACTGAACCCATACCCAGATTGTTTCCAGAATTTTAACCTAACTTGTGTCACCTATAACTCGAGTTATACAACTCCAAATGCAACCAAACCAGTACCAATTTGACAAACATCAAGTGTAGTTTCTAAAAGGCGAACCATATAATTTTTGGACTTCTAGATTGTTCCCAGTTACTGTATAACCGAACCTACACCCAGTATAGTCCTAGATTTTTTTATCTGACTTGTGACTACAATTTCTCCTGCTATACTTATCCAAATTTATTAAACTCAGTGCCTAAATTGTAGCAAATTGTGTGTATTTTCCAGGAAAGCAAACCTTAAAATTTTTGGACTCACAGAAAGTTCAGAATATCAGAAACACTTAAGCTATGTCAAACAGTCTCAAACAGAGTTTCAGCACAACATTATGCACACTTAACACCACCAATCACCAAAATTCAGCAACCAATTCAATTCATGCTGTAAATTCAGAATACACACACTACATTTTAAAATATATAACGTGGTGAGAACACTCACCCGGAGAGACAAACAATTCAAATAACGGAAGACGCGATCAAGCTCTACCCATACCGGATCTAATTTGGTCAGCATCTGTGAGTAATTTAGGAATGAGAATAAAGTATTCAATTTCTAGCCAAAACCATTCAAACCAGTGCCTATTGTGTATAAAATTTTGTCTATTTTCCTATGGTTTAAGTCCAACACTGATATGATGAGTATTCAGGGAGTTACAGCTAAAATACGGAGACTGGTTCGAAAACATTACTGTTACAAAACTGAAACTTGTAATTAATTTTTCTCCCTCAATATTCACTCAAATCAAGTGGTTCTTGCGCCTATCTTGAAGCATTTTATGTGTAGTTTCAAAAGAATCAAAAGCTAACTTCATAGGACCTCTGCACAGTGAGTTACAGAGAAATTACCATGGGTTGCTCAAAATAGTTTTCTGCAGAATATTTTCCAGCAACCTTGTCCTTTCTTTAAGCTTCCTATGAGCTCGAATTTGACTCCCAAAATCCTACCTCTTGCTTCAATATTTCAACAACAGCTACTGAGACTCTAACTTCAAGCACTCAAACTCACATGCAAGATCCAATCAAGCATCCATGACCCTCAAATTCCAATTTTTGACAATTTTGAGCTTAAGGTTCATCAATGGTGAAATGAGGAGGTGTATGATTTGGGTGTTGAAAAGGATATCAGTGATTAGAGGAGAAGGAACTGAGTGTGATGGTGTCAAAACAAGCAACATGCATGAGATTTGGGTGATGGTGAGGATCTATGGTTCTCCTCTTCTCTCCCTCTCTCTCACGGTTCTCCTCACTCTCTCTCTTTTCTCTTGCTTTCTATTTTTCAACTGATTTTGTTTTCCTCTAGTGTGGGTGTGTGTTTAATAAATATGTTTTGTTTTTGTGTTGTTAAGTGAGCTGAAGGAAAACTAAATAGGAAAGGACCCTTTTACCCCTAAGTGATAAACACTCTACATTATTGCTAATACACTACCCCAATGCAACATAATTCCACAACATGGCAATTTAATCTTGCTAATATATAATCAAGCAAGTTAAATTACTTAGTTTGACCATCAATTTACTATGAAAAGTTTGCTAATTTCAAATATCGAAATTAGTAAAATTGGGGATGTTACATTGTTCTTTTATTTTCTAATTTTACAATGGAGGCACTATGCCAAAAAATAACAGCGCATCTTTAACAGCGCTTATTAAAAGATAGTGCTGCCAAAGGATACACAGAGGTTTTTTATAGCGCTTAGGTTAAGAAGCGCTGTCATAGGTGTCATCTTTAATAGGCCTTTTTAAGAACAATGCTCTCATAGGTCTCTATGTGTGAGGTTTTTCTAGAAGGATTCCTATAACAGCGCTTTCTTACAAAAAGTGCTTTCATAGATCCAATTTTTTACAATGGCCTCTTTAATAGCGCTTTATAGCACAGGCACTGTCATAGGCCTCTAAGCCAAAATTTATTTTAACATAAGGTTTTTTTGTTGACCAAAACATAACTTTTAAATACAAGAAATTTAAGAGTTAAATTTATTTTTAGTCTCTCTACATTCAAAGACAATAACGAAAAAAACGTATTAATCTGGAAACGAAAAAAATAAAATCAAACAAAAAAACGAATTGAAGTTCCAGTTGCAGATCTCATGAAGAAGAAGACATGTGTTTACGTAACATATATTATTTGTTGGCATAATATTCTCAAATAAGTGTGTGGTTCAGTGGTATTTCAGTTTGGTTACTTCTCTTTGCTAGCGGGTTCGAATCCTATATTTGCCAAAATTCTAATATTTTTTTAAAGAAAAACCAACCTAAGACAGCGCTTCTTTGTGAATTAATGCTATTATAGGTTAGTCTATAAAAACGCTTCTTTTAATAAGCGCTGTTATAAGGGATCTATGACAGCACTTTCTATGAAAAAGCGTTGTTAAAGGGGACCTATAAAAGCGCTTCTTAAGTGTTTGGAAGTACAGTCATAACTTATAACAACACTGGAATAGACAACGCTTTTATGCGCTGTCATAGGCTCAAAAAAACCGCTGTCAAAGCCCATTTTTACAATGGAGGCCTTGCTTTTTTTTAATGAACACATTTATTAGTGGATTTCTTGTGCCTTTTTTTGGTAAGGTTATTTCTCTTGATTCAAATTCTCTTTAAGGTTTTGTTGATTCATTTTAGCGTTTAAGACAATAGCTATATTGTTCGGTACCTAGGCTTCCGGTACGGATAAGCCTGGGATACTAGATTGAGTGAATGCGCTTCCAAGGGTTGAAGATAGAGCTCGGGATGTCCGAGGTCTCTCACACGACCACGACGGGTGGGGGGTACCTGCAAAACACTCCGACGCTCAAGTCAGTAAGAGAAAGAGAGAGAAATAAGGAAAAATAGAATAATGTGAATGAGTAAAAGTTACCGTGACTAGGGGGCGGGACCTCTATTTATAGGCAAGGCGTCGTACTTGAGATGTTGGATGTGGGTGCATGGATCCTAACCGTTGGATGCGGGTACCAGGGATTTGAGTACATGCTGGATTACCTGGAGTACGGGAATGGGCCAGGCCCAAGTCTTACAAGGTTTGGCCCAGTCCGAAACACTGGCCCCCCAATTCGGGGACGAGAGAAGCATGATGTCAGCCATGGCTTGATTTGACTGTTGGTTTGAGGTAATGACTGCCACATGTAATCCACAGAGAGGGGAACAGGTGTGTGACGCTTGGTGAGATCGAGGGTGCCTTATGGTGCAGCAATGAAGTGACACATTGATGTGACATGACGCTTCGCATCATGCCCTTATATAAGGTCAGTTGGGGGCTCATTTGCGCACCCTTTCATTTTTTGAGAGATTGAGCTCTGCAAACTGGAAATTTTCCGACCACCGTACGAGATCAACACCACCGTTCACCGCCGACGGTTTCTGGGCCTTTGCTAAAACGAGATAAAAATTCAAGTCGACATCAGGAGATACCTGCACAGAGGTTAGTTTTCCTTTTCTGCATAGTTTCTATAACATCTTTTTGACCGTGGCGGACGTCGCCGTTCTGGGGACCGTCGGTGCCTACCTTAGGGGGAGGAGATGAAATGGGCTTGGGGTTGACGAGGCCATGGTCGGTACCGCTTTAGCCTTAGTCATTAGATAAGTAAAAATAGATTTAGATGGCTAGAATGTGATAGTGATAGTGTCGTCCTCCCCTTGCAGATAATGGTCCGATCCAAGGGTGAGGAAACAAAGCCTTTTATACCACCGGGTAAATCGATCTTAAGGAGGTCGGCTACTGGAGCCTCGATACCGGCCCCCAAGGGAGCTCTGTCTCTGCTTTCTTCCACCTATGTAGACTCTCCTGCAATGACGGGCACTTCGGCCAGGGAGTTTGTTAAGCAGGTTTCGGAAGGCACAGTCGAAGAGAACGCTGTAGAAGAGACTTCCGAGGTCGGTTCCCAAGCTCAGGAACCCGAGGTCGTCGTGGAGGAAGATGAGAAAACGGTCCAAGAAGCATACGACTGGGTGTCTACGAGAATCTGTGAGATCTGCCCAAAGTTGAGGCTGAACAAACAGGTGTCCTATTTCGAACGATTCATTATTGCTCCTGCCAATCAGAGATGGAAGATGATGGCGGCTGATGATATGCCGGCGTGCACTGAGCATGATTGAATGTGGTTTTTCTTCAATGGAGCCATGTAGTGTCTAATTGCCTCTTAAAGCAATTTAGGATTGTCTTCTTCGCAACCTTAGCCTGATCATTTTTTTGGGGGTTGGAAACTAGTGAGCTTTCAAAACAACGGGTGTTGTCTGTGATAATTATCGTTGGGAAGCAAATCCTAGATTTAATTTCCTTCCAGTAATTTTTTTATTGATATGTTCACTTGTGATGGCTACTATTGCCTTCTCTTTGTGTTGTAATATATGGGCACAATTAGAAATCTGACTTGTTCAAGTGCAGGTGGGAAGGGTCCCAAAATGTCAGCTTCCCACATAAAAGATGCCCAAGAGCAGACTACTTATCAGAGATTGGGGGCGGGCTCTCGGGATTTTAGAGTGGTGTTGGCATTTGCAGCACTTTCTGAAGTGACTAAATTACACTAGAAGGGGTTGGGGGGAGGGGGGGGGGGGGGGGGGGGGGGGCGGGGGGTTTGAATTGTGTTCCCTTTTAAAATTTGGAACCTGAAACCTTTTAATAATGTTTCTTGAGATAAACTTGGATATGAGAAGGTTAGTGATAAGATTAACTTTCACAGAATCAAACCTTCTCTTATGAAGAATGACAAAGAGTAATAAGTCTATGTAAGAGATATGCTAGTTTTAACTTGATTTAGGTTTTAAACAATTTTGCTTAAGAGTATTTAGCATTTTAGTTAATGCTATGGAGGAAAGGAATTCCGGATTGGTTTCTTGGAGATTCACTGGTGTGAGGATATCAGAAGCATCTTGAACAACTTCATTGACAGCTTGTGAGATGGGAGACAATTGCTCAAATGGTTCTTGTTCTTCTTCCATGTGAGGAGGTTAATCCATATCTAGCTCCCCCTGAGCTTGACCACCTGGTGTTTCTTCTGAGGACTCTTGCTCCCCCCTGGAGTAACCATATGGAACTGATGGTCCATTGGGAGATAGTTGAGTGGCAATTTCATCATCAGAAGGTTGCATTTTTGCAACAACAGCAGGTTCCTCAATTGCAGGGATTGCTTGAGAAGGTTGCTCTACTGGATTCTCTTGAGAAGGTTCTTGTGCAGTGTCTTGGTGGTTCATCTGAGGGGTGTCTTGTGAAGATAGAATTTCAGATTCCTTTGTAGCAGGGACTTCCTTTTCAATGTAGAGCACTAAGTCAGTGCATGGGTTGACTTGAGAAGGTTGTTCCTGAACTTTTTTGTTTCCAATATCTTCACATGAATCATCATCCATTGGCTAAGTAGTTTCTTCTTCTTCATTAGCAGATAGGTGTTCAAAGATTTCTTTCCAACTTTCAGATGGTTCAGTATCAACATACATGTCTTGAGATGATTGGTCAGTGACTTTGATGGGAGATGGTGGGGTGTTGATAGATTGTTCATAAATTTGGATTGGTTCATTCTGAGTGGTGGCTTCATTTGGTTCCTTGTCTAGTGGTGGTGGGGAGTCTATGGGTGGTTCGTTTTCATCGAATTGTTGTTTAATTAGAAGGTTCTATTGGAGAGGGTTCTTTGGTAGGTTCTGAAGAAGGTTCAAGTGAAGGTTGTGGAGACGGCTTTGGAGAGGATTTTGGAGATGCTTCTGGAGGTGGTTCTTTGGCAGGTGATAGGTTAAGGTCTTGGTTGATTTCTGGTTCTTTCTATGGAGGGGTTTCTTCACCAGAGGATTTGGCTTGTGTTTGAGAAAGTTCAGAGAACAGTTCAATTATCTCACTAAAAGGCTTAATCATCATCTGTTTAGCACTTTTTGACCAAAATACAGTTTTCTCTCTCTTGCAACTTTCACTGACAAAAGACATTTTCTTTAATTTGAAAAGTTTGGTCAGAAACATGTCATAGGGAAGGGATTTGGTTTAGCTAATGGTTTTGGCTATATAAATCATGTAGTCGAAGATGATTTAGGGCAAGTTTATATATCACATACCTCTTGTACATGGGATAGACTAGAAGCAGATCAGTAGGTTTGACTCTTTCAAAGCTTCCTCCCCTTGGAACAAGGGAGTGAGCCACCATGTTGTGCATGATTCTGGCTTGATCCTTCAAAGTAGATGACACCAAGTTTTCCTTTGGGTCCTTCATTAGTTCCTTCAATACATTCTCTTTGTTGATAGTCAAAATATCATACCAGTTGTCACCATACACGCATACACCAGAGTGTGAAATGTTCAGAGCACTAGCCAGCACCTTGGGAGTGATTACAATGGTTGTTCCTTTCACCTGTGTTGTGAAGTTTGTTTTGTCAGTGCTCACATTCATGCTCCCAAAGAATTCCCTTACCATGTCAGTGAAAATGAACTCTTCTTGAGACAAGAGATTACCCCCTCCTTGTCTTGCAATATGAGGGAATAAATCCCAGCCAGAGTTCTTCATTTCTCCAAGCAAGTAAAACCTTGCAAACAGAAGGTTGAATTCCTTCATGCTTTTCATCAAGACAGTTTGATCATTTTCCTTTTCCTGTGCAACTTCTTCTTCAACCATTTTTCTTTTGCCCTTGTTAGCACTTTGTTTGACACTAATCTTTGGTTTCTTCGAAGAGGGTTGTGCAAGAGAACTAGTGCTACATTTTCGTGCAAGAGAGAGTTAAGAAGTTGCCATCATTTTTGACAAAGTAGTTTTTGAATCAGTCTCGCTAACAAAGATGGGTTCAATGGAACAATGGGGATCTTTGTTCTTAGAATTTCAGAGTTCTGGGCGTAGGAAAGAAAGAAAAACCAAAGAGTAGGAATGGAACAGAGAAGTTGGTAGAACCGTAGAAGGGAATGTTGGAAAAGATGAAGAGAGATGATGATTTGATGTAGAAGTGTGTACGCAGGGAGTGGGTAGGAATAAAGGCTAGTTCTAGCCGTTAGGAGTGGACTGTTTACTGTTATGAATTAACATGTTAATAATGGCAGTTTTAATTTAAATTAAAACTGTTCACACTTGTTCATCAACGGTTTCCTAAAAATTCAACCTACTCAAATGAAATTTCTAAAGTGAACCTTCTCATTACTTTAGAAGGTTGGGGTTCTTGACAATTATAGTATTCCTAGGGACATTTTGAAATGTGCAAAGCCTCTTTAATAAAATTGTAACTTTCTTCTAATAAAGGCTTGGTAAAAATATCAACTAATTGATGCTTGGTTTCAATAAAAATTAATTCCACATCCTTTTTCTGAACATGATCATGAATAAAATGATGCTTAATATCAATGTGCTTTGATCTAGAATGTTGGATGGGATTTTTGATAAATTGATGGCACTAGTACTGTCACAATAAATAGGAATACATGTGTACCTGAATGAGCAGTCCTCCAATTGATTCTTGATCCAAAATACTTGTGAACAACACACCGCAGCAGATACATATTCTGCTTCGGTTGTTGAAAAAGCAATTGAGTTTTGATTTCTACAAGACCAAGAGATTAAGATTCTTCCAAAAATTGACAAGAGCCACTAGTGCTTTTTCTGTCAATCTTATCACCAGCATAATTAGCATCACAATAGCCAATTAAATTAAAATGAGTATTTCTTTGTACCATAGTCCAATACTTGTTGTTCCAACCAAGTATCTGAAAATTCTTTTCACTGTAGTAAGTTGAGGTTCTTTTGGAGACAATTGATATTTAGGACTTAGGCCAACTGAAAAGAGAATAGTGATCCTATCATCAAGTTGTTATATTTGTAAACCAAGAAATAATCTCAACTCACCCATCAAACTCATTTCAAATTCACTTTGCATAAGATTTCCAAAATCTTTGCATAGTTTTTCATTTGTTGATCCAAAAATGATATCATCTCCATAGATTTAGACAATCAATAATTCTTTATCTAGATATTTCTAAAATAGTGTAGTATCAATTTTTCCTCTTGTAAAGTCATTTTTGATCAAGAAGCTACTCAACATTTCATACCACGCTCTAGGAGTTTGCTTGAGCCCATATAGAGCTTTGGTAAGTTTCAATACATGGTTGTGTTTCTTTTGATCAACAAAACCAGGAGGTTGATTGACATATACTTCTTCAATTAGAAAGCCATTTATAAAAGCACTTTTCACATCCATTTGAAATAGCTTAATATTTTTTGTGAGTAGCCAATGCAAGTAAAATTCTAATAGCTTCTAACTTTGCTACAGGAGCAAAGATTTCATCATTCTTTTCAAATTGAGAAATTTCTTCAGTCATAGCATCTATCCATGATTGATCTTGTATAGGTTCATTTATGTTCTTAGGTTTAATCTGATAAATGAGAGCCATTCCAACAGCATTGCATCTGAATGAAGTTCTGGTTCTAACAGTATCTGAAGTGCTTCTGATAAACTCTAATTTAGTGCATTTTTTTAGAGATGTTTTTGAGTCATTTTTAGAGTAATTATTATTGATTAAATAAATAACTAACTTAAATTACTCTATATTTGCAGAAAGGTAGAAAGAGGAAAATGACACAAATATGGGCTGAAATTAGAAGAAAGACTAACAAATAAAAGAAAACAAACTCAAAGCCCATTAATGCAAGAAGGCCCACAGTGATAAAAAGAAGAAGATCCTCTTGGAGAATTCAATTAAAAGTGATGCACATGTGACTTGGAGAGAAAGAAAGAGGCATGGAGTGGAGAGCAAGCAACACATATTTAGGAAGGATCTAAATCCTAATATTTAGGGATTGGCATATCTTGCAATTAAAAGTGGAAGCAATCTTGACTTGATCCTATGCTTGGAGAGAAAGAAAAGGAACTAATATAAAAGGAGAGCTTCACTTGTGAATGGGAGAGCTGCATACACTAACACTAAATTACGAAAAATGGTAGGACGACAACGCATAGGAGAGGAGAAAGGGAGTTTTTGGGCACCGTTCTTGACATCGTGAGAGAGCTCTGGAGCAAAAAAGGGAGATTGAAGACTTAGACCAAGAATTTCTCTATTTACCGGGTTATTCTTATCTATGTAACTCATGAACCTTATTTCTATTTTATTGTTCTTGATAGTTATGGATACCTAAATCCTCTTCAAGGGTCATAGGTGAATCTTGAATGATTAGAGACCTCTTTATGTTTAATTTTGTTATTTGAATTCCTATTTTTACTTTAATTAATATTATCCTATTGTTTTTATTAAGCTACCCTTTTCATGTTCATAATCAATTAGTTGATCAGCGACCGTACTGCAATTAGTTGGGGCTATAATTAATGCATGACCAAACTTTAATTTAGTCTTCCAGTCATTCAACCTTTTTGTTCTTTACGCTTTTCTTAAATTTAAATTCTTGCATGACCAAACAAGGGTTAATTTAGGAAAAAGAATATTAATCGCGAATGACAAAACGGATTAATAGCTTTAGTAAAGGGATTGGTAATTAAATAAAATAAGGGAATTCATGTAGAATTAGAGATAGGGGAATCGAAGCTTGCAAGTGAAATCGCGACCCTAGACCTCTTTCCATTAATTAAATTTAGTATTTTATTTCTTGTTATTTATTTACTTTTATATCTTTGTTTCAATTACAACTCAATTATTCACTCGTCTAAACAATAAATAATTTTAAGTAGTTTAGTAATTGTTAATTAATCTCTGTGGATACGATAATCTTTTATACTACTTCTGCGAAAGAGTACACTTGCTCTAAGTGTGTTTTTAACGCAACAGCTTCCAATGATTCGATCTTGTGGATGATGGACCAACATTCTCCAACTTCTTGACATTTGAGAAGGTTGGTCAGAATCTTTGTTTGTATCTTGAGAAGGTTGTGAGGGTGTTCCTTGTTAAGCCTTCTCAAACTTATTTTCATTTTGTTGACCATCTTCTTTGCTATTGTTGATTTCATCAACATCAATTACTTCATTTGAACTATTAGTTCAGTGGATATCTTGTGTTGCATGTTAAGTTTTGATGATGAAGTAATCTAAGACAAAGTGACAAACAGAATTCCAAGGCACGCAAGAGATTTAGAACATAAATAAGAAGTTCTTTTAAAACCATAGTGCATAAACCAATCGATTATGCACTTATGGTTTTAAAAGAACTTCTTATTTTAAAGGAGAAATCGATTCATTGCTTCTTATTTTAAAGGAGAAATAGATTCATGGCTTCTTATTTTAAAGGAGAAATCGATTCATGGCATGTTGGTTTCAAGGAGAAATCGATTCATGGCTTCTTATTTTAAAGCTAGAACTCGATTTAGAGCTTGTAGTTTTAAAGAGCACAATAGATTGCCTTCCTTGTTTTCATGAACTTCGTTTTATAAAGCTTACAATCGATTGTCTACTTGCTTCATTAAGTACAAAATCTTCCTCTCCTATTTTACTTAAGCACACAATCGATTATTGACTTACCTGTTTTTAAGCAAACAATCGATTTATGACTTGTTGTTTGGAAGCACAAATTCGATTTTTAAACTATGTTCTTACAAGCTATCAACCGATTGTTCACTCATTAAATAGTATTAAAAATTGTTTCAACGGTCATATTTTTACAAAGTCTATAAATAGGACTTAGGGTTTAACAAATCATAACAACCAACACATAACAGAACAAAATACGAACCCTATTGCACTATCACACTTGTTCTTCACGTTCTACAACATATTGAGCTGATCTCTCTCAAGGGTTAGGTTGGGAATCTTCAATTTATTGTATTCACCTTCTTAGAGGTAACTTTATCTTCCTGTAATTTGTTCAATTTCTGTTATTGGTTGTATTAGAGAGTGGGGAATCTCTCTTGGGTTTTGACTGTAACAAGGGTGAGGTATCTCTTGTATGTAAATTGGTTGTACTAGAGAGTGAGGTATCTCTCTATGGATTTTGATTGTAACAAGGATGGGGTATCTCTTGTTGTCATTGTTTTGAGGGTTCTTGCACAAGGTGGGGTATGCTAGGTGATGAATGTCTGTGTCTGTAAGGGTTTGAAAGCACCTGGTTAAAGCTTTGATTTGATAGTGAAAAGTCTCATAAAGGGTTGTGAGGACTGGACGTAGGTCATTGGGAGATGACCGAACCAGTATAAATCTCTTGCGTGCTTTACTGTTTTATGTTCTAATTCGTTCATTCCGTAAATCTGCGCGAAAAATTAGTCTAAGTCGTTAAAAGGGGAAAAGTTTTTAAAGTCTCAATTAACCCCCCTCTTGAGACTGAAGCCACTTGGTAACAAATTGTATCAGTGCTAGACTCTTGTTTAAAAGGCCTAGCAGCTTCAAGAGAAATGGCTTCAGGTTGAGGGTGCATCTCTTACCCATCCTCAGGGATTCAACGGGAAAGGTTATGCATTTTGGAAAGAAAGAATCAGAATATTCATTGAAGGGGTTGATATAGATGTATGGGATGGTTTGGAAAATGGACCCTTTGTCCCCACGCACATGGTAAATGGTATTCTCACTTTCAAAGAAAGAGATGAATGGACTGATGATGATAAGAAAAAGGTTCAACACAATCTCCGAGCCAAAAACATCATTACTTCCGCACTAAGTCCCGATGAGTTCTTCAGAGTATCAAACTGTAAAATTGCCCAAGAAATGTGGGACAATCTTCAAGTCACTCATGAAGGTACTACTGAGGTAAAAAGAGCAAGAACAAATATTCTCATTTGAGAATATGAACTGTTCAGAATGAATGAAGGAGAAACTATACAAGAAATGAAAAAGAGGTTCACTCACATAGTAAATCATCTAGGCTCATTAGGAAAATCATTTCCTACAGACGACTTGATCAACAAAGTGTTGAGATGTCTAAATAGAGAATGGCAACCAAAAGTAACTGCTATAGCTGGATCAAGGAATTTAGTTACTATGACACTCGCAACTCTTTTTGGAACACTACAAGAGAACGAGTTAGAGCTCACTCGTCTAGCAGAACATGAAGAAAAAGACAAGAAAAAAAAAACTTAGCTCTCAAGACTTCGAGTTCAAATGCACCTGATGATAGTGATGATTTGGAAAATGAATATTATGAAGACGAGGAGAATATAGAGCTAATGGTTAGAAAATTCAAAAATTTTATGAGAAGGAAAAGCTTCCCCAAGAAGAATTCTTCACCCAAAAGAGTCTCAAGCAAGGAAAACTTCTCAAGTTTACCAACTTGCTACGAATGTGGCAAATCCGGACACATGAAGATGGAGTGCTCGAACTTACAAAGAAAACTGTCAAAGTTTAAGAAAAAGGGATCCAAAGGAAACAAGGGTAGAAAAGCTTACATAGCATGGGAAGACAATAAGGTGGACTCATCAGATGATTCGGAAATTGAAGAAGCTCAAGTGGCTCTCATGGCCGACCACGACAGTGAAAATAAAACTGAGGTAGATTCTAACTCTCAAACTTCACAAAATACAAATGATGAATTACATGAAGCATTTCTTGAATTTCATAATGATTCTTTAAAACTAGCCAAGGCATTAAGTGAATCTAAGAAAGTAGTTGCTCATCTTCAAAACGAAGTCATTGCTTTAACTAAGCAAAGATTAGAACTTAGAAAAGAAAAATATAGTCTTGGTTGTCTTAAGGCAAATTAAGTATGTGATAAGTGTGCTGAATATGAAAAGAAAATTCATGAGCTTGAATGGACAATAAGAAAAATGTCCAACATACAACATGTGCATCCTAGGTCTCCAAGAAATAATTTCAAAAAAAGACATGTGCATTATAGACCTAAGTTCACTACTAGTCCTTATATTAGATATTATTACTGTGTCAAACTAGGACATACTGCATCAGTTTGTATGGCTAGACGCAGACAAGTTGTGAAAAAGGTGTGTGTTCCCAAAGGGACTCTACCAAGTACTAACCCACAAGGACCCAAAGAAATTTGGGTACCAAAATTTTCAACTTGATCTTATTGCAGGTATGCTTCAAGGTATGGGGGACAGATTAATACCTTGATAGCAAACGCTCAAAGCACATGACTGGAGATACAAAAAAGCTCTTAACAATCACCCCCAAAAAAAGCGGTCATGTGACTTGTGGTAACAACAATAGAGGAAGAATCCTCGGTGACGGTAAGATTGGTAAACATCTATCCACCTCTATTAATAATGTGCTTTATGTAGAAGATCTTAAGCATAAGTTATTAAGCATTAGACAAATATGTGATTATTAAAACAGAGTAATATTTGATTTTGATTCATGCACCATTGAGGACAAAATCAGTAAGCAAGTTAGAATAATAGGAAATATAGTAAACAACAACATCTCAACTATGGTTTCAATATAAATCACATTAATCTATCAAAGAACCCCGTTCATCATTCTAGAACTAAGCATATAGAGATTAGACATCATTTTCTTAGATCTCATGTTCAAAAAGGTGATTGTGAGATTGATTTAGTTGTGTATTCAAAACAGCTAGCTGATATTTTTTTTTTCAAAACCATTGCAAATAGAAAATTTCTTTTTCATTCGAAGAAAACTTGGAGTCCTTAATTTATCATTTATCTGAATGATAAAAGAACTGTTGATTGAATTATGTTTGGCTATCTTGTGTCCAAATCTGACTTTCATGTCATTTTGTGGTTTATGCCTATCTTTTTTAAATGCAATGGACTCAGTGTTACTATTAACTGCGTTTTCGACTCACCAACTATGTTTCACATTAACCCTTTTGATCATGACAAAAAGGGGGAGAAAAATAGGATTGTCACGTTACTGTTTTACATTCTAATTCGTTCATTCCATAAACCTGCGCAAAAAATTAATCTAAGTCGTTTTGATGATTAACAAACCCTCAAATGTGAGAAGCTTAAGTTATCTGATTTCGTATGCTACTTATGAGAAGCATCAAAATATGAGAAAACTTAAGAGAATATTGCCCACAATGTTCTTAAAGAAGAAACCTTCTAGTGATAAGATCAAAAGATCCAGACCATATGGTAAACTTGAGAAAGATCATCATGAGAAGCTTCATTTGTATCTATGGCAATATGAGAAGGGTATCTAAGAAGGATTGATGTGTTTGAAATAGCATGTAGTTTAAGGTTAGAGTTTGCATGAATTTTAGTCTTTTTAGCCATATTGGTTCATGTTTCATATGCATTTGTGTGTGATTTGTATAATGCACTTGGCATGAGTTCTTTTGTGCAGAAAATGAGGTATTTGACTTAGGAAAAGGGAGTTGAGGCACTTGGATGAAAGCGGGAGTCAATTGGAGGCTAAAGTACAAGAATTGGGAAAAGGAAAGTGTGACACGGCCTGCCCATGCTAAGCACCACGACCATGCCACGTTACCGCATTAAAGAATTAAAGAAAAAAACAAGACAGCAACCAAAACGGCCTGCCCATGCTAGCCAGCACGGCCGTGTTGCGCAGTGCAGAATTTTATGGGCTTTACGAATTTTACAGCTTTTATTGGATATTTTACCCTATACTATAAATAGGTTTAAGAAACCTTTTGCGAGCACTTTATTTGACTGATTGGAAGTGACTAGAGAGAAAGGAGATTCCGTGAGAGCGTTTCTTCTTCTTCATCTTCTTCACCGAAACTCCGGGTTTGAATGATCTTATCTCTAATTTAGTTATTATGAATTCTGTGTTTGAGTAGTTTTCTTGTTCTACGATTGTGGGCAATGCCCTTTGATGTTATTTGGGATGTTGAATTGATAATCCTCTTTTGATTGGTTTTTCATGAATTTGATTCGGTTTCTATGCGTTTAATTTCTCGTAACTTAAATTCCTAACTACTGCTGAGAAGAGAATTAGGGATTCGATCACTAGAAATTGTTCTTTAGGTTTTAATCACGAAAGTAGATCAAATCTCTTGAGGAAAAAAATGTGTTATCAAAGTTTTTAATGGGTTTTGTTTGAATTGAAGGTCACGAGAGTAGGAGTCAATTTAGATGCAACATGCTAGCGCAACTCGAAAAAGCCGTTTGGTATTTTAGGATACTCTCCTTCAATTCATGATTAAAACCAATTAAGAAAGATCTCAATTTGATTTTCCAAAGCATCAACGGGGTAATCCCCAATCCTAGAAGCCTTTTATCTTAATGAAATATCGTTTGATTGATCTTTGATTTTAATTACCTCTTTATCCCTTTATTACTCGTTCTCGTTATAATAACAAATCTCCTTTAATTTAGTTGTTTCCTTTTTACTAATCTAGTCTAGAAAAATCAATTAACTATGAATAAATTAATTAGCGTAAAGCAGTCCCTGTGGATTCGTATTTTACTACTTGACGACAAAAACCGTACACTTGCGGACTTTTCACATCAAGTTTTTGGCGCCATTGCCGGGGACTGCGTCTTATTGCTATTTAAATTATTTCCTGCTATAAAAAAATTTAGCTTGTTTATGTTGTGTTTATTTATTGCTTTGATCTGTTTTCTTTTGAGTTTTATTCCTGCTAGGTATTGCATCATATGGACTACTATGATGAAAATCCTAGTCTTCAAGCCCAAATTGACTACATTGTGTTTGATTGTATTGTGAATGAGCAAGCAAAGATATATTTTAAGGAGGAGTGGAATCATATCTATCATCTTTGCTGCTATCACCACCATTTGATATAAAATTGAGTCCTGATGTGTTGGGATTTCTTTGGAAGTTAGATGCACAACTTGTAATACAGAGCATAGAGCATCAAACTTCGGAGATGAGATGTCAGCTTCAACAATTAAAAATGCGACCTGGAAAACATTCTGCAAAAATAGCTTTGCAAATTAATGAAATGAAGATGCAATTAGAGATGCAAGCTGTGGAATGTTCCAAATTGCTAGTGGAAGAGCCTCATGGATCAAGAGTTGTAGAGAATAGGATTCCGAAGCTGGATTTTAATGAAGTTGAAATGGTGATAGAAGATGATAAGTTAGAATTTCCTTTCATTTTCTTTTGCATTTAGTCTGCATTTCGTTTTAGTTTCTACATTATAGTTGTTGTTATCTCTTATCTCTCATTCGCATGATATTACCCCCAAATTCTCTTGCTATTCTCAATGTTTTTAATGTGTGCCACCTTCTCTATATGGTAACAGATGATTGCTATGATTTGGAACCCAATAATTTAATCTCGTGATAGGTTTAAAAGTTGTTTGGTTTAATGTTCAATGAGACAATCTTTTGAAAAGTTCATAATTAGCATGTGGTTTTCTGATTTGATGTTCTTTCATTGACTTTAACTTCTAAATGTGAAATCTGAGCTTGTATTTGGGTTTTACATCATCTCTGTATGGCCTTTTTCCTTGAATGAGTGTGTTCCTCTTGATTGTACTCTCTAGAACTTGACTTGAAACCTTCCTGAGGCTGAATAAATTTGTTGGCATATCTGAAAATGACCAAGGCACTTAGGTATTTTCTTTCAGGCCCCAGAGTTCTTGTCTACATGTTACCACTAGTTGCCCCCTTTGAGCCTAATGCTAATTTTCTATCTTGGTACCCAAATTGATCGGAAAAATATGTTTGGGGTGCCTTTTAGAGTACAAGTGAGCAATGTGGTTGTAAACAAAAATATGGTCGTCCCTTCTTATTGTGTACCTCCAAAAATGTTATTTTGTTGCAAAAAGTTGAAAAAAAAAGAAAAAAAAAGGAAATAGAAAAAAAAAGTGTGAAAAAAAAAGGAACAAGAATCGATCATTGTATGAAGAGGACATAGACTATGACCAAGTTCCCGAAACCGGTTGGTCATTATTGTGCATGTTGATCATATAGTTTGTGAACTTAGAATTTTCATGAGTATTCTAAAAGGCTACCCGTAATTGATTGAAGATGTTATATAGCCATTTGAATATCCCTTTCTGTGTTCTTCCTATCTGTTATCTATTAACCTCTGGTCCCGTTACAACCTTGAAAAGACTTTCTGATTTTGATGTGCTTTCAAATAGCACAGTGGAGATTTGGTTAATAGTCAAGCTTATGGTAGAGTATTTTCTTTGATGGAACTTGAGCGAATCAATTTACCCTTAAACACTTTGAGAGTGGTAAGAAGGATGCCCCTGTTACTAAGAAGCATGATTTCAGAGAGCCTTAGTTTCTAATTGGACTTGATTTTGATTGTCTCTATTATCTTTGATAACCATTAGACCTACTGCAAGTTCTCACTTGTATCTCGGGTTTCTTGTCTATTGCATCTCTCGTTTCCAACTTTCTCTTTGGCCACAATAATTGCTTGAGGACAAGCAAAATTCTAAGCTCGAGGTAATTTGATGTGTTTGTAATAGCATGTAGTTTAAGGTTAGAGTTTGCATGAATTTTAGTCTTTTTAGCCATATTGGTTCATGTTTCATATGCATTTGTGTGTGATTTGTATAATGCACTTGGTATGAGTTCTTTTGTGCAGAAAATGAGGTATTTGACTTAGGAAAAGGTAGTTGAGGCACTTGGATGAAAGCGGGAGTCAATTGGATGCTAAAGTACAAGAATTGGGAAAAGGAAAGTGTGACACGGCCTGCCCATGCTAAGCACCACGACCATGCCACGTTACCGCATTAAAGAATTAAAGAAAAAAACAAGACAATAACAAACACGGCCTGCCCATGCTAGCCAGCGCGGCCGTGTTGCGCAGTGCAGAATTTTATGGGCTTTACGAATTTTACAGCTTTTATTGGATATTTTACCCTATTTTGCCCTATTTTATAAATAGGTTTAAGAAACCTTCTGAGAGCACTTTTTTTTGACTGATTGGAAGTGACGGCTAGAGAGAAAGGAGAGTCCGTGAGAGCGTTTCTTCTTCTTCATCTTCTTCAGCGAAACTCCGAGTTTGAATGATCGTATGTCTAATTTAGTTATTATGAATTCTATGTTTGAGTAGTTTTCTTGTTCTAGGATTGTGGGCAATGCCATTTGATGTTATTTGGGATGTTGAATTGATAATCCTCTTTTGATTGGTTTTTCATGAATTTGATTCGGTTTCTATGCGTTTAATTTCTCGTAACTTAAATTCCTAACTACTGCTGAGAAAAGAATTAGGGATTCGATCACTATAAATTGTTCTTTAGGTTTTAATCACGAAAGTAGATCAAATCTGTTGAGGAAAAAAAATGAGTTATCAAAGTTTTTGTGAGGGTGTTCCTTGTTAAGCCTTCTCAAACTTATTTTCATTTTGTTGACCATCTTCTTTGCTTTTGTTGATTTCATCAACATCAATTACTTCATTTGAACTATTAGTTCTGTGGATATCTTGTGTTGCAGGTTAAGTTTTGATGATGAAGTAATCTAAGACAAAGTGACAAACAGAATTCCAAGGCACGGAAGAGATTTAGAACATAAATAAGAAGTTCTTTTAAAACCATAAGTGCATAAAACAATCGATTATGCACTTATTGTTTTAAAAGAACTTCTTATTTTAAAGGAGATATCGATTCATTGCTTCTTATTTTAAAGGAGAAATAGATTTATGGCTTCTTATTTTAAAGGAGAAATCGATTCATGGCATGTTGGTTTAAAGGAGAAATCGATTCATGGCTTCTTATTTTAAATCTAGAACTCGATTTAGGGCTTGTAGTTTTAAAGAGCACAATAGATTGCCTTCCTTGTTTTCATGAACTTCGTTTTATAAAGCTAACAATCGATTGTTTACTTGCTTCATTAAGTACAAAAATTGATTCCTCTCCTATTTTACTTAAGCACACAATCGATTATTGACTTACCTGTTTTTAAGCAAACAATCGATTCATGACTTGTTGTTTGGAAGCACAAAATCGATTTTCAAACTATGTTCTTACGAGCTATCAACCGATTGTTCATTCATGAAATAGTATTAAAAATTGTTTCAACGGTCATATTTTTACAAAGTCTATAAATAGGACTTAGGGTTTAACAAATCATAACAACCAACACATAACAAAACAAAATACGAACCCTATTGCACTATCACACTTGTTCCTCACGTTCTACAACATTTTGAGCTGATCTCTCTCAAGGGTTAGGTTGGAAATCTTCAATTTATTGTATTCACCTTCTTAGAGGCAACTTTATCTTCCTGTAATGTGTTCAATTTCTGTTATTGGTTGTATTAGAGAGTGGGGAATCTCTCTTGGGTTTTGACCGTAACAAGGGTGAGGTATCTCTTGTATGTAAATTGGTTGTACTAGAGAGTGGGGTATCTCTCTAGGGATTTTGATTGTAACAAGGGTGGGGTATCTCTTGTTGTAATTGTTTTGAGGGCTCTTGCACAAGGTGGGGTATCCTAGGTGAAGAGTGTCTGTGTCTGTAAGTGTGTGAAAGCACTTGGTTAAAGCTTTGATTTGATAGTGAAAACTCTCATAAAGGGTTGTGAGGACTGGACGTAGGTCATTGGGAGGTGACCGAACCAGTATAAATCTCTTGCGTGCTTTACTATTTTATGTTCTAATTTGTTCATTCCATAAACCTGCGCGAAAAATTAATCTAAGTCGTTAAAAGGGGAAAAGTTTTTAAAGTCTCAATTAACCCCCCCTATTGAGACTGAAGCCACACTACGCCAGAAGTGCGATAAAAAGTCGCTACCTTGAGCAGCGTTTATTAAAAAAGCGCTAGCGAAAGAGAAAAACCCGAAATGATGGGCAGCGCTCCCTTGCCAAACGCTGCCTATTGGAGCGCTCCATTTCCAAACGCTGCCTATTGGAGGATGCATATGAGCAATGGGCAGCGCTCCCTTGCCAAACGCTGCCCATTGGAGGACGCATATGAGCAATGGGCAGCGCTTCCTTGCCAACGCTGCCCATTGGAGGACGCATATGAGCAATGGGCAGCGCTCCCTTGCCAAACGCTGCCCATTGGAGGACGCGTATGAGCAATGGGCAGCGCTCCTTACTTATAAACGCTGCCTATTGGTTTTTTTTTCATTTTCATTCCCTCGCATACGTTTTAGCGTTAATATTTTTTTTTGGGTCTTCTCCATCACCTAGCTCTCTCACTAGAAGCTCTCACTCAGGTATACTCTCTCAAGCTCTCCTCCTCTCTCAAGCTCTCAAGGTAATTTAGACTTACATCATATGCTTTTTATCTATTTCCAAGTAAAATAACTACTTGGAAATAGATTAAAAGCAGCGTACAAGTATCTATTTCCAAGTAATTTAGACTTACATAGTTTTCGCCCTTGTTAATTTAATGTTGCTCTAGGTTAAGGGATTCTTGTGTTGTATTTATAAATTTTAGATATTTAGTGAAATGCATGTTAATTGAATGTTGTTCTAGGTTTAAGGGATACTTGTGATGTATTTCTAAACATGAGAAATTGAGGATTGTTGCTGAATATGTGAATTGTTGTTAGGTTTTGCGAGTTTGTTTTGTCGGAGCTTTGCATTCGTTGTTCGAGAGTTCGGTTCATTTGCTAGTGCGTGGTTCGCCTAGGTTGGAGTTCATTGTTGCTTCCACTTGTTCAGGTACTTTTGTAGTTTAAAACTAGAGTGACTATTTATTTATTTAAAACTAAAATTGCCTCTCTTATTTATTTTATGTGTTCCTTTTCTTTTAGTTGTGCTTGAAATGAAAGATTGATACCTAACTTGTGATGAAGTTTAGTCTTGGCAACAACAATGATTCTAAAAATCAATTGCTAATAATTATTTTGATTGAACCATGATGATTTATTTCTTCATAGATATTGCATTGATATGTAGGCTTTGTTTTCTTGATACCTATCAAATATAAGTTATGCAAACTCTTCTATTACTATTTTTTAGAAATAGATCACCTTTTTTATATTATATATTTTATACTTGAACAAGAATATAAGTTATGCAAACTTGTATATGTGTGGTGAATGAAACTAGCAAAGTAAAATCGAATATGCCTAAATATGCGAATTATTTGTTGTTTGTCACCTATAATAGGTTTTTAAGTTCTCTTATCAGGATTTTATTATAAATAAATACTGGGAAATTATGGATAGAGAGTGGATGTCTGCCAATCGTCTGTCCAAGGAATATGTTACTGGAGTGGATTATGTGGATATCTTGTATTGCAGGTTAAGTTTTGATGATGAAGCAATCTAACACAAAGTGACAAGTGGAATTCCAAGGCACAACCAACTCAAGAAGTAAGTGTGTCAAGGGTAGTAGTCCCTAGGAAGTTGGGTTGTCTTAGGAATGAATTGTAAACCGCTTCCGAGAATCGGCTCAAATCACAAAACACAATATCACTCACACAAATGAACCTAACATATGTTTTCAATTGATAAATAGGTTAGGCACTTGTTGTTCTTAAAAGAAATAGATTCTTGGCTTTTGTTTTAAAAGAAATTGTTTTTTTTTTTAAAACAATCGATTCATAGCTTGTAACTTTAAAGCTAGAAATCGATTCATAGCTTGTTTAAAGCTAGAAATCGATTCACAACCTTTAAACTTAAAGCTAGCAATCGATTGAACTTGTTTTAGAGCCCACAATCGATTCATGGCTCATAGTTCTAAAGAAGATAATCGATTCTCCTCTTAATTTGATGAAATTCATTTTGTAAAGCAAACAATCGATTGCCTAGTTGCCTTATTAAAGCTCCAAATCGATTTAGGCTTCTTCTTGGAAGCACATAATCGATTCTTTCCTCTTTTGCATTAAGCAAATAATCGATTCCTATCCTCCTTTCATTCAAGCACAAAATGGATTATCTACTAGCTTTAATAAAGCACAAAATCGATTTCTCACTTGTTCCCACAAGCAAGAAATCGATTTCTTACTTATTACTTTAACGTTAAAAATTATTTCAACGGTCATATTTTCACAAACTCTAAAAATAGGAGCCTAGGTTTCACGATCAAACACAACCTACAATTCTATTTCACTATTAAAAGCAGAACGCGAAGCTTCTCTCTGTCACAATCACTATTTCACGTTCTTCATCACCGTGAGCTGATTTCTCTCAAGGGTAGTTGGGGATCTTCAAGTTGTCATATTCACCTTCTCAGAGGTATTTGTTATTTCATTGTTATTGTAATTTCTTGTAATACTGTATTGGGTTTTTACTAGAGAGTGGGGTATCTCTCTAGGGTTTCGGATTGTAACAAGGGTGGGGTATCTCTTGTTGTAATTGTTGTTAAGGGCTCTTGCACTAGGTGGGGTATCTTAGGTGAAGAGCGTCTGCGTCTGTAAGGGTTTTAAAGCACCCAATTGAAAGCTTTGATTTGATAGTGGAAAATCTCACAAAGGGTTGTGAGGACTGGATGTAGATCACTAGGAGGTGACCGAACCAGTATAAATCTCGCGTGTTCTTTATTGTTTTGCATTCTAATTCTTTTATTTCATAAACCTGCGCGAAAATCAAACTAAGTCGTTAAAAAGGGGAACGGTTTTCAAAAATCTCAATTCACCCCCCTCTTGAGACTGACGCCACTTGGTAACAAGTGGTATCAGAGTTAGACTCTTGTTTAAAGGGCCTAGCAGCTTCAAGAGAAATGGCTTCAGGTTGGTCTACGCAAGATGGTGCGTCTCTTACCCGTCCTGCGGGATTCAACGGGAAAGATTATGCATATTTGAAAGAAAGAATGAGAATATTCATAGAAGGGGTTGATATTGATGTATGGGATGCTGTGGAAAATGGACCCTATGTCCCCACGCACTTGGTAAATGGTATTCTCACTGTCAAAGAAAGAGCTGATTGGACTGATGATGATAAGAAAAAGGTACAACACAATCTCCGGTCCAAAAACATCATTACTTCCGCACTAAGCCCCGATGAGTTCTTTAGGGTGTCAAATTGCAAAACTGCACAAGAAATGTGGGATAATCTTCAAGTCACTCATGAAGGTACTAGTGAGGTAAAAAGAGCAAGAACAAATACTCTTATCCGAGAATATGAATTATTCAGAATGAATCCAGGAGAAACCATACAAGAAATGCAAAAGAGGTTCACTCACATAGTAAATCAATTGGGTTCATTAGGAAAATCGTTTCTTGCTGAAGACTTAATCAACAAAGTGCTAAGGTGTTTGAATAGAGAATGGCAACCGAAGATAACTGCTATAGCTGAATCGAGGAATTTAGCTACCATGACACTCGCCACTCTTTTTGGCAAACTACAAGAGCACGAACTAGAGCTCACTCGTCTGGCAGAGCATGAAGAAAAAGATAAGAAAAAGAAAAGCTTGGCTTTAAAGGCTTCTAGTTCAAATCGACCTGATGATAGTGATGACTCAGAAATTAAAGAGGATGAAGATGATGAGAACATGGCGCTTATGGTTAGAAAATTCAAAAAGTTCATGAGAAAGAAAAATATTCCTAGGAAGAGCTTTCCTCCAAAAAGGTTCTCAAGCAAAGAAAACTCATCTAGTCCTCCAACTTGCTACGAATGTGGAAAACCTGGTCATATTAAGATGGAGTGCCCAAGCTTACCGAAAAAGGCGTCAAAATATGAGAAAAAGGGATTCAAAGGAAACAAAGGTAGAAAAGCCTACATAGCATGGGAAGATAATGACATGGACTCATCAGATGATTCAGAAAGTGAAGAAGCTCAAGTTGCACTCATGGCCAATCATGGAAGTGAAAGTGAAAGCGAAAATGAGGTAGATTCTAACTCTGAAACTTCGCATAATGCATATGATGAATTACATGAAGCATTTCTTGAATTGCATAGTGACTCTTTGAAACTAGCTAAAGCATTAACACAATCTAAGAAAGCAGTTAATCATCTTCAAAATCAAGTTATCTCCTTGACTAAGGAAAGATTAGAACTTAGAAATGAAAACTATAGTGTTGGTTGTTTTAAAGCTAATTATGTATGTGATAAGTGCAATGAATATGAAAAGAAGACTCATGAGCTTGAATGGACAATAGGAAAAATGTCTAATACACAACATGTGCATCCTAGGTCTCCTAAAAACAATTTCATGAAAAGGCATGTGCATCATAGACCTAAATTTACTACTAGTCCATATATCAAATGTTATTACTGTGCTAAACCTGGACATACTGCTTCTGTGTGCATGGCTAGAGGTAGACAAGTTGTGAAAAAGGTGTGGGTTCCCAAAGGGACCATACCAAGTACTAACCCACACGGACCCAAAGAGATTTGGGTACCTAAAACTGTGTTTTAAACTCATTGCAGGTATGCTTCAAGGTACGGGGGTCAGATTGGTATCTTGACAGCGGATGCTCAAAGCACATGACTGGAGATATAACAAAGTTCTTAACTCTTACCCCCAGATCAAGCGGTTATGTGACTTATGGTGATAACAATAGAGGAAGAATCCTCGGTGAAGCTTTTACACATGGATTTATTTGGTCCCTCACGGACGAAAAGCTTTGGTGGAAATTACTATGCACTTGTCATAGTAGATTACTATTCAAGGTACACTTGGACACTATTCATCGCAAATAAAAGCGATGCATTTGGAGCTTTTAAGAAACTTGCTCGTAGCATTCAAAATGAGAAAGAGCTGAAAATTGTCTCCATCCAAACCGATCACGGTGGAGAATTTGAGAATGAAAGGTTTGAAAATTTCTGTGAAGAACTTGGTATTGATCACAACTTCTCAGCACCTAGGACTCCTCAACAAAATGGAGTCGTTGAGAGGAAAAAACGATCCTTGGAAGAGCTTGCCAGAACAATGTTGAATGATCATGACATCCCAAAATATTTTTGGGCTGATGCTGTTGGGAAAGGTTATTGATGATGTTGCAGATGAGCTCGAAGCATTACAGCTAGATGAAGAGAAGAAAAATGAGAATAATGAGAAGGAGACTGAATCTACTCCTCAACAAGGAAATGAAGAAGATTCAAGCAATGATTTACCAAAAGAATGGAGAATCCCAAGGCACCACTCAATTGAAAATATTATCGGTGATGTATCAAAAGGGGTAACTACTCGAAACTCTCTTAGAAATGCATGTAATCATATAGCTTTTGTATCTCAAATTGAACCTAGAAATCTAGATGAGGCTATAGAAGATGAACATTGGACCATTGCTATGCAAGAAGAGTTAAATCAATTTGAAAGAAATGATGTGTGGGATCTTGTCCCTAGGCCTAACAATCATCAAATAATAGGCACAAAATGGGTGTTTAGAAACAAACTAGATGAGTCGGGCATAATTGTTAGAAACAAAGCTAGACTAGTAGCTAAAGGCTATAATCAAGAAGAAGGAATAGACTATGATGAAACATATGCACCCGTAGCTAGATTAGAAGCTATTCGCATGCTCCTTGCATTTGCATCAATTATGGATTTCAAATTATATCAAATGGATGTCAAAAGTGCATTTTTAAATGGTTTTATCCAAGAAGAAGTGTATGTTGAACAACCACCTGGCTTTGAAAATTTTGAAAAACCAGATCATGTTTTTAAACACAAAAAGGCTCTTTATGGTCTGAAGCAAGCTCCAAGAGCTTGGTATGAAAGATTGAGCAAATTTCTACTCAATCATGATTTTCAAAGAGGGAAAGTTGACACTACACTATTTATAAAGAAGTCAAAAGATGACATCTTACTCGTACAAATTTATGTGGATGATATTATATTCGGTGCTACTAATGAATTGCTTTGCAAAGAATTTTCTAGTATCATGCAGAATGAGTTTGAAATGTCGATGATGGGAGAACTCAACTTCTTTCTCGGGCTTCAAATAAAGCAAACCAAGAACGGCATCTTCATATCTCAAACAAAATATTGCAAAGAACTGCTCAAAAGATTTGAAATGGATAAGGCAAAAGAAATGACTCCTCCGATGAGCACCTCATGCTACTTAGACAAGGATGAAGAAGGTAAAACGGTAGAATTAAGCAAATATCGAGGTATGATTGACTCACTACTCTATTTAACTGCTAGTAGACCGGATATCATGTTTAGTGTTTGCATGTGTGCTAGATATCAAGCAAATCCAAAAGAGTCACATCTAGTAGCAGTCAAGAGAATCATGAGATATCTCGTAGGAACACAAAATGTTGGTCTGTGGTACACCAAGGGCGCCACATGTAGTCTTGTCGGATACTCTGACTCTGATTTTGCTGGTTGTAAACTAGATAGGAAAAGCACTAGTGGAACATGTCATATCATAGGCAGTGCATTAGTTTCATGGCACAGTAAGAAACAAGTCAGTGTTGCACTGTCTACTGCTGAAGCAGAATATGTTGCAGCAGGAAGTTGCTGCGCACAAATCCTCTGGATGAAGCAACAACTTCTTGACTATGGTGTAGAATTAGATCACATTCCGATTAAATGCGACAACACAAGCGCAATTATTCTTACAAAGAACCCCGCTCAACACTCTAGGACTAAGCATATAGAGATTAGACACCATTTTCTTAGAGATCATGTTCAGAAAGGCGATTGTGTGATTGAGTTCGTTGAGTCGTCAAAACAGCTAGCTGACATTTTCACAAAACCATTGCAAAAAGAAAGCTTCTTCTACATTCAAAGAGAACTAGGAATCATTGATTCATCATCTATTTGAACGAAATATGAGTTATTCAAGTGTTTCAAAAAGAATTCAAATGATTTTTCTAAGAATCTTTTTTGTGTTATGTCTTCTAATGTAATTGTCTATTTATTTTTCTTCGCTGTGCTATTTCGACTCGGAAACTACGTCTCACGCTTACCCTTTTGATCATGACAAAAAGGGGGAGAACTATAGGATTGTCACTTTGCATTTAGATAGGGGGAGCATCAAGTAAGGGGGAGTCCTTTAATATTAGTGCATTGTTTTGCTTGATGAACTAACCTCCCACTTGAGATGAATTAAAATTTTGTCATCATCAAAAAGGGGGAGAATGTGGATATCTTGTATTGCAGGTTAAGTTTTGATGATGAAGCAATCTAACACAAAGCGACAAGTGGAATTCCAAGGCACAACCAACTCAAGAAGTAAGTGTGTCAAGGGTAGTAGTCCCTAGGAAGTTGGGTCGTCTTAGGAATTAATTGTAAACCGCTTCAGAGAATCGGCTCAAATCACAAAACACAATATCACTCACACAAATGAACGTAACATATGTTTTCAATTGATAAATAGGTTAGGCACTTGTTGTTCTTAAAAGAAATAGATTCTTGGCTTTTGTTTTAAAAGAAATTGTTTTTTTTTTAAAACAATCGATTCATAGCTTGTATCTTTAAAGCTAGAAATCGATTCATAGCTTGTTTAAAGCTAGAAATCGATTCACAACCTTTAAACTTAAAGCTAGCAATCGATTGAACTTGTTTCACAAACTCTATAAATAGAACCCTAGGTTTCACGATCAAACACAACCTACAATTCTATTTCACGATTAAAAGCAGAACGCGAAGCTTCTCTCTGTCACAATCACTATTTCACGTTCTTCATCACCGTGAGCTGATTTCTCTCAAGGGTTAGGTTGGGGATCTTCAAGTTGTCATATTCACCTTCTCAGAGGTATTTGTTATTTCATTGTTATTGTTATTTCTTGTTATATTGTATTGGGTTTTTACTAGAGAGTGGGGTATCTCTCTAGGGTTTTGGATTGTAACAAGGGTGGGGTATCTCTTGTTGTAATTGTTGTTAAGGGCTCTTGCACTAGGTGGGGTATCTTAGGTGAAGAGCGCCTGCGTCTGTAAGGGTTTTAAAGCACCCAATTGAAAGCTTTGATTTGATAGTGGAAAATCTCACAAAGGGTTGTGAGGACTGGACGTAGGTCACTAGGAGGTGACCGAACCAGTATAAATCTCGCGTGTTCTTTATTGTTTTGCATTCTAATTCTTTTATTTCATAAACCTGCGCGAAAATCAAACTAAGTAGTTAAAAAGGGGAACAGTTTTCAAAAATCTCAATTCACCCCCCCTCTTGAGACTGAAGCCACTTGGTAACAGATTATTTTGTGAAGTGTGCTGTTGAACGTTTAGGGACTTCTAGTAACATGAAGTGTCCTTGTTTGAGTTGTTGTTATGTAAAATCAGTTAATGCAGAGGAGTTGGCAGGACATTTAAAGGGTTACGGAATAGAACAAAGTTACACTTGTTGGACAATGCATCGTGAGGAAAGAGGTGAATCTTCAAATATGGGTAATAGAACTGAGAGATGTGCATCGGTTGACACCGAAAGACCTACATTTGAAGGGGGCGAATTTGAAGAGATGGCAAAGGCTGTTGAAGACGATCTTAATGACTGTCCTCAAATGTTTGAGAAATTGATAACGGATGCGGAGACACCGTTGTATTCAGGTTGTACTGAATTCACAAAACTATTGGCTGTGATAAAGTTGTATAACTTGAAAACTTGCCACGGATGGACGGATAAGAGCTTTACAGAACTACTCGCACTATTGAAAGAAATGTTGCCGAAGGATAATGTGCTCCCTTCTCGGACGTATGATGCAAAACAAATGTTAGGGTCCATTGGGTTGAACTATGAGAAGATACATGCTTGTGGCAATGATTGCATTTTATTTCGGAATGAACATGCATCGTTAAAGTCGTGTCCTAAATGTAATGCATCGCGATATAAAAATAAAGAATCTGCTCCAGAAAAGGTGTTGTGGTATTTTCCCATAATTCTCGATTTAGGCGCATGTACCATAGTTCAGAAGATGCAAAACACTTGACATGGCATGTTGATGAAAGGATTAGAGATGGCATGCAACGACACCCGGCGGATTCTCCGCAATGGAAGAAAATTGATATTGATTATCCTGATTTCGGGTTGGATCCAAGAAACCTACGACTTGCATTGTCTACTGATGGATTTAATCCGCACGGCATTCAGAGTAGCTCCCACAGTACATGGCCTGTGATTTTGGCGATCTATAACTTACCTCCATGGCTTTGAATGAAACGCAAATATATGATGTTGTCTTTGTTAATTTCTGGGCCCAAGCAACCGGGAAATGATATTGATGTATACTTGGCTCCGTTAATTGAAGACTTGAAGCTAACGTGGGAGACTGGAGTAGAGGTGTTTGATGGGTTCAGAGAAGAAACTTTCACCCTGAGGGCTATGATTTTTGGCACAATTAATGACTTTCCAGCATACGGCAATCTATCTGGGTACAGTAACAAAGGTCAGTGTGCGTGCCCTATATGTGAAGATAACACTGATTGGATGTGGTTGGAACATGGTAGGAAGAATATCTACTGTGGTCAACGTAGGTTTTTGCCATCTACTCATCCGTATCGACTGTTGAAAAAGGCATTCAATGGGAATATCGAAACCCGTAAAGCTCCCATGGCTTTGATGGGTGAACAACTATTTGAAAAGGTGAGAGGTTTGAACATTAAATTTGGGAAGCCTTTTGCAGGAGAGCTTGCCAAACGGGGGTGGAAGAAAAAGTCAATTTTCTTTGAGTTGCCATACTGGAAGTCATTATATGTAAGGCGCTTCATTGATGTGATGCATGTTGAAAAAAATGTCTTTGAAACTGTCATGGGTACCTTACTCAATATGCCAGGAAAGACTAAAGATACCATCAACTCGAGGTTCGACTTGCTTAGTATGGGGTTGAGACCAGAATTGGGTCCGATAAAGAAGGGTACACGTACATATCTACCTCCGGCAGCTCATACTTTATCTAAAAAGGAGAAGACCGTGTTTTGTAAGTTTCTTCATGGAGTTAAAGTTCCAGAGGGTTACTCTTCAAATATTATGAACCTTGTATCGATGAAAGACCTCAAGTTAAAGTCTTTAAAGTCTCATGATTGCCATGTTCTAATGGAGAATTTGCTACCCATTGGTATACGTTCCATTTTGCCTAAGAAAGTGCGCAAGACCCTAACCAAACTTAGTTTCTTCTTTAAGGCGATTTGTATTAGAGTGATTGACCCTGGAAAGTTGCCATCATTGCAAAGAGAAATTACTGTCACTTTGTGTGAGCTTGAGATGTATTTCCCGCCTTCATTTTTTGACATAATGATTCATCTAATAGTTCATTTGATTAGAGAGACACAATTGTGTGGCCCATGTTACATGAGATGGATGTATCCGTTTGAGCGTTACATGAAAATATTAAAAGGTTATGTGAAAAACCGATCACGACCCGAGGGTTGTATTGTTGAGCGCTACATAGTTGAAGAAGCTATTGAGTTCTGTACCGGCTATCTATCTAGTCTTGAATATTCTGTTGGACTGCCAAGGTCTCGTCACTTAGGAAGCATTAGTAAAGGGATGTCAGGAACAAAAATAGTGATGGTATCAAGGAAAGAACTAGATGAAGCACACTTATATGTTTTGCACAACGATACTGAGGTTGATTCATATGTTTCCAAGCACATGGACATACTTAAGAGTGATCACCCATATAAGACTCAAGTTTGGTTAACAAAAGAACATAATCGGAGTTTCATAGTGTGGCTAAAAGACCACATTGATTTCGAATTTGCTATGAATCCTTCCTCGATTTCAGAAAGATTGAGATGGTTATCAAAAGGTCCAAATATGCAAGTTTTCTCTTACACCAGCTATCTAATGAACGGGTACACGTTCTATACAAAAAAACATGATGATCAAAGTAAAATGCAAAATAGTGGGGTGACTCTTGTAGCTTAAGCTTTGCATACATCAAGTGCCAAAGACAGAAATCCCATATATGTGAATATGTCATACTTCGGGGTTATTGAACACATATGGGAGTTGGATTACAACATGTTTCGAGAGCCTGTGATCCTATGTAAGTGGGTTGACAATAATAGTGGTTTACATATTGATCAGTTGGGGTTCATGCGGGTGAATTTCAATAAGTTAGGATATAAAGATGAGCCTTTTATGTTGCCATCCCAAGCTCAACAAGTGTTTTATGTCACTGATCCAGTTGATACAATTTGGTCCATTGTTTTATTGACAAATAAAAAATTGGTGAATGACATTGAGGATCAAGCAACCGATGATGATGGTATTGAGGACGACCCTTTCTTTGGGACATCACTACCAATTGTAGGGGAAAGTACTCCTATAGAGGATTTTGTGTATGTTAGAAACGATCATAGTGATGGGATTACGATTCGTCAAATACAATTATATCCAAGAAAAGGAAAAGGTAATTTAGACTTATATCATATGCTTTTTATCTATTTCCAAGTAGTTATTTTACATAGTTTTCATCTTCTTGTCTGTTTATTTATTTTGGATAGATAAATATAACAATAACAATGATTATGTTTTATTGCAGGTCAGATGGCGGATCATAGTGATCATGACAGCGATCATGAGTGTGATGTTGAAAAGTATATCAGAAAGCAGGCTCCTCGTGGAATGACAGCGATCATGAGTGTGATGTTGAAAAGTGTGATGTTGCTAACTTGTTTTAATTTAGATACATATTGTAAGTAGCTTGCTAGTTTTGGATACATATTGTTAGAGAGTTTGATTTGGATACATATTAATTTGTTAATATTGTAATTAAGTTGCTAAGTTTTGGATACATGCATATAATAACTTGTTAGCTAGTTTGTTTTGGTTTGTGATAATATTGGTGCATTTGGATATATAACTAGTTTATATATATATATATATATATATATATATATGTTGTTAGTATGTAAATGATTGGGTTGGTATTAATTGGCTGTATATGACCAGAAAATTATCAAAAGTAAAAAGGAAAATACAAAAAAACAGAAAAAAAAATTAAACAATAGGCAGCGCTTGGTGGGAGAAGCGCTGCTCATTTACTTAGCGCGTTTAGCAATGGGCAGTGCTTGGTAAAGTGAAGCGCTGCCCATTTCTAAGTGAATGAGCAGCGCTTGGTGGGAGAAGCGCTGCTCACTCACCTAGCGCCTTTAGCAATGGGCAGCGCTTCCCTTTACCAAGCGCTGCCCATTGCTATACGCGCTAGGTGAATGAGCAGCGCTTCTCCCTTCAAACGCTGCCTATGGCTATTAATGAGAAGCGCTTCTCAAACGCTGCCCATTTTTGGGGAGGAATCACCAGCGCCAAATTTAGCAACGCTCAGAAACGCTGCCCATGGCTAAAAAAAACTCTGCCCATCCCCAAATCTGTTGTAGTGCCACTTGGTAACAAATTGTATCAGTGCTAGACTCTTGATTAAAAGGCCTAGCAGCTTCAAGAAAAATGGCTTCAGGTTGGTGTACGCAAGAGGGTGCAATTCTTACCCGTCCTTAGGGATTCAACGGGAAAGGTTATGCATATTGGAAAGAAAGAATGAGAATATTTATTGAAGGGGTTGATATAGATGTATGAATGGTTTGGAAAAAGGACCCTTTGTCCCCACGCACATGGTAAATGGTATTCTTCAGAGTGTCAAACTGTAAAATTGCCCAATAAATGTGGGACAATCTTCAAGTCACTCATGAAGGTACCAGTGAGGTAAAAAGAGCAAGAACAAACACTTTCATTCAGGAATATGAACTGTTCAGAATGAATGAAGGAGAAACTATACAAGAAATGAAAAAGAGGTTCACGCACATAGTAAATCATCTAGGCTCATTAGGAAAATCATTTCCTGCAGACGACTTGATCAACAAAGTGTTGAGATGTCTAAACAGAGAATGGCAACCAAAAGTAACTTCTATAGCTGAATCAAGAAATTTAGCTACTATGAGACTCGCCACTCTTTTTGGAAAACTACAAGAGCACGAGTTAGAGCTCACTCGTCTAGCAGAACATGAAGAAAAAGACAAGAAAAAAAAACTTAGCTCTCAAGACTTCGAGTTCAAATGCACCTGATGATAGTGATGATTTGGAAAATGAAGATTATGAAGACGAGGAGAATATAGAGCTAATGGTTAGAAAATTCAAAAAAGTTTATGAGAAGGAAAAGCTTCCCCAAGAAGAATTCTTCACCCAAAAGAGTCTCAAGCAAGGAAAACTTCTCAAGTTTACCAACTTGCTACGAATGTGGCAAATCCGAACACATGAAGATGGAGTGCTCGAACTTACAAAGAAAACTG
Source organism: Astragalus glycyphyllos (assembly GCA_963573325.1). Taxonomy (NCBI): domain Eukaryota; kingdom Viridiplantae; phylum Streptophyta; class Magnoliopsida; order Fabales; family Fabaceae; genus Astragalus; species Astragalus glycyphyllos. The sequence continues at coordinate 5,927,887 of OY754308.1, read as the reverse complement.
TCATAGTTTAAGAAAAAGAGATCCAAAGGAAACAAGGGTAGAAAAGCCTACATAGCATGGGAAGACAATAACATGGACTCATCAGATGATTCAGAAAATGAAGAAGCTCAAGTCGCTCTCATGGCCAACCACGACAGTGAAAATGAAACTGAGGTAGATTCTAACTCTGAAACATCACAAAATACATATGATGAATTACATGAAGCATTTATTGAATTCCATAATGATTCTTTAAAACTAGCAAAGGCATTAAGTGAATCTAAGAAAGTAGTTGCTCATCTTCAAAACGAAGTCATTGCTTTAACTAAGGAAAGATTAGAACTTAGAAAAGAAAATTATAGTCTAGGTTGTCTTAAAGCAAATTAAGTATGTGATAAGTGTGCTGAATATGAAAAGAAAATTCATGAGCTTGAATGGACAATAGGAAAAATGTCCAACATACAACATGTGCATCCTAGGTCTCCAAGAAATAATTTCATAAAAAGACATGTGCATTATAGACCTAAGTTCACTACTAGTCCATATATTAGATGTTATTACTGTGTCAAACCAGGACATACTGCATCAGTTTGTATGGCTAGAAGTAGACAAGATGTGAAAAAGGTGTGGGTTCCCAAAGGGACTCTACCAAGTACTAACCCACAAGGACCCAAAGAAATTTGGTTACCAAAATTTTCAACTTGATCTTATTGCAGGTATGCTTCAAGGTACGGGGGACAGATTAATACCTTGATAGCAAATGTTCAAAGCACATGACAGGAGATACAACAAAGCTCTTAGTACTCACCCCCAAAAAAAGCGGTCATGTGACTTGTGATAACAATAATAGAGGAAGAATCCTCGGTGACGGTAAGATTGGTAAAGATCTATCCACCTCTATTAATAATGTGCTTTATGTAGAAGATCTTAAGCATAAGTTATTAAGCATTAGACAAATATGTGATTATTAAAACAGAGATCTTTGATTTTGATTCATGCACCATTGAGGACAAAATCATTAAGCAAGTTAGAATAATAGGAAATATAGTAAACAACAACATCTCAACTATGGTTTCAATATAAATCACATTAATCTATCAAAGAACCCCGTTCATCATTCTAGAACTAAGCATATTGAGATTAGACATCATTTTCTTAGATCTCATGTTCAAAAAGGTGATTGTGAGATTGATTTAGTTGTGTATTCAAAACAGCTAGCTGATATTTTTTTTTTCAAAACCATTGCAAATAGAAAATTTCTTTTTCATTCGAAGAAAACTTGGAGTAATTAATTTATCATTCATCTGAATGATAAAAGAACTGTTGATTGAATTATGTTTGGCTATCTTGTGTCGAAACCTGACTTTCATGTCATTTTGTGGTTTATGCCTATCTTTTTTAAATACAATGGACTCACTGTTACTATTAACCGCGTTTTCGACTCACCAACTAAGTGTCACATTAACCCTTTTGATCATGACAAAAAGGGGGAGAAAAATAGGATTGTCACTTTACTGTTTTATTGTTTTACGTTCTAATTCGTTCATTCCATAAACCTGCGCGAAAAATTAATCTAAGTCGTTCTGATGATTAACACACACTCAAATGTCTCTTCTTGAGTGATTAATAAGCACAGGTTAATCAAGACACTCCAAGAAGATGTATGCTTATGAGAAGCATCAAAATACGAGAATACTTAAGAGAATATTGCCCACAATGTTCTTAAAGAAGAAACCTTCTTGTGATAAGATCAAAAGATCAAGACCATATGGTAAATTTGAGAAAGATCATCATGAGAAGCTTCATTTGTATCTATGGAAATATGAGAAGGGTATCTAAGAAGGATCAACCTAAGAAGAGTCATGACAGAACTATAAGAAAGGAGATGAGAAGCATCAGATGAGAAGAGTCAAGTTGAGAAGAATCATGACCATGAGAAGGGTCACGATGAGAAGAGTCATGTTGAGAAGGGTCATACTACAAGTACCATTCTAAGGAACATCAACATGAGAAGCATCAACTTGAGAAGCTTCATCCTCATCATCTGTCATATGTGAGAAGTGTCACTGTGAGAAGAGTCATGACAACTGGAAATAGCTGTCTTCTGCAGAAAAGCAGAAACACAAATGTGTTGTGCAGAAAGCTTTCCTAAACGGCGATAAACGGCTATATTACTTCACCAACGACTATAATATTTGGACTATAGGATATTACACATAATTTCATCTATAAAGTAACGCCCCTGGTCGCCATTGATCCTCATGAGAGTGCCTTGAAAGTTAATTGTAAAGTGAGCATGAAAGAATCCAACTTCAACAAGGCATGATGAATTTCCCTATTTTAATAGACTTCTCTACATAACTCTCTCCAAACAACTTTCACTCTTCTTGATACAAAGATAAAAAGATATACACTTTGCATTTTTTTTCTTTTTCCTTTCTTTTGACTTTTTTTCTTTCTATTTTTTTCAATTTTTTTTTTTTCTTTCTTTTTTTCTTCTTTTTGTGGAATTGCCAAACTTTCCATCGAGAACCAAAGAACTAACCAAGCGAGAACCACAATTGCACAATTTGGACACACCAACACTTATGGATTGACAATTTTAAAATCAAAGCTCCTTCACCCTCTAAGATTGGGTAATAACATTGTTTTTCACTTTTGGGCTTGTAATGAGATATAAAACAAAGAATGGGATAAAAGGCTCAAAGGGGCTTACATAGAGGGATAATTTTAGGGTAGGCTTATTTGACTACTAGCTAAAAAAGAACAAAATTGCCTAGATCATTTCAAACATGCATGTGAGCAAGTGCTTCAACAAGAATCAAGTCAAGTTCTAGAGTAACTAACAAACATGAGTGAGTGACACACAAGAACGAAGATAGTGGAAAAAGATTAGTCCATCCATTATAAGGCCAAATTCTCACTAGGGACAATGACTATCACAAACGAGGCAAAATTTAGTGCTCATATCCAACTTATTATACCAAGAGAAACAAGAAATCGATCAAGTTATGTCATAACACCTATGGTCGTAGAATAGTGAAATCACTCACAACTTATGCAAACTAAGAATTCATGGAAAAACATGCACAAATAACAAAAAAAAAATTCTTTTTTTTTATAGTTAAAAATTAAAACATAAATACTAAAGAACACACCCCCACACTTAAATCACAAAATGTCCTCAATGTAAGTAACAAGCATATCTTTAGAATAAGGAAAGAAAACTCCTTCTTGAAGATGGAGAACTTGAAGCTTATGGGTGGTTGGTATTGGCCAAAGAAGGCTCTTTTATGGTTACCGCACACATGTTTGGGCACCTTCTTTTTCCACACATCCATAATAAAGAGGTTGGGTTGTTGTTGTGTTTGCCTAACTTTCTTACTAGGAATGTCCGCCAAGGTTCATCCGATATCTTTCTTACTAGGAATTCTCTTCCATGGGGTGGTTTTTAGTCATCACATCTCTTTGAGGGAAAGGTAGCAGTGGTGTGTATTGATCATCCTCAACATGTTCAGTAACCTTGTTATTTTTCATAACAATTGATGTTGGTACCTCTAGAGTTTCAACAGCCTTTTCAGATCTCATAGTAATAGCACTTACATCGGGGGTTGGTGCATTTTGATTAACTACTTACTAGGCAGGCAACTTGTTTGATATTTGGGCTTGTATCTGATTGACTGCAGTGGTTAATTGTCCAACTATTATCTCCAATTTCTTAATTGTGGAATCCGTTGTTTGTTGGAATTGGAGATTTTCAATAGCGCCATCTGTTTAATGAGATCCTCTAGTGACGGTTCATAAACAACACCCAAATTATAGTCAATACAATAAAGATTAGAATTAAAAAAAAAGTTATGCTAAAATTAAGGCAGGAAAATAAAAACGAATAAATCTAAGGTAAAAATTCTAAAAACTCAACTAAAAATCTAATAAAATCAAAACAAAGATATGCAAATTTTTTCGGATTTTTTGAGAATACAAAAAATTGAGAAAATTAAAACGAAAATGTAAAAGAAGGAATTTCGGATTTTTAGGCCTTAACTTTCTAAAGGAGGTCCTACTCCCTAATCTCAGAAATTTTCCTGAAACCCGGTTTTTTCTTCTCCTAATTTGAGACAGAACTGAAAGAAGCCTAAATGGACAGAACCTGCATAGAAAAAAAAAGCCAAAAAAGAAAGGTTAGTGGTTAGTGGGGGGTTCTAAAGTTGGTAATCGTTAATTAGCGGTCCCCGGCAATGGCGCCAATTTAATTAGTGATCGTACGCGAGTCAAAATAATAATAAAGATAGAAATATAGTACAAGGTAAGCAACCTTGGTCATCTCACAAGGACCTCTAAATACTGAAATTACCAAAATGAAAAACCAAGGTAAAAAATAAAAGAGGGGGGTGGGAGGGGGGGGGGGGGGGGGGTTTGAAGAAAACAGTTTCTATTTAAGGGAGTTCAACAATTTAGAGGGACAATCAATCCATTGGTTTCAAGGGGGATCTTGGACTCATCATCGGTTCTAAAATAAAGTTTCGTGCAAGGCTTGAAAATTCTTGATTGATCATAAACCAAGTGAACAAGGGTTAGTCAGTTTAAACGAATTCACGCAGTTTTAAGTCTAGCATCAAAAGAAGATTTCTATCTATGTTACTTAGTTTTCCAATGCATGCTTGCACTCCTCAATCAGATAATCACAACCAAAGTTAGGGCCTACAGAGTAAACAGGGGTCAAAGTGCAATGAAAACAAGAATTAATCAAGAAATTACTATACTGCTCAAACAAGACCACAAGTCTTGAAACGTGCTAAGACTTAAATATTAGTTACAAAACACAATTAAAATCACCAAGTGAAAAGCTATAAACAGTACATTAAAATGCCCTAATCATTAGTGATAAGATTAACTTTCACAGAATCAAACATTCTCTTATGAAGAATGACAAAGATTAATAAGTCTAGGTAACAGATATGCTAGTTTTAACTAGATTTAGGTTTAAAAGGATGTTGCTTAAGTTAAAACTGTGTTGAGAAGGTTGGATAAATCAACCTTCTCTAGGTTTGTAAAACAAGTGAGTTATAGCAACTGAGCTAATAGTAAGGAAAGCTAGTAAATAACAAAGTAGAGTTATGGAGGTTCACCCAAAGAAGGCTATACGTCCTCTCCTCACTTCCTTGTGAGTATTTCCACTATTTTCCAAATAGCTTTTACACTTGCTTTTGATCAAACGCTAAAGACTATCACCACACAAGCTTTTTATCACTGACAAAAGCCTAGTGTACTCTTACACAGCAACACCTTGCTGTTCCACCTCTTAGAAACTTTCTTCTAGTTTTCTAAGAGTCTCCTCTGTTAAGTAATATCACCACCAACACTCACATCTCACTAGTTAGTTTGACGAGATGCTTACAAGATAGTGTTTACAATAAGGGGTTTGGGTTTTGGGAATTTAGGTGCATGAAATAAAGTTAGATACACTGAGAACAATGATACTAAACAAGCTAACACACACTCAAGAAAGATATCGCAGAACTTGTAGAAGCTTTGAATGTGGGATGAGAAGGTTGATTGCTTTGAGAAGCTTGAACTTGTCTAGGTTGCAATAAACTCTCATACTTTAAGACTTCAGAATGGAACCTTTAAATAGCCGTGGAGGTCGAATATAGCCGTTAGAAGCTTGAAGACAGTCGTTTGGAGTAACCATTGGTCCATAGGAGTGATGTCATGTAATGTGCAAAAGTTGACAGCTTTTGAACCTTCTCAAGAGTAGCTTTTTACTTTTTCTGCACATCTGAACTTGCTTAAGCTGGCATTGTACTCTTCTCTGATCCTACTAAGCAGGTATGACTTGATTTTGTACTCTTGGCCAGGCTGTTCCAGCTTGCACGAAGCTTCTCAAGCTTCCTAGTATGAAATAAACACTTTAAATGCTCCAAGGGAATAATCAGGCATTCCATCTTTAATGTATAAAACTTTCCAGCATATTTATTGCTAGGATTCTTCAGTTGATCTAACTGAAGAACATTCAAGATGAATTAATTGGTTGTCTTAAGTTGGTTCTGATTTCCAGTAATTAACATTCTCAAGCTTCATTCTACTTTCACATTAGCCTTCGCAAGTATGAAGTTGTAATTCTAAGGTATTTGTGAGGTCACCCTTCTTTTGACTTCTGGTCAAACCTTATGTTGACTTTCGGTCAAACCTTCTGTTGAATTTGGGTTAAACCTTATGTTGACTTTTTGTAAACCATCTGTTAATTTGGTCAAACCTTCTTTTTACTTGTCTTAAGCTTCTCATAACTTAACCTTCTGAAGGCTTTTCTACCCTTGTATTTTGCCAACTTTTTAACCCTAGGTATATTTTGCTATGTAGGGAAACTTGTTTTTATGACTTAGCAAGCATGTTAGATCACGTTTCATTAGAAAATTAAATCTTACTTAGCTTGTATCATCAAAACCTAGAAAGAGATTCTTATTCCAACACTTTCCGCATAATCCATAAAGTGTTTGTTAAGGGTCGAAAAGTAGTATCACCTGAAAGTGGCGTCAATATGGCTCCGAGGAACGCACTTTTGTCTCTGGATAAAATTAATTACACAACAGTCTATAACGAATTCATAACAAGAAAAATTGGTCACTCTAACCATCATCTAAATGTCTAACTTAACTTGGTGATGTGTACTGTTAAACCATTAAATGGTTAGTGACGTGGCACCAACTGTTTGTTTTTGAAAAAACGTACACTAAAAGAGCACTTATTCAACATGGAAATTACAATTGGAGGCCTATATTCTCCTCATACAAATTATTGAGTAAATCATGGTTAGAGTCAAACTAGTGCTTTGAGTTTCCCCGTGTTTATATATAGTAGAAGGGCAAATTTGTTGTTTTACCGAATCTTGGATCTTCACTCTCTCTAAGTGCTCGAGCTTTAATGCACCCTTATTGATTACATCTGTTAGGAAATTTGGTAATTCCGGGCCAGGAAATAATTTGCATGTTGCATCAGCTATAGTTGCCTGCTGAATTACAAGGTCGCCCGAATGAAAGACTCTTGTAATATCTTTGGAACTATTTTTTCCTTAGAGCTCATTGTTTGGCGGCTTGCTCTTAAAGGTTTTCCAGTTCCTAGTATTCATCAAAAAGGTTCAAGTTTTACACCATTCCTCCTTCGTTGGCAACTGTCTCAGTCAACATTCTTCTTTGATTCAGCTCAAAAAATTTGATCACGATCATGGGATCATTCCCATCGTTCAGCTTGAGCGGTGTTTCCTTTGTCGTTGAGTGGGGACTGGTGTGGTACGACCATAGAATTAGGAAAGCTCCTCGACCCAATTTCCCTTTTACAGTGTCTAGTTTCTTCTTAAAGCAATTTAATATTATCTTGTTCACAGGCTTAGCGTGATCATTTTTTTAGGGGGTGCTCGGCTCATGTGAGAAACTGTCGGAATTCTTGGATGGTCCAAGTGACGCGGAAGTGTGAAGCTAGTGAGCTTCCAAAACCACGGGTGTTATCTGTTACAATTATCGTTGGGAAGCCAAACCTAGATTTTATATCCTTCTAGGAACTTTTTTCGACAAGTTCAGTTGTGACGGCTGCTACTGCCTCCACTTTGTGAAGTAATATATGGGCACAATAAGAAATCTGACTTTTTCAAGTGCAAGTGGGAAGGGTCCCAAAATGTCAGCTTCCCACATAAAAATGCCCAAGGGGAGACTACTTATCGGAGATTGGCGGGCTCTCGGGATATCAGAGTGCTGTTGGCATTTTTGCAGCACTTTTCGCATAGTCCATGCAGTCTTTGTTAAGGCTCGAAGAGTAGTATCACCTGAAAGTGGCGTCAATATGGCTCCGAGGAACGAACTTTTGTCTCTGGATAAAATTAATTCCACAACAGTCTATAACGAATTTATAACAAGAAAAATTGGTCCCTCTAACCATCATCTAAATGTCTAACTTAACTTGGTGATGTGTACTATTAAACCATTAAATGGTTAGTGATGTGGCACCAACTATTTGTTTTTGAAAAAACGTACACTAAAAGAGCACTTATTCAACATGGAAATTACAATTGGAGGCCTATATTCTCCTCATACAAATTATTGAGTAAGTCATGGTGAGAGTCAAACCAGTGCTTTGAGTTTCCCCGTGTTTAAATATAGTAGAAGGGCAAATTTGTTGTTTTACCGAATCTTGGATCTTCACTCTCTCTAAGTGCTCGAGCTTTAAAGCACCCATAATGATTACATCTGTTAGGAAATTTGGTAATTCCGGGCTAGGAAATAATTTGCATGTTGCATCAGCTATAGTTGCCTGCTGAAGTACAAGACTGCCCGAATGAAAGACTCTTGTAATATCTTTGGAACAGTTTTTCCTTAGAGCTCATTGTTTGGCGGCTTGCTCTTAAAGGTTTTCCAGTTCCTAGTATTCATCAAAAAGGTCGAAGTTTTACACCATTCCTCCTTCGTTGGCAACTGTCTCAGTCAACATTCTTATCTGATTCAGCTCAAAAAATTTGATCACGATCATGGGATCATTCCCATCGTTCAACTTGAGCGATGTTTCCTTTGTCGTTGAGTGGGGACTGGTGTGGTACGACCACAGAATTAGGAAAGCTCCTCGACCCAATTTCCCTTTTCAAGTGTCTAGTTTCTTCTTAAAGCAATTTAAGATTATCTTGTTCACGGGCTTAGCGTGATCATTTTTTTAGGGGGTGCTCGGGTCATGTGAGAAACTGTTGGAACTCTTGGATGGTCCAAGTGGCGCGGAAGTTGGAAGCTAGTGAGCTTCCAAAATCACGAGTGTTATCTGTTACAATTATCGTTGGGAAGCCGAACCTAGATTTTATATCCTTCTAGGAACTTTTTTCGACAAGTTCAATTGTGACGGCTGCTACTGCCTCCACTTTGTGAAGTAATATATGGGCACAATTAGAAATCTGACTTGTTCAAGTGCAAGTGGGAAGGGTCCCAAAATGTCAGCTTCCCACATAAAAATGCCCAAGGGGAGACTACTTATCGGAGATTGGCGGCGGGCTCTCGGGATTTCAAATATATATATATATATATATATATATATATATATATATATATATATATATATTAATTAGTAAAAACACATAAAGCAATAAATGGTGCTAGTACCACATATGAGTTCTAGTACCAATTATTCTATTGAGTACACTCCAAGGCCAACCAACTACAATCTTATTATTTTTGGAACACAACAGGCAATGCACCACCATCCAATGCCAACAAAATCTTTCCATTGTTTTGTAGAACACTAACATTGCCACATGCAAATTTACAAGTGGGGCACACATCTGTTGGACACCACTGAATATTATAGACACCTATAGTTTGAGTCTGCACAATCCTAAGGAAATTACCATATGATCCTGCACCATCATCTCTCCCAGTGATAATAAACCTCCTTCCACTTCTTGTATCTGTTTGACCCAACCTCCATTCAGTGGATTGCAGACAGCTTGAGGAAGCCTCGAGTGTTATTTTTAAGTCCTTATTTGCCCTGATATCGTCATCATCATGGTTGACAACAAAAGGCGTGAACCTCACAATCACGCCATGTGGCAAGTCAGTGTTTTCAAGACCAACGTGTAAAAGGCATGACCCATTTCTGTTGATCAAAGTGGAACGACCTCCATTACCTATTATAGCTGGTCTTATGAAGTATTCTTCATCCATCTCAACTGTGTCGCAACTCGTGTCTAACACAAGTTGGGCTATTGATGTTGTGGCCATCAAAAGCAACACTACAAGGATGATGATATCGAGGGAGACACACTGCAAGTGGCTCTGCTCATGATGATGTGGCAGGTGGTTACTATGTGATGTGACGTTTCACATTTTACGAGGTGTCATTAATGACGCTTTGGGATTCCCAATGGAGCCGCTGCCATGATGACGGTTCGTCTTTCGAGACACTTGCAACTGCTGGGTAGCGAAGAGTCGCGTCGATTCGCTAGCTAGCAGGAAACCCTTTATATATAGGATGCCCCCTTTCCCAAATATCAAACTTTCTCTTCTCTATATGCTCTGAAAGCCCGTATTCTGCTTTGAAGGCGATCTCAAATTCTGCTCTGAAGGCGATCTCATACCTTTCTCCAGTCCTTTCTTTGAGGAACGATTGATTTTTGTTGAGGCTCTAGCGAGGTGTTCCCCAGTGCACGACCTATTTCTCCGACGATTCGTGACTTCTGCTCGCTTGATCCTGGTCATCAAGGAGTACACCACTCTGAGGCCCAATTTCTCTGCTACTCCAGGTACGAAATTTTGATCGATCTCCAGTCCTTTAATTTTCTTTTCTTTCTTTTCTTTTTGGTTTTTGGGGCGAGGAGAGGGTGTCATGCCCGGGGTCGACCTTGTCGCTCCCTTCTATGAATCATCGATTTGGGTGGTCCTGACTTTCCCTCTCCTTGCAGGGTTAGCAAGTGCTGGCGCGTACAAAGAAGACCGAATGAATTTTTGGTGCTCCCCCCGTTCATCTAGCCTAGTGCACTGCTCGACTAGGAAACGATAAAATGAGCGAGCTTCCTTCCTCTAAAAATCCTTCAAATTCTTCTTCGACCAACTTGTCAATGTCCACTTCTAGTTCTTCTAGTAGCACAACCGGTGCCCTCTTCCACGAATGATGCGCTTCTAGAGGACTCTGATTGGCGCGGTGGGATCAACGAAGATCGTTCATGGATTTCTTCTGCTATTCTTCGTCAGACCTAAATTTTTCCCCTAGGGACGAGATGGAGTCATGGTTCGGGCAGCTGATCGCTCATAGAGACCAGGAATGGAGAGTAGAGGGTGTCTCAGGGAATGATAATGCGGCCAGCATCCCATCAACTTTAAAGTTCATTATGTTTACCAACACTCTTAGAGATATACGCATCCGCCCGCCCTTCACCTACTTCCAAAGGCGCGTTCTGAGGTATCTAAGTGTTGCTCCCTCACAATTGCATTTCAATGCATGGGCCTTCTTGAAGTCGTTCGAGCGACTAATGACAGTTATTGATCGCCAATGCACCTGCTCCCTGTTCTTTACCTTGTTCGAGGTTAGTCGGACAGTGGAGACGAAGAGCGAGCCCAAAAGATGGGATCAACTTTCTTTGAAAGGTCGCAAGGATGCCCCAGAACTCTTCAAGCCATTTTGTGAATCTTCCAAACCTTGGAGGCACGGTTATGTGTGGGTTGTTCCAGTTTGTGAGCTTGCTCGTGAGATGGTAGGGACTTTGAACGACCAAGGCGAGATGGCGTGGACGTACTCTCACTACAATCGTACTGCGATCAACTATAGAACCCATCGTAAGTTGGGGGAATATGACTTAGAAAGTCTCAGGATTTTGAAAAACTTGGCGAGCTGGTTTCCAGAGGAACGATTCCCATGCAATCACTTTGCAAGGGCCAAAAACTTAGAGTTCATAAAACAGAAACTTGGTGCGACCGTTTTGTTCATTTTTTCTTACTTGATCTTGCATATTCTATTTGTTGATTCATTCTGATCGTGCTTTGTTTTCTCTTTTCTATTTTGCAGCTAAAATGTCTGGTATCAGTTTCAAGGACCTTGTCAAGAAGGCCATGAAGGGGAAGCATGTTCGTTTTGCCCCGTCTCCTTCCAACACTATCAATCTGGAGGACGAGGAGATGCCCCAAATGGCGATAAGCAAACATGCTCGTCCCAGAAGAAGAGAAAGCAATCAGCTTAAAACATCGAGGTTGATATCGACCCTCCTATTCCTCCTCCAAAGAGGAATGTTCAAGCTCAGAGAAGGTCGTCCTCTCCCCTCAACTTGGAGGGTGACCTCATAGATAAGACTGATAAATAGAATTGTGCTCTCGGTCACGTCACAGAGTTGCGGGCAGAGCTGGAATCTACCAAGAAAAAGATTGACGAGGCTGAGACCGCCCTCCAACCGAGCAAGGATGCTCTTGCCACAGTCACCACTGAACGAGATGCTGATGTTACCGCCAAAACTGATGCAGGAACAAAGTTGTCCTCAAAGGCGACCAACGAGCTCTCGTCCAAGGTGCAGGGGTTGGAGGAGGATGTGAACGGTCTGAAGCAGGATCTTAGCAATATAACAACAGCTCGTTACAAAGCGTTGGTCGATTTGGAGGCTCTCAAGCAGGCTACTCATGCAATTGCCAAGGAGCATTTTGAGGAGACAGTCGCTCAAATCCAGTATTGCTTTCCAAGTCTTGAGATCAACCGTCAAATTGTTGATAATGACCACTTCCTAAAGGTCGGTCAGATTGTTCGACCCGAGGAGGAAGATGAGGAGGAGGGGAATGTGGTGAAGTAGGAGACGGTCGTTTATAGGCGACCTGCATGATCTTGCTTTGTAATCTTTTTAATTTCATTTTGCTATGTTGTTTTGCTCCTTGGACGGCCTCGTGGTCGTCCTCATTTTGTAATATTTATTGTTAATGGCTCCCGGCCTTCTCCGGGCAACTTTTTAATGGTTGAATTTCGTGTGCTTCCTTTTCTAATCGTTCCTTTGTTGCTTTATTTTCTTTCTTTCATTTCGTTAAGTTATTTTGCTCGATCGCGAGTTCTCTTTGGTTGGTCCATGTAGACCAAACTCGCGTGGTCGCCCATATAATGAAGGGACAAAATAATGGCAGTCGCACCCCTAGACCATTCTGAAAGGAGATTCTCCTGTGGTGGAATGAGGAGTCGTTTTGTATGCCCATAACACGGATGGAAGCTCTTCTGCCCATTGGCCCTTGGACTCGTCTAATCTCCTCTTTAGACTGTGCAGAATCACTCGATTTACGGCTTCTGCCTGCCCGTTCGTTTGAGGATGCTCTATTGAGGTGAAACACTGTTTTACTCCTAGGAGTCTCTTCGAAATTTTTATCAGTGAACTGGGTGCCACTTTCTGATACGGCCACTTCTGGGATCCCGAAACGTACCACGATGTTTTTCTTGAAGAACGTAAGGCAATTTATTGTTGTGATCGTGCCCAGGGGCTCATCTTCAATCCATTTAGTGAAATAATCAACTGCTACGATTAGAAACTTCAGTTGGCCAGGAGCAATAGTGAACGGCCCCAAGAGGTGTATTCCCCACCACGCGAACGGCCAGGGGGCAGTCATGCTGTTGAGTTCTACTGGGGAAAAAGGTGGACATCTGCGTGTCTCTAACACTTATCACACTTTTTTACTAATGCTCTCGCGTCTTCTTCCATCGTAGGCCAATAGTAACCTGCTCTTAACGCCTTCTTGGCCAGAGCTCGACCACCCAGATGGTTTCCGCAAATTCCCTCGTGAAAATCCCTTAACACATAATCTACTTTTGTTGGGTGGAGACATTTGAGCAATGGCAGTGAGAGACTGCTAGCAGTGAGTCTGAATGTAGCTCCACCCTTTTCACATTGAATTCTAAAGGGAGCAACAATCCTGCTTCGCAAGCCTCATGTTCTGCCTGATTGTTTGAGGTGGGGAACGAGAATGTTAAATAGGCCTCAATGGTTGTCCCCTCGTTGTTTTCAAGAATTAAGCTTGCTCCACTGCCTTTGCTATTGGAGGAGCATTCTACATGCAACGTCCACATTGTTTGGACTGGATTCTCTGGGACTGGGGTCATTTCTGCGACAAAGTCGGCCAAAACCTGTGCCTTAGTGGTCGATCTGGGTTCACACATGATCCCAAACTCTAATAGTTCCACCGCCCATTTAATCATTCTGCCTGCCAAATCTGGTCTGTGCAGGATTTGTCTAATGGGTTGGTCAGTGCGAAGTACGACCTGATGGGCCACAAAGTACTGTCTCAGAAGTCGAGCGGCTACGAACAAGGCCAAAGCTAACTTCTCAATTTTTTGGTACCTGAGCTCAAGACCTTGTAGGGATTTGCTGACCAAGTATATAGGGTTGTGCTTAGACTCCTTTTCTCGTACCAATACAGCGGCCAAAGCCTCGTCAGTAATAGACAAGTATAAGTATAAGGTCTATCTTGACTCTGGTGTGGTCAAAATTGGAGGTTCTGATAGGGCTGTTTTCAACTGCTCGAGCTCCTGGTAGTACTCCGGCGTCCATTCAAACATGGCTTCTTTCTTCAACAGCTTAAACAGGGGCAGGGATTCGTTCGCTACTTTCGCAATGAAGCGTGAGAGGGCGGCCACCATGCCATTAAGTTTTTGAATCTATTTCTTGGTTGTCGGCGGCCTCATTTCTGTCACCGCTCGGCATTTATCTGGGTTAGCTTCGATCCCCCTTTTTGTGAGATAAAATCCAAGAAATTTGCCCGTCCTTACACCAAAAGTACATTTTTCTGGATTGAACCTTAACGAGTTCTTTCGAGCTTCTTTGTACACTTCTCTCAGGTCGGCCACATGGTCTAGGTCTTTCTTACTCTTGATTATCATGTCATCCAGGTAGACTTCTACCATTTTGCCGATCTGAGCTTGGAAGACCTGATTCATCATTCTTTGATAGGTTGCCCCAGCATTCTTTAATCCAAAAGGCATGACTCGGTAGCAGGAATTCCCCTTATCAGTCATAAAGCCTGTCTTTTCTTGATCGGGCGGGTGCATGGCGATCTTATTCTACCCAGAATTTGCATCCAAAAATGATAGTATTTTGTACCAACATGCACTATCGACCAAACGATCACCACTTAGTACTGGGAAAGCATCTTTTGGGCATGCTTGATTGAGCTTAGTGTAATCGACGCACATTCGCCATTTACCATTTCCCTTTTTTTACTAAGACTACATTGGACAACCAAGTCATGTCCTTTATCTCTTTAATGAAACCTGCCTCAGGTCATTTGATTCTCTTCTTAAGCTCCCTGGTCAAGAGGTCATCTCCTTCTTCCTCTTCATTGTCCGGGTCGTAGCGAGCATCCAGGTCGGCCACATTGACTTGCTCGCCTCCTCTCATTGCCTCATCTATTTCTCTCCTGACCTTCTTGCCTTTGCCTTTTAGAATTAAGAGGAAAGCTCGTTTTACTGACAGCAGATCAGCTTGGATGGTGGCGACCTCCCCACCTTTAGTATAAAACATCATCTTTAGGTGGACTGTAGAGGGTACGGCCTCCAACCGAGCCAAGGTGGGTCGACTAATGATACGTTAATAAATGGACTTGCATGGTAGAACAATGAAATCTGTCCTGACCGTTCGACAAAAAGGCTTCTCCATGGTGTCATCTCCAAGGTGACCATTAATTCACTTCGTCCTATTGGGGTTGTGGACGCTCCGTTGAACCCAGTTAGGACCGTGCCTCTGTACGACCTCAAATCTTTATTTGATATTTTTAGTACGTCCAAAAGGTCTTCGAAGATGATGTCCAGTAAGCTTCCTTGGTCGATCAGTATTCGTCTGACTTCTATGTTCGCCATCTCAGCAACCACAACGAGTGGTACCTCGTAGTTAGGCATTCCATCAATGAGATCCTCGTCCCCAAAGGATATGGGTGGACTTTTTGAAGGTGGTCATGGAGCGGACGTAGATGCAACGCTCATGATCTCATGCCACTTTCTCTTCATTGATTTGTTGGTCGAGGCGTCGGTAGGAATGCCTACTGTGATCATCATGGCGACTGGTCTTCCCTTTGACTTTCTATTATCCAGGAAATCATCGTCCTCATCCTCGTCTTCTTCCATGACCTTAGCTACTTCATCGGCTTGTGCCGTTCCTTTCCTGGGCGACCGACCTGTTTGCTTTTCATTTCGCTCCTCTGCCTGATTCTTTTTCACATATCGGGTCAGTTTTCCCCTTCTGATCAGTGCCTGTACGTCACCTTTGAGGGCCATGCAATTGTTGGTATCATGCCCGTTGCTTTTGTGGTATCGGCAGTATTTCGTGGACGGACGCTGCCCTTCCTTGAGGACGAAGGGTTCTGGTCCCTTGATGTCTCTAAATTCTATGTTCGCACATTCTGCGAGTATGTTCGCATACGAGGTGTTCAATTTGGTGCGCTCTGCGAACTTCCTGACCTTGTGGTCCTTGGGTTGTCTGCCACAATCTTCCTTTGTTCTCTGATCATGCTCTCCGCGTGGTCGCTAATTCATTCCTGCTTCAGCGGCATCAATAGCCATCGTTCTTTCCTCATAGTTCGTGAACCATTGTGACCTGCGAAGGAACCTTTCTAAATCCCTGGTCATTTGTAGCCCGACCTCAACTTCAAAATGACTTCCCTGAGGAGTCCAGTTCTCAAGAACCACAACCGTTGGTTATCATCCAGGTTCTTGACTTGATTAGCCTCACAATTGAATCGCTCCACATAGCTGCATATGGACTCATCAGGTCCATGCCAGATAGCGATCAAAACATCTTCGGATTTAGGCTTAACCCTTGAGGTCGTGAAGCGGGCAGTGAACACTCTGGCCATTTGCTCCCAAGAGGAGATAGTGTTAGGTCTTAACTCTTTAAACCATTGCAATGCTGACCCATCTAGAGTTAGAGGAAAATTTTTGCATTTCACCGGACCGGGCGCCCCCCTATACTTCATCATCAGATCAAAATGTTTTAGGTGAGCGTCTGGATCTTTGACCCCATTGTACATCTTAAGGTCAGAGGGAGGTTTTTCCAGAAAGCGGGGAATGCGGTACTCATCTATGTCCCTAGTGAACTGCCCCAAACTTCCATCAATTAATTCTTTCCTTGCAACGTGGTCGTGCCTTAAGGTATTGCCCATGCCGATCACTCCACTCTTCCTCCGAATACTCCTTCGAATGGTAGCGGGCATACCTCTCGTTGGATCGACTACGTGAACGAGTGGGTGAGCTGAAAAAACTGGATGAACCATAAGAAGATTCCTCAGGCCAGTAGGTGTAGTCGGAAGTGGACGGATCGTCCTTGGTGGTGTAAGTCCTCCTCCTCATCCCCTTCTTCGGGGTGGAGATCGATGCCCTCTAGATGGGATTACCCGTGGAGCGGGTGAACCATGGTTACGACCTCGAAGTTCAGGGGCTGTGTTTTCCCGTTGAGAGGCTTCTTGATCTTCTATCTGGGTCAGACGGTCATTATGACGGGCCAGAGTTTGATCACGATCGCAGAGTAAATCTCGTAGCTCTAGAACCAAGTCTGCAGGAAGGGTAATAGTGACCGGTTGGGCTGTGCCTGGCTGAGGAACAGTGCCTTCATGTCCGCATCATCGGTCGTTGCTTCTTCCGGAACGGACGGTGGTCAAAATGGGATCTAGGCCACTCCCTGAAGGCGGGTCACCTTAGGTCTGCCTGGAGGAGGGATGAGGAAGTAGGTGGGATAGCGCGCGGGCTCCCATTGTGGTCGCCAATTGAACTGTACCTCAGGTCGCTTGCTGAAGAACGGCCTGGATATCATGTCGGTCAGGTTTCTCTGCTGGTCGTGTATGGAGCCCAAAAGAGGGGTGTGGTACCTGCAATGACTCTCCAACGCCCAAGTCAGGGGATGTCGAGCAGAGTAACGATGCTAGTGAATAGTGTGTACCTGAAAAATGAGTCCCACAACAGTCCATAATGGATTCATAACAAGAAAAATTGGTCCCTCTAACCATCATCTAAATCTCTAACTTGGAGATGTGTACTGTTAAACCATTAAATATTTAGTGACGTAGCACCAACTATTTGTTTTTGAAAAAACGTACACTAAAAGAGGACAATTTAATTCCTATACTTCAAATCGTGACATAAGTGTAAAAAAAATTATGATTTACTACTCTGTATCTAAAAGGGGATGTTTTAGTCCTTTAGAAATAAATTATAAAGTGTTCCTCACAACTTCGCGAGGCCTAATGGACAATGGGGAAGGAATCGAATTGCATTCGCATATAAACAAGGTTCTTCCTTTTTGTCTATAACGCACCCTATTTCTCTGGAGGAGGCGATATGTGATCCCCCTGGGCCGAGGGTTGAACCTTATACTTATATATAAGACCATTTTTGAGCATTTAAGTATCCGGGCTCCCTTCTCCCCTTATTGCTATCGGGTTCTTAGGATGATTAATGTGGCACCTTGTCAACTTCACCAGAATGGTTGGGCATATATACGCGCCTTCGAGATATTGTGCGAATGTCTTGGGATTGAAGCATCGGCTTACAAGTTCCTGCATTTCTTTATAAAAGGGGATGTTTTAGTCCTTTAGAAATAAATTATTAAGTGTTCATCACAACTTCGTGAGTCTTAAAGGACAATGGGGAAGGAATCGAATTGCATTCGCATATGAACAAGGTGCTCCCTTTTTGTCTATAACTTTGTTGATTACAACCCAAGTAGTATATGATGCAACAAATTTATACTAATAAATTATTTCTAAGTTGAAGAGCTTTTTTATTTTTATGCAGTCCAAAAGACATGTATGAAATCTAATATATAGTTATGATGATAAGAAACATACATACCTTTTGGAGCTTTATTCTAAGTATAACACTTACATGTATCTCGATCACTTCATAAATATATATATATATATATATATATATATTTATTAATTAGTAAAAACACATAAAGCAATAAATGGTGGTAGTACCACATATGAGTTCTAGTACCAATTATTCTACTGAGTACACTCCAAGGCCAACCAACTACAATCTTATTCTTTTTGGAACACAACAGGCAATGCACCACCATCCAATGCCAACAAAATCTTTCCATTGTTTTGTAGAACACCAACATTGCCACATGGAAATTTACAAGTGGGGCACACATCTGTTGGACACCACTGAATATTATAGACACCTATAGTTTGAGTCTGCACAGTCCTAAAGAAATTACCGTATGATCCTGCACCATCATCTCTCCCAGTGATAATAAACCTCCTTCCACTGATTATATCTTTTTGACCCCACCTCCATTCTGTCGATTGCAGACAGCTTGAGGAAGCTTCGAATGTTATTTTCAATTCCTTATTTGCCCTTATATCGTCATCATCATGATTGACAACAAAAGGGGTGAATCTCACAATCACGCCATGTGGCAAGTCAGTGTTTTCAAGACCGTGTAAAGGGCATGACCGATTTGTGTTGATCAAAGTGGAACGACCTCCATTACCTGTTACAGCTGGTCTTATGAAGTATTCTTCATCCATCTCAACTGTGTCGCCACTCATGTCTAACACAAGTTGGGCTATTGATGTTGTGGCCATGAAAAGGCATACTGCAAGGACGATGATATCGAGGGATCCAGTCATTCTCATTGACATGGTTATTTTATTTATTGTGTAAGGAAAACAATGGTTTTAATTTGATAAAAGGATATCCTAGTAGTGAATTGATATGGTGTTGTCAGGAGAGGTATTTATAGGATATATTGATTATGGCGAATATAAGTGTCCAACATAATACTTTTATTAAAACGAATCTTCCCTGGAAGGATATGGAAGAATGCTTGGGCATGGGATGATGGTGACTTTTTCCATCGTTTGAATCGTCGACCAATGAAATTGATAAGTGAGGGGATGTTTAAATGTGCATATGGCTCCATAACATAAGACATAAAACAGAACAAAACCTTAGGAAAATAAAAGCAAACAAAACATAACAACATTTGTCCCTTTCACTAATTTGATGTCCATCCTGGTTATCTCTCCTTTGTTTCAAACAATAAAAAATATTACGTTCTAGTGTTAAATGAAATGCATGGTGAACTGTACCTCATGTCGCTTGCTGAAGAACGGCGTGGATGTCAGGTCGGTCAGGTTTCTCTGCTGGTCGCGTCTGGAGCCCAAAAGAGGGGGGTGGTACCAGCAATGACACTCCAACGCCCAAGTCAGGTGAGGACGAGCAGAGTAACGATGCTAGTGAATAGTGTGTAGCTGAAAAATGACGCAATAACACCTTATGTAGGGTCAGGGAAGCACGGGTGAAGGTTTGATGTTGCTCTTCATTGAACGCCCTTCCTGCTCGTTCATAGGCGCACACGGTCGATAGTGCGAGCTCTTTGTCTTAATTTGTTACAAGAGAGGTCGTGCTCTGCTCATGATGACGTGGTAGGTGGTTACTATGTGATGTGACGTTTCACATTTTACGAGGTGTCATTAATGATGCTTTGGGATTCCCAATGGAAGCGCTGCCATGATGACAGTTTGTCCATCGAGACACATGCAACTGCTGGGTAGCGTCGATATGCTAGCTAGCAGGAAACCCTTTATATATAGGATGCCCCTTTCCCAAATATCAAACTTTCTCTTCTCTATATACTCTGAAAGCCCGTGTTCTGCTCTGAAGGCGATCAAATTCTGCTCTGAAGGCGATCTCATACCTGTCTATATATATTTATTAATTAGTAAAAACACATAAAGCAATAAATGGTGCTAGTACCACATATGAGTTCTAGTACCAATTATTCTAAAGAATACACTCCAAGGCCAACCAACTACAATCTTATTCTTTTCGGAACACAACAGGCAATGCACCACCATCCAATGCCAACAAAACCTTTCCATTGTTTTGTAGAACACCAACATTGCCACATGGAAATTTACAAGTGGGGCACACATCTATTGGACACCACTGAATATTATATACACCTATAGTTTGAGTCTGCACAATCCTAAAGAAATTACCATATCATCGTGCACCATCATCTCTCCCAGTGATAATAAACCTCCTTCCACTACTTATATCTTTTTGACCCAACCTCCATTCAGTGGATTGCAGATAGCTTGAGGAAGCCTCGAATGTTATTTTCAAGTCCTTATTTGCCCTTATATCGTCAACATCATGATTGACAACAAAAGGGGTGAACCTCACAATCACGCTGTGTGGCAAGTCAGTGTTTTCAAGACCAACGTGTAAAGGGCATGACCCATTTGTGTTGATCAAAGTGGAACGACCTCCATTACCTGTTACAGCTGGTCTTATGAAGTATTCTTCAGCCATCTCAACTGTGTCGCCACTCGTGTCTAACACAAGTTGGGCTATTGATGTTGTGGCCATGAAAAGGCATACTGCAAGGACGATGATATCGAGGGATCCAGTCATTCTCATTGACATAGTTATTTTATTTATTGTGTAAGGAAAACAATGGTTTTTGTTTGATAAAAGGATATGCTAGTAGTGAATTGATATGGTGTTGTCAGGAGAGGTATTTATAGGATATATTGATTATGGCGAATATAAGTGTCCAACATAATACTTTTATTAAAACGAATCTTCCCTGGAAGGATATGGAAGAATGCATGGGCATGGGATGATGGTGACTTTTTCCATCGTTTGAATCGTCGACCAATAAAATTGATAAGTGAGGGGATGTTTAAATGTGCATATGGCTCCGTAACATAAGACACAAAACCGAACAAAACCTTAGGAAAATAAAAGTAAACAAAACATAACAACATTTGTCCCTTTCACTAATTTCATGTCCATCCTAGTTATCTCTCCTTTGTTTCAAACAATAAAAAATATTACGTTCTAGTTATAAATGAAATGCATGGCGAACTGTACCTCAGGTCACTTGCTGAAGAACGACCTGGATGTCAGGTCGGTCAGGTTTCTCTACTGGTCGCGTCCGGAGCCCAAAAGAGGGGGGTGGTACCTGCAATGACACTCCAACTCCCATGTCAGGGGAAGACGAGCACAGTAACGATGCTAGTGAATAGTGTGTAGCTGAAAAATAATGCAATAACTCCTTATATAGGATCAGGGAAGCACGGGTGAAGGCTTGATGTTGCTCTTTATTGAACGCCCTTCCTGCTCGTTCATAGGGGCACACAGTCGATAGTGCGAGCTCTTTGTCTTAATTTGTTACAAGAGAGGTCGTGCTCTACTCATGATGTCGTGGCATGTCGTTACTATGTGATGTGACGTTTCACATTTTACGAGGTGTCATTAATGACGCTTTGGGATTCCCAATGGAGGCGCTGCCATGATGATGGTTCGTCCTTCGAGACACGTGCAACTGCTGGGTAGCGAAGAGTCGCGTCGATTCGCTAGCTAGAAGGAAACCCTTTATATATAGGATGCCCCCTTTCACAAATATCAAACTTTCTCTTCTCTATATGCTCTGAAAGCCCGTGTTCTGCTCTGAAGGCGATCAGATTCTGCTCTGAAGGCGATCTCATACCTTTCTATATATATTTATTATTTAGTAAAAACACATAAAGCAATAAATGGTGCTAGTACCACATATGAGTTCTAGTACCAATTATTCTATTTAGTACACTCCAAGGCCAGCAAACTACAATCTTATTCTTTTTGGAACACAACAGGCAATGCATCACCATCCAATGCCAACAAAATCTTTCCATTGTTTTGTAGAACACCAATATTGCCACATGGAAATTTACAAGTGGGGCACACATCTATTGGACACCACTGAATATTATAGACACCTATAGTTTGAGTCTGCACAATCCTAAAGAAATTACCATATCATCCTGCACCATCATCTCTCCCAGTGATGATAAACCTCCTTCCACTTCTTGTATCTGTTTGACCCAACCTCCATTCAGTGGATTGCAGACAGCTTGAGGAAGCCTCGAATGTTATTTTCAAGTCCTTATTTCTCGAGTCCTTTCTTTGGGGAACGATTGATTTTTGTTGAGGCTCTAGCGAGGTGTTCCCCGTGCACGACCTATTTCTCCGACGATTCGTGACTTCTGCTGGCTTGATCCTGTTCATCAAGGAGTACACCACTCTGAGGCCCAATTTCTCTCCTACTCCAGGTACGAAATTTTGATCGATATCCAGTCCTTTAATTTTCTTTTCTTTCTTTTCTTTTTGGTTTGTGGGACGAGGAGGGGGTGTCAGGCCCGGGGTCGACCTTCTCGCCCCCTTCTATGAATCATCGATTTGGGTGGTCCTGACTTTCCCTCTCCTTGCAGGGTTAGCAAGTGCTGGCGCGTACAAAGAAGACCGCACGAATTTTTGGTGCTCCCCCCGCTCGTCTAGGCTAGTGCGCTGCTAGACTAAGAAACGACAAAATGAGCGAGCTTCCTTCCTCTAAAAATCCTTCAAATTCTTCTTCGACGAACTAGTCAACGTCCACTTCTAGTTCTTCTGGTCGTTCTTCCCCTTCAAAGAATTCTGAGCCCGCCCTTTTTTCCGGAACATCTTCATCTCGAGAAGGCGAAGTTAATCTAGTCGCACAACCGGTGCCCTCTCCCACGAATGATGCGCTTCCAGAGGACCCTGATTGGGGCGGTGGGATCAACGAAGATCGTTCATTGATTTCTTCTGCGATTCTTCGTCAGACCTAAATTTTTCCCCCTAAGGACTAGATGGAATCATGGTTCGGGCAGCTGATCGCTCATAGAGACCAGGAACGGAGAGTAGAGGGTGTCTCAGAGAATGATAATGCGGCCAGCATCCCTTCAACTTTAAATTTCAATATGTTTACCAACACTCTTAGAGAGATACGCATCCACCCGCCCTTCACCTACATCCAAACGCGCGTTTTGAGGTATCTAACTGTTTCCCCCTCACAGTTGCATTTCAATGCATGGGCCTTCTTGAAGTCGTTCGAGCGACTAATGACAGTTATTGATCGCCAGTGCACCTGCTCCCTGTTCTTTACCTTGTTCGAGGTTAGTCGGACAGTGGAGACGAAGAGCGAGCCCAAAAGATGGGATCAACTTTCTTTGAAAGGTCGCCAGGACGCCCCAGAACTCTTCAAGCCCTTTTGTGAATCTTCCAAACCTTGGAGGCACGGTTATGTGTGGGTTGTCCCAGTTTGTGAGCGTGCTCGTGAGATGGTAGGGACTCTGAACGACCAGGGCGAGATGGCGTGGACGTACTCTTACTACAATCGTACTGCGATCAACTATAGAACCCGTCGTATGTTGGGGGAATATGATTTAGAAAGTCTCAGGATTTTGGAAAACATGGCGAGCTGGTTTCCAGAGGAACGATTCCCAGGCAATCACTTTGCAAGGGCCAAAAACTTAGAGTTCATAAAACAGAAACTTGGAGCGACCGTTTTGTTCATTTTACTTACTCGATCTTGCATATTCTATTTGTTGATTCATTCTGATCGTGCTTTGTTTTCTCTTCTTTATTTTGCAGCTGAAATGTTTGGTATCAGTTTCAAGGACCTTTTCAAGAAGGCCAAGAAGGGGAAGCATGTTCGTTTTTCCCCCTCTCCGTCCAACACTATCAATCTGGAGGACGAGGAGATGCCCTCAAATGGTGATAAGCAAACATGCTGGTCCCAGAAGAAGGGAAAGCAATCAGCTGAAAACATCGAGGTTGATATCGACCCTCCTATTCCTCCTCCAAAGAGGAATGTTCAGGCTCAGAGGAGGTCGTCCTCTTCCCTCAACTTGGACGACCTCAATGAAGCAGATTTTGCTCGTTTTCGTGAGGACCCTCTTCTCTTTATGTCATATGTGGCCAAGGCGGCCTCCTCTAAACTTGCTTGCTATAAGGAGGAGGAGGCTGAACGACAAGCAAGTATGCGACTTGTTCATCGTAATTTATGGTTGGAGGGTTACCTCATAGATAAGACTGATAAATATAATTGTGCTCTCGGTCACATCACAGAGTTGCGGGCAGCGCTGGAATCTACCAAGAAAAAGCTTGAAGAGGCTGAGAACGCCCTCCAACCGACCAAGGATGCTCTTGCCATAGTCACCACTGAACGAGATGCTGATGTTACCGCCAAAATTGATGCAGAAACAAAGTTGTCCTCTGAGGCGACCAACGAGCTCTCGTCCAAGATGCAGGGGTTGGAGGAGGATGTGAACGGTCTGAAGCAGGATCTTTGCAAAATAACAACAGCTCATGACAAAGCGTTGGTCGATTTGGAGGCTCTCAAGCAGGCTACTCGTGCAATTGCCAAGGAGCATTTTGAGGAGACAGTCGCTCAAATCCAGTATTGCTTTCCAAGTCTTGAAATCAACCGTCAAATTGTTGATAATGACCACTTCCTAAAGGACGGTCAGATTGTTCGACCCGAGGAGGAAGATGAGGAGGGGAATGTGGTGAAGGAGGAGACGGTTGTTTATAGGTGATCTGCATGATCTTGCTTTGTAATCTTTTTAATTTCATTTTACTATGTTGTTTTGCTCCTTGGACGGCGTCGTGGTCATCCTCATTTTATAATATTTACTGTTAATGGCGCCCGGCCTTCTTCGGGAAACTTTTTAATTGTTGAATTTCGTGTGCTTCCTTTTCTAATCGTTCCTTTGTTGCTTTATTTTCTTTCTTTCATTTCGTTAAGTTATTTTGCTAGATCGCGAGTTCTCTTTGGCTGGGCCATGTAGACCAAACTCGCGTGGTCGCCCATATAATGAAGGGACAAAATAATGGCAGTCGCACCCCTAGACCATTCTGAAAGGAGATTCTCCTGTGGTGGAATGACGAGTCGTTTTGTATGCCCCTAACACGGATGGAAGCTCTTCTGCCCAATGGCCCTTGGACTCGTCTAATCTCCTCTTTAGACTGCGCAGAATCACTCGATTTACGGCTTCTACTTGCCCGTTCGTTTGAGGATGCTCTACAGAGGTGAAACGCTGTTTTACTCCTAGGAGTCTCTTGGAAATTTTTATCGTTGAACTGGGTGCCACTTTCTGATACGACCACTTCTGGGATCCCGAAACGTACTAAGATGTTTTTCTTGAAGAACGTACGGCAATTTCTTGATGTGATCGTGGCCAGGGGCTCATCTTCAATCCATTCAGTGAAGTAATCAACTGCTACGATTAGAAACTTCAGTTGGCCAGGAGCAATAGTGAACGGCCCCAAGAGGTCTATTCCCCACCACGCGAACGACCCGAGGGCAGTCATGCTGTTGAGTTCTACTAGGGGGCAAGGTGGACATCTGCGTGTCTCTGACACTTGTCACACTTTTTCACTAATGCTCTTGCGTCTTCTTCCATCGTAGGCCAATAGTAACCTTCTCTTAACGCCTTCTTTGCCAGAGCTCGACCACCCAGATGGTTCCCGCAAATTCCCTCGTGAAAATCCCTCAACACATAATCTGCCTCTGTTGGGGGGAGACATTTGAGCAATGGCATAGTGAAACCTCTTCCATAAAGCTGCCCGCTTATGATCGAGTAGGATGACGCTCGCCTTCGAACGAGCGCTGCTTCTTTAGGATCTCCTGGCTCTTCCCCGTCCCTTATGTATTTAAGGATGGGATCGATCCATGTTGGTGTGTCATCAACTGCACATATGTCAAGCTCAGTAACGACTTCCAGTCTCACGCTCGGTTGTGATAGTACTTCTGGATCACGCTCCTATGGTTGCCTGGATTCTTGGTACTTGCAAGCTTTGATAGTACATCCGCCCTAATGTTCTCTGTTCTAGGGACGTGGTTGACCTCAGCATATTCAAATCATTGAAGTAACTCCCTAACTTTGGTCAAGTTTCTTTGGATAATCTCAACTTTGGCGCCGAAGACTTCTTTAATTTGAGAGACTGCTAGCAGTGAGTCTGAATGTAGCTCCACCCTTTTCACATTGAATTCTAAAGGGAGCAACGATCCTGCTTCGCAAGCCTCATATTCTGCCTGATTGTTTGAGGTGGGGAACGAGAATGTTAAATAGGCCTCAATGGTCGTCCCCTCGTTGTTTTCAAGAATTAAGCCTACTCCGCTGCCTTTGCTATTGGAGGAGCCATCTACATGCAACTTCCACATTGTTTGGACTGGATTCTCTAGGACTGGGGTCATTTCTGCGAAAAAGTCGGCGAAAACCTGTGCCTTAGTGGTCGATCTGGGTTCACACTTGATCCCAAACTCTGATAGTTCCACTGCCCATTTAATCATTCTGCCTGCCAAATCTGGTCTGTGCAGGATATGTCTAATGGGTTGGTCAGTGCGAAGTACGACCTGATGGGCCACAAAGTACTGTCTCAGATGTCGAGCGGCTACGATCAAGGCCAAAGCTAGCTTCTCAATTTTTTGGTAACTGAGCTCAGGACCTTGTAGGGCTTTGCTGACGAAGTATATAGGGTTGTGCTTAGACGCCTATTCTCGTACCGATACATCGGCCAAAGCCTCTACAGTAATGGACAAGTATAGGTATAAGGTCTATCCTGACTCTGGTGTGGTCAATATTGGAGGTTCTGATAGGGCTGTTTTCAACTGCTCGAGCGCCTGGTCGCACTCTGGCGTCCATTCAAACATGGTTTATTTCTTCAACAGCTTAAACAGGGGCAGGGATTCGTTCGCTACTTTCTTAATGAAGCGTGAGAGGGCGGCCACCATGCCATTAAGTTTTTCAATCTCTTTCTTGGATGTGGGCGGCCTCATTTCTGTCACCGCTCGGCATTTATCTGGGTTAGCTTCGATCCCCCTTTCTGTGAGATAAAATCCAAGAAATTTGCCCGTCCTTACACCAAAAGTACATTTTTCTGGATTGAACCTTAACGAGTTCTTTCGAGCTTCTTTGAACACTTCTCTCAGGTCAGTCACATGGTCTAGGTCTTGCTTACTCTTGATTATCATGTCATCCAGGTAGACTTCTACCATTTTGCCTATCTGAGCTTGGAAGACCTGATTCATCATTCTTTGATAGGTCGCCCCAGCATTCTTTAATCCAAAAGGCATGACTCGGTAGCTGAAATTCCCCTTATCAGTCATAACGTCTATCTTTTCTTGATCGGGCGGGTGCATGGCGATCTGATTGTACCCAGAATATGCGTCCAAAAATGATAGTATTTTGTACCCACTTGCACTATCGACTAAACGATCAACACTTGGTATTGGGAAAGCATCTTTTTGGCATGCTTGATTGAGCTCAGTGTAATCCACGCACATTCCCCAATTGCCATTTGCCTTTTTTTACTAAGATTACATTGGAGAACCACAGCTTTGGTTGCTGCCCTTGCCTTTTCCTCCTTTTGGATCCTTCTTCGCTGCACGACCCATTTGGCCCCAGGATCCACTGCTTAGTGGTGACAGACCACTTCAAGTGGGATACCAGGCATATCCGCAGCACTCCAAGCAAACAAGTCTGCATGCTCCCTCAAGCATTGGGCGAGCTGGTCTTGAATTTCTAGAGGGAGATCATTCCCTCTTCTGACCGTCCTCCCTGGGTCGCTCCCCAGTTGGACTTGGATAAACTCTCCATCTGGTTCAGGTCATTTGATTCTCTTCTTAAGCTCCCTGGTCAAGAGGTCATCTCCTTCTTCCTCTTCATTGTCCGGGTCGTAGCGAGCATCCAGGTCGGCCACATTGACTTGCTCGCCTCCTCTCATTGCCTCATCTATTTCTCTCCTGACCTTCTTGCCTTTGCCTTTTAGAATTAAGAGGAAAGCTCGTTTTACTAACAGCAGATCAGCTTGGATGGTGGCGACCTCCCCACCTTTAGTATAAAACATCATCTTTAGGTGGACTGTAGAGGGTACGGCCTCCAACCGAGCCAAGGTGGGTCGACTAATGATACGTTAATAAATGGACTTGCATGGTAGAACAATGAAATCTGTCCTGACCGTTCGACAAAAAGGCTTCTCCACGGTGTCATCCCCAAGGTGACCATTAATTCAATTCGTCCTATTGGGGTTGTGGACGCTCCGTTGAACCCAGTTAGGACTGTGCCTCTGTACGACCTCAAATCATTATTTGATATTTTTAGTACGTCCAAAAGGTCTTCGAAGATGATGTCCGCTCCGTTGACTTCTATGTTCGCCATCACAGCAACCACAACGAGTGGTACCTCGTGGTTAGGTGTTCCATCAATGAGATCCTCGTCCCCAAAGGATATGGGTGGACTTTTTGAAGGTGGTCATGGAGCGGACGTAGATGCAACGCTCATGATCTCATGCCACCTTCTCTTCATTGATTTGTTGGTCGAGGCGTCGGTAGGAATGCCTCCTGTGATCATCATGGCGACTGGTCTTCCCTTTGACTTTCTATTATCGTCCTCGTCCTCGTCTTCGTCTTCTTTCGTGACCTTAGCTACTTCAGCGGCTTGTGACTTTCCTTTCCTTGGCGACCGACCTGTTTGCTTTTCATCTCGCTCCTCTGCCTGATTCTTTTTCGCATATTGGGTCAGTTTTCCCCTTCTGATCAGTGCCTCTACATCATCTTTGAGGGCCATGCAATTGTCGGTATCATGCCCGTTGCTTTTGTGGTATCAGCAGTATTTCTTGGACGGGCGCTGCCCTTCCTTGAGGACTAGGGGTTCTGGTCCTTTGATGTCTCTAAATTCTGTGTTCGCACATTCTGCGAATATGTTCGCATACGAGGTGTTCAATTTGGTGCGCTCTACGAACCTCCTGACCTTGTGGTCCTTGGGTTGTCTGCCATAATCTCCCTTTGCTCTCTGATCACGCTCTCCGCGTGGTCGGTAATTCATTCCTACTTCAGCGGCTTCAATAGCCATCGTTCTTTCCTCATAGTTCATGAACCTTTGTGACCTGCGGAGGAACCTTTCTAAATCCCTGGCCATGTGTAGCCCGACCTCAACTTCAAACCGACTTCCCCTGAGGAGTCCAGTTCTCAAGAACCACAACCGTTGGTTAGCAGCCAGGTTCCTGACTTAATCAGCCTCACAATTGAATCGCTCCACAGAGCTGCATACGGACTCATTAGGTCCATGCCAGATAGCGATCAAAACATCTTGGGATTTAGGCTTAACCCTTCAGGTCGTGAAGCGGGCAGTGAATACTCTGGCCATTTGCTCCCAAGAGGAGATATTATTAGGTCTTAACTCTGTGAACCATTCCAATGCTGAACCATCTAGAGTTAGAGGAAAATTTTTGCATTTCACCGGACTGGGCGCCCCCCTATACTTCATCATCAGATCAAAATGTTTTAGGTGAGCGTCTGGATCTTTGATCCCATTGTACAACTTAAGGTCAGAGGGAGGTTTTTCCCGAGAGCGGGGAATGCGGTACTCATCTATGTCCCTTGTGAACGGCCCCAAACTACCATCAATTCATTCCTTGCAACGTGTTCGTGCCTCAAGGTATCGCCCATGACTATCACTCCACTCTTCCTCCGAATACTCCTACGAATGGTAGCGGCCATACCTCTCGTTGGATCGACTACTTGAACGAGTGGGTGAGTTGAACAAATTGGATGAACCATAAGAAGATTCCTCAGGCCAATAGGTGTAGTCGGAAGTGGACGAATCGTCCTTGGTGGTGTAAGTTCTCCTCCTCGTCCCCTTCTTCGGGGTGGAGATCGATGCCCTCTAGATGGGATTGCCCTTGGAGCGGGTGAACGTTACGACCTTGTAGTTCAGGGGCTGTGTTTGCCCGTTGAGAGGCTTCTTGATCTTCTATCTGGGTCAAACGTTCATTATGACGGGCCAGAGTTTGACCACGATCGCGGAGTAAATCTCGTAGCTCTTGAACCAAGTCTGCAGGAAGGGTAACAGTGACCGGTTGGGCTGCTCCTGGCTGGGGAACAGCGCCTTAATGCCCGCATCATCGGCCGTTGCTCATTCCGGAACGGACGGTGGTCAAACTGGGATCTAGGCCACTCCTTGAAGGCGGGTCACCTTAGGTCTGCCTCAAGGAGGCATGAGGAAGTAGGTGGGTGATCAGTGCATTTCTTTAGTTTGTTTTATTATTTTTACTGTTTTATTGTGTTTTTATGTTTAAGTTTATTTTTGCCTTTATTTAATTTTCGTATTTTATTTTCAGCATTAGCGGTTATTTGATACCTGTCCACTGTTCAGACCATAACTTGAGCTACGGTAATCGGATTGACGCATTCTGAGATGCCTTTGAAAGCTAAGAGAAAGAGCTACAAGTTTCCTGTTGAAGCCAAAAGCTGACTAGGAGTTCAGAAGTCTCAAATAATTCGTTGAAGTTCCAGACTTAATAAATATTTAGTTTTGGGCCGGTTTTTTTTATGTTTTTCGACCTGGTTGGGTTAAACCCGAATTCTTTGTTTTGCCTATACTTAATAGCCGCGAGTACTGTTCATATCTCTTTTTACTGTTCACAAATTATTTTTCGGGAGCTTGGTACGAAAACCGATGGAGAACTAATCACCTGGTTGATCTGCTGTATTCAGGTTCCGATACTTGAGATTAATATAACCTTGCAATTTAATTCCTATTCTTTTCAATTTTATTATATGTCTATCGCTTGCTTAATTCGATTTGTCATAGAATAGTTTTGTTTGGTTCGATTGATTTATGTTCCCTAATTTTGATTGTCTGTTACCGTTTGCTTAATCCGTTAATTCGCTTTATTCTTAACCGTTTGCTTAATTCGGTAAATAGGAAACATACTACTTATAATATCATTCTCGCTTGTTGAATGTTGTTGTGATCGAACAGGAACAGGATCCGCTTAGGATAGTGAAGTTATAACAATCGATGATAGGTAGGAACCGAATCAGTAGATTAGCTTATTTTATAATCACTTAATTTATAATCACTTTCTGTTAATTGTTTTCTGAATAAAAACCTAAAACCCCCCATTTATCCAGTTAGTTGGTTAATTCATACAAGAATCCTTGAGAAACGATACTCGAGTTGTCGTTACCGTAAACTACATTTTAAAATTACTCGTTTTGATCCGTGCGCGACAGCGGATCAAATTGGCGCCGTTGCCGGGGATTCTTGTTGTTATTAACTGATTTTAGAGTCATAGGTTTAGTGTTCTTGCGTTTAAGCCCTAGTTTCCTCACGGTTTTGGCCAATTCGCGGCTTAGTGTCAAAAATCCGGTTTTCGGGAAAATTGTGTCCGTTTCAAAATCTGTTCCGTGCAATTTGAGTAGAAAAATCGTGCGATCATTAGGGATTTCACCCTCAAATTGCCAAATTCCTCTTTTTTCTATTTTTTATGAATTTTTTACTGTTTTCATAGTTTCGAAAAATTCCAAAAAAATTCTCAAAATTCTTATTTCACTTAATTAGATTAAATTTTGTGTTTTTGTATTTTTCTGAATTTATTTTAATCATATCTCTTCTTTCGTTTTGTTTCTGCCTATTAGGGAAATTGTTTGCATTTTCACATTTGTTGCTGCATTGCTGCATTAATCCTGGCTACTAGGTCCACTTGTTCTGACTTGTTTGATTTTGATCCTAAAGTTGAAAGAACCTTGCACACACGCCGCAGAGCAAATCGGGCTAGCACTAGTTCACCACCCGTTATCGATACTGATTCTGACTATTTGCATAGCTTATTTGATTCTGATTTTGAACTTGCTTTTGATAACATGGCTGAACAAAGAACACTAAGGCAGCTTGCTGCCCCTGATGTGAACTATTATGGTTTATGTATTAATTATCCTGAAGCTGATGCACCCTTTGAATTGAAATCTGGTTTAATACACTTGTTGCCAAAGTTTAATGGTCTTGCAGGTGAGGATCCGCATAAGCATTTGAAAGTATTCCAGGTTGTGTGTTCTACACCATTGAGGCCTGAAGGAATCACTGAAGATCACATCAAGCTCAGAGCCTTTCCATTCTCATTGCAAGGTGCGGCAAAAGATTGGATATATTACCTTGAACCGAATTCTATCACAAGCTGGAATGCTCTGAAAAGAGTGTTCTTAGAAAGATACTTTCCTGCCTTCAGAGCTGCATCAATCAGAAAACAGATATGTGGCATTAGACAGGACGATGAGTCATTAGCTGAGTACTGGGAGAGATTCAAGTAGTTAGTGTCCAGTTGTCCCCAACACCAGATCACCGAGCAATTACTTATCCTGTACTTCTATGAGGGATTGGTACCAATGGATAGAAACATTCTTGATGCTGCTAGCGGTGGAGCACTTGTTGATAAAACTCCAACTGCTGCTAAAGCCTTGATTGAAAACATGTCTCTCAACTCCCAATAGTTCACCACTAGAAACAATTCTGTCCAAACCAAAGGTGTGAACGAGATTCGAGTTTCTTCCAACAAAGCTTTAGAAACAAGAATTAACGAGCTTACTTCTTTAGTGAAACGACTGGCAGTAGGTAAGACTCAAGCAGCAAACTTGTGTGGTATTTGTACTTCTTCTGAACACCCGACCGATACATGTCCTTTTTTGCAAGATGAGTCGATCAATGAGTTGCCTCAAGCTTATGCAGCAAACCTTTACAATCAAGGCAACAATCAGAACAGGTACAACATTCCTGACCTGTCCACTAACAAATACCATCCCAATTGGAGGAACCATCCAAACTTTCGATATGGGAATCAACAGTCCAGCCAACAACAAAACCCTCCCCAAGTGACCACCCCTGCACCTTCCGGACCTTCATTAGAGAATCTTGTCAAGCAAATGGCTGTCAACAATCTCCAGTTCCAACAAAGAATTGATTCTAGCATTCAGACCTTGCAGACACAGATTGGACAGCTTGCCACTTCAATGAATGCCATGCAGCAAGCCCAAGGATCGAACCAACTTCCTGCCCAAACAGTTGTGAATCCAAAAGGCCCTAATGTGAGTGCAATTTCCTTGAGATCCGAAAAAGTTGTAGAACCAGCCCCAGACAAAAATAAAAAAATTCTTGAGGTAACACCTTCTTCACCTGAACCCTCTTCTGTTGTGGTAGAAACTGAAAAAGATAAACAGAAAGAGTATGTACCACCAGTCCCTTTCCCACATAGAGTACTGAAAAATAAAAGGACTGGTGAGGGAGACAAAGAAAGAGAGATTTTGGATGTATTCAAAAAGGTTGCGGTAAACATTCCGCTTCTTGATGTGATTAAGCAGGTTCCGAAGTACGCAATGTTCCTGAAAGATTTGTGTAGACACAAAAGGAGGTTGAAGGGAAATGAGAGAGTCAACTTGGGAAGAAATGTTTCTGCTTTCATTCAGCCTAAGCCTTCATCTGAAAAAGCTACAGGCGAGCAAAATGTTTCAGCTCTCACTCAGGTCATGCCACAAAAGTGCAAGGATCCAGGAACTTTTACTATTCCTTGTACCATCGGGGATAGTGAATTCGAGAATTGCATGCTTGATTTAGGAGCGGGCATCAATGTTATGCCTACTTCTGTTTATAATAACCTTAGTCTTGGTCCTTTGCAACATACAGGTTTAATCATTCAGCTGGCGAACAGAAGCAATGCCTGCCCCACCGGAGTAGTGGAAGATGTCCTTGTTCAAGTTAATGACTTAATTTTTCCCGCAGATTTTTATATTCTGGACATGGAAGGAGAAACTAAGTCAAGCAGGGCTCCCATCATTTTAGGCAGACCGTTCATGAAAACGGCGAAAACAAAAATTGATGTTGATGATGGAACCATGTCCATGGAATTTGGTGACATTGTCGCGAAATTTAACATTTTCGATGCTATGAAATATCCCTTGGAAGAGCATTCCATTTTTCATATTGAATTGATCTCTGAGTTGGTTGATGACACTTGTTCTGAATTGTTTTCACTTGATTTTCCATCTTTATCTGGTTTTGATGATGTTTACTCATGTGATGATTGTACTGACACTAACCTTTGTGTTGTATGTGCTGAGATTGATGCTGCCTTGCAGGGTAACATTTTTTCTACAGGTGAAGTTGTCAATGAAGCTGTTTATGCAGTTGAACCTCTCGACACCCCGGCTGCCCCAAGCACTCCATCCATTGAGCAACCACCTTCCCTGGAGCTGAAACAACTCCCTGCAAATCTGAAATATGCTTATTTAGAGAGTAATGAAAAACTCCCGGTTATAATATCTTCTAACCTTGATTTCGATCAAGAAAGTAAGCTTTTGCAGGTTTTGAGGAAGCATAAAAAGGCGATTGGGTGGACATTGGCTGACATCCCAGGTATTAGTCCCTCAATGTGTATGCACAGGATTTTACTTGAAGATGGTGCTAAAACAGTAAGGCAGCCCCAAAGGAGGCTTAATCCGTTGATCCTCGATGTTGTGAAGAAAGAGGTAACCAAACTCTTACAAGCAGGTATCAATTACCCTATCTCTGACAATAAATGGGTAAGCCCAGTGCAAGTTGTACCTAAGAAATCTGGACTCATGGTGGTAAAAAATAAAAAGAATGAACTTGTCCCCACTAGAGTTCAGAATAGCTGGAGAGTTTGTATTGATTACAGGAGATTGAACCAGGCTACTAGAAAGGATCACTTTCCTTTACCGTTCATTGACCAAATGCTTGAACGGCTTGCTGGTAAATCACATTATTGTTTTCTTGATGGCTTTTCAGGTTACTTTCAAATTCATATTGCACCTGAAGATCAAGAAAAGACTACTTTTACGTGCCCATTCGGTACATTTTCTTACAGGAGGATGCCTTTTGGTCTTTGCAATGCTCCTGGCACTTTCTAGCGATGCATGATTAGCATTTTTGCTGATTTTATTGAAAATTGCATGGAAGTGTTTATGGATGATTTCACTGTTTATGGTTCTTCATTTGATGCATGTTTGAGCAGTTTAAATATGGTTTTAGAGAGATGCATCGAAACTGACCTTGTTTTAAATTATGAAAAATGCCATTTTATGGTTGAACAGGGAATTGTTTTAGGTCACATAATCTCTGAAAAAGGAATTTCTTTAGACCCTGCTAAGATTGATGTGATTTCTACATTGCCTTACCCATCTTGCATTCGCGAGATTCGTTCTTTTCTTGGTCATGCAGGTTTTTACAGGCGTTTCATTAAGGATTTCAGCAAGATAGCTCTTCCGTTGTCCAACTTGTTGAAGAATGACGTCACTTTCAACTTCAATGACAATTGCAAAAAAGCATTTGACTTTTTGAAGAAAGCATTGACCTCAGCTCCCAGCATCCAGCCCCCTGACTGGACCCTCCCTTTTGAGATTATGTGTGATGCTTCTAACTATGCTGTTGGGGCGGTCCTTGCACAAAGAGTTGACAAGGATGCCCATGTTATTTACTATGCTTCTAGGACTTTAGATTCTGCACAGTCTAATTACACCACCACTGAAAAGGAACTTGTAGCTATTGTTTTTGCTCTTGATAAATTCAGATCATATTTGCTAGGTTCCAAGGTTGTTGTTTTTACTGACCATGCAGCTTTAAAGTACTTGTTGAAGAAGCCAGAAGCAAAACCGAGATTGATTCGGTGGATGTTGTTACTCCAAGAGTTTAATGTGGAGATTAAAGATAAAAGTGGAGCTGAGAACTTGGTGGCTGATCACTTGAGCAGGATAGAGAGGGATGAAGATCCTTTTCCCATTCAGGATGACTTTCCTGATGAGCAGCTTTTACTTATGCATGGAGTTACTCCTTGGTTTGCTGATATTGTTAATTATCTTGTTGCTGGTGTTTTTCCTACAGGTGCATCCAGGACACAAATTCACAAACTCAAGAGTGATGCCAAATATTATGTTTGGGATGATCCATATCTTTGGAAGTTTGGTAGTGATCAGGTAATTAGGAGATGTGTCCCCGACTATGAGATTGAATCTATTTTGCATCTTTCTCATGCTTCTCATGTAGGGGGGCACTTTTGGTCCTCAAAGGACTGCAAGGAAAGTCTTAGACTCAGGTTTCTATTGGCCCACTATTTTTAAAGATGCCTATGAGACTTACCGCACTTGTAAAGAGTGTCAGATAGCAGGTACAGCCATCACTCGTAAGAGTGAAATGCCTCAGCAACCTATGCTTTTCTGTGAGGTATTTGATGTATGGGGTATCGACTTCATGGGTCCCTTTCCTATATCATTTGGTTTTCTCTACATTTTGCTTGCTGTTGATTATGTTTCAAAGTGGGGGGAAGCTATCCCCACTAGGACTAATGATTCTAGAGTTGTTGCAGATTTTGTCAGGGCCAATATCTTTTGCAGGTTTGGAATACCCCGAGCTATCATAAGTGACCAGGGCACTCTTTTCTGTAACCGCGCCATGGGAGCTTTGCTCCGGAAGTATGAAGTTGTGCACAGAGTCTCTACTGCATATCACCCACAAACAAATGGGCAAGCTGAGATCTCAAACAGGGAAATCAAACAGGTTTTAGAGAAAATGGTGCAGCCAAACAGGAAGGACTGGAGCCGCCGTCTAGAAGACGCACTTTGGGCTCAAAGAACAGCTTTCAAGACACCAATAGGGATGTCTCCCTATCGACTTGTTTTTGGTAAGGCATGTCACCTTCCTGTAGAGATAGAACACCGTGCTTATTGGGCGGTAAAGAGTTGTAATTTGGAGATGCAACAAGCAGGTATTGAAAGAAAACTCCAATTACAACAGCTTGAAGTGCTTAGGCTAGAGGCTTATGAAAGCTCTAGGATTTATAAAGAGAAAACTAAGCACTTCCATGATAAAATGATTTCTAGGAAGGAATTCTCTGTGGGCCAACAGGTTTTATTGTTTAACTCCCGCCTTAAGCTTATGGCTGGGAAACTTCGATCCAAGTGGATTGGCCCTTTTGTTGTTACTAATGTTTTTCCTCATGGTGCAGTAGAAATAAAAAGTGCAGGTATTGACAAAACCTTCAAGGTCAATGGGCAGCGCCTGAAGCTATTCCATGAAAGTTCGGTGCCTGAAGATGCACCAATAGAAGAGCTTTCCTTGGAAAAGCCCACCTACTCTGCAACTTGACCAGGGAGCACCTTTTCCTTTCTCTCACTCTTATTTAATAATTATGTCCTTTCATTGAGGACAATGCATGTTTTAAGTGTGGGGGAGGGAACCATTTTTTTGTGTTGTTTTCAGTTTTCTCTGTTTTGGTTTTGTTTCTTAAAAAAAAAAATTGCATGCTTTTCTTTGGTTTTTGAGTTACAATTATGAGTATTGTTCTTAGTTCTCTTGACTAGAGCCTTGTGATGTGATGTGAAAAAATTTGCTGTGCATTCTTAGTATGATAGGTAAGACTAAACTCTGAATTGTACATCATTAGTAGCAGATCATTAACCCTTGTGAGTTTTGAGCCTTATATGGATAACATACAAAAATCCATCTCTTTCTTTCTTGTGTGAACCACTCATGTCTGTTAGTCTCTAGAACTTGAATTGACTCTTTTTGATACTTTTTGTTTACTTGTGCACACTGATATGATAAAGGCAACTCGTTTTTTTCGTTTTTTTTTAGCCACTTAGCCAAAAGCCAACCCTGAACAATGTCATCCCTTTGTTTGAAAACCCCTTTGAGCCTATTTATCAGTTTTTTTTGTGATTAACTCATCACAAGCCGAAAAGTGAAAAACAAAATTATCACCCTAATCAAGGGTTGAAAGAGTCTTGTGTGGAGTTGTGTGGGGTTGAGCTTTATTTTTGTGATGTTGTTGTGATGTTCCAAATGTTGGCAGAAAAAAAAAAAGAAAGAAAAAAGCAAAATAGAAAAAAAAAGATGAAAAATGAAAAATGAAAAATGAAATAAAATAGAGAAGGATGTCAATACATAGCCCTTCTGGAAAAAAAAAGGGAAGAATAAAGGAAAAGGAGAAGAGAAATAAGTTGTGAGGTTGTTGTTTGAAAGCAATTGAGGTATCCTGTAGTTCAACTCCCGCAATCCTTTCAATTTTCTTTTAACCCTTTGATTTTTAGCCTAGTACCTCCTTAGGATTTATCTCACCCTTACCTTGGCCAAGTTACAACCGAATTAAAGTCCTTTTGATCTTTGTGTGCATGTATTTAAATTGTAGATGTTAGAGTCTTTTCAAGCTTATGGTAGTACTAACTTTCATGTTGTGCTTTGAGTGTAAACAGTTAACCTAAACACTTGAGAGTTGAGTGAATTTTATCCTGTGAGGATCTTGCTGCTTTTGATGTACTTTTTGGTAATCTGTTTTCCTATTTACTTTGAATGTCACAAAGAGTTGCTCACTAACACCATATTCTTGAAGCTTAGACTTAGAATTCTGCTTGTACCTTGTATCTAGAATTCTTGAATACTTTTCTGAAGTGTGGGGGAATTTGATCAGTGCATTTTGATGCACATTCTTCTACTATTGTACTTAGGCATTTCTTTAGTTTGTTTTATTATTTTTACTGTTTTATTGTGTTTTTATGTTTTAGTTTATTTTTGCCTTTATTTAATTTTCGTATTTTATTTTCAGCATTAGCGGTTATTTGATACCTGTCCACTGTGCAGACCATAACTTGAGCTATGGTAATCGGATTGACGTATTCTTAGATGCGTTGGAAAGCTAAGAGAAAGAGCTACAAGTTTCCTGTTGAAGCCAAAAGCTTATTAGGAGTTTAGAAGTCTCAAATAATTCGTTGAAGTTCCAGACTTAATAAATATTTAGTTTTGGGCCGGTTTTTTTTATGTTTTTCGACCCGGTTGGGTTCAACCCGAATTCTTTGTTTTGCCTATACCTAATAGCCGCGAGTACTGTTCATATCTCGTTTTTACTGTTCACAAATTATTTTTCGGGAGCTTGGTACGAAAACCGATGGAGAACTAATCACCTGGTTGATCTGCTGTATTCAGGTTCCGATACTTGAGATTAATATAACCTTGCAATTTAATTCCTATTCTTTTCAATTCTATTATATGTCTATCGTTTGCTTAATTCGATTTGTCATAGAATAGTTTTGTTTGGTTCGATTGATTTATGTTCCCTAATTTTGATTGCGTGTTACCGTTTGCTTAATCCGTTAATTCGCTTTATTCTTAACCGTTTGCTTAATTCGGTAAACAGGAAACATACTTCTTATAATATCATTCTCGCTTGTTGAATGTTTTGTGATCGAACAGGAATAGGATCCGCTTAGGATAGTGAAGTTATAACAATCGATGATAGGTAGGAACCGAATCAGTAGATTAGCTTATTTTATAATCACTTAATTTATAATCACTTTCTGTTAATTGTTTTCTGAATCAAAACCTAAAACCCCCCATTTTTCCAGTCAGTTGGTTAATTCATACAAGATTCCTTGAGAAACGATACTGGAGTTGTCGTTACCGTAAACTACATTTTAAAATTACTCGTTTTGATCCGTGCGCGACAGCGGATCAGTGGGATAGCGTGCGGGCTCCCACTGTGGTCGCCAATTGAACTGTACCTCAGGTCACTTGTTGAAGAACGGCCTGGATATCATGTCGGTCAAGTTTCTCTGCTGGTCGTGTCCGGAGCCCAAAAGAAGGGTGTGGTACCTGCAATGACACTCCAACGCCCAAGTCAGGGGAGGACGAGTACAGTAACGATGCTAGTGAATATTGTGTACCTTACAAATGAGGCAATAACTCCTTATTGAGGGTCAAGGAATCATAGGTGACTATAGGATCACTGTATGGACCGATCAGGGCTGTTGATCTTGTTCTATGTCATCCTGATCATGGTAAATGGGCTGATTTAGTCTTCCCACCGGAAGTTATTATTCCATCCTGATCACTGTACGTGTGAGAGTTATTATTCCATACATCCCACAAGCTAGGTTCTAGCATATTCAAAACCTGCACATACACCAGCCAAACAGGTAATTTTCAAATAAAGTAAAATCAAATAAAATAAATATTGGATTGTTATTTAAAAAAATAACAAACCACTAAAGAGTAAAAGTCAGTAACATACAATGCATCCTTTAGCTCAAAATAACTTAATTGGTTGGAAATAGTGTATCCTTTTGCTTTGTACGTATCTTGACAAAGAATTCCGCCCAAAGCTGACGAATCTCCTATTGTATAAAGCCACCAAAGCTGCCATATGCACTAAGGTGCTTCCTTTTTGTCTATAATTTTGTTGATTACAACCCAAGTAGTATATGATGCAACAAATTTATTTTAATAAATTATTTCTAAGTTGAAGAGCTTTTTTATTTTTATGCAGTCCCAAAGACATGTATGAAATCTAATATATAGTGATGATGATAAGAAACATAGATAACCTTTTGGAGCTTTATTCTAAGTATAACACTTACATGTATCTCGATCACTTCATAAATATATATATATATATATTAATTAGTAAAAACACATAAAGCAAAAAATGGTGCTAGTACTACATATGAGTTCTAGTACCAATTATTCTATTGAGTACACTCCAAGGCCAACCAACTACAATCTTATTCTTTTTGGAACACAACAGGCAATGCACCACCATCCAATGCCAACAAAATCTTTCCAGTGTTTTGTAGAACACCAACATTGCCACATGGAAATTTACAAGTGGGGCACACATCTGTTGGACACCACTGAATATTATAGACACCTATAGTTTGAGTCTGCACAATCCTAAAGAAATTACCGTATGATCCTGCACCATCATCTCTCCCAGTGATAATAAACCTCCTTCCACTGCTTATATCTTTTTGACCCAACCTCCATTCTGTCGATTGCAGACAGCTTGAGGACGCTTCGAATGTTATTTTCAAGTCCTTATTTGCCCTTATATCGTCATCATCATGATTGACAACAAAAGGTGTGAACCTCACAATCACGCCGTGTGGCAAGTCAGTGTTTTCAAGACCAACGTGTAAAGGGCATGACCCATTTGTGTTGATCAAAGTGGAACGACCTCCATTACCTGCTATAGCTGGTCTTATGAAGTATTCTTCATCCATCTCAACTGTGTCGCCACTCGTGTCTAACACAAGTTGGGCTATTGATGTTGTGGCCATGAAAAGGCATACTGCAAGGACGATGATATCGAGGGATCCAGTCATTCTCATTGACATGGTTATTTTATTTATTGTGTAAGGAAAACAATGGTTTTTGTTTGATGAGAGGATATCCTAGTAGTGAATTGATATGGTGTTGTCAGGAGAGGTATTTATAGGATATATTGATTATGGTGAATATAAGTGTCCAACATAATACTTTTATTAAAACGAATCTTCCCTGGAAGGATATGGAAGAATGCATGGGCATGGGATGATGGTGACTTTTTCCATCGTTTGAATCGTCGACCAATGAAATTGATAAGTGAATGTGCATATGGCTCCATAACATAAGACACAAAACCGAACAAAACCTTAGGAAAATAAAAGCAAACAAAACATAACAACATTTGTCCCTTTCACTAATTTCATGTCCATCCTGGTTATCTCTCCTTTGTTTCAAACAATAAAAAAATATTACATTCTAGTGTTAAATAAAATGCATGAAATCAAAATATGGTATCTGAAAGCCCACGATGATGTTTCACAAACTCCTCTTTTAGCTAGGTACACTTTGGTATCTCTCATTACCGTTAAAATAAAATGCATGAAACCTAAAAATGGTATCTCTCATTATTGTGGTACATTTTCACTTGGGCACAAGACAAGATGACAAGATGCATGAAAAATTCTTAAATACACATAAGAACTATTAAGAAGAGTAGTTTATTTATTTTGAATAACACTCTGTTTCATTTAAACTACAATTCAAACTTAAAATAGAAAGTTTGTATTGCGATGAATATAGTTAGTTGTTTTACGAAAAGAGAAGTGAGACTATTCAAATAGTAAAAAAAAATTATACATAGAGAACTTAATTTACACGAGAAAGGCTAAATGGAAAAATAGTTATACCAATGGTATATGCAATTTTTCCCCTCGAGACTCGAAAGTAGAATAGATATTATTCATCAAATCAAAATAAAAATCATTATGCTGTCAATGGTAATATTTCTCTATTAGGACTAAAAAACAAAGTAACTATTCATAAAAATATAAAGACAGTGAAACCTCAAGGGGTTGGCCTAGGGAGCATGGTAGGATTTGTATTCAGAAGGTTCCGGATTCAAATCCACACTAGTCCCCTTGTGGTGAGGTAAATGTAATTACTTTCGTAAGTGCTCAATAAGAGCTCGAATATCTTCTATGCCTTGAACTGGAACGTCATCCGCTCACCCAAAAATTCTGTAATCAATAAAATAAAGACAGTCAAAAACACAAAATATATAAAATAGTTTTCTCGTCGGGTCTCAAAAATAAAATATTCATTTGCCAAAAATAAAGACATTTTTAAAACTAAGTGAAGAAAAAATTTTAAGGCTTAAATATCATTTTATTCCTTTTAAATTTGGTGATTTTTGGTTTTGGTCCCTGTAGAAATTTTTTTATTTTTTTTAGTCATTGCAACTTCGAAAATCATCACTTTTAGTCCTCTAGTGTATTTTGTGATTAAAAGTAATTCTTTTACCTAAGAGAACTAATCATTTCATTTACAACTTGTGTCCAAATACATGCTGGAATATTATCGTATACCTTGATGGCCGACAGTAGATAAGGCTAGCACTAGAAGAGTATGAGTCGTGTTATCCATCTCCTCTCTAGAGAACTCCACATGAGAATTTTCACTAGAAAAGAAAACAAATTTCTGCAAAAATTTAAAATACAACAAAGTTTAGTGTTAAAGAAATTAGCTTTGTTGAAATTATCAACCACCGTCTTCGCATCAAACTCAAATATGACATCTGTGAAGCCCATTCACGAACCGAATCAATAAAGAGAACCATAGCTTCACCTTGTGAATTCTAGGATTGGGGATATGCAGTGAGTCTTAGAACAAATAAAAATACCATTTTCATACGGAACACACGTGCCAATGCCAACCTTATTAATTGCCACTGAGAAAGAGGAAAAAATGTTGCACTTTAAAGTAAATGATGTGGCTTTTTTTATTACGTAGGCAGGGACTAAAATAAAAAGTCATCTACATTCGAAAGGACTAAACTAGAAATAAAATTATATGCACATGGGCTTAAAGAGAAGTCACATAGTCATTTTTTAACACAAAACACACTTGGTTGAGGGACTAATAGTAATGGTTTTATAAATTGCAGGGACTAAAAAAGTAATTTTTAACGAGACTAAAACAATAAAATCGTTAATTTTGCAGGGCCTAAAATGATATTTAAACCTAGCTATAATTATACAGATATCATATAATATTTTCTTGTAGGATGCTCATTTATTAACATGTGTGTTTTGTTCTCTCCGTGATATCAAAACTATGTATTCATTTTTTTGATGAGTAAGCTATGTATTCATTTATCAAAACTAAATACTACAACAAAAAAAAAAAGAGTTTGTCGGCAACAAGTAATGCTTTTAGTGACAAATTAACTTGACAATTGAAAGTTAAAAATAATAAGGAATAGAATTTAGTACACATTTGCTAAATAATTTCAAACGAACTTACGTGTGAGAGTTATTATTCCATCTACATCCCACAAGCTAGGTTCTAGCATATTCAAAATCAGCACATACACTAGTAAAAAAGGTAATTTTCAAACAAAGCAAACTCAAATAAAAGAAATGTCGGATTGTAATTTAAAAAATAACAAACCACTCAAGAGTAAAAGCCAGTAACATACCATAACAAAATAGTCACCTTGCCTGCCCTTGTAACGTGGTTGTGGCACACCATGCAAACAAAGAATTCATGGAAAAACATGCACAAATAACAACTTTTTTTTTCTTTTTTTTTTATAGTTAAAAATTAAAACATAAATACTAAAGAACACACCCCCACTCTTAAATCACAAAATGTCCTCAATGTAAGTAACAAGTATATTTTTAGAATAAGGAAAGAAAACTCCTTCTTGAAGGTGGAGAACTTGAAGCTTATGGGTGGTTGGTATTTTGCCAAAGAAGGCTCTTTTATGGTTGCTGCACACATGTTTGGTCACCTTCTTTTTCCACACATCCATAATAAAGAGGTTGGGGTGTTTGCCAAACTTTCTTACTAGGAATGTCCGCCAAGGTTCATCCGATATCTTTCTTACTAGGAATTCTCTTCC
The DNA here is from genome assembly GCA_963573325.1 of Astragalus glycyphyllos. Classification (NCBI taxonomy): domain Eukaryota; kingdom Viridiplantae; phylum Streptophyta; class Magnoliopsida; order Fabales; family Fabaceae; genus Astragalus; species Astragalus glycyphyllos. Next base: position 5,883,574 of record OY754308.1, on the reverse strand, counting down.
ATGGGGTGGTTTTTAGTCATCACATCTCTTTGAGGGAAAGGTAGCGGTGGTGTGTTTGATCATCATCAACATGTTCAGTAGCCTTGTTATTTTTCATAACAACTGATGTTGGTACCTCTAGAGTTTCAACAGCCTTTTCAGATCTCATAGTAATAGCACTTACATTGAGGGTTGGTGCATTTGGATTAACTACTTACTAGGCAGGCAGCTTGTTTGATATTTGGGCTTGTATCTGATTGACTGCAGTGGTTAATTGTCCAACTATTATCTCCAATTTCTTAATTGTGGAATCCGTTGTTTGCTGGAATTGGAGATTTTCAATAGCGCCATCTGTTTAATGAGATCCTCCAGTGACGGTTCATAAACAACACCCAAATTATAGTAATACAATCACGATTAGGATTAAAAAAAAGTTATGCTAAAATTAAGGCAAGAAAATAAAAACGAATAAATGTAAGGTAAAAATTCTAAAAACACAACTAAAAATCTAATAAAATCAAAACAAAGATATGCAAATTTTTTGGGATTTTTTGAGAATACAAAAAATTCAGAAAATTAAAACGAAAATGTAAAAGAAGGAATTTCGGATTTTTAGGCTTTAACTCCCTAAAGGAAGTCCTACTCCTTAATTTTTTTTGGATATCCAGACAAATTTTTCGAGCAACCTCAGAAATTTTCCTGAAACCCGTTATTTTTCTTCTCCTAATTTGAGACAGAACTGAAAGAAGCCAAAATGGACAAAACCTGCATAGAAAAAAAAAGCTAAAAAAGAAAGGTTAGTGGTTAGTGGGGGGTTCTAAAGTTGGTAATCCCTAATTAGCGGTCCCCGGCAACGGCGCCAATTTAATCAGTGATCGTACGCGAGTCAAAATAATAATAAAGATAGAAAATATAGTACAAGGTAAGCAACCTTGGTCATCTCACAAGGACCTCTAAATACTGAAATTACCAAAATGAAAAACCAAGGTAAAAAATAAAAGGGGGGGGGGGGGGGGGGGGGATGTGGGGTTTGAAGAAAACAGTTTCTATTTAAGGGAGTTCAACAATTTAGAGGGACAATCAATCCATTGGTTTCAAGGGAGATCTTGGACTCATCATCGGTTCTAAAATAAAGTTTCGTGCAAAGCTTGAAAATTCTTGATTGATCATAAACCAAGTGAACAAGGGTCAGTCAGTTTAAACGAATTCAACCAGTTTTAAAGCTAGCATCAAAACAGTGTGTTCAATCAATCATGATAGTGAACAAGCGCCAGTAACACAATTAATGTCATAATGAAAGTTGCAAAACATAATCATGATTAAGTGATTAAGCAAAACTGAATCATAAAACAAATGACATAAGCAAATCGCAAAGTTTGAGTAATGAAGCAAAACACAAACTGAATTTGCTGCAAGAATTATGGAGATGAAATTGATAGAGAAAGAATTAAAACCATAAAAGTGAAACAAAAATTAAGCACCGAACCTCAAAATACTTACAACAAACACCATTCACCAATAGATTGATTTAGGGCTTTAAGTTTCGATGAAGGTTAGACCACCAAATCCTCAAAATTTTATAATAATGCGTAAGAGACCCCGGCTTTGAAAAGTGTATTTAGTCTTAAAGATAACGAAATACCTAAATCCCTAAACGGGTTCTATGATAAAAGCCCTATAAAAATAGAAAATTTGCCCGAAAACGCGTTTTACATTAAACTGCTTTAGTGTTTCGCAGTTGTGGCCTTCATTACTTTCGAACTGGGTTTCGAGCTCAAAAGAAGATTTCTATCTATGTTACTTAGTTTTTCAATGCATGCTATCACGCCTCAATCAGATAATCACAACCAAAGTTAGGGCCTACAGAGTAAACAGGGGTCAAAGTGCAATAAAAACAAGAATTAATCAAGAAATTACTATACTGCCCAAATAAGACCACAAGTCTTGAAACGTGCTAAGACTTAAATATTAGTGAAAAAACACAATTAAAATCACCAAGTGAAAAGCTATAAACAGTACATTAAAATGCCCTAATCATTAGTGATAAGATTAACTTTCACAGAATCAAACATTCTCTTATGAAGAATGACAAAGATTAATAAGTCTAGGTAACAAATATGCTAGTTTTAACTAGATTTAGGTTGAAAACGATGTTGCTTAAGTTAAAATTGTGTTGAGAAGGTTGGATAAATCAACCTTCTCTAGGTTTGTAAAACAAGTGAGTTATAGCAACTGAGCTAATAGTAAGGAAAGCTAGTAAATAACAAAGTAGAGTTATAGAGGTTCACCCAAAGAAGGCTATACGTCCTCTCCTCACTTCCTTGTGAGTATTTCCACTATTTTCCAAATAGCTTTTACACTTGCTTTTGATCAAACGCTAAAGACTTTCACCACACTAGCTTTTTATCACTCACAAAAGCCTAGTGTACTCTTACACAGCAACACCTTGCTGTTCCACCTCTTAGAAACTTTCTTCTAGTTTTCTAAGAGTCTCCTCAGTTAAGTAATATCACCACCAACACTCACCTCTCACTAGGTAGTTTGCTGAGATGCTTACAAGATAGTGTTTACAATAAGGGGTTTGGGTTTTGGGAATTTAGGAGCTTGAAATAAAGTTAGATACACTGAGAACAATGATACTAAACAAGCAAACACACACTCAAGAAAGATATCGCAGAACTTGTAGAAGCTTTGAATGTGGGATGAGAAGGTTGATTGCTTTGAGAAGCTTGAACTTGTGTAGGTTGCAATAAACTCTCATACTTTGAGACTTCAGAATGGAACCTTTAAATAGCCGTGGAGGTCGAATATAGCCGTTAGATGCTTGAAGACAGTCGTTTGGAGTAACCATTGGTCCATAGGAGTGATGTCATGTAATGTGCAAAAGTTGACAGCTTTTGAACCTTCTCAAGAGTAGCTTTTTGCTTTTTCTGCACATCTGAACTTGCTTAAGCTGCCTATGTTCCAGCTCGCACGAAGCTTCTCAAGCTTCCTAGTATGAAACAAACACTTTAAATGCTCCAAGGGAATAATCAGGCATTCCATCTTTAATGCATAAAACTTTCCAGCATATTTATTGCTAGGATTCTTCAGTTGATCCAACTGAAGAACATTCAAGATGAATTAATTGGTTGTCTTAAGTTGGTTCCGATTTCCAGTAATTAACATTCTCAAGCTTCATTCTACTTTCACATTAGCCTTCGCAAGTATGAAGTTATAATTCTAAGGTATCTGTGAGGTCAACCTTCTTTTGACTTCTGGTCAAACCTTATGTTGACTTTTGGTCAAACCTTTTGTTGACTTTGGGTTAAACCTTATGTTGACTTTTGGTCAACCTTCTGTTAATTTGGTCAAACCTTCTTTTGACTTGTCTTAAGGTTCTCAAAACTTAGTTAGCAAGCATGTTAGATCACATTTCATTAGAAAACTAAATCTTACTTAGTTTGTATCATCAAAACCTAGAAAGAGATTCTTATTCCAACACTTTCCGCATAATCCATACAGTGTTTGTTAAGGGTCGAAGAGTAGTATCACCTGAAAGTGGCGTCGATATGGCTCCGAAGAACGCACTTTTGTCTCTGGATAAAATTAATTCCACAACAGTCTATAACGAATTCATAAAAAGAAAAATTGGTCCCTCTAACCATCATCTAAATGTCTAACTTAACTTGGTGATGTGTACTGTTAAACCATTAAATGGTTAGTGACGTGGCACCAACTATTTGTTTTTGAAAAAATGTACACTAAAAGAGCAATTATTCAACATGGAAATTACAATTGGAGGCCTATATTCTCCTCATACAAATTATTGAGTAAATCATGGTGAGAGTCGAACTAGTGCTTTGAGTTTCCCCGTGTTTATATATAGTAGAAGGGCAAATTTGTTGTTTTACCAAATCTTAGATCTTCACTCTCTCTAAGTGCTCGAGCTTTAATGCACCCTTAATAATTACAACTGTTAGGGAATTTGGGAATTTCGGGCTAGGAGATAATTTGCATGTTGCATCAGCTATAGTTGCCTGCTGAAGTACAAGGCCGCCCGAATGAAAGACTCTTGTAATATCTTTGGAACTGTCTTTCCTTACAGCTCATTGTTTGGCGGCTTGCTCTTAAAGGTTTTGCAGTTCCTAGTATTCATCAAAAAGGTCGAAGTTTAACACCATTCCTCCTTCGTTGGCAACTGTCTAAGTCAACATTCTTCTTTGATTCAGCTCAAAAAAATTGATCACGATCATGGGATCATTCCCATCGTTCAACTTGAGCGGTGTTTCCTTTGTCGTTGAGTGGGGACTGGTGTGGTACGACCACAGAATTAGGAAAGCTCCTCGACCCAATTTCCCTTTTACAGTGTCTAGTTTCTTCTTAAAGCAATTTAAGATTATCTTGTTCACAGGCTTAGCTTGATCAATTTTTAGGGGGTGCTCGGCTCATGTGAGAAACTGTCGGAACTCTTGGATGGTCCAAGTGGCGCGGAAGTCGGAAGCTAGTGAGCTTCTAAAACCACGGGTGTTATCTGTTACAATTATCGTTGGGAAGCCGAACCTAGATTTTATATCCTTCTAGGATCTTTTTTCGACTAGTTCAGTTGTTACGGCAGCTACTGCCTCCACTTTGTGAAGTAATATACGGGCACAATTAGAAATCTGACTTATTCAAGTGCAAGTAGGAAGGGTCCCAAAATGTCCAAGGGGAGACTACTTATCGGAGACTGGCGGCTGGCTCTCGGGATTTCAGAGTGCTGTTGGCATTTTTGCAGCACTTTTCGCATAGTCCATGCAGTCTTTGTTAAGGCTCGAAGAGTAGTATCACCTGAAAGAGCCGTACATATGGCTCCGAGGAACGCACTTTTGTCTCTGGTTAAAATTAATTCCACAACAGTCTATAACGAATTCTTAACAAGAAAAATTGGTCCCTCTAACCATCATCTAAATGTCTAACTTAAATTGGTGATGTGTACTGTTAAACCATCATCTAAATGTCTAACTTAACTTGGTGATGTGTACTGTTAAACCATTAAATGTCTAACACCCTTAACGAATTCTTTCCATTGTTTTGTAGAACACCAACATTGCCACATGGAAATTTACAAGTGGGGGACACATCTGTTGGACACCACTGAATATTATAGACACCTATAGTTTGAGTCTGCACAATCCTAAAGAAATTACCGTATGATCCTGCACCATCATCTCTCCCAGTGATAATAAACCGCCTTCCACTGCTTATATCTTTTTGACCCAACCTCCATTCTGTCGATTGCAGACAGCTTGAGGAAGCTTCGAATGTTATTTTCAAGTCCTTATTTGCCCTTATATCGTCATCATCATGATTGACAACAAAAGGGGTGAACCTCATAATCACGCCGTGTGGCAAGTCAGTGTTTTCAAGACCAACATGTAAAGGGCATGACCCATTTGTGTTGATCAAAGTGGAACGACCTCCATTACCTGTTATAGCTGGTCTTATGAAGTATTCTTCATCCATATCAACTCTGTCGCCACTCGTGTCTAACACAAGTTGGGCTATTGATGTTGTGGCCATGAAAAGGCATACTGCAAGGACGATGATATCGAGGGATCCAGTCATTCTCATTGACATGGTTATTTTATTTATTGTGTAAGGAAAACAATGGTTTTTTTTGATGAGATGATATCCTAGTAGTGAATTGATATGGTGTTGTCAGGAGAAGTATTTATAGGATATATTGATTATGGTGAATATAAGTGTCCAACATAATACTTTTATTAAAACGAATCTTCCCTGGAAGGATATGGAAGAATGCATGGGCATGGGATGATGGTGACTTTTTCAATCGTTTGAATCGTCGACCAATGAAATTGATAAGTGAGGGGATGTTTAAATGTGCATATGGCTCCATAACATAAGACACAAAACCGAACAAAACCTTAGGAAAATAAAAGCAAACAAAACATAACAACATTTGTCCCTTTCACTAATTTCATGTCCATCCTAGTTATCTCTCCTTTGTTTCAAACACTAAAAAAATATTACATTCTAGTGTTAAATAAAATGCATGAAATCAAAATATGGTATCTGAAAGCCCTCGATGATGTTTCATTTAAACTACAATTCATACTTAAAATAGAAAGTTTATATTGTGATGAATATAGTTAGTTGTTTTACGAACAGAGAAGTGAGACTATTCAAACAGTAAAAAAAATTATGCATAGAGAACTTAATTTACACGAGAAAGGCTAAATGCAAAAATAGTTATACCAATGGTATGCAATTTTGCCCCTCGAGACTCTAAAGAAGAATAATCATTTATCAAAAAATAGTCATTAATCATCAAGTCAAAATAAAAATCATTATGCTGTCAATGGTAAGATTTCTCTTTTAGGACTAAAAATCAAAGTAACTATTTATCAAAATATAAAGACTGTCAAACCTCAAGGGGTTGGCCTAGGGAGCATGATAGGATTTGTATTCGGAAGGTTCTGGTTTCAAATCCCCACTAATCCCCTTGTGGTGAGGTAAATGTAATTACTTTCGTAAGTGCTCAATAAGAGCCCGAAGATCTTCCATGCCTTGATCTAGGGCGCCATCCCCTCACCCAAATGGTGAGAAGCTTAAGTTATCTGATTTCATATTCAACTAATGTTTCTTCTTGAGTGTCAAATAAGAACAGGAACAATCAAGCAAATCTCAAGATATGCTTATGAGAAGCATTATATATGAGAAGACTTACAAGAATGTTGTTCACAATGTTTCTAAGGAAGAAACCTTCTTATGGTAAGATAAAAAGATCAAGTCAATATGGTAAACTTGAGAAAGATCATCATGAGAAGCTTCATCTATATCAGTGGCAACATGAGAAGTGTATCTACGAAGGATCAACATAAGAAACACCTTGACAGAACCATAAGAAAGGAGACGAGAAGCATCAAATGAAAAGAGTCAAGTTGACAAGAGACATGACCATCAGAAGGGTCAAGATGAGAAGAGTCAAGTTGATAAGAGTCATGACCATCAGAAGGGTAATGATGAGAAGAGTCAAGTTGAGAAAGGTCATAAAGTCATACTACTAGTATCTTCACTTAAAGCATCAACTTGAGAAGCATCATCTTCAAACATCTGTCAAAAGTTGAGAAGAGTCAAGCAGAGAAGAGTCATTACAACTGGAAACAGTAGTCTTCTGCAGAAAAGCAGAAACACAACTGTATTATGCAGACAGCTTCTTCTAGCGGCTATAAACAGCTATATTACTTTTCCAACGACCCGAGGATATTACACATAATTCCATCTATAAATAAATGCTCCTGATCGCAATTGATCCTCATGAGAGTGAATTGAGTTCTTAACTTCCAACCTTCTCAAGTGTCAAAGTTTTCTCTCATCCATACTCAACTGCTACAACACTGAAGGGATTCAGTTGATCTCTGAGTATGTGTAAAGTCTTGTGTTGTTGTATTTATTGAATACTCCATTTATATCAACCAAGCTCTAGAAATTCCATGAACCGAAACAGTTAAACAACGAACCTGTAGGAAACCTTCTCAAGTGGCATGTGTTGCTGTAGGACTTGAGAAGTGAGTGCTTCTGTGTTAGAAGCAGTCTATTAGATCAGAAGGAGTCTATTTGGGGTTGTCACAGTAGGTAGAGCTGTGTGAAGAAAACTACCAAGAGTTCTTTTCAACCTAGGGAGGTGTAAAAGTTCTAAACAATTTTGGAGAATAGTGGAAATACTCACATGGAAGTGAGGAGTGGATGTAGCCCAGGGTTTTCGGTGAACCACTAGAAATCATTGTGTTATTTACTGCTTTCAAGCTCTCAGTTTACACTGCATGAGAAAACTCTCCATCAGAAGATTTGTGAAAACTGAGAAGGGTGCATTCTGACCCTTCTCTGCTAATAAATGCTTCAAAGTAAAACCCAGTTTTCAACCATTCTCAACACTCCACTACATTCATAGTAGCTTACAAAGTCTTTTGAAAACTTGCATCAAAAAGTATTATAATAATATCACTGGTCTAGCTACCTCTTAACATTCTAACGGTTTTACCTTGAGAAAAGTCAAGTATTGAAGGCATAACTTTCTGATCCTTGTCAACTCCATTTTATAGTTGAGAAGACAGATCCAAACCTTCTCTGCTCTCCATATATATTAAGAAGATTGTTTTGACACACCCTTCTCACTACAAACCACTCACTATCTTAATATTAAAACACACTTGTGAAGAATGTTTTGCTGCTTTAGGTGAATTTAAAAAGGGTCACAATTCCAACCCCCCTTCCTTGTGACATTTATTGACTTCAATTGGTTTCAGAGCTCGGCCTCTGGGTTGAGCACACTCAACAGTGTGAGAGGAAAAGATCTTGGAAGAAGTCGTGGCCAAACCAAATTCTGTTGCCTTCCTACCAGAAGGTGCTTTATCAAACAGGCCACCTGGATTCAATGGTGAACACTATTACCACTGGAAAAGTCAAAGGAAACTATTCCTTGAATCTCAAGACACAGACATGTGGGACATTATTGAAAATGGTCCATATGTTCCAACCATAGCAAGTCCTGTACCAAATAGTCGTACTCCAAAACAAAAGGCTGATTGGACTACTGATGAGATGCATCGTGTACTACAAAATGGTAAAGCCTAGTATTACTTAACTTGTGCTTTGGGAAGAGCAGAATATGACAAGATAGTGGGAAAAGAGACTGCAAACAAAATATGGGATACGTTAAAAACTGCTCATGAAGGAACTGATCAGATTAAAGAAGCAAAGAAAGGAATGCTCATCCATGAATTTGAAATGATCAACATGACAGAAGAAGAGATCATTGATGAAATGTTCAGCAGATTCACCTCAATCATCAATGCGTTAAGTGCTCTGGAAAAAATCTATCTAAACGCTGAGAAGGTTAACAAGCTTCTCAAGTGTCTTCCACTAGCTTGGAGACCAAAGAAAACTGCTATAGAAGAAGCAAAGGATCTGTCATCATTATAAATTGACCATCTGCTGGGTTCACTAAAAATCCATGAATAAGAACTTATGGAGGAACTACACCTAAAGAGGAAGACAGTTGCTCTAAAAGCTTCTCAGAAAGAAGACAACTCTTCTTCTCAAAAAGGAAAGTAACTGGCACTTAAATCTTCTCAAGTAGATGAGGAAGAGAAAGAAACTGATGATGATACAGAAGGAGAAGAACTAGCCTTGATCTCTAAGAGAATCAGCAGATTGCTTAACAACAAAAGAAGAGGAAAACCTCAATTCAGAAGAGACACATTTAAAGGAGAAGGAAGCAAATAAAGAATTACCTATTATGAATGCAAGATGCCTAGACATATGAAGTAGGATTGTCCTCTTTTAAATAAGAAGAGTCCCATAAGATTCTCACCAAAGAAGAAAGCTTTATTGGCCACCTAGGATGATTCAAAAGAATCATCAAGTGAGCATGAAGAGGAAACAGCAAACCTACGTCTCATGGAAGGAACTGAACAAGAAGAGGTATATGATTCTGAACTCCCTAAATGTGAATTTTGCAAAGAAGTAGGATCCTCCTTTGATAGCTTGTTTTATGATTCAAACATCCTGTTCGATCGGGACTGGGCCAAACTCTACAAGACTTGGGCCTGGCCCAAACCCGCACTTACGGAGGATCACAATAGGGGCTCCATCGACAAGTGTCTACATCCAATGGCCACAGATCAGCCACTTGGTTCCAACGGCTCAGTAACGGCAACACGTCTATAAATAGACGTGCGACCCCTCATCGCCAGATACGTTCTGACTCCACTCTTACCTCTCCACTTCCCTTGCTGACTTAGGCATCAAAGTTCTTGAAGGTACCCCACACCCGAGGCACGGGAGTGGCCTATCTCGGACCATCCGGAGTAAATCTTCAAACTTCAGGAAGCACGACAAGTTGTACCCCGAACCTGACGTCCATGTACCCAACATTGGGGACCACAGTGGGAGCTTTCGCTCCAACATTGTCATACCTCCCGGGATCGATCTTCGGTTGTTATGGAGAGTTCGGGTGGTTCGTCCGTTTCGGCATCAGAATCAAAGAATACATTGAAACGCAAGTGGAGAGAAATTGCCAGTTTAACGTCGAACATCAACCCTGCTCAGGCGCCATCAAGAAGGCCCCTTTCCTTTTGTGACGAGGACTACTTCATTGGCGAACCGAACGAACGTATCCATTCCTGGAGGCGAACCAGCTCGACCCATGGGCCTTCTCGATGTCATGGTGACCTATGGGCAGAAGAGGCATGCTCGAACCATCAGGACAACCGTTTTAGTCACGCCGCTGATTACTCCGTATCACTGCATCGTAGGCAGACCTACTCTTGCCAAACTCGGTGTTGTCGCCTCCCCAGTACATCTGAAGATGAAGTTTCACTCACTAGCAGGTAAGGTCATCACTCTCTCGGCCGACCTCGACCGAGCAGAAAGGTGCCAGTATCTCACCCTCAAGGGCATCCGACGTCAACTCCAGGAGATCCCCGAGTTACCGCCCTCCGCAGCAGAGGAAAACCTCACCGAGGTCAACGACCCAGACAGTTCCGAGGAAGAAGACGACGACAAACTGGCAGGGAACTCAAGAAAAGGATTAAACGTCCCAAACCCCAAGATGAATTCCTTGAAATTCCATTGGGCAACGACCCTGTAAAGACTGTGAAAGTGGGGGCAGAGCTCATCGAGGCAGTAAGGGAGAGCCTAATCGCTTATTTACGGTGCAACGCTGATTTATTCGCGTGGTCTACCTCATAGATGAAGGGGATCCCGCTCGAGGTAGCTTGCCACCACTTGGCGGTCAGTCTCGACGCCTAATATGTGGCTCAACAGCGAGGAGCACAAAGCAACGAGAAAGCCGAGGCCGCTGCTAAGGTTGTAACCGACCTTTTATCCACAGGCTTCATAAAGGAAGTAAAGTACACCACTTGGTTGTCCAATGTCGTCATGCTTAAGAAGAGCAACGGTAAGTGGAGGATGTGTGTAGAGTACACTGACCTCAACAAGGAGCGCCGCAAAGACGTTTTCCCCATTCCGAGCATTGACAAGCTTGTTGACAATGCATCCGGCTTCTGCCTCCTGTCTTTCTTGGACGTCTACTCCGGCTATAATCAAATTGCGATGAATCCTCCAGACTAGGAGAAAACGGCTTATATGACGAATCGAGGCAACTACTTTTACAGGATCATGCCCTTTGGTCTCAAAAATGTTGGGGCGACCTACCAGCGCATGATGAACAAAGTCTTTCATAACCAGATCAGCAAAGTCGTGGAAGTATACCTCGATGATATGATTGTCAAAAGTAAGGCGGGTGAGAAGCACCGGGCCGACCTGGAGGAGATCTTCGCCGAGGCCAGGAAAAACAACCTCAGGTTCAACCCAGAGAAATGCACCTTTGGCGTCAGGGCGGGGAAATTCATTGGTTTTTGTTTAACCGAAAGGGGAATTGAGGCCAATCCTGACAAATGCAGAGCCGTGACAGACATGCGTTCCCCAACAACCAAGAAAGAAGTACAGAAACTGACTGGCATGATTGCCGCCCTCTCCAAGTTCGTCTCCAGGGCGGCCAATCGGTCCCTCCCCTTCTTCAAGGTCCTGAAGAAAGGTGTTGAATTCAAATGGACGCTGGAGTGCGAGAATGCCCTCACCGAGCTCAAACAAATACTTTCGGAACCCCCGATACTATTGAAACTGGTGGAGGGAGAGACACTTTACCTATACCTTGCCGTAACCCAAGAAATAGTCAGCGCAGTCCTGATCCGAGAAACAGAAGAAGGACACTGTCAGGTGTACTTCGTGAGCAAAGTATTACAAGGAGCCGAGTCCAGGTATCAAAAGACAGAAAAGGTGGCACTGGCCCTGGTCGTGGCCGCAAGAAGGCTAAGGCCGTACTTCATGGCGCACCAAATTGTTGTCAGAACGGACCAACCAATCTGCCAAGTCGTACATCGACCCGACCTCGCGGGGCGAATCATCAAGTGGGCTGTTGAATTGTCCGAGTTTGGGATCAAATATGAGGCCAGATCCGCCCTCAAGGCTCAGGTCCTGGTCAATTTCGTCGCAGAAATGAGACCGACACCCTCCGACTCGGGCCCTTTACAATGGAAACTTCTTGTCAATGGTTCCTCGAATTCGAAAGGTAGTGGGGACAGACTCATCCTGGAGAACTCCGAAGAACTTATGGTCGAGGTCTCCCTCAGTTTTGTTTTCACAACCTTAAACAACCAAGCTGAGTATGAACCATGCATAGCCTGATTGAGACTAGCCTCGGACTTTGGAGCTAAGGTCATCGAGCTGAACACTGATTCGCTACTGGTAGTTTCCCAGGTCAAAAAGGATTTCGGGACTAACGACCCCATCCTGTAGCGATACTTGGCACGGGTGCGGGAGCTACCTCTTCCAGTTTAAGCAGGTGGAATTGAAACACGTACCCCAGGCCGAGAACGCCCGAGCAGACATCCTAGCCAAGTTGGCCAGCACGAAACCAACAGGCAACCTGCGAAGCATCATTTAAGAAAACCTAACAAGACCGAGCGTTGATCTATCTCCGACCTCAATGCCGGACGTCAATGTCGTAAAGGAAGGCAAAGGTTGGATACGGCCCATCAAGGATTACATTGAACACATCATTGAGCCAGCCGACCCCAAAGAAGCCACTACAGTCCGGCGAAGGGCCACGTCCTACTCCATAGTCGATGGGAAACTCTCTCTGTGAGGCTTCTCCTCTCCCCTGTTGAAATTCGTCGAGGGGGAATTCACGAGGGAATTTGCGAACAGCACCTACGGGCTCGGGCCCTGGCAAAGAAGGCCCTCAGGGTAGGCTACTACTGGCCAACCATAAGGAAGGATGCCCTCGATATTGTCAGAAGCTGTGACACGTGCCAGCGGTGTGCCGACGTCCATAACGCCCCTCCGACCGTGCTTTCTTCGTTGTCGGCATCCTGGTTGTTCAGATAGTGGGGAATTGACCTGCTTGGCCTTTTTTTACCTTCCCGAGGCGGGGTCAAGTACCTCATCGTCGCCGTCGACTACCTCACAAAATGGATCAAAGCGACCGCTCGCCAAGATAACTGCCAATAACTGCATCAAGTTTGTGAAAGTTGATGACATACCTGAACATCAAGAAACTCTTCACTTCTGTCAAGCACCCCCAAACCAACGGGCAAGTTGAGTCGGCAAATAGGGTCCTGCTCAAAGGATTGAAGAAAAGGTTGAAAGGAGCAAAAGGGGCGTGGCACGATGAACTACCGTACGTCCTCTGGACATATCGAACGACACTGCATTCCAAGACCAACGAGACACCTTTTAGACTAACATACGGCATCGAGGCCGTCATCCCCATGGAGGTTGGGGAATCTACTTGGAGGACCCTGTACCCTCTCTACAGGGAGGCAAATGCTCAGGCAACGAGGGAGGAGCTCGACCTCGTACAAGAAGTTCGGGATTAGGCACAGCTAGCTTAAGCCGTTGTCAAAGCCTGGATTGCCAGACGATACAACCAGAAGGTCATCACCGGTGACTTCAATATCGGCGACCTAGTTCTCAGACGTGCCGATGTAGGCAAGTAAAATGCTCGTGAAGGAAAACTCGCACCCAATTGGGAGGGGCCTTACCGAGTCACAGGGAAGACGGGAAAGGGAAATTACTACTTGGAAACTCTCTCCAAGGAGCCAATACCCCAGACATGGAATGCGACCAAGCTCAGGATGTAATACAGTTAGTCAAATAAAATCAATTGTAATCGAATTGGACCAATGGTGTCCCCGAATAAAATCCTTTCTACTACCTTGATTTTCTCCCTAACTTACAGGACTCGCGGCAACATTAGCTCCCGGATCAACACAATGCCCCTTTCACTCGAGTCCAACCCGAGCTGGCCACTCGGTGGACAATCGTATGAGTCGAGGCCATAAAAAGGCAGCAACAATGTCCTCCTCGACTTCGAGCATAAATGCTCATTCATGGGGAGCGCAACGGTCCACATCAACCCTGACACTGCTCCTCGCGAGCCAGCCTCCTCTCTGGCTTGGCTTAAATGCTGAGACAAAGACCAGAGGATGAAGTCCCAAGCGACTTCGCCCCCAGCTTCTTGAAGCACCTGCCTTCTCCTGAACTTCGAGCTTCAATGTTCAATTCAGGACCGAGGAAGAAGTCCACAGCGGCTTCAAACCCTCCTGACTCCGAGCTTAAATGCTCAATCAGGACACAATTGACTCTGACCTTAAATGCTCAGTCAAGATCTACTTGATTCCGAGTTTAAATGCTCTGTCAAGCTTTTGCAGGAAGAATTATGACAACTCGAGGTCGTCACCCAGTCCCAACTTTGACGGATACCAAGGGCTTCACCTCTCCACACCCAAGACGGGGGAGTGAGGTAACTAGTTAACTCTTCAAACCAAGGTCAACCACAGCCGCTCGACCTCGACTTGGGGGGACACTGTTCTAGACTGGGCCAAACCCCGTGAGACTTGGGCTTGGCCCAAATCCGCACTTACGAAGGATCACAACAGGGGCTCCATCGACAAGTGTCTTCTTCCAATGGCCACAGATCAGCCGCTTGGATCCAACGGCTCAGCAACGGTGCCACGTCTATAAATAGAGGTGCGGCCCCTCATTGTCAGGTACGTTCCCATTCCATCCTTACCTCTCACTACAAAAAACCGGGTAATTTCTGGCGGTTTTATTAAGGCGTTAATTATAAACGCCATTATATACCGTAAAAAGTGGCAGTTCCTTGAACCGCCTTAATAAGAATGAAAATATTGGTGGTTTGAACTGCCAGAATTTACCTCCTTCTTTTACTGATTAACGCGCGCTATCTTTTGGTCTCCGCGCTTGATATTTCACTCTAGAGCTTTTTTTTCACACCGTATCCACTCTCCCTCCTTTTTTTCATTCTCCCTCTCTGCGCTCTCTTCTCCGTATCCACACTCTCCCGCTCTGCGCTCTTTTCATTCTCCATATCCATCATCTCCGTTAATCTCTGCGCTCTCTTCATTCTCCGTATCCACACTCTCCCTTTCTGCGCCCTGTTGACGGCTCCACTCTCCATCTCCGTTAATCTCTGGTGACAGCGCTGTTGAAGAAGATGGCTCCATCTCTGCTGACGGCGCCCTGTTGAAGAAGATGGCTCCATCTCTGCTGATGGCGCCCTGTTGAAGACCATCTCTGCGAAGTTTCTTGACGGCTCCATCCTCTGTGCAATATTGTGAGTTTGGGTTCTGAATCCCAAATTGGTTCTCCATTGTTGAATGTTTAATTGAATCCTTAATATAACAATGTTGATAGTTTAATTGAATCCCTAATTGAACCCCTAATTGAATCCCTAATTCTTATGTTCATTCTTAGGTTTTATCTTGTGAGCATTTTCTTGATGGCTCCCTCTCTCCATCACGTTCAGCTTTTGTGTGTTAATATTTTTAGGATTTTGTTTATCTTTCGTTTAGGTGAGTGACATTGAAAAACCCGTCGCCACTGAAGTGTTTACTCGCTGGATTCTCACCAGCTTGTTTATTTGTGGTGCTTGATTTCATCCTTCATTCAGCTCAAGCTACTTTTTTGATTTTCCCCTCTATTTTCTGAAACACTATTTTAGAGTTTAATTTTCTGGTTTAATTTGTTGCTGATTTAATTTCCTCCCATTCTTTTTTAGGGATTGTACTTTGAATTGTATGTATTAATTTTTTGCTGGTTTGATTTTGGGGCTTGCTGCATGTTTAATTTTCTTGATGTTGTTGTATTGTCTTAGCACCTTCCTTCGATGTTGTTGTATTGTCAAAGTTACTTGAACAAAATCAGAGGGTGAAAGCCATTTTGGTTTATGAACAGAGAGAAGTGTTTGGTTTTGTTGCAGGACATTTGAGCTTCTCTTTCTTTCTTTCTTTCTTTACTTCAACCATGAATTTTGTTCCAGCTGGGCTATTGATGAAAGAGAGAAAAGAGTGGTGTAGATGGAATGGAAAGGATGCATGTAGTTTACATCTTTCTTCTTTTATTATATTTGCCATTTCCTAGCTGTTATTTCCCTTTGGTGTATTGAAATTGAATTGATTGTTCACCTATGAAAAGATTCTTATAAGTTTATAAATGTTATGGAGAAGATGAGTTGAACAATAGAGCTTTTGAAAGAAATTATAAGATGCAGAAGCTAATGTCTTCTTCTGGTTGAGGTTTCAGATTTAGTCAAGGATTCTCATTCGGTTGGCTCTTGAGTTGATGTTCTTGTTTTTGAAGCAACTTGATCAAGAATTGGAAAGTTCTTCGAAACTAAATTTGTATTTACACCTAAGCATCACATATTTTAAGTGCATATTTATTTTTTCTAACAAATTGTCTTCAACATGGTAGGTAAGAAGGAACACTTTGGAACTCAACTTTAAATTAGATATCTATTGATTTTGTTGGCAAAGAACTACCAAAGTAAGTTCTTATTATACCATTTTATTTCTACTATATGATATAATGTTATCTCCTCATGTATGCCTACCGCGAAACACTCATTATGCAATACCGCGAAACACTATATCTTTCCTTTAGTAGTCATGTCAATTGATAAGTCATGGATTCGCAAACCGCGAAATACTATTAAATATAGAGTTGGATTAAATGTATTTTTGGATTTTGCATTTCAACATAAGTCTATTGATGGTGGTATCATTAAGTGTCCGTGTTCAAAATGTGGTTTCACGAAATGGAAAAAAAGGGGTGTAGTTCATGAACATCTAACTCGTAGAAAATAGTGATGTTTGTGAATAAAGACTATAGTGTTGTTGTCCATATGGAGCCAAGAGACTTGTATGATATGGGAGACCAAGAAAATAATGATGTTTGTGAGAATGATCCATACCCAGAACAAAACTTGAATCAATTTTTCGTAGACACTGATGATTTTCCATTGATCGGAGAAGACGCAGATGATAAATTATTAACCTCAGATAATGCCAATGATGAAGTCGAAGAAAATGAGCATATGTCAGAATAGAGTTACAATTTGGTGCCTTTAGTATAGGATTTTTTATGACATTAATTACCATATGTTCAGTTATGACATTATTTAGTATGACATTGTGTATTCAATTTGCATGGATTTTTTACGACATTATTACCATATGTCCAGTTATTTAGTATGTTATTTTGATTTTGATGAAAACTCCACTGGAGTGTTGGTGTCACAGCTCTCAATACACACAATCAGTGTGTCCTTTGCATTTAGTTAGAAACTAACCCTTGTTGCAGCTGATGTAACTCCTTTAACATGATCATTTAGTCATTAATGTAGTTTATTGTTAATCGATTCTTTGATCTTTATGCGCAGATATGACAAAGCCAAGGAGAATTCGGAATTTCCGCAAAATAGTTGGCAGGAGCTCCACACATCAAGAACCATCCTCCTTGGACACATCTGGATAGCCTAGTTTGATTCCCAATGATCCAGATTTTAGTCCACCTGCTGTTGGTAATGTGGTTTCTCAGCCTAAACGACATTCCACTCATTACTGGTTTGTAGATGCTATAGGTAAAATACGTAAATAAATCTAATTTGGTCAGTTACTTTTATTTTCTTATTTATATCTAGTACTTATTATAATGTTGGTATGTGATGGATGAACGTGGTACTACTCATAAAGAGAAGGTGACAGTGAAGGGTATACATGACTTGGCAGATGGTCTACTTGTTGTGGTGGAAATTGATGATTGTTTTGAACCTATTGGAGAAGCTGCTGGATTACTCTCTGGAGTATGTGGACAATCAGTAAACGATACTACTGCATTTCCTATAAGTTATGAAAAGTTGTCTAATATGTCAAACGACACTTTTTATTTTAAGACTCGATTTTTCTTTCAAGGACATTCACATGGATCTTGCAAAAAGATCTGTTGAGTGTTCAATTGGAAAAAAGTGGAAGGAGAACAGGCTTAAGCTTTGGAATGAATTCTATGACCCGACTCTTAGTAAAGAAGATATCATCCAGAATGTTCCTGAAGGTGTCAGCATGGACCAATGGGCATCATTTGTTACATATCGCTTAAAACCAGCGACAATGGTAAATACTTCATACATATTGTTGAATTATTCATTTATAATTCATTATTAATTTTAGAATTAACAAACTAAGCCACTTTGGTTATAGGAGCTTTGCAAGAGGAATCGAGAGATAAGGGGAAAACAAACTCTTCCTCATACTTGTGGTGCCAAGACTATAACAAGAAGAAGGCATGAAGTGGTAGTTTAAAATTACTCATATCAAATTAGTTGTTTACATAATGATAACTTTATTGTTTCTGAATTATATTTTTGGCTATAAAAATTAGAAAATCAAGACCGGCAAGAATTTGGGTTGAGGCCCAATGTGGAATCTGACTCACAAGAAAAACGATGGGAGCTATGTGAATGACAAAGCAATGGAGATAGGGGTAAATTATTTATCTTTCTCCTTATCATTCCTATTTAATTAGTGTTTATTGTTTTGAAATTAAAGAAGACTCAGTTTTTCTTGGTCTTGTGTGCAGGAGAAAATTGATAACCATGTTAGTCAAAATTTAGAAGCTTCTTACGAGATTTCTCCAAACGATCCTGTCGGTGTACTATTTGGCCCAGAACATCCTAGACGTGTTCGAGTATTAGGCCTAGGAGCAGTACCTACCCTTATATTTAAGGATACTACCACGCGACTTAGTGGCATGGACTTTGCATCATCAAGCAATGCTCCATCTTATGAAGAGTTACAAAAGAAGGTGGAAAGTATGGAATTTGAATTGAAAGAGGTAGCAATTGTGAAATCTCAAATGAAAGCACTGGCTGCATATTGTACTGCACAGTTTGGAGGAAAAATACATGATGACTTAGTTGGCTTGTTTGCTAGTTCATCACAACAGGTATATCACTAAATGAGTATCCAGCTTTAATTCTTGTAGCAATTTTTTTGCCCTTCCAAATTCAGTTTGCTGTTGTGCTTCTGCTCTTTCCAAATGACTTAGTTGGCTTTAATTTAAATTCAGTTTGCTGCTGTGATCTGCCCCTATTTTAGTTTAAATATTGTTCTATGATTCATCCTATATTTGTGTATGAAACTGATGATGGAAGTGAGAGTTCATCACCAACTAATAGATGTTACAAAATATTTTGTTTTGTAGGAAATTGATGATGGAAGTGAGAGTTCATCACCAAGTAATGTTAGAATATCATCACATGGAAGCAATGGAAATTAGCGGATCTCTCAAGTGATTCTCGCCCTCTCAATGACATGACTTATTTTGGATATATATCAAACTTTGACATAAGATGTAACTTTTGAATTATTAAACACGTGTTTGTACTTATTACATCGACTATATGTCTTATTTAAGACATCTATCAAACTGACTTATTATGTAACTTTTGAAATGTTAAACATGTGTGTTTGTGTTACTTATATTGACTATCAAGTTTAATTATTATGAGTAATTTCATCTTATTAAGTGTGATATTAGTTTATAGGTATTATATCTATATCTTAGTGAATGGTAATTGTAGTTGCAACTAATAACAGGGCCTCCATGAGGATCAAACACATGTATAATAAAAGGACCAAAAAATAATGAAAAGTAATTTTGTCAAAAAAATAATTAAATGTAATTGTTAAAAAATGTAACTAATGGCGGTTAAAACTGCCAATTTTTGCATCCACTTTCATAGAAACCTGTATATTAAAAATGCCACTATTTTCACCTATTTTGGCGGTTTAAACCGACGGTATTTGCAGAAAATTATCAGACTTTGCTAGTAAATTATGGCAGTTTAAACCGCCACTTTTTGCAAATAGAAAACCGCCATTTTATACACGGAAGATTCTGGCGGCTTCATTGTGACTGCCACTTATTGCCGAGTGCCGACCGTGATTCTGGCGCTTGAAGATACTTCCGCTGTCGAATAAACCGCCACAATTTTCTCGTTTTTTTGTAGTGTGTCCACTTCCCTTGCTGACTTAGGCATCAGACTGTTTGCAGGTACCCCACACCCAAGGCGTGGGAGCGGCCTATCTCGGATCATCCGAACTCAATCTTCAAACTCCATGAAGCACAACAAGTTGTACGCCGGACCCGACGTCCAGGTACCGAATATATCTTTTACAAGATCAGTTAATGTCATCGAATATTTGGCACTGAAAAACAGGCATACCCTTCCATGTGTTGGAAAAAATTGGACTGTGTTGTCCCGCTTTCACTTTTCAGTACCCCGAAACTTTCTTGTATTCTTACAACGTGAACAAATTTGGATACATTGTCATGAGTTATCTTTTGGATTCTGGTATTAAGTGGAATCCAACATCTGTTGTTAAATTGAGCAACTAGTGACATTAGTGTTCATTGTTCGAAATGATTTTTGTTATTTGTATTTTGGAAAATGATGTTTTGATATGAAGAGCTTAGATATTGAAAAATGTTTTGTATTTTTATCCCAAGAAAATACTCTTAATTGTTGTATGAAATAGAACGATTTTTTTTCTTTATAAATTTCGGGTTCTAGAGACGCGCAGTATAGTAATTCAGTCTATAATCAGACACAGAATTTAAAGACCAAAATGTATGTTAGGCCTCACTCAATTTTAGAGACGGATATTGTTGTTACTGATGTTTTCCTTTGCAGGTTCAAGTGTTGTTGACCTCGAAGGTCAGTGATTTTATCATTGACTTCAACTAGCATCTCCTTGCGGAGCTTCGACTTTGGTGCCCATCTATTTATGAAGAAATTATCTAGTCTCCCTATGCCTCGCTTTGCAATAGGAGATACTTTAGCTTGGTACTATTCTTCTTCTTGTTTGTTATCTTCTAAAGACGCTTACGAGTTTCTTAATACTATACATGTGGTTTTGTCTTGGGCTAAGGAAATCTAGCGATCGTCTGTTCCTCCTTCAAACTGGTTTCTTTTCTAGAGAGCTGCCAATGACCGCTTGCCTACAAATGATAACCTCAAAAAGCGGGGTTGCACTATGGTATCCATTTGTTGCCACTGTGGTAAGAATGATGAAACTACCAGTCATTTGTTTCTTAGCTGACCTTTTGCTCAAAAATGTTGACACTGGCTCCAGTCTTCTATAAATTGTTTTAATGATACTTCTAGTATTTTATCTCTTCGTTTATGTTGAATGGATCTTGGAGTGATCAACTTTCGGATGTCTTAGTTGCTGAGTTATTCATGTTCTATCCAGCATTTGGTTGAGCAGAAAGAAATTACGCTTTGATAGTACAGTTATTCCTCTTCAATCTCTTCTTCTTCAGATCATGACCTCCACTTCTCTCTCGGGTTCCTCCTAGCATGGCCACATGCAAATCACTTGGGCCGAGCTCTCTATTTTCAAATCTTTTCGCTTCAAAGGCAACCCTAGGAAAGCTCAAGATATTATTCAAGTTGATTGAAAAGCCCACTTTTATGGTTGGTTCAAATGTAATACCGATGGTGCTTCTAAAGGCTTTCCTGGGCCTTCTTCTTGTGGTGGAATTTGTTGCGACTATAGGGCCTCTACTGTTAGTTGTTTCGCGTCTTTTCTAGGCAATGGCAATGCCCTTGATTCTGAGCTTTTTGGGCAGCCATGATAGCTGTTGAGATTGCTTATGATAAGGGTTGGCGTAAAATCTGACAAGAATGTGATTCCTCTATTGTTGTTGCTCCTTTTAAGAACTCTGGCATTGTCCCCTTGAGATTGAGAAACCTTTGGGGCAACACCTTGAAGCTTTGTTTGGGTGAGTTTTATTGTCTCTCATATTTTTAAGGAAGAAAATAGTTGTGCTGAAAAATTAATTGCTTTTGGTCTAGTTAGTAGAACTTATACTTGTTGGAGTTTTCCTCTCAGCTTCATCTTAGATGATTTATCCTTGCTGTAGTGCTGCTTCTTTTGGTTGTTTTTTTCCCGACAAGGGTTTTGGCATAGTTCCCCTTGGTCTTGCTTGTACTTCTTTTTATTTTTTTTAATTCAATAGAGTGCTCTTTTTCTTTCTGATGATTTATCCCTGAGAAGGGTTTGCATCAGAAGGTTATAGCGAGGCTCTTTAAAAAATAAGTAAATAATTTTGGGTAAAAATATTTAAATTAGAAGATTTCAAATTGAAAGGTTGAAGTTTTGAGAAATAATTAGAAAAAAAAAGTTTTATTGAAAGGATCTTCTTTTCCTTTGAAACCCGAAATGGATTTGTTTAGTATTTTTAACACATCTCTTAAAATATTTGTTAATCTGAGTTGATTCCTTATTTCCAAAAAACTAGTCTCAATTCCCTCTTGTTTAGGCACTAATTTTGTTAAATTTTGTTGAGTATTTATAATTTAAATTGCACCATAAGTTTAAAAAACAATTGGATGTCAATTTTGGATACCCGAAGCTTATTTTAATAAGCTGTACGTTTTGGCTTGATGGATGTCAAAATAAAAATCCAATTTTAAAACTAATAATCCTAACTGATATGAATCAAGTGTGATTTGATGACACATGATAGGATCTAGAATAGATTAAGAAGGATAGGATCTAGAAAATTAACAATTCAATAATTCTCACACAAGATTAAGAACAAATGTTCTTGACAAATCATGGAAGATGAAGAACAAATAACACAAAACACAAGGAACTTCCACGAAGAGTAGAAGAAATATAAAAAATGGAAGAGACTAGAGATGGATGTGGAGACGAATGATCGCCACACCTTCTTGGAAGATGATAAGATCAACTAACCTTGGACGCTCCTAGCCCCAAGGTTGTGAGCAAGGTCCTCTCCTTCAAGAACCCTGGAGAACCTCATGATGAATCTTACTCTCTCATATGCATGTACTCGTCACTTCTCACCTCTCACTAGGTTTCTCTCTAGGCTTTCAACTTTGCAGAAATGAAGAAATGAAATTAGTCATCAAGCATTCGAAGAATTACACATGAAGGTAGGGTATTTATATTGTGGTCTCTATTGATCCTAAGTCTACAACACAAACCCAATTTGCACACAACCAAAGACCCATGGCCATAATCTCCTTAAACAAAGCCCAAAGTGGCCCACAATTAAAATTTCTTACAAGTATACAATTATTAAAAGAAAACAAAGTATAGGAAACACTTAATCCAAGCTCCAAGTGGGCTCCCTCTTGAATTTCACTTGTCCTCAAGTGAACTCCTTCTATTGGAAACCTACATCAAGCATAGACAAAATCTCTTGTTTTGAAAAACACAAACAACTACACAAATGCATTAATTGCTTAGGCTCCACCGGGATCAAAAGGAAAGTGAGTGACCCTAAATAATAGCCTAAGTATACAAAATCTAAGCACAAATTGTAGCAAAATGCAAAATATGGTAAACTTCTAAGTGAAAGAAAAAAGCCTAGGGGAAGGAATGAAGATGAGAGGTAGAAGATGATACATTTGCAACTTCATAACAGGAGACACATTCTACATTACCTTGGCCTTACCATTTAATTGTTTGTCGTTGGAAGTACCACCAAGGCCCTTGACATTCCTACAATAAAGAGGCTTAGGAAACACCTTTATAGGTGTTTTAAACAAGGAATGAACAAAACTACGTGCAAGGAAATAGATAGTGATATTTTTATATGATATTTCATGCAAAGGTTTCCTAAGGCAAATACATTCTTTCGTCTTAGTATCCTTGTTAGGCACTACAATCAAATTTTTCATCTTCTTTGCGTCATTTTCCTCAAGCTTTTGGTTTTTTAATTATTTGTGAGTGTTATAATCAAAACTAGGGATGCCTACCACAACTACACTTTGGCCTTCCAACTTGAGGTTGACCTTTCTTTATTTTTAATCCCCCTCAATTTTATTTTTCAATATGGTCTGGTCTTTCAAAACTTCTTGAGGACTAAGGGGAGAAAGAATAATTTTCAAATTGTTATGCATAAAGGAGTATTTGTTAGTGAATCCATCATAGATGACTTTTGTATCAATTTTTCATGGCCTTTCTAAAGTTAGGTGGCCAGCCTCCACAGGGACAACATCACATAAGACATTGTCTTTGTACCTATGAATGGAAAAACTAAGAGGTAGGCACCCCTAGCAAAATGCAAAACATGGTAAACTTCCAAGTGAAAGAAAAAGGCCTAGGGAAAGGAATGGAGACAAGAGGTAGAAGATGATACCTTTGCAACTTCATAACATGAGACAAATTCTCCATTACCTTGGCCTTACCATTTAATTGTTTGTCATTAGAAGTACCACCAAGGTCCTTGTCATTCCCACAAGAAAGTGGCTTAGGCAACAACTTCATAGGTGTTTTAAACAAGGAATGAACAAAGGTTTGTGAGGATTTTTTAGGAATAAGTTAGGTTTGACAACCAATAGACTTTGCTCATCTCACCAGCACGGGTTAGTGGGGGTACATCTTTCGTCGCTCCGCTTTCAACGGGGTCTTTTGTTTCTTGACCTTAACCGCACCAACGTAGTATGTCTATGTGCATTGAATACTTGCACTCCTAGCAAGTATCCTTCACCTCGTCCACATCCTTCGCTAGCCATGTCTCGCTTTCGGCCTTCGGCCATTGGTGCCTCACCCGAGTCAGTCTGTGGTCAAGGTACTCTCCAAAAGAGTCTTGCAGTACCTTAGTGCCTTCATTTCCATTCCTTCGGGGCCTCAAAATATCTTCGTCTTCCCCTTCAATCTGAGCCTTCCCCATGGTATAGAAAGCATTTCCTATGGTCGCCTTAGTCCCATTTCCTCCTTATCCCTTTCTCTCTCCCCTCGACTAACAAATTGATTTATTTTGCGTGTTAAAAATTACTATTATTATTATTACTATTATTATCATTGTTGTTGTTTTTTGTTGTAAATGCGCTCATACAAAATTTAAGACTTGATTATTAATATTGTTGTTATTATCGAATATTTATAAACTTGGTCAACTGCATTTGTGCAATTATCTCAAAATTTTGAGCATTAGATGAGCAGTTTTCAAGTTTCACATCTCTGTTTGATAGTTTTAATGTTAAATTCTAGTGTATGGTCGATGATAACAAGTATCAGTCTTATTTTAAACACGTTTTAACTAGTCGATGTTGCGTTTGTTGTCGTCGCCAGTCTTCAAACCCAAGAACCGATAGGTTTATATTCTAATAGTGTGGTTGGTCGACACCACTCAAGAAACCTAATAAATAGGATAAGTGTGTGTTGCAACACACTACTAAATTGGTCTTTTGTCGGGTTTCTTTCAAGATAAACCCATGAAGTAGGATTGAAGGAATGAACAAGTTGTATACTATACGTGTATTTCCGAGTAGATTCTAAAAGTATTGATCTATCTTTTAGGTGCTCAATTAATAATTCCCCCTATCTCTCAATGTATAATTAAAACAAGCCAAAATTAAAAAGTAAACAAATTCATGTTTTAGAACTTCTATAAGCCCATACTTCTTGGGTTTGTCCTGGAAGAGACGCAACTAAGGATCAACTTGGTGTGGTGTCGAGAAATTACACTATCGACCTAGGTTAGTATATATTTTTCATATGTATTTCTATTGCATAGCTTTATAATGTGGAATGATATTGTTACGATCAGTTTCCTTGGTTGGGAAAAGGACCGAACACAATTTTCTCTGTATTCTGTGTGCAATTACTTAGAACAAGTATTGAGTGTAGAGAAATGAAACCTGGATCTATTTATTGGCCTCTCAATGGTGTATTTAGATTACAAGGGGTATTAAATGGCAATAACTACAATTAATGGTCGAGTTGTCCGTACAGACTAGATGGAGGGAAATCAGAGATATTTCCCTCTGATTTCCTATGACCACACTTTATTCCTTTTTGGGAGAGGTAGAGACGAGATATTTTGGAGTTGATTGTTTGTCATCAGGGGAGTCCTATAGCTGAGCAAATGTGTATACCGGTTGGTCCGGTTGGGAACTAAGTCGTTCGAGCGACAAGCGCGAAGTCGTTTAAAGCAAGTGGAGCTCGGCTGTATTGTAGCTCTTCAGCTGTTGAATCAGAATCTTCAGCTTCTCAGCCCTTCGGTCTGTGCTAGAGGACTCGGAACGTTTGGTCCCTTTTGTATGTGGACGGTGCTTCTTGGTTTTTGTAGTAGCTGACTCATTGAATAGACAGGTGACTAATTTGATGGTTCTTGACCGTTTGAAATTTGATCCTGAATTGACCGCATTAGTATCTTCAATTTGACTATCGGTTCTTGTGTGTTCATAAATTATTGGTCTTGTAATAGACCTCATATTGTGTTATGTAAAGGGGTGAGGCTTCTTGAGTTGGTGCCTGAGACTTCTTTCTTTCATGCTTCTCTTTGCTTTCTTCTTGTTACTTCCTTCTATGCCCCACTGTCTTTGCACTGAGACTGGATATCTGAATATCCTTAGGAGTGCGTTGTTGTACGCGAAGGGGGTTATAAATCTTGAGGTGTGCATGTGAGATCTGTAGGAACTGTAGATCTTTGTTGGATGCTTCTGCTATTTCTTTCATGAGTTCTTAGTGAATTCTAATGGCCATCTTGGGTCAAAATGACATTGCGCGTCTGGCGGAGGGGCGGTCCTTGACGAGTACACCAGTCTTGCCGAACTGTTCCTAATGAAGATACCATTTGGTAGTTTCAGGTATCCGTTGGGCAGTTTTAGGGGTGTACACGGATCAGGCTCCTTTGCCGTAGCTTCTTGAGCAGACATGGTCTCCGGGTTTTCTCCTTCCGGGCGGCTTTGATGTTTTCCTTTAGTTCATCGCTTACAGCCTTCTTCTGTTCCCTTCACCCGAGCGGCTTTGGTGTGGGTTCGTCTACCTCATGGGTCTTGCATTTTTCAGGAGGGCACTGTATAATAAAAAGATCTGTTAGCTCATAGGAGAATGATGTAATACCTGATGCTTTTGTATTTTTCTTCGAGAAAAGGAGTAATGTAAATGTAAAGTTTCTGGAAAAGTCATTCGATGTTATTTTCCTTGATACTCATTTGAATGTTTTTGTGCTTTCTTTGTTTTACGTTTTGACGCTCGAGACATCATTGTATCTCACTTCTAGGACGCTTCGAGAGATTTATGTCTAGAATGGTCGGGTGCCAAAGGGTGTATGTCCGCTTTCACCAGTCTTCATCTGTCAGAACTTGGTTTGTTATGAGCGTATTTGCTTCGCGTTTGGTACCCAAGGGTGTATGTTGCTTCCGCCAGTCTCCTCGCGTCAGGTCTTTATAGCTTTCCTCTTAGAGCAGTCTTGACTGTTTGGCCATATTGTGGTGGATCTCCGGGTTTTGCCTTTTGTTTAAGAGGATTCCCCATGATGCGGCAAATGCGCCAGTTTTGCTTTTTCCCCATGAGGTTTGCCCAAAGGCGCATGAACTTGTCAATCCAGGCTTGATTCTTACTTGTCGGGACTCAGGTTTGGTTTTATTAGGCACATTCTAGGTTTTTGATATTGGAGGAGCAAAAAGCTTTGTTTGGTACATTTAATTAATATCGAGAAGTACATGTCTACGTCCATTTCGGCGTTACAAAGGTATGTTCGTTTTTTAGGTGTAGTAGAACCTCAGATTTCCCGAATCGGCCATTTCGGCGTTACAAAGGTACATTCATTTTTTGATATAGGGGACATTCCCCCCGTCCAGTCTTTCCAACTCGTATGCTCCTCTGCTGAGCATGTCTTTGATTCGAAAGGGGCCATCCCAATTAGGTGATAGTTTTCATCCTATCCTCGTCTTGACTGTTTGTCTGGGTACGAGATCGCCCTGTCAGAATTCCCTAGGTTTGACCTTGGTGTTATACTTCCTCATCGCTCGTTGTTTGGCGGCCACCTTTCACTTTTACTAGTGCTCGGACTTCATCTAGGAGGTCGACGTTGGCCTGCAACAGTTCTTCGTTCGGGGCTTTCTCAGCCAGCATTTTTCTTATGCTGGGATCCAGTATTTCCACAGGAATCATGACGTCGCTCTTGTATGTTAGTCTGAACAGAGTTTATTTTGTTGTAGACTGTGAAGTGGTTTTTTAGGACCAGAGTACTAGGGGGAGGTCTTCTGACCAGTTGCCTTTGGCGTTATCTAATCGCTTTTTCAAGCCACTTAGGATGATTTTTCAGGCTGTTTCGATCCAACTATTTGTTTAAGGGTGCTCTACTGATGCGAACGTCTGGCGGATCTTCCAGGTTTCAGAGAAATTGGCGACCACTTTAGAGGAAAACTGGGTGCTGTTGTCGGTTATTATAGTATCTAGGACGCCGAACCTGCATTTTAATTTTTTCAAGTAGAACCTTTTTACCTTTTGGGCAGTGGTCTTTGCCATTGGCTCGGCTTCGATCCATTTGGTAAAATAGTCAACAGCTACTATCAGAAATTTGACCTGACCGACGACGGGGGAAATGGTCCCAGAAATTCGACTCCCCACTCGGCGAATGACCACGCTGGTAATATTGCCTGCAAATTTGTCAGTGGTGCCCAGGGGATGCTGAAGTAGCGTTGGCACTTTTGACACCTCTTCAAGTATCCCAGAGAGTCCTTTTTTATTGTTGGCCACTAGTATCAAGTCTTTATGATTTTTGTTGCCAAAGTTTTGCAGTCGATGTGGCTGCCGCACACTCCTTTGTGTATTTCCCTGAGAATTTCTTCTGCTGGCCGAATGCTATGCACCTGAGAAGCGGAGCTGAGAATCCCATTTTGCAGAGTTCTGAACCGATCGTGGTGTATTTGTTGGCCGTCTTTGCTAACTTATTTCCCTATGCTACGGTCATTCGCCTTTTAGGTAGGCTAGTATGTCGAACATCCAGGAGTCCATCCCTGTTTCCACTAAAAGGACCTAAATTTCATTTATGCTTTGTTGGGGGACAGTTTCTTGAATTACCGTCCAATTTTTGCCTTGTTTTTTCGTGTTGGCCAGTTTGGCTAGAATGTCTGCCCTACCATTTTACTCCCTGGGAACGTGTATCAGCTCAAAGGACTTGAAGCTTGATTTTAATTGTTGTACCCTTTCAAGGTATTTGATCAGCTTTTCATCTCTATCAATGAACGTCCCAGCGACCTGTTCAATTACTAATAATGAGTCACTTCGAGCTTTCAGGTTTTCAATACCTACATCAGCTTCCAATATCATTCCTACTATAAGAGCCTAATACTCGACCTCGTTGTTGGTAGCTTTACAACCAAAGCTGAGGGAATGCTCCAATGGTACTCCATCTGGCCCCTCAAGGGTTACTCTACCACTTCTCCCTCTTAGTGGTTAATGGGGTTCTTGATTTGGCAATCCCTAGTGAGAGGTCCCTGGCAACGACGACAATTTGATCAACGGTCATACGCGGGTCATAATAATTATAAAGATATATAATATAATACAAGGAAGTTAACCTTGGTCGTCTGACAAGGACCTCTGAATTAAAGACTACCAGAATAAAGAACGAAAGTAACAACAAAATGGGGAGTTTTTTAGGAAAAAAGTTTGACTTATAACGAAGAAAATCAATTAAAGATAAACAATCGATCCCTTGGTTTCAGGTGCGTTTCTTGGATATCTCATCGGTTCTAAAATAAATATTCGTGCAAAGTTTGATAATTCTTGATTGATCATAAACTAAGCAAACAAGGGTCAGTCAGTTTATGCGAATTCGTACTGTTTTAAAGCAAGCGTCAAAACAGTGTGTTCAATCAATCGTGTTAGTGAATAAGCGTCAGTAACACAATTAACATCATAATTGAACTCTATCAATCCTATAAAAAAGCCTCATAAACTCTATCAATTCCTATCCAATCTAAATTAAACAAGCGATAAATAGTTTGAATAATAAAAGTTACAAAATGGAATCATGATTAGGTGATTAAGCAACACTGAATGATAAAACAAATCACAGAGTTTGAGTAATTAAGCAAAACAAAAACCGAATTTGCAGCAAGAATTACAGAGACGGAGTTAATAGAGAAAGAATTAAACCCATAAAAACGAAATAAACATTAAGCTCTGAACCTCAAAATCTTTACAGAACACCCTTCACCAATACATTGATCTAAGGCCTAAAGCTTCCATAGAGGTTCGGGCACAAAGCGTAATATTGAGAGTAGGAATGCGTATGAGAGTAAAACAGCTGCTGGTCAGCCAAATAAATAAGACTAAAACAAAAAACCTAATCCCTAAATGGGTTCTTGGATAAAAGCCCGATAAAAAAAAGTAATTGGCTCATAAACCCATGATTTATTAAACTGCTTCGACAATTCAAGGTTGTTACCTTTCATACTTCAGAAATGGGTTTTGAGTTCGACATAAGAATTGTAGCTCTGCTCCTTAGCTTTCCAACGAATTCTCGGACGCCTCTATCGGATAACCACAGCCAAAGTTATGTTCTACAGAGTAAACAGGGGTGAATATGCAATAAAAACATGAATTAATCAAGAAATTGCTATACTACTATAAGAACCAAAGTTTGGAAACGTGCTAAGGCATAAATATTAGGTTCAAAATGCAATTAAAATCACAAGTGAAAAGCTATAAAGAGTGCATTAAAATGTACTAATCAAATTCCCTTACACTTGCTTTTGTACTTCGGGCAAAACACACAAAACAAGACACGAAAACAATGCATGAGTTTCCAATGAACCCAAAGAATACAAAGTCATAAGAGAGAAACTTTTCCTAGGCTTCAAGGAGAATGACAATCAAAGATAACACGTACTTACAATCAAGGCATAGAAGAGGATAGAACACCAAATAGTGACTCATAAGTGATGAGTCCTCACAGGATATGTATAAGTAATGCGCTCAACCACTCAAGTGTCTAGGCTTGTGTTTGTTACCAAATGGCTTCAGTCTCAAGGTGGGGGGGGTGAATTGAGACTTTAAATTTTTTTTCCCTTTCAACAGGTTTATGGAATGAACGAATTAGAAACTGAAAGCAGTAAACAATAAAGCAGATTTATACTGGTTCAACCACGTCTTAGTGACCTACATCCAGTCCTCACAAACCCTTGTAAGATTTTCACCATCAAAGCAAAGCTTAAAACGGGTGCTTTGAAACCCTTACAAAACTCAAGCACTCTACACCTAGGATACCCCACCTTGTGCAAGAGCCCTCAAAAGCAATTACAACAAGAGATAGCCCACCCTTGTTACAATCAAAAACCCTAGAGAGAGATTCCCAACTCCCTAGTACAACCAATTGACAAACAAGAGATACCTCACCCTTGTTACTATCAAAACCCTAGAGAGATTCCCCACTTTGTAGTATAACCCAAAAACAATTTTAAACAAATTACAAGAAGATAAAAATACCTATAAGAAGGCGAATACAACAACATGAAGATTCCCAACCTAACCCTTGAGAGAGATCAGCTCAAAATGATGTAGAACGTGAAGAACAAGTGTGATAGTGCAATAGGGTTCATTTTTAGCTCTGTGATTCATAGGTTGTTACTGCTTGTGAAACCCTAAGTCCCCATTTATAGATTATTCTGTAAAAATAAGACCGTTGGGACAATTTTAACACTTGATAATCGATTATTAATTAAGTGGATAATTTATTATCACTCACACGAGCGTATTTTATAAAAAAATAATTCCATAAGTGGATAATCGATTATGTTCTTTTAAAACATTGTTTCATAATTGATTATATGCTTCAAAAATCAAGTCCATAATCGATTATGCTCTTGTTAGAATCGATTATCAGCTTGTTTTAGGCTCAAAATGGATTATCCCCTTGTGGTAATCGATTATGTACTTTTTTTTAAAAAACAACTTCATAAGTGGATAATTGATTATGTTCTTTTAAAACATACCTTCATAATTGATTATGTGCTTTAAAAATCAAGTCCATAATCGGTTATGCCCTTGTCATAATCGATTATCAGCTTGTTGAAGGCTCATAATCGATTATCTCCTTGTGGTAATCAATTATGTGATTACATATTGCCATTTTTTCATTCAACAATTGATTGTCACTACGCCAGAATTGTGAAAAAAGTCGCAACCTTAAGCAGCGCTTCTACCAAAACACTACTTAAGGTAGCATCATCAGTAGCGCTGCTTATTGGTGAAAGAAGCTGAGTGATAAGCAGCGCTTGTGGGAAAAACGCTGCCCATTGCAGAATGCGCTAGAGGGATAAGCAGCGCTTCAAGGCAAAACGCTGCCCATTGGTGAAACGCGCTAGAGCGATAAGCAGCGCTTCAAGGGAAAACGCTGCCCATTGGTGAAACGCGCTAGAGCGATAAGCAGTGCTTCAAGGGAAAACGCTGCCCATTGGTGAAACGCACAAACTGATAAGCAGCGCTTCTAGTAGTAAGCGTTACCCATTGTTTTAATTTTTTCTTTCTTCTTCACGTTCCCTCTCTCTCAGTTACACACTTTGTTTTCTCACACCCTTACACTCTCACCATTTTCGTTCTAACTCTCACCAATTTCGTTCTCGCTCTCATTTTCTTTCCCTATCCCTCTCACACTCTCATTTTCGTCTCTCTCATTTTCGTTTCTCCAAAGCTCATTTTCGTCTCTCTCATTTTCGTTTTCGGAAAGGACATTTCTTCCACACTTCTCCATTTTCGCAAAGGATTTCGGTTCGTACTTGGAAGCTCATTTCTTCCCCATTTTCGTTTCTCTTTCACAAAGGTTAGTATTATTACATGTTGTTCTAGTTATTTTAATGGCATTGGAACCTTAGGTTAGATGATTGAAAGTTGATGCTTGATGATTGGTTCTTTGAAATGGTGTTTGTAAACTTGAGGGGAAATGTAGGTGTAGTGTTTCTTGAAATGTCCAAATGAAATGTAGGTGTAGGGTTCTACTTAAAAGCAATACGTGGTGTTGGGGGTATGAAGCAGAGCTGCAGTGGGATTGTTTTGCATTTTGGGTTTTGGAATATTTCTAGGTAGCTCTAAAGCTGTTGGTGCCAATTGTTCTTATAGGACTTGAATGTATTGCTTGAAGTTTGAAGAGTTAATATATGTCTAGGTACATCATATCTTGCTATTAGAATTAGAATTTCAAACCTGGTACTATTATTAGAATGACGTAATTGAATATGGTCTTGGTATTAAGTAGTTGATAGCATAAATTTTAAGAGCGTCCTAGTAAGGTAGCTCAGTTGGCGAGCTAAGGGACACGAAGGAGTTGCAAAATTGCAAGAAGGAGGTCCCGAGTTCAAATCTAGGAAACTAACATTCCCCCACCCCCACTAACATTTGCTTATAAAAAAAAAAAGGCATAAATTTTAAGAGCACTCTCATGGTATCACAAATTTAACACACGCCACTCTTCACAACTAATTAAAAGAATATAGAGCATATTAATGAAGTACATATTAATGAACTAAACTTTCTGTATTTAAGCAAATGGATTCACTATTATCTTGAAAGCAAATGAGAGTCACTTCCATCTTCCAGTTACCAAGCTTTCTGTACTTAAACAAATGGATTCATTATTATCTTGAAAATTATTATCTTGTGTGAAGTGTTTCTAAACTTGAAGGAAAATGTATGTGTAGTGTTTGTTGAAATTTAGGTTAAGGGATTCTTGTGTTGTATTTATAAATTTGAGAAATTTAGGATTGATGTTGAATTGGGGGCTGATTTGTTGTTGATTTTACTCCATGAAACTAGTGTTTGTTGAAATTACCTAGTGAAATGTTTGTTAATTGAATGTTGTTCTAGGTTAAGGGATACTTGTGATGTATTTCTAAACATGAAAAAAAAAATTAAGCAATGGGCAGCGCTTGCAGCGAGAAGTGCTGCTCATTCACCTAGCGCATTTTGGGAATGAGCAGGACGTTTCGCAGTAGCGCTGCCTATAACTACCAATGAGCAGCGCTTCTTAAACGCTGCCCAATGTGGGGGTGGAATCAGCAGCGCCAAATTAAGCAGCGCTCAGAAACGCTGCCCATGGACAAAAAAAAGCGCTGCCCATCCCCAAATCTGCTGTAGTGTGTGTACTTGTAATCATTTGTGCCTAACCTATTTAGCATGTTTTTATCAATTGAAGGCATATGTTAGGTTGTGCGAGTGCTAGTGTGTTAAGTGATTTGAGCCGAGCCTCAAAAGCGGTTTACATTTCATTCCTAAGACATGATCGGACATCCTAGCGTCTACGCTTGACCCGGAAATTCTTTATTGAGTTGGTTGTCTCTTTGAGTTCCTTTTTGTCACTTTATTTCAGATTGCTTCATTATCAAAACATAACCTGCAACACAAGATATCCACAATGTTTACTCTCATATATATATATATATATATATATATATATATACACACACACACACACTTATAAGCACATCAATGAGAGTTTGCACTACCATATGTTTTACAAGCTTCTAACATCCACACTAAAGAACACATGCACATAAGATCAAAAGGTCTTTATAAGGGTTGTATTGGGGCCAAGGTCAAGGTGGGATAATCTAAGGGGGAACTAGGCTAAAAAGAATCAAAGAGGACAATGAAGCAATGAAAAGCAATTGTAAAGTGAGCATTAGAGGGTCCAACTTCAACAAAGTATGATGAACTTTCCTATTTTGATATACTTCTCCACATAACTCTCTGCACACAACTTTCACTCTTCTTGAGACAAATAAAATAAAAAGATATATACACTTTCCATTTTTTTCTTTAGATTTTTTTAATTTTTTTAATTTTTTTCTTTCGATTTTTTCTTTTTTGGGGAATGCTTTTCTATACGAATGTACTTTCCAAACTTTCCATTGAGAACCCAAGAACAAACCCAAGTGAGAACTACAATTGCAACAATTTGGACACCCCCACACCTACGGATTTGACAATTTTCAATTCAAATCTCATTCACCCTCTAAGTTTGGGTAATAACATTGTTTTTCACTTTTAGGCATGTAATGAGCTATAAAAAAAAGAATGAGATAAAAAGGCTCAAAGGGGCTTACACAAAGGGATAAATTCAGGATAGACTTATTTGGCTAGTAGCTAAAAAAGAACAAAATTGCTTAGATCATTTTTAACATGCATGTGAGCATGTGCTTCAACAAGAATCAAGTTAAGTTCTAGAGTAACTAACAAACATGAGTGAGTCACACACAAGAAGGAGAGAATGGTAAAAGATTAGTCCGTTCATATCCAACTTATTATACCAAGAGCAACGAGAAATCAATCAAGTCATGTCAAAATACCTATGGTCCTAGAATACTAAAATCACTCACAACTTGTACAGACCAATAACTCATGGAAAAACATGCTAAAATAACCATTTTTTTTCTATTTTTATAAATAAAAATTAAAAACATAAAAGCAAAAAGCCACACTCGCACACTTAAATCACAAAATATCCTCAATGTAAGCAACAAGTATATCTTCAGAATAAGGAAATAAAACTCCCTCTTGAAGGTAGAGAACTTGAAGCTTGTGGGTGGTTGGTATTTGCCAAGGAACACTCTTTTATGGTTATCGTACATATGTTTGGTCACCTTCTTCTTCCACACATTCAGAATCAAGAGGTTGAGTGGTTGTTGTGTTTGCCACACTTTCTTACTAGGAATGTCCGCCGAGGTCCATCCGAGACCTTGCTTATGTTCCCTTAGAATTGGCGGTAGCTTTTCCTGTTCAGAGTCAAGGTTAGTTGAAATAATCGAAGGCAAGTTTTCACTTCCCTTTAAATATGCGCATTTAGATTTTTTAGGGAGTTGTTTAAGCTTTACAACATGTGGCTGCTCAATGGCAGCAATAAAAACATCCACAACATTAGCTAAGTAAAGTGTATCAACCTTCAAGGTATTCTCAATCTTAGCACAAATAGAAAGATTATCAGAACATGTATCCAATCCATCAACAGATAATGCTCTTCCACGGGGTGGATTTTAATCATCACTTCTCATTGAGGGAAAGTGAAAGGTGGCGTGTATTCCTCATCATCAACATGTTCAGGAGCCTTGTTATTTTTCATAACAACTAATGTAGGTACCTCTGGAGTTTCAACAGCCTTTTCAGACTGTTGGTGCATTTGGATTAACTACTACTTAGGCAGACAGTTGGTTTGATCTTTGGGCCTGTATCTGATTGACTGCAGTTGTTAACTATTCAAATATTATCTCCAATTTCCTAAGCGTGGAATCTGTTGTTTGTTGGAATTGGAGATTTTGAATAGCCATCTGTTTAACGAGGTCCTCCAATGAAGGTTCATAAATAGCAGTCATGTTATAGTCAACAGAATCAAGACCAGAATAAAAAAGGTTATGTTAAAATTAAGGCAGAAAATAAAAAACGAATCAAACCTAATCTAAAAAATATAAAAACACAACGAAAAATCTAGTAAAATCAAATGATGATTATGTAATTTTTTTTGGATTTTTTTGAGATTATAAAATATTCGAAAAATTAATTAAAAATAGAAAACGAAGGAATTTCGGTTTTTTAACTTTAGCTGCCTTTTAGTGAGACCCACTCCTTCAATTTTTCCTATTTTTGGATCCATTTTTGGAGCAGTTTGACCTGATCAACCGAAAACTGAACTTTTTTCACCTAATCAGAGTTAGAGTTGAACTTGCAAAGAAACAAAACTAAAAACAACAAAGGTTATTAGTTATTGAGGTTTTTAGTTTGGCAATCCCTAGTGAGAGGTCCTCGGCAACGGCGCCAATTCGATCGGCGGTCATACGTGAGTCAAAATAGTGATAAAGATATAGAATATAATACAAGGAGGTTAACCTTGATCGTCTCACAAGGACCTCTAAATTAAGGACTACAAGAATCAACAACGGACGTAACAATAAATTTGGGGGGGGGGGGGAGGGGGGGAGGGGAGGGGAGTTAGGAAAAGAGTTTGATGTTTAACGAAGAAAATCATAACTGAATTCTATCAATCCTATAAACAAGCAACAGTAACACAATTAATATCATAACTGAATTCTATGAATCCTATAAACAAGCGTCATAGATTCTATCAATTCCTATCCAAACTAAATTAAACAAGCAATAAAATAGTCTGAATAACGAAAGTTGCAAAAGGGAATCATGATTAAGTGATTAGGCAAAACTGAATCTTTAAATGAATCACAGAATTTGAGTAATTAAGCAAAACACAAACCGAAATTGCAGCAAGAATTACGGAGAAGATATTGATAGAGAACGAATTAAAACCATAAAAGCGAAATAAACATTCAGTACTAAACCTCAAAATCTTTATAGCAACACCCTTTACCAATAGATTGATCTATGGCCTTAAGCTTCCATGGAGGTTAGGGCACAACGTAAAATTGAAAGTAGGAATGCGTAAGAGAGTAAAATGGCTGCTGACCAGCCAAATATATAAGACTAAAACCAAAAACCTAATCCCTAAATGAGTCGTTGGATAAAATCCCTCAAACAAATAGTAATTGGCTCATAAACTCGTAATTGTTTAAACTGCTTTGATAATTCACAGTTTTGAGCATCCGAACTTCAGAATTGGGCTTCGAGTTCAACAGAAGAATTGCAGATCTGTTGCTTAGCTTTCCAAAGAAAGCTCGCATGCCTCAATCAGATAACCACAGACAGTGTTATGGCCTACAGAGTAAAAAAGGGGTCACTATGCAATAAAAGCAAGAATTAATTAAGAAATTGTTATACTGCTCAAATAAGAACCGAAGTCTAGAAACGTGCTAAGGCTTAAATATTATGTACAAAGAACAATTAAAATCACAAGTGAAAATCTATAAAGAGTGCATTAAAATGCACTGATCACTCCCTCTGTTTCTCTGCCTTCACTGGCCCCTTCATCCACTAGCTTCGTTACGAAGTATGCTAATGCTTGCGCCTTGATCGCTCCTCTTGGCTCGTACTAAGAAATCACACTCTGAGGAATCAACCAACCATGCGCCCATTGTTTCGGCTAGGTCAGGCTTGCCAAGCACCTTTTCTACTGGGAGATCGATTTCGACTGTCACAAGATGGCTTTGGATGTATTATCGGAGCTTCCTAGAAGTTAAGACTACTGCAGACGTTGCTTTTTCTATTTTTTGGTATCTGATTTCCGGTTCTTCCCACACTTTGCTCACATAGTAGATAGTTCACTTTTGTTTGTCCTGCTCTTGGATGAGCACCGCGCTGCATGAATTTTCGGAAATGGCCAAGCAAAGTAGCTGCAGGGCTTCCTTGTTGGGAGCTGTGAGTATCGGGGGGTTGCTATGAACCACTTGATTGATTGGAGCACCTTTTCGAACTCTTCTGACAACTGGAAATAGGTGTTTTTTCTTAGTAGCTGGAAAAGGGATTTCACCTTATTTGCTGATCGAGCCACGAAACGTGACAATGCAATTATTCTTCCTGTCAGGATTTGGACTTCTTTTCCTTCGTCCGAGCTTCTAATGTCATTTATGGCACTGCATTTGGAAAGGTTGCTTTGATTCCTATGTGAGTTAGGACGAACCCCAAGAATTCTTCGGCTTGCACGCCGAAAGAGCATTTGTCTGGGTTGAGCCTTAAGTTATGCTCCTTCAGCAACTGAAAGACCCTGGTGAAGTTGTAGATATGTCCATCACAACCATATCGTCTACGTAGACTTCGATTTCTTCGCCAATCACTTCTTTGAAAAATTTGTCCATCAGGCGCAGGTATGTTGCTCCTGCATTTTTTAAGCTAAAGTGCATTACTTTGTAACAAAAGTTGGAGTGGTCGGTCATCAAGGACATATTTTCTTCATCAACTGGGCTCATGCGAATCTGGTTGTATCTTGAATAAGTGTGCATGAAGCTCAACAATATATACCCTGATGCTCCACCAACCAAACTGTCAATGTTGGGCAAGGGGAGTGAGTCTTTTAGGCAGGCTTTGTTTAGGTTTGTGCAATCTACACACATCCTACATTTGACGCTTGATTTTTCACCATCACCGGGTTTCCTAGCCAGGTAGGTTTCCTGATTTATCTTATGAAATCGGCTTTGACGATCTTTCTGGTTTCTTCTCTTATGACTGTTTTCTTCTCTTCGCTTTTCTTTATTATCCTCTGTGCCATAGCTCTAGCGGACAAATTTAGCAATAAAGAGTGACAAACAAATTCTTGGTCAATACCTGGCATGTCCTGAGGGAACATGCAAACACGTCCAAATTGTTGGGCACGAATTTGTAGAGCCTTCGTTCTATGTCTCGGGTTAGGCTGGCCCAGATATTTGGTTTTTGATGGTCGACTGGTCCAATCTTAATTTCTTTTAAATCCTCAGCTGGCTTTTGGCATTTCTATTCTCTGGCAGGGTTGTATAGCCTGGGATCCACGTCCAAGACCCCGCAATGTTGGAGCTTCGCCGGTTTGTTCTAAATTGTTTGCACCTTTGCGCTTTCTACATAGGATTTCCGTGCGATTACCTAATCTCCCTGGATCGTACCGAACCAACCGCTCAGTAACAATAACTTCATGCAGAGTTGAGGGTAGGACACTGTCGCTGCTAAAGCGTTCAAAGTTGGTTGGCCCAAGATCACATTGTATGCAGATGGTGCTTGGATCAGCATGTACTAAAGAGTTACTGTTTTTTCCTGCCCATGGTCCCCAACTGTTGTTAGCAGTTCGAGGTACTCATACACCTCTGCTTTCTGTCCGAGAAATCTGTCAAGACTCCTGGGAAGTTTTTGAGCCCTTCACTTGGTATTTGCAATTGATCGAAGCAATCCCAAATTCATCACGTTCACAAAAATTCCACCGCCGATGAGTACTCGCTTGACACTGGAGCCTCTGGTTGTAGTGGTTATGACTAGGGGGTCGCCTTCGTGGTTCTTGACTCCCTTGAAGTCATCAGCGTTAAAAGCGATAGTGGACTATTCTGGCCAAACAAAGGTGTCATCAGTAATTAAAGTCATAATGGAGCAATCATACCATTTCGTTGAGTTTGACAAAGCTCCTTCCCTAGAGAACCCTTCGGAGATCGTTCCAACGTGCTTGGTTTCTACTTTCATCGTTCTTCACAGGGATCTACTTTTCCTCAACCTGGCTCTTGTTTTTTGGTTTCGCATTCTGGGATTATAGGGAGGGACTGGAGTGCTTTTGAGAGAGCATCGATGCTGGAGTGGGTTTCTACCACTGTAACGATGGATTTTTAGGTTTTTGAGTGGGGCGTGAGAAGAATTTTACTCACGCCCCACGGTGGGCACCAATGTTACAATCGGTTTTCTGGGTTGAGAAAGGGGCAGTACACGTATTGCTCTGTATTCTCCGTGGAATAACTAAGAACAAATATTGAGTGTAGAGAAATGAATCCTAGATCTGTTTATTGGCCTCAAAGGGGTGTATTTATATTACAAGGGGTATTAAATGACAGTAAATATACAATTAATGGTCGAGTTGAACGTTACAGACTAGATGGAGGGAAATCAGGGATATTTCCCTCGGATTTCCTATGATCACGCTTCATTCCTTTCTGGGAGATTTATAAGTGAGATATTTTGGGGTCGATCGATCTGTCATCAGGGGACTCTTTCTATAGCCGAGCGAATGTGTATACCGGCCAATTTGACTAAGAACATATATATATATATATATATATACACGTGTTGTATTTATTGAGAATTTCTTACAATAAAACTCACTATTGTATATAGAGCATTTGTATTAGTTGTATAAATTTCTAACTTGTGACAGGATTTGTGATTCTGGAAGCGAGTTAAACGAAACAAATAGAAAAAGACATAGTTGGAATCGGTTGTTCAAACATCCAACTCCAAATGTCATTTTAAACACATTTGGAGTCCTGTGGTTGAAATAACCGACTCTAATTATTACATTACGAGTCAGTTGTTAGAATAAGCAACTCTAAATGCGACATTTAAATCAAGTAAACCATCGACCCCAAATGTTGCAATTTTAGTGACCAAACAAATGGAGTTGAATCAAGAACCGACTTTAAATGTCTTTTTCTGCAATCTAAAGGATGACATTCTAGAAACTATATACTTACAGATCTAGTCTTTCATAAATATATAATTTCACTTCTACAAAAAAGTTAAATTAATAACCAAAATTAGTGACGGAAAAATTGAAATCTTTCACTAACTCTCACGTCACAAAATCTAGTGACGGAGTTAGAGAGAGTTTTCAAAATTTTGGTCTGTTGCTTATGTGGCACTCTCTAAGGCAGCTAGCTCACTCTAGTCAATCCTAGGTGGATCCTACGTGGCCTATCTATCAGTGTCAGCAAAATAGATTGAAGGAGAGTGTGTTGAGTTAGTTATAACAGTTTTTTGAAACTGTTATTTGTCTCCAAACTCACTCTCACATATAAAGCTTCAATTCGTGTACATTTGAAGATGAGAAGCATTCTGTAATCACTGGGTAGAGGAGACAAACACAGGGAAATCTGGGAATTGGGAAGTGAGGGGGTAAACGCCAAATTGGGGATTTTGTGTTCTTCAATCGTGTAATCCAAGGAATCCAATTCAATGAAAACGGACTGCAGCAATTTCTCCGTCCCCCAGAGTAGACATCAATCTTGATGTTGAACTGGGTAAACAAATTACTCTGTGTTCTTTAATTCTTCATTTTCGCCCAATTTCGTTTTTAGGGTTCATCGGTGCGTGAATTCGAATTAGGGATAAATTCAACAATCAATTATTGAACCGACGCTCGGTTTCAAGTCATAAGTTGTTAATTGATGGATTACATTCATTACAATTCTTCTGTAAATCGTTCTTGGATCAATTCGGGTTTTTTTTGCTATATCATTTTGCTGTTCCACGTTTCTGTGTTATCTAGTTTAATCAGAAACCAGTTGGTCATTTCCTAACAACTGGTATCAAGAACAATCGTTGGGAGGCTAAACAGATGGAAATGGCGAAATATAATATAGAGAAATTCACAGGGAAGAATGACTTTGGCTTATGGAAGATGAAGATGCATGCTTTACTTGTTCAACAAGGTTTGGAAGATGCATTGAAAAGAAAGATTTGATGAACAAGGCACATAGTGCAATTATCCTGAGTTTGGGAGACAAGGTTCTAAGGGAGATTTCAAAAGAAAAATCCGTTCCTGCTGTATGGCTAAAATTGGAGTCTCTATACATGACCAAATCTCTTGCAACAAGGCTATATCTCAAGCAAAAACTATACACACTCAAGATGCAACCAGGTATCTCTATTAGTGATCACATAGATGAATTTCATAAGCTGATACTAGACTTAGAAAACATTGATGTGAAAATAAGTGATGAAGATCAAGCTCTTCTACTCATTAGGTCATTGAATAACTCCTATGATACACTAGCTGACACACTAGTATATGGAAGGGAATCCCTAAGTTTAGATGAGGTTCAAGTTGCATTAATGTCCAAGGAACTGTCAAAGAAAACTGAGACTAAGGACAATGACCAAGGTGAGAGTTTAGTTGCTAGAGGGAGGAGTCAGAACAGAAATGAAAAAGGGAAAGGAAGAGGAAGATCAAAATCAAAAACAAAACATAATAGGTGTTACATCTGTAACAAAGAGAGACACTTTAAGAAGAATTGCCCTGACAGAAAGAACAAGAATGGAAATAACTCCAAGGAAGACACTGCAGATGCTTCTATTGCATCAGATGGGTATGACAACTGTGAACTGTTGTATACTGCTGATGGAAACTATGAGATTCTTGGAAATGAAGAGTATGATGAGCTAGATAGTCAGTGGAGTGAAGTTCTGGTTGCTGCAGATGATGAAAGAGTTGAGTCAAACTCTACTGCATCTACTTCAGGTGAGAATGACTGGATAATGGACTCTGGATGCTCCTATCATATGTGTCCAAGAAGGGAATGGTTTGACGACTACAAACTATTTGATGGAGGTCAGGTAATAATGGGAAACAACAAGACTTGCAACGTTATTGGAATAGGCACTGTCAAGCTAGTTTTAGCAGATGGTACAGTGAAGAAATTGACAAATGTAAGACATGTTCCTGATCTTAAAAGAGCTTTAATATCTCTTGGTACACTTGAAAAGGCTAGCTTCAGTTTTAGAGGTGAAAATGGAGTGCTTAGGATCCTCAAAGGATCAAGAGTAGTCATGAAAGGTGTCATGAAAACCAACTGTCTCTATGTTCTTCAAGGTAAGACTCTGGTAGGAGAAGATAACGTAGCTACCAAGTCAACAGATAACACACTCATGTGGCATCAGAGACTTGGCCACATGAGTGAGAAAGGATTGAAGGAATTAGAGAAACAAGGTGCTCTATGTGGAGACAGAATCAACAAGCTAGGATTCTGTGAGCATTGTATTTTTGGCAAGCAGACTAGAGTGAGATTTGCAACTGGCACACACAAAACCAAAGAGAAACTTGGTTGTATCCACTCTGATCTATGGGGGCCTGCCAAAGTTCCTACACATGGAGGCAAGAGATATTTCATGACCTTCACTGATGATCTCAGTAGGAAGGTATGGATCTACTTACTCAAGACAAAAGATGAGGCTTTCAAAACTTTTGTAGAGTGGAAGAAGAAAGTGGAAACTCAAAGTGGACAAAAGGTTAAGGCTTTGAGAACTGATAATGGGTTTGAGTTTTGCAATGAAGAATTCAACCAATACTGTAAAGAGCAAGGCATTTACAGGAACCTCACTGTGAGAGGAAGACCTCAACAAAATGGTCTTGCAGAGAGGTTAAATAGAACTTTGCTGGAAAAGGTGAGATGTATGCTATCATGTGCAAAATTGCCTAGGTCTTTCTGGGGTGAAGCAGTACATACAGCCTGCTACTTGATAAATAGAAGCCCCTCCACTGCTCTAGATTTCAAGACACCTCAAGAGGTTTGCACAGGGAACAAACCTGAATATCATAATCTCAGAATATTTGGTTGTCCAGCCTTCTTTCATGCAAATGAAGGAAAATTAGAACCAAGGTCAAAGAAGGGTCTGTTCATGGGATATCCTGATGGAGTCAAGGGCTACAGGATTTGGTCATTTGATGAGAAGAAGTGTATAATTAGCAGAGATGTCATTTTCAATCAATCCAAACTGATAATTGAAACAAAGGACAATGAAGTGCTGTTGTTTACCCAAATAAAATATGTGATATCCCCGGCACCACGTGAAAAAAAAAAAAAAAAAAAAACGCATTTTGCATCGCATGCATACACATATACTTATGCATCCATTCATTTCATGCATCCATGCATCTATTCATTCAGGCTCTTACACAATAAATGTTTAAACAAACAGAAAAGGCAAGCTGGTTCGCCATCACCGTTACTACACTCGTCTACAGGCAAGGCTCATGGCAGAGAATCAAGAAAATCCGGACATTGAGGTTGAGAGTTACCACTCGGGTCCGAATGATCCGGTTATAGAGATACTCAACCCCGAGCAGCTAGCTCAAGAAAACCGGGTTTTGAAGGATAAGGTAGGGGCTATGGAGGCCCAGATGGTTGAAATGATGGGTATGCTGAGGAATCTGAAAGGTGGGGCCAGTGCTGAGGCCACCGCCGTTGTAAACCCTGATGGAGTTGTCACCTTCATTCCCCCTCCGAGGCTTGTTAATACTGCAACTACTATTCCTCCTCCGGGAACAGGGATCCCTCATTTTGTCCACTCTCCAGGGGCAAACGGTCAAGGCCATCCAGCTGCTCAGAG
Source organism: Astragalus glycyphyllos (assembly GCA_963573325.1). Classification (NCBI taxonomy): domain Eukaryota; kingdom Viridiplantae; phylum Streptophyta; class Magnoliopsida; order Fabales; family Fabaceae; genus Astragalus; species Astragalus glycyphyllos. The sequence continues at coordinate 5,839,187 of OY754308.1, read as the reverse complement.
GTACCCGTGGGGAATGCCAGTCGGTTATACGCCTCAAAATGTTGAATTCAATCCAGCTGGGGTAACAGGGCCAAGTCAGGCTGCTGTGGTCGTACCTGTTGGAGTTGTTGGTGGACCACAAGTCCACGCTCCTAATCATGATGCTGCGCTACAGAGAAATCCACTCAGTCCTACTCCTGGGATCACTACCAATCCTCAGAATGTTGCGTATCAAGTAGGAAATCCCGCTCAGTTTGGGGGAAATTATTATGGCATGAGTAGTCATCCTCAGGGGCATGTGTTTGAAAACTCTCAGCCCAGAGACCAGTATCGTGTGCTTGAAGAACGGTTAAGGGCTGTGGAAGGAACAGGTGTTAGAGTCAAGGATGCCCGTGATTTGTGTCTCGTTCCAGATATAGTCCTTCCTCCAAAGTTTAAGGCACCTGATTTTGACAAGTACCGGGGTGCTGGTTGTCCATCAAGTCATATAACCATGTATTGCCGAAAAATGGCTGCGCATGCTAGTGATGATAAGCTGTTGATCCACTGCTTTCAGAATAGCTTAGTTGGGGCATCCTTAGACTGGTACATGCAGTTACAGTCTTCCGACATCCATAGTTGGAAGGACCTCTCAGAAGCCTTTTTGAAACAGTACCAGTACAATATGGATATGGCTCCAGATCGATCTCAGTTACAGCACATGGGCAAAGGAGATAAAGAATCTTTTAAAGAATACTCCCAACGGTGGAGAAGTACAGCTGCACAAGTAAAGCCATCACTAACAGAGAAAGAGATGGTATACATGTTCATGGAAACTCTTCCGGCAATCTACTACGACAGACTGATAGGGAGTGTCTCGTCAAATTTCTCAGACATGGTAGTTATTGGGGAAAGGCTTGAAAACGGTTTGCGTAGCGGGAAGATCGCCAACCACTTTGGTAGTTCAGGTAGTTCAGGCAGCTCAGGTGGACAAAGAAAGCCCTCTTCTCATTTCCCTAAAAAGAAAGAGGGAGAGACCAATGTAATTTCCGGAGGAAATCCATCTTTCAGTACTCCACCGCAGACGGTACCATTCTCGGCACCAGTGCAACCTCAACGAGCCAATGATGGTTATAAAGCCCAGAACTACCAGTATAAGAAGCGCGTCAGTTTTGATCCAATCCCGATGACTTACACGGAGCTGTTCAATCATCTGGTCTCCAAAAACCTAATCAACACTCGCTCGATGAAGCCTCTCCAGCCTCCTTTCCCTAGGAGCTATAATGCCAATGTTACTTGTAGTTTTCATGAGGGTGGAATCAGTCACACAGTGGAGGACTGCAAAGCTTTTAAGCACGTAGTTCAGGACTTAATCGACGCTAATTGGATTTCTTTCAAACAGAACAGTCCAAGTATAACAACAAATCCACTGCCAGGACATGGGAATCCGTCGACCAATGCAATAGAAGATTCTACTGGACAGGTGATAAGGGAGGTTGAGAAAATTAAAACTCCCTTGGATGCCATTCACGCTGAATTGTGTCGATTTGAGGTCATTGGGAAAGGATGTTGTCAGGAGAATGGGTGTGCTGATTCCCTGTGTAAAGGGGTCTGTGAAGTTTTTAAGCAGATCTTGCAAGACTTGATGAACCTCCGTGTAATTCAGGTAGTTACTTTGGAAGCAGAAGAAAGCGTGATGACCCTTCAGTCTAATAGTGGCAGAGAAGTCAGAAGGCCAATTGAGATTTTATATGATTACAATCCGAGGCAAGTTCAAGCCAAAGCTCAGCCCATAGTCATTGAGGTCCCTGCTCCCTTTCCATATGAGAAAGATAGTGTTGTGCCCTGGAAATATATCAGGAGTGGGTAGAATGACGAGACGCGGCCGTATGTATGCTCCGGAAACTCTTCGGGTTAAAACGTCTAAAGATGCTGAGGACAGGGTTAGAAAAGGAAAAGAGAAAGTATCAGAGGATACCCAGGGCAAGAAAGTAACAGAGCAGGAAGCCAGTGAGTTCTTAAGGATTGTCAGACAAAGTGATTATCAAATTGTTGATCAGTTGAAACAAACTCCAGCCAAGATCTCTATGCTGTCGTTACTGCTCAGTTCAGAAGCTCATCGGACTGCCCTGATGAAAGTACTCAATGAAGCCCATGTCGCTGAAGATATCTGTGTGTCAGTTTGATAGGATTGTAGGAAACATCGTGGCGGCTATTCATTTGACTTTTGCTGACTATGAGTTACCCCCAGGAGGAAAAAAGCACAACCAGGCTCTGCATATCTCCGTCAAACGCGGAGACTATGTGTTGGCTCGGGTTTTGATTGATAATGGGTCCTCACTAAATGTCATGCCGAAGTCCACCATGGACAAAGTGGATGTGGACTGCTCTTATATGAAGCCTAGTTCGACGTTGGTGAGAGCGTTTGACGGGTCGAAGAAGGAAGTGCTAGGGGAAGTGGAGTTCCCAATTCAGATTGGGCCGGAGACCTTTTATGTGAATTTCCAGATCATGGACATCACTTCATCATATAGCTGCCTGTTGGGGAGACCGTGGATTCACATGGCGGGAGCTATTCCCTCTTCCCTACACCAGAGGGTGAAGTTTGTGGTAGATGACAAGATTGTTGTTGTGTTTGGTGAAGAAGAAATGTTAGTCAACAAGCCATCCCCATTCCGTTATGTGGAAGCCGCTGAGGAATCTCTGGAGACCTCCTTTCAGTCCTTTGAAATTGCTAATGCTGTATTCGGAGGGAGCAAGCTTCCGTCACCAGGGTCAAAATTGTCAAGGAACGAGGAAATGGTCGCCAAGATCATGATAGAACAAGGATACAAGGTGGAATGTGGTTTAGGCAAGACTGGTCAGGGGATTCTTGCGCCTATTCAACTGAAGGAAAATCGAGACCGTTGTGAGTTGGGGTACCATCCTAATCAAGCCGAGACAAAGGGGATGGCAGAGGAAAGAAAGAGCAGGTGGTTAGCCAAAATGAGAGGCCATGATCCTTGGTCAAAAAAGATCCCTATCTATGATATTCGCCAGAGCTTTAAGAGTGCAGGGTTGCTGGACCCTAATCAAATCGCTGCCATTGGGGATGGTCCTGGAGCTGAAAAAGGTGATACCAGCCTAGTCCGCCGTTGCTTTGCCGGTGAAAAGTTGAAGAATTGGGAGGCTGCTGACTTTCCCGTGGCTTTTAATTCAAAGTAATAATTTGTAATGCACCCCTGTGGCTCTGCCCAAGGCCATAGGATAAGTTGTTAGGGGCACGCATGTTTTTATCTTCATTGCTATCATCATCAATAAAAACGTTGTTTTTGAAATTCATCAATAAAATCATTTCTCTTAATTTCATGTGTCTTCTCCGCTTTATTTTATTTTGCCTGTTTGTTTCGCCTTTCATTCTGCTTTTTTTTGCCTCTGCAAATGCAGATCAACAATAATTATCTCTGAAAATAACAATGCTGATGATCCATATTTTGACTTTGATCATCCAATTAATCAAACTGAGGGAGATGTTGAGAACAACTGGAAAGCTCCTCCAGAACTAATGAGATTAATGGAACAAGAAGAAAGGGTCATTCAGCCTCACGGAGAATCAACTGAGGTAATCAACTTGGGTACAGATGAGAACAAGAAAGAGGTTAAGGTCGGTACCGCAATGAACGACAGCGATCGTATGAAGTTAATTCAGCTCCTGCGCGATTACGTTGACATTTTTGCATGGTCGTATCAAGATATGCCTGGGTTGGATACCGATATTGATGTGCACAAGTTGCCAGTAAAGCCAGAATGCCCGCCTGTAAAGCAAAGACTGAGAAGAATGAAGCCAGAGATGTCGTTGAAAATCCGGGATGAGGTAAAGAAGCAGTTTAATGCCGGGTTTCTAGCGGTTGCCAAGTATCCTCAATGGGTTGCCAATATCGTCCCGATTCCGAAGAAGGACGGGAAAGTCAGGATGTGTGTCGATTACAGGGATCTGAATAGAGCCAGCCCCAAAGATGATTTCCCCCTACCTCACATTGATATTCTGGTGGACAGTACAGCCCAACACTCTTTATTCTCCTTCATGGACGGATACTCAGGATACAATCAGATAAAGATGGCTCCGGAAGATATGGAGAAAACAACCTTCATAACTCTCTGGGGAACTTTTTGCTATAAGGTGATGCCTTTCGGACTCAAAAACGCCGGTGCGACGTATCAGAGGGCCATGGTGACATTGTTCCACGACATGATGCACAAGGAAATCGAGGTGTATGTGGATGATATGATTGCTAAATCCAAGACTGATGAAGAGCATATTGTGAATCTGCAAAAACTCTTTGAACGTCTAAGGAAGTTCAAACTCAGATTAAACCCAGCTAAATGCACCTTCGGTGTAAGATCCGGAAAGCTACAGGGGTTCATCGTCAGTCAGAAAGGGATAGAAGTTGATCCAGATAAAGTCAAAGCAATCCTCGAAATGCCAGTACCAAAGACTGAAAGGGAGGTCCGTGGTTTTCTTGGGAGACTGAACTACATCTCAAGGTTCATATCCCAACTGACAGCCACTTGCGAGCCTCTCTTTAAGCTGTTGTGCAAGAACCAAGAATCCAAATGGAACGATGATTGTCGGAGAGCCTTCGAGAGAATTAAAGAGTATCTTCAGAATCCACCAATTCTGATGCCACCGGTGTCCGGAAGACCGCTGATCTTGTACCTAACCGTGTTAGACAATTCGATGGGGTGTGTGCTGGGGCAGCATGATGAGTCAGGCAAGAAAGAACATGCTATTTATTACCTGAGCAAGAAATTTACTGACTGCGAGACAAGATACACAATGCTAGAGAAGACTTATTGTGCTTTGGCTTGGGCTCCTCATCGTTTAAGGCAGTACATGCTGAGCCATACAACTTGGTTGGTGTCTAAAATGGATCCGATCAAGTACATTTTTGAGAAACCAGCTCTCGCAGGATGGATTGCCCGTTGGCAGATGTTATTGTTAGAATATGATATCCTGTACGTCACGCAGAAGGCAGTCAAGGGCAGCGCACTTGCTGAGTACTTAGCTTGTCAGCCTATCCCAGAATACCAGACGATGCAGTATGATTTTCCCGATGAAGACATCATGGCACTATTCGACGAGGGGGAGTCCCAAGAAGATGAAAGATGGAGGATGATATTTGATGGTGCATCCAACATGTGGGGGCATGGGGCCGGAGCTGTGTTAATCTCTCCAGACAATCGCTTCATTCCGGTCACTGCAAGACTGAGCTTTTATGTTACAAATAACATTGCGGAATATGAAGCATGCATCCTGGGTATTCAGGCAGTCCTTGAATGGAAGGTCAAAAGGCTTGATGTGTATGGTGATTCAGCCTTGGTTATTCATCAGGTGCGAGGTGATTGGGAGACCGTAGATCCCAAATTAATTCCCTATTGTGATTATGTTCAAGAATTGATGGAGTCCTTTGAGGAAGTCACTTTCCAGCATATCCCTCGAAGCGAAAACCAGTTGGCCGATGCTTTGGCAACCTTGTCGTCAATGTTCAACATCAGCTGTGACAAGAGTTTAGCTCACCTCAGAATCCAGCATAGGGATCTGCCATCACATCATTACTGCACTGCAATAGATGAAGAGCCTGATGACAAGCCGTGGTACCATGATATCAAGCAGTACATCACCACCAGGGAATACCCTCCTGGGGCATCAGAAAATGACAAGAGAACGCTCAGAAGGCTATCGAGGAATTTCTTCCTGAATGGTGAAGTTCTCTACAAGAGAAATTATGACATGGTTCTCCTAAGGTGTGTTGCAAAAGAGGAGGCCGAAAAGATTATGAAAGAGGTCCATGAAGGCTCATTCGGGGTTCATTCCAGTGGACACACCATGGCCAGAAAAATCTTAAGAGCCGGCTATTATTGGCTGCAAATGGAATCTGACTGCTACAGCTTTGTAAGAAAGTGTCACAAATGCCAAATCTATGCCGATTATATCCATGTACCACCTGCTTCATTAAACGTTCTGACTGCTTCTTGGCCATTCTCAATGTGGGGGATGGATGTCATCGGTCCTATCGAGCCAAAAGCATCAAACGGGCATCGCTTCATCCTTGTCGCCATTGACTATTTCACCAAGTGGGATGAAGCTGCCTCATACTCAAGCATCACTAGCTCTGTGGTTGCAAAGTTTGTAAAAAAAGATCTGGTTTGTCGTTACGGCCTTCCAAACAGGATCATCACCGATAACGGCAGCAACCTGAACAGCAAGATGAAGAAAGACCTGTGCACAGAATTCAAAATCCAGCATCATAATTCTTCCCCCTATCGACCCAAGATGAATGGGGCAGTCGAAGCGGCCAACAAGAATATCAAGAGAATAGTTCAAAAGATGGTGGTAACCTACAAAGATTGGCATGAGTTGCTTCCTTTTGCTTTGCACGGATACCGCACTTCAGTGCGTACCTCAACTGGGGCAACCCCTTTTTCTCTAGTATATGGGTCAGAGGCAGTCCTCCCTATTGAGGTTGAAATACCCTCCCTGCGGGTATTGATGGAAACCAAGTTGGAAGAAGCTGAATGGGTACAAGCTCGTCTGGATCAGTTAAATCTCATTGAGGAAAAAAGAATTGCAGCTTTGTGTCATGGACAGCTGTATCAACAGAGGATGAGGACGGCCTTCGACAAGAAAGTTCGCCCTCGAGAGTTCAACGAGGGAGATCTTGTGCTCAAAAAGATATTGCCCATTCAGAGCGATCCCCAAGGAAAATGGACTCCCACCTATGATGGACCTTATGTGGTCAAGAAAGCCTTCTCTGGAGGAGCACTAATACTCACCAACATGGACGGTGAAGAACTCAGAAACCCAGTCAATTCAGATTCGGTAAAGAAGTATTATGCCTGAAAGAAATAGACGAAAAAAGAGAAAGATAAGCCAAGTAAGAATTAGCTCGCTAGGTTGAAAACCCGAAAGGGCGGCCTAGGCAAAATCAGAGCGACCCGGTGGATTGAAAACCCGCAAAGGGCGATCCAGGCAAAAATTAGGGTCAGAAAACTTGGGCATGAAAATAAACAAGGGCATACAGCACTCCTGAAGGTTTGGATAGAGGGGTGATCAAGGTCAAGGACATAAATGTTTGGCATTGTTCCACAGAGACGGACATTTAGAAACTAGCTTTTCTTTCTTTTTCGTGTCTTTTTGCAGTTTAAATTTTCAAATGTATTGAACAGTCGGCGTAACTTTCTGTACGACCGGTTTCCACATCAATAAAGTTCAATTTTTCTCATATCTGTTTGCTTTTCTATTTTCTGCTTTTTCAGCTCAAAATAAACGTTTTATGATGATGGTAATACTGAATTGTAAAACATATGCATAAATCCTAGAGCATTGCAATCATTGCGAAATCCCCAAAAGTCACGGGAAGGAAGTGATTTCTCAAAAACAAATTAATGTTGCAAGGAAAATAATTGCGCCCATCAATCACTTCAGATGGCAAATCATAAAGCAAACCTGCACCCGGCCCGTGCGCCGCAGCAACTCTAATAAGTTCCCCAGTCTTGTCCCATGAGTGTCACGGGTCAGTCGAACCAGCAAAGAGAAAATAAGTCAAGAGCAAAAAAAAAAAAACGATCAGAAAAAAGAAAGCTGATCAAGAAGAATCAAAAGAAAATCAAAAGCATTTTCACGGCATTCATCAAATCATCGCATCGCATGCACTCGCATCACACGCACTCGCATAACATGCTTTTGCATAACATGCACCCATGCTCCATGTACTATGCCTTGCATCTGCTAACGTATGCAGGTACTGTGGATCAGTGCGGCAGCATTGACCAATTGAAGAAAACTAATTGGATTTGCGGATCCCCCTTTGGACCCACGTGTCCCCCAGAAGATTGACTTCACTTCGTATTCGAGCTGCGAGTAAGTCCCTTTGACCTCAATAGGTCCAGTCGAAAAGGATAGTTGTGTCGGCCTAAGACATGGGCAGTCCTAGGGAAGTATCGAGATCTAGGCTTGGTATTGTACCCCCCCCTTGGTCGCTCTGAAGACCACCCCTTCGAGCCCACGTGCTCCCCAGGCCCAAGTGCAAACTCGGATCGTGCGCGGTTCGTTAAAAGGCTTTAGGCAGCCTCTGGTGTCGGCTTATAGAGGGTTGGTACCTTTTTACTGTTTTCTTTACTGCTTTCGTTTACTGCCTTTGCTGGCTTATTGAGGGTTGGCACCGGTTGATTTCCTGTTTCGTTAGCTTACTGAGGGCTAGCACTCACTCAAAGAAGAGCAAAAAGGAGAGAAAAAGAAAAAGAAAATTTGGGTTTTCTCTAAGTAGACAAAATTGGTATAATTTCTGAATTCTTTATTTTTATTTTGCCTCGGAATATGTTCGGCCAATTCATATTCCTTGTTAAAATCCAAATAAAGAGGGGCAGCTGTCATACCCTAATTTTGTCCGCCTAGGTTTAAAACTCTAATTTTCCACAAAAATAAATAAATTGAGAAGTGTGGCGTTATTTTGAAGAGTGTGAAGAACATTGTGCATGCATTTTTGAGTTTTTAGGGCAAAAGGGTATTTTGGTCATTTTCTAAATAAGATATTTTCTCATCAAAAATCATTGTGCAATTTTAGAGAAATTTATTTGAAGCAAAACATTTTGGTCATGTATATATGCATGCGCATGCATGCATGCATTATGCACAAAAAATTCAAAAAGGCATCAAAAAGGAATGTTCTACAAAAAAAAGTTTCAAGATGTGATTTTTATGATATTTTTGGTCATGGTGATCTCATAAAAGGGCATATTCTTCAAGATACTTGGTATGTTGCTCAAAATGGTTAGATTTATGTACAATTATCTTGAAAGGAATAATCAAAATTGAGAGGATAATTGGACGGTTCATGAATAGTACAATGGTACATTTGCCAACTTGCAAAACTTGGTGACCAAGGCCACACCCTACCCCAATGTTGCGCCATTCCCTCCCCATTTCCTCTCCAATTTTTCATTTTGTCCCTCATCATGTGTGTTTCAATCCTCACCCTCCATTCAAATTTTAATTGCAATCCTAGAGTGAGATGAGATGCACAATGCCCTAAATACCCTTAAATCTAGTTGCTCTCTTTATATACCTTAGAAACCTCATCTCACACACACTTTTCTTTGGCCTCACAATTCCTTCACAAAACCCTAGCACACAAACCTCTCCTCCTTTGGCCGAAACCACCAACAACCATTCCCTCCTCCATTTTTCTTCATTTCACTTCCATTTTCCATCTCATATTAACTCCTACTTCATATATCATCCATCTCTTCTACCAAGATTCAAGTGTTCATCATCCAATCTCAAGAACAAGGCAAGTTGCGCAAGGTTTTGGTGAAGGTCTAGTTGATTTGTGGGTTTTCTCTTCATACTCTTTATTTATTAGCTTGGATTCAAGGTATACCTCAAAACTCTTGCATCATTCACTAAGTTTTTTTTTGCATCAAAATGTAAAAATCATGTTTCTAATCTTGCATCCTACCATATTCATGCATTTTAGTGTTGGTATATTGTTGATTTGTTGATTGTTGTTGATGAGAGGTGTCTCAAACATTTTGACAAACACTTAGGGAGGCTGCTTCTCACCCTTGAATAAATTGTGATTTGTTTTGTTATCATTTTGTTTGTTGCATTTTGTGAAATAAAATTGTGTTAGGAAGCTATGAATGTTTCGCACCTTTAGTATAAAATAGGTTTAATCGAGTTTTGATGCATTTCTTTATGCAATCTTGTCATTGAGGCTTGATTTTGAAGTTCCCATGTCCAAACATGTTGTTTGATTTTGCAAATATTCATTTTTCATGCCTTCTTACTTTCACAAAAATCAAAAAAAATATGAATAGTTGTTGATTTTGGTGTTTGATTGCTTGGATCTTGTGAATAAATGTTCCTAAGTCTTGCTAGTGTCATTTGCTTGCTTGATTTTGTGGATTTGTTGAATGAAATTGATGTTTGGTTATGTTTTGGTTCGCAAGTTTCTAATAAGTTAGGGTTTTGTTTTTTCTTTGTGAAAGGGGTTTGCAATTGTGAGTAAAATGATTTCTCAAATTGTTTTGATGTTGATGATTGGCAAGAGGACTCACACTTGTGCCTTAAGCACTTCACTTTAAATGTTGAGGATTGCCTAAGATGATTCAACTTCCTTTGTGCAATTCTTGTTTAAAAATGCAAGTGCTAGTTCTCTAACTTGATTAATCAATTTTGGCTACAAAATGACTTGTTATTGCTTTCTTTTGGTCACTTGTGATCATGCAAATGCGATGTTCATTCTAGGTTAATAATTTGTTTTGTGTTGATGATTTGGTAAAAGGACTAGACACTTATGCCTTTGTGCATTGTCTCAAATGTCAAGGATTACCAAAAGGGATTCAACCTTGTGTTTTATCTTGTGTTGATGCCTATTTGAATTAAACTTTTGCATTATCTATTTGTTTGCCTATTCTTGCAATCTATTTGGTTAATGTTGATCTTGCATGTTCATGGCCATTAAATATTAGATGACTAAGCGTCATTCTTGTGCACCAGTGTAGTAATGGTTAAGGTATATGCTTACGCTTGCATTGTTGATTGTTTTGCTTGCAACTTGTTAAAGTTTACACTTTGGTTCTTGATTTGGAAATTGATTTGAATTCTCTACTTCGTTTTCTCTTGGATGCCACGCCATCCCAACAAACTTTTGTGATCAATATCACCCTCCAATTCTCTTCCTCTCTTCTTCAAGTCATTTCTTTTTCCAAATTATTTTTCAAATTAAAACTTTTCTTCAAATTGTTTTTCTATAACAATCAAATTTTTTTCAAAGATCAACAACAAACCTTTTTGAAAATTCATAAGGAGTCAAGTCGGACGTACGGCCGGTGTTGACTAGCGTCCTAAGATTGGAGTTGTACAGCTCAAACATCTTGGGATACTTATGAGAATTAAAACAAGCAATTAACAACTTGAACCCTTTTTTTTAAAAAGAATGAGTAAGGAATCAAATCGGATGTACATCCGGGATCGGTTGGCGTCTTAGGGTTAGCGAGCTGTACAGTTCATGCGAGCCTAAGATACTTGCTCAAATAAAAGTAATCAACCTCACAACAAATCCTTTTCTTCAAGTAATTCAAACCATTCTCAAAAAGTAGGGGGCACGTCGTCTGTACAGGCGAGGATGTTTGTTGTTTTAGGTCTAGTGAACTGTACAGTTCAGGACCGAGAACCCCTACAATAAAAAAAACACCAAAGTTTCTCGACTAAAGAGAACTACGTAAGCTTTGAATTCTCCATCGCACCGGGAGATACGTAGGAGCGGGTCACATCCCGTCAAGCACATTTTTAAAAAAAAAATATAATAAAAAGATTCTTCTTTTCCCCTGTTTTCAAAAACATTTTCTCAAATAAAAAAAGAAGTAGAATGAATTGTTTCAAATCAACTCTGTCAAAACCGCACATCAAGTTAAAGGTTCCCTTTCGGTAGAAAGGAGGTGTGGGATGCTAATACCTTCCCCACACCTAACCGACCCCCGAACCTACATCTCTAGTTCTCAAAGGACCACCCGCCTTAAAAAGGACCATTTTTCAATGTTTTGGGCCCTAAATAAAAAATGTTGATGGCGGCTTCACAAATTTTCACGTTGTGCGATGAAAGGTCCAATCCGGATTTTTTTCGGGGTGCAACATCAGTTACAACATTTTCTGTGCCTTTTTTATCCCTGATCTCGAGGTCAAACTCTTGGAGAAGTAGGATCCAACGGATCAACCTCGGCTTGGCATCTTTTTTATTCAACAAATATTTTATTGCCGAGTGATCCATATAAATTATGATTTTGGATCCTACTAAATACTGTCTGAACTTATCAATGGCGAAGACTACAGCCAACAAATTTTTTCAGTTGTGGCATAGTTAACCTGAGCTTCATCCAGAGTTCTGCTTGCATAGTAAATGGCACGCATTTTCTTGTCTTTCTTCTGTCCAAGCACTGCCCCAACTGCATAGTCACTTGCGTCACACATGATTTCAAATGGAAGGTTCCAATCAGGTGCTTGCATGATTGGGGCAGTGATCAAGGCTTCCTTTAACCTGCCAAAAGCTCCTAAACACAAATCATCAAACACAAAAGCTGCATCCTTAAGGAGCAAGCTTGTTAGTGGTTTAGAAATTTTGTAAAAATCTTTTATGAACCGGCGGTAGAAACCCGCATGACCCAAGAAACTTCTCACCTCTTTAATTGAGGTTGGAGGTGACATTTTTTCAATAATTTCTTTTTTTGCTTTGTCCACCTCTATACCTCGTTCAGAAACCAAGTGTCCAAGAACTATACCTTCTCTTACCATGAAATGACACTTTTCCCAATTCAGCACAAGGTTTACTTTTTCACACCTTTCCAAAACTTTTTCTAGGTTGGCTAAACAGTTATCAAAGCTAGACCCATGGACTGAAAAATCATCCATAAAAACTTCCATAATGTTTTCAACAAAATCAGAAAAAATTGACACCATGCAACGTTGAAAGGTGGCAGGGGCATTGCAAAGACCAAAAGGCATCCTTCGGTAAGCAAAAGTGCCGAAAGGACAAGTGAAAGTTGTTTTTTCTTGGTCATTTGGATGGATAGGTATTTGAAAGAATCCAGAGTATCCATCTAAATAACAAAAATGTGAATGCATTGCCAACCTTTCTAACATTTGATCAATGAAAGGAAGGGGAAAGTGATCTTTACGGGTTGCTTTGTTAAGCTTCCTATAATCGATGCACATTCTCCTTCCCGTAACAGTTCTAGTTGCAATAGATTCATTTTTTTCATTTTTGACAACTGTTATGCCTCCTTTTTTGGGAACTACTTGAACAGGACTAACCCATTTGCTATCAGAAATTGGGTAAATTACCCCAGCATCAAGGAGTTTGAGAACTTCTTTTTTCACAACTTCTTTCATATTAGGATTTAATCTCCTTTGATGCTCAATTGATGGTTTATAGTCCTCTTCAAGTAATATCCTATGCATACACAATGAGGGATTGATTCCCTTAATATCCTCAATGGTATATCCTATGGCTTTGGGATATTTCTTGAGAATATTAAGGAGCTTATTTGTTTCTACCTCATCTAGGTTTGCATTTACAATAACAGGGAAGGTAGAGTCTAAGCCAAGAAATTCATACCTTAAAGGTGATGGGAGAGGCTTTAGCTCCACCTTTGGGGATCCTTTTTGAAAAGAATCAGAACTTCCTTCAACCAAGTCTTCAATACCCAAGTTCTTTATAGGAGGATTTTCGTCCAGCGTTTGAGCATAGACTTGGGCATCTCCAGCTAACTTTTCACCTGCATTGTTAATCAAGCATACTTCCAAACCATCACATGAAGATGATGCTAAAGAGCATTCTTTCACACAATGGTCAATAACATCAATCATACAACAAGAGTCCTGAATTGAAGGACTCTTCATCAAATTAGCAACCCAACCTCTTTATTATGGATGTGTGGAAAAAGAAGGTGACCAAACATGTGTGCGGTAACCATAAAAGAGCCTTCTTTGGCAAATACCAACCACCCATAAGCTTCAAGTTCTCCACCTTCAAGAAGGAGTTTTCTTTCCTTATACTAAGGATATGCTTGTTACTTACATTGAGGACATTTTGTGATTTAAGTGTGGGGGTGTGTTCTTTAGTATTTATGTTTTAATTTTTAACTATAAAAAAATAAGAAATTTTTTTTTGTTATTTGTGCATGTTTTTCCATGAATTCTTAGTTTGCATAAGTTGTGAGTGATTTCACTATTCTAGGACCATAGGTGTTATGACATAACTTGATCGATTTCTTGTTTCTCTTGGTATAATAAGTTGGATATGAGCACTAAATTTTGCCTCATTTGTGATAGTCATTGTCCCTAGTGAGAATTTGGCCTTATAATGGATGGACTAATCTTTTTCCACTATCTTCGTTCTTCTGTGTCACTCACTCATGTTTGTTAGTTACTCTAGAACTTGACTTGATTCTTGTTGACGCACTTGCTCACATGCATGTTTGAAATGATCTAGGCAATTTAGTTCTTTTTTAGCTAGTAGTCAAATAAGCCTACCCTAAAATTATCCCTCTATGTAAGGCCCTTTGAGCCTTTTATCCCATTCTTTGTTTTATATCTCATTACAAGCCCAAAAGTGAATAACAATGTTATTACCCAATCTTAGAGGGTGAAGGAGCTTTGATTTTAAAATTGTCAATCCATAAGTGTTGGTGTGTCCAAATTGTGCAATTGTTGTTCTCGCTTGGTTAGTTCTTTGGTTCTCGATGGAAAGTTTGGCAATTCCACAAAAAGAAGAAAAAAAGAAAGAAAGAAAAAAATTGAAAAAAATAGAAAGAAAAAAAGTCAAAAGAAAGGAAAAAGAAAAAAATGCAAAGTGTATATCTTTTTATCTTTGTATCAAGAAGAGTGAAAGTTGTTTGGAGAGAGTTATGTAGAGAAGTCTATTAAAATAGGGAAATTCATCATACCTTGTTGAAGTTGGATTCTTTCATGCTCACTTTACAATTAACTTTCAATGCACTCTCATGAGGATCAATGGCGACCAGGGGCGTTACTTTATAGATGAAACTATGTGTACTATCCTATAGTCCAAATATTATAGTCGTTGGTGAAGTAATATAGCCGTTTATCGCCGTTAAGGAAAGCTTTCTGCACAACACATTTGTGTTTCTGCTTTTCTGCAGAAGACAGCTATTTCCAGTTGTCATGACTCTTCTCACAGTGACACTTCTCACATATGACAGATGATGAGGATGAAGCTTCTCAAGTTGATGCTTCTCATGTTGATGTTCCTTAGAATGGTACTTGTAGTATGACCCTTCTCAACATGACTATTCTCATCGTGACCCTTCTCATGGTCATGATTCTTCTCAACTTGACTCTTCTCATCTGATGCTTCTCATCTCCTTTCTTATAGTTCTGTCATGACTCTTCTTAGGTTGATCCTTCTTAGATACCCTTCTCATATTGCCATAGATACAAATGAAGCTTCTCATGATGATCTTTCTCAAATTTACCATATGGTCTTGATCTTTTGATCTTTTCACAAGAAGGTTTCTTCTTTAAGAACATTGTGGGCAATATTCTCTTAAGTATTCTCGTATTTTGATGCTTCTCATAAGTATACATCTTCTTGAGAGTGTCTTGATTAAGCTGTGCTTATTAATCACTCAAGAAGAGACATTTGAGTGTGTGTTAATCATCAAAACGACTTAGATTAATTTTTCGCGCAGGTTTATGGAATGAACGAATTAGAATGTAAAACAATAAAACAGTAAAGTGACAATCCTATTTTTCTCCCCCTTTTTGTCATGATCAAAAGGGTTAATGTGAAACTTAGTTGGTGAGTCGAAAACGCGGTTAATAGTAACAGTGAGTCCATTGCATTTAAAAAAGATAGGCATAAACCACAAAATGACATGAAAGTCAGATTTCGACACAAGATAGCCAAACATAATTCAATCAACAGTTCTTTTATCATTCAGATAAATGATAAATTAATGACTCCAAGTTTTCTTCGAATGAAAAAGAAATTTTCTATTTGCAATGGTTTTGAAAAAAAATAATATCAGCTAGCTGTTTTGAATACACAACTAAATCAATCTCACAATCACCTTTTTGAACATGAGATCTAAGAAAATGATGTCTAATCTCAATATGCTTAGTTCTAGAATGATGAACGGGGTTCTTTGATAGATTAATGTGATTTATATTGAAACCATAGTTGAGATGTTGTTGTTTACTATATTTCCTATTATTATTCTAACTTGCTTAATGATTTTGTCCTCAATGATGCATGAATCAAAATCAAAGATCACGCTGTTTTAGTAATCACATATTTGTCTAATGCTTAATAACTTATGCTTAAGATCTTCTACATAAAGCACATTATTAATAGAGGTGGATAGATCTTTACCAATCTTACCGTCACCGAGGATTCTTCCTCTATTGTTGTTATCACAAGTCACATGACCGCTTTTTTTGGGGGTGAGTACTAAGAGCTTTGTTGTATCTCCTGTCATGTGCTTTGAACATTTGCTATCAATGTATTAATCTGTCCCCCGTACCTTGAAGCATACCTGCAATAAGATCAAGTTGAAAATTTTGGTAACCAAATTTCTTTGGGTCCTTGTGGGTTAGTACTTGGTAGAGTCCCTTTGGGAACCCACACCTTTTTCACATCTTGTCTACTTCTAGCCATAAAAACTGATGCAGTATGTCCTGGTTTGACACAATAATAACATCTAATATATGGACTAGTAGTGAACTTAGGTCTATAACGCACATGTCTTTTTATGAAATTATTTCTTGGAGACCTAGGATGCACATGTTGTACGTTGGACATTTTTCCTATTGTCCATTCAAGCTCATGAATTTTCTTTTCATATTCAGCACACTTATCACATACTTAATTTGCTTTAAGACAACCTAGACTATAATTTTCTTTTCTAAGTTCTAATGTTTCCTTAGTTAAAGCAATGACTTCGTTTTGAAGATGAGAAACTACTTTCTTAGATTCACTTAATGCCTTTGCTAGTTTTAAAGAATCATTATGCAATTCAAGAAATGCTTCATGTAATTCATCATATGTATTTTGTGATGTTTCAGAGTTAGAATCTACCTCAGTTTCATTTTCACTGTCGTGGTTGGCCATGAAAGCGACTTGAGCTTCTTCATTTTCTGAATCATCTGATGAGTCCATGTTATTGTCTTCCCATGCTATGTAGGCTTTTCTACCCTTCTTTCCTTTGGATCTCTTTTTCTTAAACTATGACAGTTTTCTTTGTATGTTCGAGCACTCCATCTTCATGTGTCCGGATTTGCCACATTCGTAGCAAGTTGGTAAACTTGAGAAGTTTCCCTTGCTTGAGACTCTTTTGGGTGAAGAATTCTTCTTGGGGAAGCTTTTCCTTCTCATAAACTTTTTTGAATTTTCTAACCATTAGCTCTATATTCTCCTCGTCTTCATAATCTTCATTTTCCAAATCATCACTATCATCAGGTGCATTTGAACTCGAAGTCTTGAGAGCTAAGTTTTTTTTTCTTGTCTTTTTCTTCATGTTCTGCTAGACGAGTGAGCTCTAACTCGTGCTCTTGTAGTTTTCCAAAAAGAGTGGCGAGTCTCATAGTAGCTAAATTTCTTGATTGAGCTATAGCAGTTACTTTTGGTTGCCATTCTTTGTTTAGACATCTCAACACTTTGTTGATCAAGTCGTCTGCAGGAAATGATTTTCCTAATGAGCCTAGATGATTTACTATGTGCGTGAACCTCTTTTTCATTTCTTGTATAGTTTCTCCTTCATTCATTCTGAACAGTTCATATTCTTGAATGAAAGTGTTTGTTCTTGCTCTTTTTACCTCACTGGTACCTTCATGAGTGACTTGAAGATTGTCCCACATTTATTGGGCAATTTTACAGTTTGACACTCTGAAGAATACCATTTACCATGTGCGTGGGGACAAAGGGTCCTTTTTCCAAACCATTCATACATCTATATCAACCCCTTTAATAAATATTCTCATTCTTTCTTTCCAATATGCATAACCTTTCCCGTTGAATCCCTGAGGACGGGTAAGAATTGCACCCTCTTGCCTACACCAACCTGAAGCCATTTCTCTTGAAGCTGCTAGGCCTTTTAAACAAGAGTCTAGCACTGATACAATTTGTTACCAAGTGGCACTACAACAGATTTGGGGATGGGCAGCGTTTTTTTTAGCCATGGGCAGCGTTTCTGAGCGCTGCTAAATTTGGCGCTGGTGATTCCTCCCCAAAAATGGGCAGCGTTTGAGAAGCGTTGCTCATTAATAGCCATAGGCAGCGTTCGAAGGGAGAAGCGCTGCTCATTCACCTAGCGCGTATAGCAATGGGCAGCGCTTGGTAAAGGGAAGCGCTGCCCATTGCTAAAGGCGCTAGGTGAATGAGCAGCGGTTCTCCCACCAAGCGCTGGTCATTCACCTAGAAATGGGCAGCGCTTCCCTTTACCAAGCGCTGCCCATTGCTAAACGCGCTAAGTGAATGAGCAGCGCTTCTCCCACCAAGCGCTGCTCATTCACCTAGCACGTTTATCAATGGGCAGCGCTTGCCTTTACCAAGCGCTGCCCATTGCTATACGTGCTAGGTGAATGAGCAGCGCTTCTCCCACCAAGCACTGCCTATTGTTTAATTTTTTTTTCTGTTTTTTTGTATTTTCCTTTTTAGTTTTGATAATTTCCTGGTCATATACAGCCAATTAATACCAACCCAATCATTTACATACTAACAACATATATATATATATATATATATATATATATATATATATATAAACTAGTTATATATCCAAATGCACCAATATTATCACAAACCAAAACAAACTAGCTAACAAGTTATTATATGCATGTATCCAAAACTTAGCAACTTAATTACAATATTAACAAATTAATATGTATCCAAATCAAACTCTCTAACAATATGTATGCAAAACTAGCAAGCTACTTACAATATGTATCTAAATTAAAACAAGTTAGCAACATCACACTTTTCAACATCACACTCATGATCGCTGTCATTCCACGAGGAGCCTGCTTTTTGATATACTTTTCAACATCACACTCATGATCGCTGTCATGATCACTATTATCCGCCATCCGACCTGCAATAAAACATAATCATTGTTATTGTTATATTTATCTATCCAAAATAAATAAACAGACAAGAAGATGAAAACTATGTAAAATAACTACTTGGAAATAGATAAAAAGCATATGATATAAGTCTAAATTACCTTTTCCTTTTCTTGGATATAATTGTATTTGCAATTCGCTTCTTAGAATATTTTTTTTGACGCATCGTAATCCCATCACTATGATCGTTTCTAACATACACAAAATCCTCTATAGGAGTACTTTCCCCTACAATTGGTAGTGATGTCCCAAAGAAAGGGTCGTCCTCAATACCATCATCATCGGTTGCTTGATCCTCAATGTCATTCACCAATTTTTTATTTGTCAATAAAACAATGGACCAAATTGTATCAACTGGATCAGTGACATAAAACACTTGTTGAGCTTGGGATGCCAACATAAAAGGCTCATCTTTATATCCTAACTTATTGAAATTCACTCGCATGAACCCCAACTCATCAATCTGTAAACCACTATTATTGTCAACCCACTTACATAGGAACACAGGCTCTCGAAACATGTTGTAATCCAACTCCCATATGTGTTCAATAACCCCGAAGTATGACATATTCGCATATATGGGATTTCTGTCTTTGGCACTTGATGTATGCAAAGCTTGAGCTACAAGAGTCACCCCACTATTTTGCATTTTACTTTGATCATCATGTTTTTTTGTATAGAACGTGTACCCGTTCATTAGATAGCTGGTGTAAGAGAAAACTTGCATATTTGGACCTTTTGCTAACCATCTCAATCTTTCTGAAATCGAGGAAGGATTCATAGCAAATTCGAAATCAATGTGCTCTTTTAGCCACACTATGAAACTCCGATTATGTTCTTTTGTTAACCAAACTTGAGCCTTATATGGGTGATCACTCTTAAGTATGTCCATGTGCTTGGAAACATATGAATCAACCTCAATATCGTTGTGCAAAACATATAAGTGTGCTTCATCTAGTTCTTTCCTTGATACCATCACTATTTTTGTTCCTGACATCCCTTTACTAATGCTTCCTAAGTGATGAGACCTTGGCAGTCCAACAGAATATTCAAGACTAGATAGATAGCCGGTACAGAACTCAATAGCTTCTTCAACTATGTAGCGCTCAACAATACAACCCTCGGGTCGTGATCGGTTTTTCACATAACCTTTTAATATCTTCATGTAACGCTCAAACGGATACATCCATCTCATGTAACATGGGCCACACAATTGTGTCTCTCTAATCAGATGAACTATTAGATGAATCATTATGTCAAAAAATGAAGGTGGGAAATACATCTCAAGCTCAGACAAAGTGACAGTAATTTCTCTTTGCAATGATGGCAACTTTCCAGGGTCAATCACTCTAATACAAATCGCCTTAAAGAAGAAACTAAGTTTGGTTAGGGTCTTGTGCACTTTCTTAGGCAAAATGGAACGTATACCAATGGGTAGCAAATTCTCCATTAGAACATGGCAATCATGAGACTTTAAAGACTTTAACTTGAGGTCTTTCATCGATACAAGGTTCATAATATTTGAAGAGTAACCCTCTGGAACATTAACTCCATGAAGAAACTTACAAAACACGGTCTTCTCCTTTTTAGATAAAGTATGAGCTGCCGGAGGTAGATATGTACGTGTACCCTTCTTTATCGGACCCAATTCTGGTCTCAACCCCATACTAAGCAAGTCGAACCTCGAGTTGATGGTATCTTTAGTCTTTCCTGGCATATTGAGTAAGGTACCGATGACACTTTCAAAGACATTTTTTTCAACATGCATCACATCAATGAAGTGCCTTACATATAATGACTTCCAGTATGGCAACTCAAAGAAAATTGACTTTTTCTTCCACCCCCGTTTGGCAAGCTCTCCTGTAAAAGGCTTCCCAAATTTAATGTTCAAACCTCTCACCTTTTCAAATAGTTGTTCACCCATCAAAGCCATGGGAGCTTTACGGGTTTCGATATTCCCATTGAATTCCTTTTTCAACAGTGGATACGGATGAGTAGATGGCAAAAACCTACGTTGACCACATCCAATCAGTGTTATCTTCACATATAGGGCACGCACACTGACCTTTGTTACTGTACCCAGATAGATTGCCGTATGCTGGAAAGTCATTAATTGTGCCAAAAATCATAGCCCTCAGGGTGAAAGTTTCTTCTCTGAACCCATCATACACCTCTACTCCAGTCTCCCACATTAGCTTCAAGTCTTCAATTAACGGAGCCAAGAATACATCAATATCATTTCCCGGTTGCTTGGGCCCAGAAATTAACAAAGACAACATCATATATTTGCGTTTCATGCAAAGCCATGGAGGTAAGTTATAGATCGCCAAAATCACAGGCCATGTACTGTGGGAGCTACTCTGAATGTCGTGCGGATTAAATCCATCAGTAGACAATGCAAGTCGTAGGATTCTTGGATCCAACCCGAAATCAGGATAATCAATATCAATTTTCTTCCATTGCAGAGAATCCGCCGGGTGTCGTAGCATGCCATCTCTAATCCTTTCATCATCATGCCATGTCAAGTGTTTTGCATCTTCTGAACTATGGTACATGCGCCTAAATTGAGGAATTATGGGAAAATACCACAACACCTTTTCTGGAGCAGATTCTTTATTTTTATATCGCGATGCATTACATTTAGGACACGACTTTAACGATGCATGTTCATTCCGAAATAAAATGCAATCATTGCGACAAGCATGTATCTTCTCATAGTTCAACCCAATGGACCCTAATATTTGTTTTGCATCATACGTCCGAGAAGGGAGCACATTATCCTTCGGCAACATTTCTTTCAACAGTGCGAGTAATTCTGTAAAGCTCTTATCCGTCCATCCGTGGCAAGTTTTCAAGTTATACAACTTTATCACAGCCAATAGTTTTGTGAATTCAGTACAACCTGAATACAACGGTGTCTCCGCGTCCGTTATCAATTTCTCAAACATTTGAGGACAGTCATTAAGATCGTCTTCAACAGCCTTTGCTATCTCTTCAAATTCGCCCCCTTCAAATGTAGGTCTTTCGGTGTCAACCGATGCACATCTCTCAGTACTATTACCCATATTTGAAGATTCACCTCTTTCCTCACCATGCATTGTCCAACAAGTGTAACTTTGATCTATTCCGTAACCCTTTAAATGTCCTGCCAACTCCTTTGCATTAACTGATTTTACATAACAACAACTCAAACAAGGACACTTCATGTTACTAGAAGTCCCTAAACGTTCAACAGCACACGTCACAAAATAATCCACTCCAGTAACATATTCCTTGGACAGACGATTGGCAGACATCCACTCTCTATCCATAATTTCCCAGTATTTATTTATAATAAAATCCTGATAAGAGAACTTAAAAACCTATTATAGGTGACAAACAACAAACAATTCGCATATTTAGGCATATTCGATTTTACTTTGCTAGTTTCATTCACCACACATATACAAGTTTGCATAACTTATATTCTTGTTCAAGTATAAAATATATAATATAAAAAAAGGTGATCTATTTCTAAAAAATAGTAATAGAAGAGTTTGCATAACTTATATTTGATAGGTATCAAGAAAACAAATCCTACATATCAATGCAATATCTATGAAGAAATAAATCATCATGGTTCAATCAAAATAGTTATTAGCAATTGATTTTTAGAATCATTGTTGTTGCCAAGACTAAACTTCATCACAAGTTAGGTATCAATCTTTCATTTCAAGCACAACTAAAAGAAAAGGAACACATAAAATAAATAAGAGAGGCAATTTCAGTTTTAAATAAATAAATAGTCACTCTAGTTTTAAACTACAAAAGTACCTGAACAAGTGGAAGCAACAATGAACTCCAACCTAGGCGAACCACGCACTAGCAAATGAACCGAACTCTCGAACAACAAATGCAAAGCTCCGACAAAACAAACTCGCAAAACCTAACAACAATTCACATATTCAGCAACAATCCTCAATTTCTCATGTTTAGAAATACATCACAAGTATCCCTTAAACCTAGAACAACATTCAATTAACATGCATTCCACTAAATATCTCAAATTTATAAATACAACACAAGAATCCCTTAACCTAGAGCAACATTAAATTAACAAGGGCGAAAACTATGTAAGTCTAAATTACTTGGAAATAGATACTTGTACGCTGCTTTTTATCTATTTCCAAGTAGTTATTTTACTTGGAAATAGATAAAAAGCATATGATGTAAGTCTAAATTACCTTGAGAGCTTGAGAGAGGAGGAGAGCTTGAGAGAGTATACCTGAGTGAGAGCTTCTAGTGAGAGAGCTAGGTGATGGAGAAGACCCAAAAAAAAATATTAACGCTAAAACATATGCGAGGGAATGAAAATGAAAAAAAAAACAAATAGGCAGCGTTTATAAGTAAGGAGCGCTGCCCATTGCTCATACGCGTCCTCCAATGGGCAGGGTTTGGCAAGGGAGCGCTGCCCATTGCTCATACGCGTCCTCCAATGGGCAGCGTTTGGCAAGGAAGCGCTGCCCATTGCTCATATGCGTCCTCCAATGGACAGCGTTTGGCAAGGGAGCGCCCATTGCTCATATGCGTCCTCCAATGGGCGGCGTTTGGAAAGGGAGCGCTGCCCATTGCTCAGATGCGTCCTCCAATGGGCAGCGTTTGGCAAGGGAGTGCTGCCCATTGCTCATATGCGTCCTGCAATGGGCAGCATTGGCAAGGAAGCGCTACCCATTGCTCATATGCGTCCTCCAATGGGCAGCGTTTGGCAAGGGAGCGCTGCCCATTGCTCATATGCGTCCTCCAATAGGCAGCGTTTGGCAAGGGAGCGCTGCCCATCATTTCGGGTTTTTCTCTTTGGCTAGCGCTTTTTTAATAAACGCTGCTCAAGGTAGCAACTTTTTTTCGCACTTCTGGCGTAGTGTGGCTTCAGTCTCAATAGGGGGGTTAATTGAGACTTTAAAAACTTTTCCCCTTTTCGCGCAGGTTTATGGAATGAACAAATTAGAACATAAAACAGTAAAGCACGCAAGAGATTTATACTGGTTCGGTCACCTCCCAATGACCTACGTCCAGTCCTCACAACCCTTTATGAGAGTTTTCACTATCAAATCAAAGCTTTAACCAAGTGCTTTCAAACACTTACAGACACAGACACTCTTCACCTAGGATACCCCACCTTGTGCAAGAGCCCTCAAAACAATTACAACAAGAGATACCCCACCCTTGTTACAATCAAAATCCCTAGAGAGATACCCCACTCTCTAGTACAACCAATTTACATACAAGAGATACCTCACCCTTGTTACAGTCAAAACCCAAGAGAGATTCCCCACTCTCTAATACAACCAATAACAGAAATTGAACACATTACAGGAAGATAAAGTTACCTCTAAGAAGGTGAATACAATAAATTGAAGATTTCCAACCTAACCCTTGAGAGAGATCAGCTCAAAATGTTGTAGAACGTGAGGAACAAGTGTGATAGTGCAATAGGGTTCGTATTTTGTTTTGTTATGTGTTGGTTGTTATGATTTGATAAACCCTAAGTCCTATTTATAGACTTTGTAAAAATATGACCGTTGAAACAATTTTTAATACTATTTCATGAATGAACAATCGGTTGATAGCTTGTAAGAACATCGTTTGAAAATCGATTTTGTGCTTCCAAACAACAAGTCATGAATCGATTGTGTGCTTAAGTAAAATAGGAGAGGAATCAATTTTGTACTTAATGAAGCAAGTAGACAATCGATTGTTAGCTTTATAAAACGAAGTTCATGAAAACAAGGAAGGCAATCTATTGTGCTCTTTAAAACTACAAGCCCTAAATCGAGTTCTAGCTTTATAAGAAGAAGCCATGAATCGATTTCTCCTTTAAACCAACATGCCATGAATCGATTTCTCCTTTAAAATAAGAAGCCATAAATCTAGTTCTCCTTTAAAATAAGAAGCAATGAATCGATTTCTCCTTTAAAATAAGAAGTTCTTTTAAAACCATAAGTGCATAATCGATTGTTTTATGCACTTATGGTTTTAAAAGAACTTCTTATTTATGTTCTAAATCTCTTCCGTGCCTTGGAATACTGTTTTTCACTTTGTCTTAGATTACTTCATCATCAAAACTTAACCTGCAACACAAGATATCCACAGAACTAATAGTTCGAATGAAGTAATTGATGTTGATGAAATCAACAATAGCAAAGAACATGGTCAACAAAATGAAAATAAGTTTGAGAAGGCTTAACAAGGAACACCCTCACAACCTTCTCAAGATACAAACAAAGATTCTGACCAACCTTCTCAAATGCCAAGAAGTTGGAGAATGTTGGTCCATCATCCACAAGATCAAATCAATGGAAGCACTTCAGATACTGTTAGAACCAGAACTTCATTCAGATGCAATGCTGTTGGAATGGCTCTCATTTCTCAGATTAAACCTAAGAACATAAATGAAGCTATACAAGATCAATCATGGATAGATGAAAAGAATGAAGTGTGGAAACTAGTTGCACTTCCAAAGCATCAGTCAAATATAGGAACAAAATGGATGTTTAGAAACAAGCTAGATGAAAATGGTAAGGTGGTGAGTAACAAGGCAAGACTTGTTGCTCAATGGTACAATCAACAGGAAGGTATAGACTATGATGAAATCTTTGCTCCAGTAGCAAAGTTAGAAGCTATTAGAATTTTACTTGCATTTGCTACTCACAAAAAATATTAAGCTATTTCAAATGGATGTGAAAAGTGCTTTTATAAATGGCTTTCTAATTGAAGAAGTATATGTCAATCAACCTCCTGGTTTTGTTGATCAAAAGAAACCAAACCATGATTTGAAACTTACCAAAGCTCTATATGGGCTTAAGCAAACTCCTAGAGCGTTGTATGAAATGTTGAGTAGCTTCTTGATCAAAAATGACTTTACAAAAGGAAAAATTGATACTACACTATTTAAGAAATATCTAGATAAAGAATTATTGATTGTCTAAATCTATGGAGATGATATCATTTTTGGATCAACAAATGAAAAACTATGCAAAGATTTTGGAAATCTTATGCAAAGTGAATTTGAAATGAGTTTGATGGGTCAGTTGAGATTATTTCTTGGTTTACAAATAAAACAACTTGATGATAGGATCACTATTCTCTTTTCAGTTGGCCTATGCCCTAGATATCAAGTGTCTCCAAAAGAACCTCATCTTACTGCAGTGAAAAGAATTTTCAGATACTTGGTTGGAACAACAAGTATTGGACTATGGTACAAAAAAATACTCATTTTAATTTAATTGGCTATTGTGATGCTAATTATGCTGGTGATAAGATTGACAAAAAAAGCACTAGTGGCTCTTGTCAATTTTTGGAAGAACACTTAATCTCTTGGTCTTGTAGAAATCAAAACTCAATTGCTCTTTCAACAACCGAAGCAGAATATGTATCTGCTGCGGTGTGTTGTTCACAAGTATTTTGGATCAAGATTCAATTGGAGGACTGCTCATTCAGGTACACATGTATTCCTATTTATTGTGACAGTACTAGTGCCATCAATTTATCAAAAATCCCATCCAACATTCTGTAAGCCTGTAATTTCGACAGGCTTCATTGAAAATGGTCAACAAGTCCTGACTTATATTTCGACGAAGACCAAATTATTTCGACAGAGAAAATGGTCATGCGCAAGGTAAACTCGACAAGCTTCCGGGGAAGCAAAAGCAAGAGAGAGGAAAATGGACACAAGCTTTCGACAGACAGAAAATAGAGCAGTTATGCGCTGAAGACTAGCAGTTGGTCGAAGCGTGATAGAGCGGTTCTGGTCGAAAGTAGGAGTAGCAGTTATTAATTTTCAAATTTCTAGGCAGTTACTTAGTTCAGTTTTTCCCCCTCTTTTCCTTTGTATAAATAGTAGTTTCTGAGAAGAAACAGAGGTCGCAAATCACAATACACAACCCGATTCCTGAAACTCTAACTTCCAAGCCAGAGCGAAAAACGAGTGGAAGAATCGCTGTACGTGATCGTGTACCATTTTTACGATTCAATGCAATTTATTTGTCTTTTCTTTACAATTCATGCACCATTTACTGCTTCTTTTCTTTTCAATTCTGTTAATCATTGCAAATTGTCCCCTTTTCTACATTTTCTGAAACACAAACCACTCGCAATTCAGAGGCAATTGCTTTGAGATTTTTCTAGTTTGATCTCACAAACCTTCTAATAAAACTAGTGATTGTTTGCTAAAAACACCAGCAAACAAATTGGCACGCCCAGTGGGACTTTGCCTTTGATTTTGTTCATTTTCGTACTCTCTTATTTGTATTCGCTGTTGTATGCACTTAAGAAGTGGTAAAATGGTTCGTTCTAGTACGAATAATGCGTCTAGTTCCAACCCTGTGGTTTCACAAGGGCAAGGAACAACAATGGATTCTGCGAGCATTAGCGCAGGACCATCATCGTCAACAACCGTTCCTTCATTATCAATGACTAATGTTGGTTCAACGCAGTCAGAAATGGCATCTTTGCCTATGTCTTTGCCGTTAAGTGCAGGGCTTCATAGCCCTTACATGGCAATGGGAAACGGTTTAGACCCACGTTTGAATAACGTGCATCTACCCCCATTTCCTCTGGGAATGTATGGCATGCCTACTGGAATGCCACATATTTCGACCTTTTCCCCTACACATGTCTCTTCTGAGAGTGTATTTGGTCGGAATCCCCCAGCATTAACCAATACGTCTTTGTTGGCCTTAAGACAGCAAGTAGACGAGAGTAATCACGATATGGTTAATATGCTTACCCAACAAATTGGTATAGTTTTCAATCCATTGATTCAAAATACCAATAACAGTTACCAAATGTTGGCAAATCGGATGAGTAGGATTGCAGATTTCTTTGGGGCTCCAGCGGTTAATAATAGGCAAGTTCCTATTATTGCGGGTAATGCGTCGCCAGTTAACCCCCAAGAAGCAGTTGCAGTCGAAGCGTCCACAATTGTAGGCGAACTACAAGGGGCAGTAAACCACGTCCCTAAAGTGGTTTTGGTAAATAGACACCAGAACGCTGATGAAGTTGTTCGACAAGTGCAACAACACAATGTTGGCGCAGAAAGCAATATAGCTACTTTAGTCGAAACTATTTTGGCGCAAAATGGCCTTAACATAGGTTTACAAAGGCCTAACTTCGTATCACCATTATGTGAATACGTATTACAAACTGAGTTACCAAGGGGATGGAAAGTTCCCAAGTTTACTAAGTTTGGTGGTGATACAAATGAGTCCACAGTCGAACACATTGCTCGTTTCTTGACTGAGGCTGGGGACTTAGCACAAAATGAGAATTTGAAGATGAAATACTTTCCAAATTCTCTAACTAAAAATGCTTTCACTTGGTTCACGACCTTACCCCCTGGTTCTATGTTCACATGGGGGCAATTAGAAAAGGCATTCCATGCACAGTTTTACATGGGCCAGTCGAAAATTAGTCTTAAAGAATTGGCTAGTGTTCGGCGCAAAATGCTTGAAACTATTGATGATTACTTAAACAGATTTAGGCTGTTGAAATCTCGTTGCTTCACACAAGTCCCTGAACATGAGCTTGTCGAAATGGCTGCTGGTGGCCTTGATTACTCAATTAGAAAGAAATTAGACACATCTCATTTGCGAGATATGGCGCATTTGGCTGATAGAGTTCGACAAGTTGAAAGGCTTAGAGAGGAAAAATCTAGGTCGAATAGGTATCATAAAAAAGAAAAAGTGGCATATGTCGAAGAAGAATTCGACGTTACATATAGTAATGTCGAAGAAGAGGAGATAGACGTGGCTGAACTTAAGCCTGGTCCTCCTTATACCTGTAAATTATTAAGGCCTGCGAATGGGAATAACCCTGTAGAGCCTAAGAATGATAGATTTATGCCTAAGACTTATACTTTTGATGTTACTAAATGTGATGAAATTTTTGATCTTTTAGTAACTGATGGTCAAATATTAGTGCCTAAAGGCCTTAAAATACCAACTCTTGACCAAAGAAAGAAAAAGGGTTATTGTAAGTTCCATAATTTTTTGGGACATAACACTGACCGTTGTGTGCTCTTCAGGGATATTGTGCAAAAAGCAGTTGACGAAGGAAGACTCAAATTTGCTGATAAGAAAATGAAAGCTCCTATGCAGATTGATGTTGATCCATTGCCTAAGGCTGAAGCTATGTATTCTGAACCTGTCGAAGCTGATGTAGGCATGGTGGATGCTCAAATGGCAGACCCTCCTAAGTGTGTCAAGACTGCCACCGAAAAATTAAAAGGTTTTATGTATGCTGAAGGTAAGAAACAGGAAGTGACCCTAAAAGAATATGATGGGAAGATACATGCTGTGTATCCAAAGGCTGAGGAAGAATTGATAGATTTCCTCAATCGGTGTAAGTGGAATAACTCTGAAGTTATGCTTTGCCCAAGGTGCAGCGCTGTCTTCGACAAAGAAGCAGCTAAAGCTGTCGAAGGTTGTCAAGGTCAACAACAACGTAAAAGAAAATGGCTTGATAACAGGCCGAAATTTGACTTTGCAAAAGGAGATCTTCCTGGCTATAAGGCTAATGTGTCAACAAAGCCTTCAACAAGCAAACGACAATTTGCTAAGGAGAAGTCCTCAGAGAAAGGGTATTTGAAGCTGTCAACAAATAAATCCTTTGTCCCAAGTGCTAGTGCTCCTGTTGAAGCGTGGGTGCCCAATAATCAACGTGCTAAAGCTGTCAAGCCAGATACGGATGCTGTTAAGTTTAATTATAAGAATAACTATAAGGGTAAGAACCCCATGACTAGAACACAGTGGCGTTGTTACCAAAGACAACAGAAGAAGAAGGCACACTTTGACATTAACAAGGTTCCAAGTCACTTGGCTAATAACCATGTTCCACGCAGTACGATTGACATTAATCAAGTTCCACGTAGCATAATAGTGGCGAAGAGTGAGGTTCACAAAGCTGAAGTTGCCACAAAGAGGAATGCTGATGTTGCTAGTCATGTGTGTGCAGCGAATAAGGCCAAAGGCAAGGCTGTAGTAATAGAAAAGCCAAGAAGGCCTGCTCTTGAAAGAATATTTCCTCCATTGTCAACAGTGAAAGAAAAGAATGCTGATTTCGACATGGATGAAGACATGGAGTTTGATTTTGATGATTCTGAAGATGATTTCGATGTTGTTTGCAATGTGGTATCAATACTGCCTCTTGAGTACGATGTTATCACAGTACCAAATGATGTTGAAGAGGATTTTACAGAGGATATGGCTCATCATAAGCCAATGTGTTACTATGTGATGAACAATGGTTGTGTCGAAGACCAAATGGCTACCTTCGAGAAGCCAGATATGAGTATGCAAAACCACTTGAAACCCCTGTATGTCCAAGCCAAAGTCAATGGTGTTGGAATTAACAAAGTGTTAGTGGATGGTGGAGCTGCAGTGAATTTAATGCCACATGGTCTTTTGAAGAAGATTGGTAAGTTCGACACTGACCTCAGGCCACATAACATTGTCTTAAGCAACTATGAAGGCAAAACTGGCCATTCTTTGGGGGCCATTGAGGTGGACTTAATCGTTGGTTCCATAAAGAGGACTACATTGTTCTTAGTGATAGCCTCTAAAGCGAATTTTAATTTACTCCTTGGTAGAGAGTGGATCCATGGAGTTGGTGTTGTCCCTTCAACTTTGCATCAACGTTTAGTGATGTGGAAGGAAGATGGTTTGGTAGAGTATGTTGAAGCCGATCAGAGCTACTTCCGTGCTGATGTGAACCAAATTACCAAGGAAAATTTTGAGAAACAAATGGCGAAGATCGCGCCATGTTCATCTTCTAATGAGGCATATGTTCCCGCGGATAATGTTCTTGCCTCAGTTCATCTTGACCCAAATTATGGTTTTGTTTGGGAAAGAGAAATAATGGGAGATGATAGTGTTTATCCTGATGGTGTTCTTCGACCAACGGGGTGGAACACTGGTTCTTGAAAATGTTCTTATGTCAGTGCCCAATGCATGGGACAAAATTACGGCTTATATGGCCGAAAACAAGTTTAACGCGGCTATAGAGGCCGAAATTATTCAACAAACAATGGCTGTCGAAGCCAGTGAGTTACATGAAGGAAATGGCATAGTCATAGATGAAAGACTTGACTGCATTTATGATGATGATCCATTAGGTTTTGAAAAGGATCCTAGAGATTCGGCAAAGCATATGCAAGCTCAAGACCCGTTAGAAGAAGTTGATTTGGGAAATGGCTCAATAAAACGGCCAACTTATATTAGTGCAAATATTGATGCTTCTCTAAAAACCCAAGTCATCACATTGCTAAGGGAGTTCAAAGACTGCTTTGCTTGGGATTACGACGAAATGCCTGGGTTAAGTCGAGAAGTAGTGGAAATGCAATTACCAATTCGACCAGGGAAGAAACCAGTGAAGCAAGTGCCAAGAAGATTTGCTCCTCAAGTGTTGGCTAAGATCAAAGAGGAAATCGAAAGGCTATTCAGAAACAAATTCATCAGAACTGCCAGGTATGTCGAATGGTTAGCCAATATAGTTCCTGTAATAAAGAAAAATGGGACTCTTAGAGTTTGCATAGACTTTAGGGATTTAAATAATGCAACTCCCAAGGATGAATACGCAATGCCTGTGGCAGAAATGCTAATAGATTCAGCAGCAGGATTTGATTATCTTAGTATGCTCGATGGTTATTCTGGGTATAATCAAATCTTCATTGCGGAAGAGGATGTGTCGAAAACTGCTTTTAGATGTCCGGGGGCACTGGGTGTTTATGAATGGGTAGTAATGCCCTTTGGATTAAAGAATGCTGGTGCTACATATCAGAGGGCCATGAATTCTATGTTTCATGATTTTATTGATGATTTTATGCAAGTATACATAGATGATGTGGTGGTTAAATCTTCCTCAGAAAGTGGTCATTTAGACCATCTTCGCCGTTCTTTTGAAAGAATGAGGAAATATGGATTGAAAATAAATCCATTAAAATGTGCCTTTTGTGTACGTGCAGGTGATTTCTTGGGTTTTATAGTGCACAAAAAAGGCATTGAAATCAATCAAAATAAGACTAAGGCAATTATGGAAATGAAGGCCCCTTCGACCAAAAAGGAGCTTCAGTCGTTGCTGGGAAAAATCAATTTCCTTCGAAGATTTATATCAAATCTAAGTGGCAAAACACAAGTTTTTTCGCCATTGTTAAGACTGAAGAAGGAAGAAGAGTTCAAATGGGAACCAATGCATCAAGCAGCCTTCGACGAAATCAAGTCTTATTTGATGAAACCACCAATTTTGTTGCCTGTTATTAAACACAAAGTGCTCAAATTGTATATAGCAGCTTCTGATAGAACAATAGGTAGCATGTTAGCACAAGAGGATGATAGTGGTGTCGAAAGAGCCATTTATTACCTCAGTAGGGTCTTAAATGATGCCGAAACAAGGTACACTCCTATAGAAAAGTTGTGCCTTTGTTTGTATTTCTCGTCTACAAAGTTAAAGCAATATATAAAACCAGCTGATGTTTCTGTTTATTCGCATTTTGATGTTATTAAGCATATGCTGTCGAAACCAATAATGCATAGCCGAATTGGTAAATGGGCTTTGGCTTTGTCAGAATACAACTTAACTTATCAACCTCTAAAATCAATTAAAGGACAAGTGGTTGCTGATTTTATAGTAGACCATTCTGTTGTCGAAGAAACATTAAGTTTTGTAGACGTATATCCTTGGAGGTTGTACTTTGATGGTTCAAGCCATAAACATGGAGTTGGGATTGGTATTTTAATAATATCTCCTACTAACATTCCAACGAAGTATAAGTTTAAAATTCGAGATGTTTGTTCCAATAATGAAGCTGAGTATGAGGCTTTAATAGTAGGCCTTGAAATTTTACTTGAGCTGGGGGCAAGTCATGTCGAAATAAAAGGTGACTCTGAGTTGGTTGTCAAACAATTGACAAGGGAGTACAAATGCATTAAAGAGCACCTTATCAGATACTTTGTTGTTGCCAATGCTTTGTTAAAAAGATTTGAGTCTGTTCACTTAGAACATGGTTTTAAGTTATTAACTTCGACACCATATTATGCGCAAGCCAATGGACAAGTAGAAGCTGCCAATAAAGTTATTATTAATTTGATTAAAAAGCATGTTGGGCAGAAACCAAAAAATTAGCATAATACCCTTGATCAAGCATTATGGGCTTGTCGAAATTCACCCAAAGAATCTATCAACACTACTCCTTATAGGCTAACATTTGGACACGATGCAGTGTTGCCTGTTGAAATTTGTCTACAATCAACAAGAATTCAAAGACAGTGGGAGATTCCCTCTGATTATTATTGGAATATGATGCTTGATGAATTGGTTGATTTAGACGAAGAAAGGTTATTACCTTTAGATATGCTTATTCGACAGAAAGAGAGGGTAGCTAAAACTTATAACAAAAAGGTTAAGTTTAAAGCCTTTGATTCAGGTGATCTAGTGTGGAAGGTCCTATTGCCTGTGGATAAAAAAGATAGAGTCTTTGGTAAATGGTCCCCAAGTTGGGAAGGACCATTTAAAATTTTACAAGTTTATTCAAACGGCGCATATGAGGTCAAAGAGATTGGCGCTGATGAAAGAATTTTGCGTATAAATGGCAAATACTTGAAAAAGTATAAGCCAACGTTGCAAGAAGTTAAAATAACGCTGGAATAAATATAAAGAAAGCGTAAAAACATGGCATTTAAGTTGCCAAAACATTGTCGAAAGCACAGAATAAAAATTGCTCAAGAATAAAATGGAAGAAATTTCATTATAATGTTGCCAAGTTACATGTGCCAAAGGAGGCATTTGTGAATTACATAGTGCCGAAAGGGTAAATAAACTAGGCATAAATAAAACGCTGAATTGCAGTTGGTCTTTTACGACCAAGTAACTTCTCTTTTGGGTGGTCTTCTTCGACCACGTTGACGCTTCCCGTCGTTCGGGGGGTCATTCTTTCGTCTGCGCGTTAGGCTTGTAAGCCTTTCAACTGGGCGTTTCCTTGCTTGGTAAACCTCAGGAAGCCCTTCAGAGAGGAGATATTGATGTGAAGAGAATGGGGAGAAACCCTCTAAGCTTCCCCAAGGAAGACAGTCATCATCAAGGCAAAACACCTGATGAATCTTCCTGCTCGCACTTTGAGTCTCCCGCATAAACTCAGAAAGTTGCAAGATCAAGTGACATGAAGAAAAAAGGAGCAAAGCCATAATTCGCAGAGATCAAAAACCATCACTTTGAACCTCCAGGAAACCTCACTGCAATTATGAGAGATGAGGTTACGCGGAAGACTCAAAGCAAAGGGAATGATCCTGGAACGGGAAAGGAAAAGAGGAAAAATCATGGAGTGGTGAAGATGAGAAACAAAACTCTTCTATTTATAAGGAGAAGTATGAAAGAGCGTCAGTTGGTTACGAGTTTGGCGTTCCGAGAAGTGAGGCATCACTTTAATTACGGCGTTAGTAACGTAACGGAAGATGGTGGAACCATTCAAAGTTAAAACAGAGAATCAGTAAACAGAGTCAAAGGCCGAAATTACAGGCTGTTCAAGTTCAAGGTTTGAATATGGATTATTGATGGCAACTTATGAGGTAAAAGATGTGGAAGAATTGCAGAAGCCTTATAGGAAATGGTGAGATAAGGCATTTACTGAGAAGTAAAACGTTGAAGGCCACGTAATACACCAATATAGGAGTAACGTCAACAACACTTAACAGTGGTGACATCAGGTATACAGCTATTTTACTCAAGTGCAAAGTTATTTCGATGGTGAATTCAAAAATGTCTTTCTCTTCTTCCTCCTCAAGTTCAGTCGAAAAAGACATTTTTGGGGGGCAATTTGTAAGCCTGTAATTTCGACAGGCTTCATTGAAAATGGTCAACAAGGCCTGACTTATATTTCGACGAAGACCAAATTATTTTGACAGAGAAAATGGTCATGCGCAAGGTAAACTCGACAAGCTTCCGGGGAAGCAAAAGCAAGAGAGAGGAAAATGGACACAAGCTTTCGACAGACAGAAAACAGAGCAGTTATGCGCTGAAGACTAGCAGTTGGTCGAAGCGTGATAGAGCGGTTCTGGTCGAAAGTAGGAGTAGCAGTTATTAATTTTCAAATTTCTAGGCAGTTACTTAGTTCAGTTTTTCCCCCTCTTTTCCTTTGTATAAATAGTAGTTTCTGAGAAGAAACAGAGGTCGAAATCACAATACACAACCCGATTCCTGAAACTCTAACTTCCAAGCTAGAGCGAAAAACGAGTGGAAGAATCGCTGTACGTGATCGTGTACCATTTTTACGATTCAATGCAATTTATTTGTCTTTTCTTTACAATTCATGCACCATTTACTGCTTCTTTTCTTTTCAATTCTGTTAATCATTGCAAATTGTCCCCTTTTCTACATTTTCTGAAACACAAACCACTCGCAATTCAGAGGCAATTGCTTTGAGATTTTTCTAGTTTGATCTCACAAACCTTCTAATAAAACTAGTGATTGTTTGCTAAAAACACCAGCAAACACATTCTAGATCAAAGCACATTGATATTAAGCATCATTTTAATCATGATCATATTCAGAAAAAGGATGTGGAGTTAATTTTTATTGACACCAAGCATCAATTAGTTGATATTTTTACCAAGCCTTTATTAGAAGAAAGTTAAGCTTTGCACACGAGGCTCTGATACCATAAACGAACTTACATCTGTCATTTATGTTACAAAGGATATAGGATGGACAGGATAAAGATACTTCGAGATGAAATAGTCACTCTAGACCAAGATAAAAGTAGACAGTCTTTTATGAAACTAATAAATAATGATAAATTAGAATTTCTAAATGACCAAATAGAAATAATTAAGAAAAACATACATAAACGTACATTTACAAACACAGCCGCACACGAGGCTTACACAATTATGACTTGAACAATAACAGTGATCTACACATATTCTTACTCGGTTTTTCAATATTTCCTCCTTCCTAGTTATTAATCTTTCTATGGCTTCTAAGATGTCTTTCTTTCGTTCTTCAATAAATTTCGTATCTTCAATCATATAGGTGACCATTTCTATAATTTCATCGTATCC
Source organism: Astragalus glycyphyllos (assembly GCA_963573325.1). Taxonomy (NCBI): domain Eukaryota; kingdom Viridiplantae; phylum Streptophyta; class Magnoliopsida; order Fabales; family Fabaceae; genus Astragalus; species Astragalus glycyphyllos. The sequence goes on along the minus strand of OY754308.1, from coordinate 5,803,466 downwards.
TTCGAATCTCCTAACAAATCTGTTCCCTAAGTCTCCTTGATTACTATGATTCTCTCTATCATATTCTTCTATGTAGTCTTCATACTCTCGTTGCTCTGAACTTATTTCACTTGCATCATACTTTTCTGTATATTCTTCAATTTCTGATTGTGTTGGTGATGTCATTTTAGTTAAACGTTTCTTACTTTCCGGTTTTAAGTTACTATAATTCCGTGTACAGAGGTTTCCTACCTAAAACAGCAAAGAATATATTCAGAGAAGGTTAACGGGCCTTACCACGCTTCTTAGTGATACGAGCTTGCCTTCCTCTCAACACCTTAATACGCCTAACCGGCTTTTGATCGGTGAACTGGGGATCTCGGGCTCTCCGTCACTTCTGATGAAACACTCCGGCTTGTAACTTCCTTGAATGATATATTCATTCCAGTTTAGCTAGGAAAACATGAAGGAATATAGAATAAAAAAAGGATTTCAGAAACTCTGAACTTTATTAATACATCATGGTTTTTACACAGATGATAGGGGTGTTTTTCTTATATATTTTTTTCGTGTTGTTTCATTATACTAGTCTCTATCTGTGTCTTATAATGTACAAGACGGTTTTCTAATTGTATGATCCCTATTGATGTATAATCATATATGTCATTTCCATCTATTTCGTTACGAGGTAGGTTTAGTCCTTTTAATTTATCGTGATTAACTACTGATACATGTGAACTACTAGCTTCAACCTTTTATTCCTGTTTTCCTTTTTTGATCTTGTCCTGCTTTGATACCATAGAGTTTTGTCTTATTTATTTTTTTACACTCTACTAACTTCGATTGTTTTTCCATAATAGCATAATTCTATGTAGTTATCTTTTATGGTGTAGTCATCAAAACTATGTAAGAAATCCATTCCTAATAGGAATTCTATACATACACTATCTTCTACTTCTATGGATATTGGGATTTCATATCCTTTTATTAATATTACAATATCTGTCTTATGAGTGACATGGTGTTTATTATTATTATAGTCTAGATAATAATACTTATTTTCTAAGTCTTTTATAGGTATTCCTATTCCGTAATAAATCTACAGTGATATGACTGGTTCCTGCTCCGGTATCTATTAAGCATTTTATTGGGTTTCTTCCTAGCTTAATTCCTACCTCAATGAAATACTGTGTACCTCCTAAACCCTTCTTCTCTGTTAAGTCTAAGCTTTTTCTTTCTAGTTCTAAATTTTTAAATTTAGATAATACCCTTTCAGATTTCGTTCTACGGATAATAGCCTGGTTCTTATTTCCTATTATTTCTCCTGACCTACAATTTCCTTTGGCATCTCATCAGTTTTAATTTCTTCTATGTAGGCTAATTGTTCTGGTTTTAATCTCCTAGGAGAGCATAAACGTACATTTACAAACACAGCCGCACACGAGGCTTAGACAATTATGACTTGAAGAATAACAGTGATCTACACATATTCTTACTCGGTTTTTCAATATTTCCTCCTACCTAGTTATTAATCTTTCTATGGCTTCTAAGATGTCTTTCTTTCGTTCTTCAATAAATTTCGTATCTTCAATCATATAGGTGACCATTTCTATAATTTCATCGTATCCTTCGAATCTCCTAATAAATCTGTTCCCTAAGTCTCCTTGATTACTATGATTCTCTCTATCATATTCTTCTATGTAGTCTTCATACTCTCGTTGCTCTGAACTTATTTCACTTGCATCAGAAGTGACGGAGAGCCCGAGATACCCAGTCCACCGATCAAAAGCCGGTTAGGCGAATTAAGCTGTTGAGAGGAAGGCAAGCTCGTATCACTAAGAAGCGTGGTAAGGCCCGTTAACCTTCTCTGAATATATTCTTTGCTATTTTAGGTAGGAAACCTCTGTACACGGAATTATAGTAACTTAAAACCAGAAAGTAAGAAACGTTTAACTAAAATAATGAGAAGGTTACTATAATTGTCAAGAACCCCAACCTTCTAAAGTAATGATAAGGTTCACTTTAGAAATTTCATTTGAGTAGGTTGAATTTTTAGGAAACCGTTGATGAACAAGTGTGAACAGTTTTAATTTAAATTAAAACTGCCATAACAGTAAACTGTCCACTCCTAACGGCTAGAACTAGCCTTTATTCCTACCCACTCCCTGCGTACAGACTTCTACATCAAATCATCATCTATCTTCATCTTTTCCAACATTCCCTTCTACGGTTCTACCAACTTCTCTGACCATTCCTACTCTTTCGTTTTTCTTTCTTTCCTACGCCCAGAACTCTGAAATTCTAAGAATAAAGATCCCCATTGATCCATTGAACCCATCGTTGTTAACGAGACTGATTCAGAAACCACTTTGTCAAAAATGATGGCAACTTCTAAACTCTCTTTTGCACGAAAATGTATCACTAGTTCTCTTGCACAACCCTCTTCTAAGAAACCAAAGATAAGTGTCAAACAAAGTGCTAACAAGGGCAAAAGAAAAAAGGTTGATGAAGAAGTTGCACAGGAAAAGGAAAATGATCAAACTATCTTGGATTAAAAGCTTGAAGGAATTCAACCTTCTGTCTGCAAGGTTTTACTTGCTTGGAGAAATGAAGAACTCTGGCTGGGATTTATTCCCTCATATTGCAAGACAAGGAGAGGGGAATCTCTTGTCTCAAGAAGAGTTCATTTTCACTGACATGGTAAGGGAATTCTTTGGGAGCATGAATTTGAGCACTGACAAAACAAACTTCACAACACAGGTGAAAGGAACAACCATTGCAATCACTCCCAAGGTGCTGGCTAGTGCTCTAAACATTTCACACTCTTGTGTATGCGTGTATGGTGACAACTGGTATGAAATTTTGACTATCAACAAAGAGAATGTATTGAAGGAACTAATGAAGGACCCAAATGAAAACTTGGTGTCATCTACTTTGAAGGATCAAGCCAGAATCATGCACAACATGGTGGCACACTCTCTTGTTCCAAGGGCAGGAAGCTTTGAAAGAGTCAAACCTACTAATCTGCTTCTAGTCTATCCCATGTACAAGAGCTATGTGATATATAAACTTGCCCTAAATCATCTTCAACTACATGATTTATATAGCCAAAACCATTAGCCAAACCAAATCCCTTCCCTATGACATGTTTCTGACCAAACTTTTCAAATTAAAGAAAATGTCTTTTGTCAATGAAAGTTGCAAGAGAGAGAAAACTGTATTTTGGTCAAAAAGTGCTAAACAGATGATGATTAAGCCTTTTAGTGAGAAAATTGAACTGTTCTCTGAACTTTCTCAAACACAAGCCAAATCCTCTGGTGAAGAAACCCCTCCATAGAAAGAACTAGAAATCAACCAAGACCTTAACCTATCACCTGCCAAAGAACCACCTCCTGAAGCCTCTCCAAAATCCTCTCCAAATCCATCTCCACAACCTTCACTTGAACCTTTTCCAGAACCTACCAAAGAACCCTCTCCAATAGAACCTTCTAAACAACAATTCGATGAAAACAAACCACCCATAGGCTCACCACCACCACTAGACCAGGAACCAAATGAAGCCACCACTCAGAATGAACCAATCCAAATTTATGAACAATCTATCAACACCCCACCATCTCCCATCAAAGCCACGGACCAATCATCTCAAGACATGTACGTTGATACTGAACAATCTGAAAGTTGGAAAGAAATCTTTGAACACCTATCTGCTAATGAAGAAGAAGAAACTACTTAGCCAATGGATGATGATTCATGTGAAGATATTGGAAACAAAAAAGATCAGGAACAACCTTCTCAAGTCTACCCATGCACTGACTTAGTCCTCTATATTGAAAAGGAAGTCCCTGCTACAAAGGAATCTGAAATTCCATCTTCACAAGAGACCCCTCAGATGAACCACCAAGACATTGCACAAGAACCTTCTCAAGAGAATCCAGCAGAGCAACCTTCTCAAGCAATTCCTGCAATTGAGGAACCTGCTGTTGTTGCAAAAATGCAACCTTCTGATGATGAAATTGCTACTCAACTATCTCCCAATGGACCATTAGTTCCATATGGTTACTCCAAGGGGGAGCAAGAGTCCTCAGAAGAAACACCAGGTGGTCAAGCTCAGGGGGAGCTAGATATGGATTAACCTCCTCACATGGAAGAAGAAGAAGAAGAAGAAGAAGAAGAAGAAGAACAAGAACCATTTGAGCAATTGTCTCCCATCTCACAACATGTCAATGAAGCTGTTCAAGATGCTTTTGATATCCTCACACCAGTGAATCTCCAAGAAACCAATCCGGAATTCCTTTCCTACATAGCATTAACTAAAATGCTAAATACTCTTAAGCAAAATTGTTTAAAACCTAAATCAAGTTAAAACTAGCATATCTCTTACATAGACTTATTTCTCTTTGTCATTCTTCATAAGAGAAGGTTTGATTCTGTGAAAGTTAATCTTATCACTAACCTTCTCATATCCAAGTTTAACTCGAGAAACATTATTAAAAGGTTTCAGGTTCCAAATTTTAAAAGGGCACACAATTCAACCCCCCCCCCCCCCCCCCCCAAGTGTAATTTAGTTACTTCAAAAAGTGCTGCAAATGCCAACACCACTCTGAAATCTCGAGAGCTCGCCGCCAATCTCTGATAAGTAGTCTCCTCTTGGGCATGTTTTATGTGGGAAGCTGACATTTTGGGACCCTTCCCACCTGCACTTGAACAAGTCAGATTTCTAATTGTGCATATATTACTACACAAAGTGGAGGCAATAGCAGCCATCACAAGTGAACATATCAATAAAAAATTACTGGAAGGAAATTAACTCTAGGATTTGCTTCCCAACGATAATTATCACAGACAACACCCGTTGTTTTGAAAGCTCACTAGTTTCCAACTTTCGCGCCATTTGGACGATTTGAGAGTTCTGACAGTTGTTGACATGAGCCGAGCACCCCCAAAAAAATGATCAGGCTAAGGTTGCGATGAAGACAATCTTAAATTGCTTTAATAGGCAATTAGACACTACATGGCTCCGGCATGGCTCCATTGAAGAAAAACCACATTCAATCATGCTCAGTGCACGTCGGCATATCATCAGCCGCCATCATCTTCCATCTCTGATTGGCAGGAGCAATAATGAATCGTTCGAAATAGGACACCGGTTTGTTTGGCCTCAACTTTGGGCAGATCTCACAGATTCTCGTAGACACTCAGTCGTATGCTTCTTCGACCGTTTTCTCATCTTCCTCCACGACGACCTCGGGTTCCTGAGCTTGGGAACCAAACTCGGCAGTCTCTTTTACAGCGTTCTCTTCGACTGTGCCTTCCGAAACCTGCTTGACAAACTCCCTGGCCGAAGTGCCCGTGATTGAAGGAGAGTCTACATAGGTGGAAGAAAGCAGTGATGGAGCACCCCTGGGGGCCTGTATCGAGTCTCCAGTAGCCGACCTCCTTAAGATCGATTTACCCGGTGGTATAAAAGGCTTTGTTTCCTCACTCTTGGATCGGACCATTATCTGCAAGGGGAGGACGACACTATCACTATCTCATTCTAGCCATCTAAATCTATTTTTACTTATCTAATGACTAAGGCTAAAGAGGTACCGATACACGGCCTCAGCAACCCCAAGGCCATTTCGTCTCCTCCCCCAGAGGTAGGCAGCGACGGTCACCAGAACGATGACGTCCGCCACGGTCAAAAAGATGTTATAGAAACTATGCAGAAAAGGAAAACTAACCTCTGTGGAGGTATTTCCTGATGTCGACTTGAATTTTGATCTCGTCTCAGCAAAGGCCCAAAAACCGTCGTCGATGAACGGTGGTGTTGATCTCGGACGGTGGTCGGAAAATTCTGAGTTTGCAGAGCTCAATCTCTCAGAAAATGAAAGGGTGCGCAAATGAGCCCTTAACTGACCTTATATAAGGGCAAGATGTGAAGCATCACGTCACATCAATGCGTCACTTCAATGCTACACCATAAGGCACCCTTGATCTCACCAAGCGTCGCACACCTGCTCCCCTCTCTGTGGATGACACGTGGCTGTCATTACCTGAAACCAACAGTCAAGTCAAGCCAAGGCTGACATCATGCTTCTCTCGTCCCCGACTTGGGGGGCCACTGTTCCGGACTGGGCCAAACCTTGTAAGACTTGGGTCTGGCCAATTCCCGTACTCCAGGTAATCCAGCATGTACTAAAATCCCTAGTACCCGCATCCAACGGTCAGGATCCATGCACCCCTTGCCTATAAATAGAGGTCCCGCCCCCTAGTCACGGTAACTTTTACTCATTCGCATTATTCTATTTTTCCTTATTTCTCTCTCTCTTTCTCTTACTAACTTGAGCGTCGGAGTGTTTTGCAGGTACTCACCACCCGTCGTGGACGTGTGAGAGACCTCGGACATCCCGAGCTCCATCTTCAATCCTTGGAAGCACATTCACTCAATCTAGTACCCCAGGCTTATCGATACCGGAAGCCTAGGTACCGAACAATATAGCTATTGTCTTAAACGCTAAAATGAATCAACAAAACCTTAAAGAGAATTTGAATCAAGAGAAATAACCTTACCAAAAAAATGCACAAGAAATCCACTAATAAATGTGTTCGATAAAAAAAAAGCAAGGCCTCCATTGTAAAATTAGAAAATAAAAGAACAAATATAGCAAAAATGAGAAAACGAATAGAATGAATAGAGCTAATCTACTGTAATATGAAAATGCAAATCATAGAAATGAAGAATGGGGGGAGAAGAAGAACCTCATTATGGGCTTCAGAACCGTCGTTTTGTATAGTACTCTCGGCGGAAGTCATGCATGGTGTGCCACAACCACGTTACAAGGGCAGGCAAGGTGACTATTTTGTCATGGTATGTTACTGGCTTTTACTCTTGAGTGGTTTGTTACTTTTTTAAATTACAATCCGATATTTCTTTTATTTGAGTTTGCTTTGTTTGAAAATTACCTTTTTTACTAGTGTATGTGCTGATTTTGAATATGCTAGAACCTAGCTTGTGGGATGTATATGGAATAATAACTCTCACACGTAAGTTCGTTTGAAATTATTTATCAAATGTGTACTAAATTCTATTCCTTATTATTTTTAACTTTCAATTGTTAAGTTAATTTGTCTTTTTGAATTCCAGCATGTCCACTGGAATGGTTGCATATATTGCGTTTGACGCATTATGCCAGTACAGTATCCATATGGGAGAAGATGCACTCTCGAGAGTAATTTTATTTCCACTCAACCAATCAATTTTTATGCATAAACTATATATAGGCTCTAAATAATTATATTCTCAAGACTATTTAATTCTATGTAAAATATTGTAGTTTCAGGCCTCAATTTGATTAATAATTTTGATCATTGATGGAATTATTGATAATTAGCCATTCTAGAGAGATTAATGACAGATGTAAGTTCAAAGTTTTAGCAGTAATAAAATGACCATTTACCAGCATTTGTCAAAGTGGACGGTAAAGCTGGTAAAACTTTTAGTGGCCATTTCTATTGTCACTAAAAGCATTACTTATTGCCGACAAAAGTCTTTTTTTTTGTTGTAGTATTTAGTTTTGATAAATGAATACATAGTTTTGATATCACGGAGAGAACAAAACACACATGTTAATAAATGAGCATCCTACAAGAAAATATTATATGATATCTGTATAATTATAGCTAGGTTTAAATATCATTTTAGGCCCTGCAAAATTAACGATTTTTTTGTTTTAGTCTCGTTAAAAATTAATTTTTTAGTCCCTGCAATTTATAAAACCATTACTATTAGTCCCTCAACCAAGTGTGTTTAGTGTTTAAAAACGACTATGTGACTTCTCTTTAAGCCCCTGTGCATATAATTTTATTTCTAGTTTAGTCCTTTCGAATGTAGATGACTTTTTATTTTAGTCCATGCCTATGTAATAAAAAAAGCCACATCATGTACTTTAAAGTGCAACGTTTTTTCCTCTTTCTCAGTGGCAATTAATAAGGTTGGCATTGGCAAGTGTGTTCCGTATGAAAATGGTATTTTTATTAATTTGTTCTAAGACTCACTGCATATCCCCAATCCTAGAATTCACAAGGTGAAGCTATGGGTCTCTTTATTGATTGGGTTCGTGAATGGGCTTCACAGATGTCATATTTGATTTTAATGCGAAGACGGTGGTTGATAATTTCAACAAAGCTAATTTCTTTAACACTAAACTTGGTTGTATTTTAAATTTTTGAAGAAATTTGTTTTCTTTTCTAGTGAAAATTCTCATGTCGAGTTCTCTAGGGGGGAGATGGATAACATAACTCATACTCTTCCAGAGCTAGCCTTATCTACTGTCCGCCATTAAGGTATACGATAATATTCCAGCATGTATTTGGACACAAGTTGTAAATGAAATGATTAGTTCTCTTAGGTAAAAGAATTACTTTTAATCATAAAATACACTAGAGGACTAAAAGTGATGATTTTGGAAGTTGCAATGACTAAAACAAAAAAAATATTTTCTACAGGGACCAAAACCAAAAATCACCAAATTTAAAAGGAATAAAATGATATTTAAGCCTTATAATTATTTCTTCACTTAGTTTTATAAAAGTCTTTATTTTTGGAAAATGAATATTTTATTTTTGAGACCCGACGAGAAAACTATTTTATATATTTTGTGTTTTTGACTGTCTTTATTTTATTGATTACAAAATTTTTGGGTGAGCGGATGACGTTCCAGTTCAAGGCATAGAAGATATTCGAGCTCTTATTGAGCACTTACGAAAGTAATTACATTTACCTCACCACAAGGGGACTAGTGGGGATTTGAATCCGGAACCTTCTGAATACAAATCCTACCATGCTCCCTAGGCCAACCCCTTGAGGTTTCACTGTCTTTATATTTTTATGAATAGTTACTTTGTTTTTTAGTCCTAATAGAGAAATATTACCATTGACAGCATAATGATTTTTATTTTGATTTGATGATTAATATCTATTCTACTTTCGAGTCTCGAGGGGAAAAATTGCATATACCATTTGTATAACTATTTTTGCATTTAGCCTTTCTCGTGTAAATTAAGTTCACTATGTATAATTTTTTTTTACTATTTGAATAGTCTCACTTCTCTTTTCGTAGAACAACTAACTATATTCATCGCAATATAAACTTTCTATTTCAAGTATGAATTGTAGTTTAAATGAATAAACTACTCTTCTTAATAGTTCTTATGTGTATTTGAGAATTTTTCATGCATCTTGTCATCTTGTCTTGTGCCCAAGTGAAAATGTACCACAATAATGAGAGATACCATTTTTAGGTTTCATGCATTTTATATTAACGGTAATGAGAGATACCAAAGTGTACCTAGCTAAAAGAGGAGTTTGTGAAACATCATCGTGGGCTTTCAGATACCATATTTTGATTGCATGCATTTTATTTAACACTAGAATGTAATATTTTTTTATTGTTTGAAACAAAGGAGAGATAACCAGGATGGACATGAAATTAGTGAAAGGGACAAATGTTGTTATGTTTTTTTTGCTTTTATTTTCCTAAGGTTTTGTTCGGTTTTGTGTCTTATGTTATGGAGCCATATGCACATTTAAACATACCCTCACTTATCAATTTAATTGGTCGACGATTCAAACGATGGAAAAAGTCACCATCATCCCATGCCCATGCATTCTTCCATATCCTTCCAGGGAAGATTCGTTTTAATAAAAGTATTATGTTGGACACTTATATTCACCATAATCAATATATCCTATAAATACCTCTCCTGACAACACCATATCAATTCACTACTAGGATATCCTCTCATCAAACAAAAACCATTGTTTTCCTTACACAATAAATAAAATAACCATGTCAATGAGAATGACTGGATCCCTCGATATCATCGTCCTTGCAGTATGCCTTTTCATGGCCACAACATCAATAGTCCAACTTGTGTTAGACACAAGTGGCGACACAGTTGAGATGGATGAAGAATACTTCATATTAGAAATATAAAATTAGATAAAAATTAGTTTAGTGATAATTAGTTTGTTAAGGATTTGTTAGTTAGTTAGTATCTACTAGAGCTCTATATATAGAGCACAATGTAATCATTTCAGCATCTTTTTTCAATCAATATGATTCCATTTGAGAATTTCTCTCAATCAAACTCTTTAGCATATTTCAAATATGAGGAGAAACTTCATCTCTATGATCCTGTAATTTCTAACATGGCATCAGAGCGATACCGTTGCGCAATTTACAGTGATCTTGAAGATGACGAAGACGAAACAGATTTAGCATATGAATCAGAAGCAGAAGAAGAATTTTCAGATCCTAACAAAATGGAGCAGAATTCAGAAACGGTGGAAAGCAGTTTCAATCAAGATTCAGTAACAGTTTTCAATCAAGATTCAGATACAGTTTGTGTGGATCCAAAAATTACAATCAAACCAAAAGTTAAAGATGAAGAGAAATTTCAGAAGATCGAAAGTAAGTTGTTCGATTCCAATTCTGAAATTGATTTTCTGCTTTTCAAGAACCTGGTTCATGCTTCACTAGATTCGGTTAGCGATTTGTTTCGTCATCTTCGCTTGGAGTTTGGGAACCTTCCATCGCCGACTGCGATGTCGTCACCGGTAACGGTCGTCTTCGCAAAACCTTCAAGATTCTCATTCTTCTCCTTCGATCCAGGCGGAGCTTCAAAAGACACCGGTTACACTGTGCGATGCTCTGAACTCATGTTGGATCCAGAGTCTACATCACTTCGTGTTTTGGTTTCGTTTCCGTTGAGCACGGATCTGATTGTGGAGTCGCTGTTTGCAGATCTGATATTTGCAAAGCTTCCCAAACATAGGATTCAAATCTTCGATCCCGGTGGAAGTCACGCCATTGACGACTTCGCTGTTGTACGTCATCTGTTTGATGTGGCGCTAACAATGAAGGCAGAAGACGAGTTGGTTTTCACCGATCTGATCTCTCCGACACTCCTAGAAGATCTGATTCTTGTTTTCGATCCCGGTGGAAGTCACATGATCGGCGACTACTTCGCCGGCGTTAATCATTCTCTGTTTCTTTTGGTGGTGCTCATATTCTAATGCTCAGTTTCCGTTTCATCTTTGTCGTCGTTCACTTTCTCTTTGTTCGTGTTCTCTGTTTTTTAGTGGCGTTCGTGTTTCTGAAATTTCACAGAGAGAGAACGAAGAAATGAAGGAATGGTGACTAAGTTTTGTTTGGATTCCAGAATATTCTGTTGTGTGTGGTGCTGTGAGCGTGGAAGAAAGTGGTGTTGTGGGTGTGGAAGAAAGTTGAATAGTGATGAGCATTTCAGCATTTGTCTGTCGTTTCAAAACTAATTGGTTACAAGAGCACATAAGGGCAAAAAGGGAAATCAACAAAAAAAAAAGCAAAACCCTAGATTTGATGTGCCTTACATTGAACGAAAGTTTATGGCCTCAAATGGAGATGTTATTGGGCCACTCATCTTGCTTATTTGCATTAGGCTTAGTTTTTTTTTCTACTGTTTGCTTCCATTTTCCCCCCTTTTTTTAGTGTTTGGAATAATTCATGTATTTCAAGCTGTTGTGGTGATCCCACTATCAGCTTGAGGGAGGCTATTAGAAATATAAAATTAGATAAAAATTAGTTTAGTGATAATTAGTTTGTTAAGGATTTGTTACTTAGTTAGTATCTACTAGAGCTCTATATATAGAGCACAATGTAATCATTTCAGCATCTTTTTTCAATCAATATGATTCCATTTGAGAATTTCTCTCAATCAACCTCTTTAGCATATTTCAAATATGAGGAGAAACTTCATCTCTATGATCCTGTAATTTCTAACACTTCATAAGACCAGCTATAACAAGTAATGGAGGTCGTTCCACTTTGATCAACACAAATGGGTCATGCCCTTTACACGTTGGTCTTGAAAACACTGACTTGCCACATAGTGTGATTGTGAGGTTCACCCCTTTTGTTGTCAATCATGATGATGACGATATAAGGGCAAATAAGGACTTGAAAATAACATTCGAGGCTTCCTCATGCTACTGCAATCCACTGAATGGAGGTTGGGTCAAACAGATACAAGAAGTGGAAGGAGGTTTATTATCACTGGGAGAGATGATGGTGCACGATGATATGGTAATTTCTTTAGGATTGTGCAGACTCAAACTATAGGTGTCTATAATATTCAGTGGTGTCCAACAGATGTGTGCCCCACTTGTAAATTTCCATGTGGCTATGTTGGTGTTCTACAAAACAATGGAAAGATTTTGTTGGCATTGGATGGTGGTGCATTGCCTGGTTTGTTCCAAAAAGAATAAGATTGTAGTTGGTTGGCATTGGATGGTGGTGCATTGCCTGATGCAACATGAAAATTATCTCCAAGCTCGGAATTCCCAAATTTCCTAACAAATGTAATCATTAAGGGTGCATTAAAGCTCGAGCTCTTTGATAGAGTGAAGATCCAAGATTCGGTAAAACAACACGGGGAAACTCAAAGCACTAGTTTGACTCTCACCATGATTTACTCAACAATTTGTATGAGGAGAATATAGGCCTCCAATTGTAATTTCCATGTTGAATAAGTGCTCTTTTAGTGTACGTTTTTTCAAAAACAAATAGTTGGTGCCACGTCACTAACCATTTAATGGTTTAACAGTACACATCACCAAGTTAAGTTTGAGATTTAGATGATGGTTAGAGGGACCAACTTTTCTTGTTATGAATTTGTTATGGACTGTTGTGGGACTAAATTTTAACCAGAGACAAAAGTGTGTTCCTCGGAGCCATATTGACGCCACTTTGAGGTGATACAACTCTTCGACCCTTAACAAAGACTGTATGAACTACACCAAAAGTGTTGGACTAAGAATCTCTTTCTATGTTTTGATGATACAAACTATGTAAGATTTCGTTTTCTAATGAAATGTGATCTAACATGCTTGCTAAGTCATAAGAACAGGTTTCCCTACATAGCAAAATAAGGTTCTACCTAGGGTTAAAAAGTTGGCAAAATACAAGGGTAGAAAAGCCTTGAGAATGTTAATTTATGAGAAGCTTAAGACAAGTCAAAAGAAGGTTTGACCAAATTAACAGAAGGTTTACCAAAAGTCAACATAAGGTTTAACCAATAGTCAACAAAAGGTTTGACCAAAAGTCAACATAAGGTTTGACCAGAAGTCAAAAGAAGGGTGACCTCACAAATATCTTAGAATTATAACTTCATACTTGCGAAGGCTAATTTGAAAGTAGAATGAAGCTTGAGAAGGTTAATTACTGGAAATCGAAACCAACTTATAATTAAGACAACCAATTATTTCATCTTGAATGTTCTTCAGTTGCATCAACTGAAGAATCCTAGCAATAAATATGCTGGAAGTTTTATGCATTAAAGATGGAATGCCTGATTATTCCCTTGGAGCATTTAAAGTGTTTGTTTCATACTAGGAAGCTTGAGAAGTTTCGTGCAAGCTGGAACAGCCTGGCCAAGAGTACCAAGTCAAGTCATACCTGCTTAGTAGGATCAGAGAAGAGTACATAGCCACCTTAAGCAACTTCAGATGTGCAGAAAAAGAAAAAAGCTACTGTTGAGAAGGTTCAAAAGCTGTCAACTTTTGCACATTACATCACATCACTCCTATGGACCAATGGTTAATCCAAACGACTGTCTTCAAGCTTCTAACGGCTATATTCGACCTCCACGACTATTTAAAGGTTCCATTCTGAAGTCTCAAAGTATAAGAGTTTATTGCAACCTACACAAGTTCAAGCTTCTAAAAGCAATCAACCTTCTCATCCCACATTCAAAGCTTCTACAAGTTCAGATCTGGGATATCTTTCTTGAGTGTGTGTTAGCTTGTTTAGTATCATTGTTCTCAGTGTATCTTACTTTATTTCAAGCTCCTAAATTCCCAAAACCCAAACCCCTTATTGTAAACACTATCTTGTAAGCATCTCATCAAACTACCTAGTGAGAGGTGAGTGTTGGTGGTGATATTACTTAACTGAGGAGACTCTTAGAAAACTAGAAGAAAGTTTCTAAGAGGTGGAAACAGCAAGGCGTTGCTGTGTAAGAGTACACTAGACTTTTGTGAGTGATCAAAAGCTAGTGTAGTGAAAGTCTTTAGTGTTTGATCAAAAGCAAGTGTAAAAGCTATTTGGAAAATAGTGGAAATACTCACAAGGAAGTGAAGAGAGGACGTATAGCCTTCTTTGGGTGAACCTCTATAACTCTACTGTGTTATTTACTAGCTTTCCTTACTATTAGCTCACTTGCTATAACTCACTTGTTTTACAAACCTAGAGAAGGTTGATTTATCCAACCTTCTCAACACAGTTTTAACTTAAGCAACATCGTTTTAAACCTAAATCTAGTTAAAACTAGCATATCTGTTACATAGACTTATTACTCTTTGTCATTCTTCATAAGAGAATGTTTGATTCTGTGAAAGTTAATCTTATCACTAATGATTAGTGCATTTTAACGTACTGTTTATAGCTTTTCACTTGCTGATTTTAATTGTGTTTTGTACCTAATATTTAAGTCTTAGCACGTTTCAACACTTGTGGTCTTATTTGAGCAGTATAGTAATTTCTTGATTAATTCTTGTTTTTATTGCACTTTGACCCCTGCTTACTCTGTAGGCCCTAACTTTGGTTGTGATTATCTGATTGAGGCGTGAAAGCATGCATTGGAAAACTAAGTAACATAGATAGAAATCCTCTTTTGAGCTCGAAACCCAGTTCGAAAGTATTGAAGGCCAAAACTGCGAAACACTGAAGCAGTTTAATGTAAAATGGGTTTTCGGGCAAATTTTTTATTTTTATAGGGCTTTTATCATAGAACCCGTTTAGGGATTTAGGTATTTCGTTATCTTTAAGACTAAAAACACTTTTCAAAGCCTGGGTCTCTTACGCATTATTATAAAAATTTTGAGGATTTGGTGGTCTAACCTTCATGGAAACTTAAAGCCCAAGATCAATCTATTGGTGAATGGTGTTTCTTGTAAGTATTTTGAGGTTCGGTGCTTAATTTTGGTTTCACTTTTATGGTTTTAATTCTTTCTCTATCAATTTCATCTCCATAATTCTTGCGGCAAATTCAGTTTGTCTTTTGCTTCATTACTCAAACTCTGCGATTTGCTTACGTCATTCGTTTTATGATTTAGTTTTGCTTAATCACTTAATCATGATTATGCTTTGCAACTTTCATTATGACATTAATTGTGTTACTGGCGCTTGTTCACTATCATGATTGATTGAACACACTGTTTTGACGCTAGCTTCAAAACTGCGTGAATTCGTTAATATCCACTGATTTGATACCGCTCTGTCCTCCTCCTCACCTCTCTTTCTTACTCCTGACTAGCTGCCAACCTTCCCTATCCACCAGAGCAAACCTTAGAGAATCGTATCTTCCTCCTCCATTCCATCCGCCACCTCCCCCTCTCGTTCTAAATTTTGTTCAGTAAACCAACTCTGCATCAAATTTCTGAGATTGCTCGGAAAATTTGTCTGCATATCCGAAAAAAATTAAGGAGTAGGACTTCCTTTAGGGAGTTAAGGCCTAAAAATCCGAAATTCTTTCTTTTACATTTTCGTTTTAATTTTCACAATTTTTGTATTCTCAAAAAAATCCCAAAAAATTTGCATATCTTTGTTTTGATTTTATTAGATTTTTAGTTGTGTTTTTAGAATTTTGACCTTAGATTTATTCGCTTTAATTTTCCTGCCTTAATTTTAGCATAACTTTTTTTTTAATTCTAATCTTGATTGTATTGACTATAATATGGGTGTTGTTTATGACCCGTCACTGGAGGATCTCATTAAATAGATGGCTATTGAAAATCTCCAATTCTACCAAACAACGGATTCCACAATTAAGAAATTGGAGATAATAGTTGGACAATTAACCACTGCAGTCAATCAGATACAAGCCCAAATATACAACAAGCTGCCTGCTTAGTTAGTAGTTAATCCAAATGCACCAACCCCCAATGTAAGTGCTATTACTATGAGATCTGAAAAGGCTGTTGAAACACTAGAGGTAGCTACATCAGTTGTTATGAAAAATAAGAAGGCTACTGAACATGTTGATGATGAGCAATACACACCACCGCTACCTTTCCCTCAAAGAGATGTGATGACTAAAAACCACCCCATGGAAGAGAATTCCTAGTAAGAAAGATATCGGATGAACCTTGGCGGACATTCCTAGTAAGAAAGTTTGGAAAACACAACAACAACCCAACCTCTTGATTATGGATGTGTGGAAAAATAGGGTGACCAAACATGTGTGCGGTAACCATAAAAGAGCCTTCTTTGGCAAATACCAACCACCCATAAGTTTCAAGTTCTCCACCTTCAAGAAGGAGTTTTCTTTCCTTATTCTTAACATATACTTGTTACTTACGTTGACCACATTTTGTGATTTAAGTGTGGGGGTGTGTTCTTTAGTATTTATGTTTTAATTTTTAACTATAAAAAAAAGAAGAAAAAAAGTTGTTATTTGTGCATGTTTTTCCATGAATTCTTAGTTTGCATAAGTTGTGAGTGATTTCACTATTCTAGGACCATAGGTGTTATGACATGACTTGATCGATTTCTTGTTTCTCTTGGTATAATAAGTTGGATATGAGCACTAAATTTTGCCTCATTTGTGATAGTCATTGTCCCTAGTGAGAATTTAGCCTTATAATGGATGGACTAATCTTTTTCGACTATCTTCGTTCTTGTGTGTGACTCGCTCATGTTTGTTAGTTACTGTAGAACTTGACTTGATTCTTGTTGAAGCACTCGCTCACATGCATGTTTGAAATGATCTAGGTTGATCCTTGATGTGAAAAATCCGCAAGTGTACGGTTTTTGTCGTCAAGTAGTAAAATATCGAATCCACAGGGACTGCTTTACGCTAATTAATTTATTCACTGTTAATTGATTTTTCTAGACTAGATTAGTAAAAAGGAAACAACTAAATTAAAGGAGATTTGTTATTATAACGAGAACGAGTAATAAATGGATAAAGTGGTAATTAAAATCAAAGATCAATCAAACGATATTTCAATAAGATAAAAGGCTTCTAGGATTGGTGATTACTGCGTTGATGCTTTGGAAAATCAAATTGAGATCTTTCTGAATTCGTTTTAATCATGAATTGAAGGAGAGTTATCCTAAAATACCAAACGGCTCCTTCGAGTTGCGCTAGCGTGTTGCATCTAAATTGACTCCTACTCTCGTGACCGTCAATTCAAACAAAACCCATTAAAAACTTTGATAACTCATTTTTTTCCTCAAGAGATTTGATCTACTTTCGTGATTCAAACATAAAGAAAAATTTCTAGTGATCGAATCCCTAATTCTCTTCTCAGCAGTAATTAGGAATTTAAGTTACGAGAAATTAAACGCATAGAAACCGAATCAAATTCATGAAAAACCAATCAAAAGAGGATTATCAATTTAACATCCCAAATAACATCAAATGGCATTGCCCAAAATCCTAGAACAAGAAAACTACTCAAACATAGAATTCATAATAACTAAATTAGAGATAAGATCATTCAAACTCGGAGTTTCGCTGAAGAAGATGAAGAAGAAGAAACGCTCTTACGGACTCTCCTTTCTCTCTAGCCGTCACTTCCAATCAGTCAAAAAAAAGTGCTCTCAAAAGGTTTCTTAAACCTATTTATAATCTAGGGCAAAATAGGGTAAAATATCCAATAAAAGCTGTAAAATTCGTAAACCCCATAAAATTCTGCACTGCGCAACACGGCCATGCTGGCTAGCATGGGCTGGCCGTGTTTGTTGCTGTCTTGTTTTTTTCTTTAATTCTTTAATACGGTAACGTGGCATGGTCGTGGTGCTTAGCATGGGCAGGCCGTGTCACACTTTCCTTTTCCCAATTCTTGTACTTTAGCATCCAATTGACTCCCGCTTTCATCCATGTGCCTCAACTCCCTTTTCCTAAGTCAAATACCTCATTTTCTGCACAAAAGAACTCATACCAAGTGCATTATACAAATCACACACAAATGCATATGAAACATGAACCAATATGGCTAAAAAGACTAAAATTCATGCAAACTCTAACCTTAAACTACATGCTATTTCAAACACATCAAATTACCTCGAGCTTAGAATTTTGCTTGTCCTCAAGCAATTATGGTGGCCAAAGAGAAAGTTGGAAACGAGAGATGCAATAGACAAGAAACCCGAGATACAAGTGAGAACTTGCAGTAGGTCTAATGGTTATCAAAGATAATAGAGACAATCAAAATCAAGTCCAATTAGAAACTAAGGCTCTCTGAAATCATGCTTCTCAGTAACAGGGGCATCCTTCTTACCACTCTCAAAGTGTTTAAGGGTAAATTGATTCGCTCAAGTTCCATCAAAGAAAATACTCTACCATAAGCTTGACTATTAACCAAATCTCCACTGTGCTATTTGAAAGCACATCAAAATCAGAAAGTCTTTTCAAGGTTGTAACGGGGCCAGAGGTTAATAGATAACAGATAGGAAGAACACAGAAAGGGATATTCAAATGGCTATATAACATCTTCAATCAATTACGGGTAGCCTTTTAGAATACTCATGAAAATTCTAAGTTCACAAACTATATGCTCAACATACACAATAATGACCAACCGGTTTCAGGAACTTGGTCATAGTCTATGTCCTCTTCATACAATGATCGATTCTTGTTCCTTTTTTTTCACACTTTTTTTTTCTATTTCCTTTTTTTTCTTTTTTTTTCAACTTTTTGCAACAAAATAACATTTTTGGAGGTACACAATAAGAAGGGACGACCATCATTTTTTTCTTTTTGTTTACAACCACATTGCTCACTTGTACTCTAAAAGGCACCCCAAACATATTTTTCCGATCAATTTGGGTACCAAGAAAGAAAATTAGCATTAGGCTCAAAGGGGGCAACTAGTGGTAACATGTAGACAAGAACTCTGGGGCCTGAAAGAAAATACCTAAGTGCCTTGATCATTTTCAGATATGCCAACAAATTTATTCAGCCTCAGGAAGGTCTCAAGTCAAGTTCTAGAGAGTACAATCAAGAGGAACACACTCATTCAAGGAAAAAGGCCATACAAAGATGATGTAAAAGCCCAAATACAAGCTCAGATCTCACATTTAGAAGTTAAAGTCAATGAAAGAACATCAAATCAGAGAACCACATGCTAATTATCAACTTTTCAAAAGATTGTCTCATTGAACATTAAACCACACCACTTTTAAACCTATCACGAGATTAAATTATTGGGTTCCAAATCATAGCAATCATCTGTTACCATAAAGAGAAGGTGGCACACAATAAAAACATTGAGAATAGCAAGAGAATTTGGGGGTAATATCATGCGAATGAGAGATAAGAGATAACAACAACTATAATGTAGAAACTAAAATGAAATGCAGACTAAATGCAAAAGAAAATGAAATGCAGGCAGAGACTAAATGGTAAAGAAAATGAAATGCATGCAAAGACTAAATGCAAAATAAAATTGAATGCCTCACCCCAAGCTTAAAAAAATACATTGTCCCCAATGTAAATAATAAAGTTGAAGCATGGATGAAAAGGAAAAACCTCAATGTAACCAATTTATTCTAAGCACGAAACAAACAAATAAAAAAAAAGGGAGAAACCACCTGGATCTCATAGCTTGTGGAAGAAAGACCAAGGTGTGCTCCCAACATGAGACCTTCCTCCTGGATCCCATAGCTTGGAAAAGAAGAGTCTGGTGATGGTGAACACAAAAGAGCTTCCTCCCGGATCCCGTGACTTGAAGCATGGTGATCGAAAGAGGAAAGGTTGGAGAATTATGGTGGCCTCTTCTTGCATTGATATTCCATGAAGTGCAAGAGGCTCACTTTTTGGAGTCGACTTTGATGCATCCACATACACATCCAACCCATCATACTTAACCAAATCAACAATATCGTGTCCACCGCTAGGCATGAAAGGAAATTCTAACTTATCATCTTCTATCACCATTTCAACTTCATTAAAATCCAGCTTCGGAATCCCATTCTCTACAACTCTTGATCCATGAGGCTCTTCCACTAGTAATTTGGAACATTCCACAGCTTGCATCTCTAATTGCATCTTCATTTCATTAATTTGCAAAGCTATTTTTGCAGAATGTTTTCCAGGTCGCATTTTTAATTGTTGAAGCTGACATCTCATCTCCGAAGTTTGATGCTCTATGCTCTGTATTACAAGTTGTGCATCTAACTTCCAAAGAAATCCCAACACATCAGGACTCAATTTTATATCAAATGGTGGTGATAGCAGCAAAGATGATAGATATGATTCCACTCCTCCTTAAAATATATCTTTGCTTGCTCATTCACAATACAATCAAACACAATGTAGTCAATTTGGGCTTGAAGACTAGGATTTTCATCATAGTAGTCCATATGATGCAATACCTAGCAGAAATAAAACTCAAAAGAAAACAGATCAAAGCAATAAAATAAACACAACATAAACAAGCTAAATTTTTTTATAGCATGAAATAATTTAAATAGCAATAAGACGCAGTCCCCGGCAATGGCGCCAAAAACTTGATGTGAAAAATCCGCAAGTGTACGGTTTTTATCGTCAAGTAGTAAAATACGAATCCACAGGGACTGCTTTACACTAATTAATTTATTCACTGTTAATTGATTTTTCTAGACTAGATTAGTAAAAAGGAAACAACTAAATTAAAGGAGATTTGTTATTATAACGAGAACGAGTAATAAAGGGATAAAGCGGTAATTAAAATCAAAGATCAATCAAACGATATTTCAATAAGATAAAAGGCTTCTAGGATTGGGGATTACCCCGTTGATGCTTTGGAAAATCAAATTGAGATCTTTCTTAATTGGTTTTAATCATGAATTGAAGGAGAGTATCCTAAAATACCAAACGGCTTTTTCGAGTTGCGCTAGCGTGTTGCATCTAAATTGACTCCTACTCTCGTGACCGTCAATTCAAACAAAACCCATTAAAAACTTTGATAACTCAATTTTTTCCTCAAGAGATTTGATCTACTTTCGTGATTAAAACCTAAAGAACAATTTCTAGTGATCGAATCCCTAATTCTCTTCTCAGCAGTAGTTAGGAATTTAAGTTACGAGAAATTAAACGCATAGAAACCGAATCAAATTCATGAAAAACCAATCAAAAGAGGATTATCAATTCAACATCCCAAATAACATCAAAGGGCATTGCCCACAATCGTAGAACAAGAAAACTACTCAAACACAGAATTCATAATAACTAAATTAGAAATAAGATCATTCAAACCCGGAGTTTCGGTGAAGAAGATGAAGAAGAAGAAACGCTCTCACGGAATCTCCTTTCTCTCTAGTCACTTCCAATCAGTCAAATAAAGTGCTCGCAAAAGGTTTCTTAAACCTATTTATAGTATAGGGTAAAATATCCAATAAAAGCTGTAAAATTCGTAAAGCCAATAAAATTCTGCACTGCGCAACACGGCCGTGCTGGCTAGCATGGGCAGGCCGTTTTGGTTGCTGTCTTGTTTTTTTCTTTAATTCTTTAATGCGGTAACGTGGCATGGTCTTGGTGCTTAGCATGGGCAGGCCATGTCACACTTTCCTTTTCCCAATTCTTGTACTTTAGCCTCCAATTGACTCCCGCTTTCATCCAAGTGCCTCAACTCCCTTTTCCTAAGTCAAATACCTCATTTTCTGCACAAAAGAACTCATACCAAGTGCATTATACAAATCACACACAAATGCATATGAAATATGAACCAATATGGCTAAAAGGACTAAAATTCATGCAAACTCTAACCTTAAACTACATGCTATTTCAAACACATCAATCCTTCTTAGATACCCTTCTCATATTGCCATAGATACAAATGAAGCTTCTCATGATGATCTTTCTCAAGTTAACCATATGGTCTGGATCTTTTGATCTTATCACAAGAAGGTTTCTTCTTTAAGAACATTGTGGGCAATATTCTCTTAAGTTTTCTCATATTTTGATGCTTCTCATAAGCATACATCTTCTTGAGAGTGTCTTGATTAACCTGTACTTATTAATCACTCAAGAAGAGACATTAGTAGCATATGAAATCAGATAACTTAAGCTTCTCACATTTGAGGGTTTGCTAATCATCAAAACAACTTAGATTAATTTTTTGCGTAGGTTTATGGAATGAACGAATTAGAATGTAAAACAGTAAAGTGACAATCCTATTTTTCTCCCCCTTTTTGTCATGATCAAAAGGGTTAATGTGAAACTTAGTTGGTGAGTCGAAAATGCAGTTAATAGTAACAGTGAGTCCATTGCATTTAAAAAAGATAGGCATAAACCACAAAATGACATGAAAGTCAGGTTTGGACACAAGATAGCCAAACATAATTCAATCAACAGTTCTTTTATCATTCAGATAAATGATAAATTAATGACTCCAAGTTTTCTTCGAATGAAAAAGAAATTTTCTATTTGCAATGGTTTTGAAAAAAAAAATATCAGCTAGCTGTTTTGAATACACAACTAAATCAATCTCACAATCACCTTTTTGAACATGAGATCTAAGAAAATGATGTCTAATCTCTATATGCTTAGTTCTAGAATGATGAACGGGGTTCTTTGATAGATTAATGTGATTTATATTGAAACCATAGTTGAGATGTTGTTGTTTACTATATTTCCTATTATTCTAACTTGCTTACTGATTTTGTCCTCAATGGTGCATGAATCAAAATCAAAGATTACTCTGTTTTAATAATCACATATTTGTCTAATGCTTAATAACTTATGCTTAAGATCTTGTACATAAAGCACATTATTAATAGAGGTGGATAGATCTTTACCAATCTTACCATCACCGAGGATTCTTCCTCTATTGTTGTTACCACAAGTCACATGCCGCTTTTTTTGGGGGTGATTGTTAAGAGCTTTGTTGTATCTCCAGTCATGTGCTTTGAGCGTTTGCTATCAAGGTATTAATCTGTCCCCCATACCTTGAAGCATACCTGCAATAAGATCAAGTTGAAAATTTTGGTACCCAAATTTCTTTGGGTCCTTGTGGGTTAGTACTTGGTAGAGTCCCTTTGGGAACACACACCTTTTTCACAACTTGTCTGCGTCTAGCCATACAAACTGATGCAGTATGTCCTAGTTTGACACAGTAATAACAGCTAATATAAGGACTAGTAGTGAACTTAGGTCTATAATGCACATGTCTTTTTTTGAAATGATTTCTTGGAGACCTAGGATGCACATGTTGTATGTTGGACATTTTTCTTATTGTCCATTCAAGCTCATGAATTTTCTTTTCATATTCAGCACACTTATCACATACTTAATTTGCTTTAAGACAACCAAGACTATAATTTTCTTTTCTAAGTTCTAATCTTTGCTTAGTTAAAGCAATGACTTCGTTTTGAAGATGAGCAACTACTTTCTTAGATTCACTTAATGCCTTGGCTAGTTTAAAGAATCATTATGAAATTCAACAAATGCTTCATGTAATTCATCATATGTATTTTGTGAAGTTTGAGAGTTAGAATCTACCTCAGTTTTATTTTCACTGTCGTGGTCGGCCATGAGAGCGACTTGAGCTTCTTCAATTTCTGAATCATCTGATGAATCCACCTTATTGTCTTCCCATGCTATGTAGGCTTTTCTACCCTTGTTTCCTTTGGATCCCTTTTTCTTAAACTTTGACAGTTTTCTTTGTAAGTTCGAGCACTCCATCTTCATGTGTCCGGATTTGCCACATTCGTAGCAAGTTGGTAAACTTGAGAAGTTTTCCTTGCTTGAGACTCTTTTGGGTGAAGAATTCTTCTTGGGGAAGCTTTTCCTTCTCATAAACTTTTTGAATTTTCTAACCATTAGCTCTATATTCTCCTCGTCTTCATAATATTCATTTTCCAAATCATCACTATCATCAGGTGCATTTGAACTCGAAGTCTTGAGAGCTAAGTTTTTTTTTTCTTGTCTTTTTCTTCATGTTCTGCTAGACGAGTGAGCTCTAACTCGTTCTCTTGTAGTTTTCCAAAAAGAGTTGTGAGTGTCATAGTAACTAAATTCCTTGATTCAGCTATAGCAGTTACTTTTGGTTGCCATTCTCTATTTAGACATCTCAACACTTTGTTGATCAAGTCGTTTGTAGGAAATGATTTTCCTAATGAGCCTAGATGATTTACTATGTGAGTGAACCTCTTTTTCATTTCTTGTATAGTTTCTCCTTCATTCATTCTGAACAGTTCATATTCTCAAATGAGAATATTTGTTCTTGCTCTTTTTACCTCAGTAGTACCTTCATGAGTGACTTGAAGATTGTCCCACATTTCTTGGGCAATTTTACAGTTTGATACTCTGAAGAACTCATCGGGACTTAGTGCGGAAGTAATGATGTTTTTGGCCCAGAGATTGTGTTGAACCTTTTTCTTATCATCATCAGTCCATTCATCTCTTTCTTTGAAAGTGAGAATACCATTTACCATGTGCGTGGGGACAAAGGGTCCATTTTCCAAACCATCCCATACATCTATATCAACCCCTTCAATGAATATTCTCATTCTTTCTTTCTAAAATGCATAACCTTTCCCGTTGAATCCCTGAGGATGGGTAAGAGATGCATCCTCAACCTGAAACCATTTCTCTTGAAGCTGCTAGGCCTTTTAAACAAGAGTCTAGCACTGATAAAATTTGTTACCAAGTGGCTTCAGTCTCAAGAGGGGGGTTAATTGAGACTTTAAAAACTTTTCCCCTTTTAACGACTAAGACTAATTTTTCGCGCAGGTTTATGGAATGAACGAATTAGAACATAAAACAGTAAAGCACGCAAGAGATTTATACTGGTTCAGTCACCTCCCAATGACCTACGTCCAGTCCTCACAACCCTTTATGAGACTTTTCACTATCAAATCAAAGCTTTAACCAGGTGCTTTCAAACCCTTACAGACACAGACACTCATCACCTAGGATACCCCACCTTGTGCAAGAGCCCTCAAAACAATGACAACAAGAGATACCTGTTGCACCCCGAAAAATCCTTTGGAGGGATTTCTCTTCACACAACATGAATTGGAGTCGCCACCAATATTTTTTTAGAGGTAAAACATTGAAAAAAACCTTTCTTGAAAGAAAATGGTCCTTGGAACCACGAGATTTGAGTTCGGGGGTCGGTTATGCATGGGGAAGGTACGAGCACCCCACACATCCTTTCTACTGAAAGGGAACCTCGATTTGACGTGTGATTTAAAAGGTTGATTTAAGAAATGCTTTGTTTTTATCTCTCTTTATCTCTCCTTACTTTATGGAAAAACATAAGGAAAAATTAATCTTTTGCGCTTGACGGGAGGGCACCGTGCCTACGTATCCTGGGGAGGGAATCAAAGCAACGTAGTTCTTGTTTTCGAAAATTGTTTTGTTTTTAGAAATTGCCTTGTTTTGGAAAAGGGTTTGTTTTTTTGAAAAGAAAATGGTTTTCATTTGTCGTGCTTGACGGGAATGTGACCCGCTCCTACGTATCTCCCAGTGCGATGGAGAATTCAAAGCTTACGTAGTTCTCGGTTGTCGAGAAAAGGTTTTTACTTTTTTAGTTGTTTAATTGTGAAAATTGAATGTTCACAGTGATCAAACAACAAAGGTTTCGAGTGATCACCACTAGCATCCCATTATTGACGATCGTGCAAGCAAAGGCTTCGCATTATCCCCAACAAAGTTTTTAATTTGTGAAATGAGAGTTCTTTTGAAAAATGAGTGTTCATGATAATCAATTGAGCAAAGACTCCAAGTGATCACCACTAGCACCCCATTGTTGACAATCGTGCAAGCAAAGGCTTCGCATTATCCTCAACAAAGTTTTTAATTTGTGAAATGAGAGTTCTTTTGAAAAATGAGTGTTCATGATAATCAATTGAGCAAAGACTCCAAGTGATCACCACTACCACCCCATTGTTGACAATCGTGCAAGCAAAGGCTTCGCATTATCCTCAACAAAGTTTGATTTGTGAAAAATGGTTTGGAATTGTTTTGAGAAGAAGTGAAGTTGTTTATCAATGATTATGTAAATGCAAAAAAAATGTTTTGAAGTTGGAACGTTACTAACGAGTAACAAGTTGTTTTTTGTATGCAACATGGTTTTGAAGTTTTGGAGAGTTACTAACGAGTAACAATTGGTGGAAATCAAAACAAGCAAATTGTGAACACCAATTCAACATTTTAATGCACCACAAGCACATAAACGAGTATATCAAGCGTGGAGTACCAAGCTTCAATTCAAGAATGCATGAGTAGGCAAGGATGCAAGAATAGGTAAGAATGCATGAATATGCAAAATGCATGTGCATCAAGGTTAAATGAACCTATCTTTTGCCGACTGAGAAATGGAAAGTGTGTCAAGACTCCGAGCGGTCTATCCTTTGCAATTTATTAAGACAATGCAATGGTGCATCAAGGCTCTAAGTGGCCTATCCTTTGCCAAAACTTCACAAGCTTCAAACAACAATTTACAATAAACTCAAAGAGCAAAGAAAGCATGATTAAACTTGAGGATGCATCAAGGTCATTGGAGACCAATCATGTGCGCAAATTCAATTGTTTATAGACCCCTTTTTGCTCACATTTCACAAGCACATCAAATGGGAGTTGAATTTTTAAATGCTTACAAGCATAGGCATCAAGGTTAAAGTAACCTATCTCTTGCCAACTTAGCATAACCCAAGATCATTTGTGGACCATAAATGAACCAAAACCCAAATTCATTTTTCTCAAATCACAAATTTCACAATTAACAACATAGGTTTGAATATTTGCAAGTTTAATGGCCAATCATCAATTTATTTCAACAAGTCAAGCAAATCAAGCAAGCGAGTGACATAACCAAACATAGATGCATTTATTCACAAGATTCAACCATGAGAACCAACAAAAATCATAAAACACATATTTATTTGAAGCATGCGAAATTATCATCAAAGCAAATAACATTTTATTTCAATTAAAACAACAAAATCATGCATATAACCCCAAAATCAAAGCATCAAAACAAAGATTCATGAGATTAACATATGTACAAGCATAAAAATGAAGTTAAAAGAGAGGATCTACATTTTTGGAAGTGGAAATCTTACAAATATGCAAGAAATGATGACTTTATGCAAGGATTTACAAGAGAAGGGGTCTAAGAATCACATACCTTAAGATGAGCTCCAAATAAACACAATAGATGAAGAAACAATCAACCAAATCAACTTATCTTCAAGCTTGGTCTTCAATCTCCAAAAAATGACCCTTGATCTTGAACTTTTGTGTGATTTTATGAAAGATTGATGGTTGAAAATTAGTGTTTAGGCTTGGAAGATGGATTGAATGTGTGTGGGTAGATGAGAAATGAAGAAGTGAGTTAGAGAGAAGGGAGAGGGGGTGGCGCATAAATGGAGAGAAGGTGAGGAAGGAGTTGTGTGCTAGGGTTTATGAGTGAATGGTGAGGCCAAAAGCTTCCTCCTTTTTGTGAGGTGAGGTTAATAGGGTATATATAGAAAGCAATTAGGTTTAAGGGTAGTTAGGTCATTGTGCATCTCATCTCACCCTAGGATTGCATCTAAAATTTGAATGGAGGGTGAGGATTGAATCACACATGGATTGAGGTCAAAAAATGAAAATATGAGAGGGAATGAGAGGGATAGGCGACACACATTGGGAGGGGTCCTTGGTGACCAAGTTTTGCTAGTTGTCATCTTGTACTATTGTACTATTATATGACCATTCCATTATCCCTTCATTTTTGATTATTCTTCTTAGGATAATTGTACAAAAATACACCCAATTTAGGCCACATACTAGGAACCTTAGGAATATGCCATTTTATGAGATCACCATGACCAAAAATATCATAAAAACCTCATCTTGGAACTTTTTGTAGAATATTCCCTATTGATCCTTTTTGAAATTTTGTGCACAATGTATGCATGCATGCGCATACATACATACATGACCAAAAATGTTTTGCCTCAAAAAAATTTCTCTAAAATTGCACAATGATTCTTGATGAGAAATTATCTTATTTTGACAATGACCAAAATACCCTTTTGCCCTAAAAACCTTGTTTTTTAACAACAAATGCATTTCCACTCTAACAATGAATTTAAAAGCCCTAGAATGACTTTTAAAACCCAAAAGTGCATGCACAATTCTCTTCACTCTTCAAAATAAAACCACACTTCTCAATTTATTTAATTTTTGCGGAAAATTAGGGTTTTAAACCTAGGCGGACAAAATTAGGGTATGACAATACCCCATCCTTGTTACGATCAAAATCCATAGAGAGATACCTCACTCTCTAGTACAACCAATTTACATACAAGAGATACCTCACCCTTGTTACAGTCAAAACCCAAGAGAGATTCCCCACTCTCTAATACAACCAATAACAGAAATTGAACAAATTACAGGAAGATAAAGTTACCTCTAAGAAGGTGAATACAATAAATTGAAGATTCCCAACCTAACCCTTGAGAGAGATCAGCTCAAAATGTTGTAGAACGTGAAGAACAAGTGTGATAGTGCAGTAGGGCTCGTATTTTGTTCTGTTATGTGTTGGTCGTTATGATTTGTTAAACCCTAAGTCCTATTTATAGACTTTGTAAAAATATGACCGTTGAAACAATTTTTAATACTATTTAATGAGTGAACAATCGGTTGATAGCTTGTAAGAACATAGTTTAAAAATCGAATTTGTGCTTCCAAACAACAAGTCATAAATCGATTGTTTGCTTAAAAACAGGTAAGTCAATAATCGATTGTGTGCTTAAGTAAAATAGGAGAGGAAGATTTTGTACTTAATGAAGCAAGTAGACAATCGATTGTAAGCTTTATAAAATGAAGTTCATGAAAACAAGGAAGGCAATCTATTGTGCTCTTTAAAACTACAAGCCCTATCTTGTCAAAAAAAAAACTACAAGCCCTAAATCGAGTTCTAGCTTTAAAATAAGAAGCCATGAATCGATTTCTCCTTTAAACCAACATGCCATGAATCGATTTCTCCTTTAAAATAAGAAGCCATGAATCTATTTCTCCTTTAAATTAAGAAGCAATGAATCGATTTCTCCTTTAAAATAAGAAGTTCTTTTAAAACCATAAGTGCATAATCGATTGGTTTATGCACTATGGTTTTAAAAGAACTTCTTATTTATGTTCTAAATCTCTTGCATGCCTTGGAATTCTGTTTGTCACTTTGTCTTAGATTACTTCATCATCAAAACTTAACATGCAACACAAGATATCCACAGAACTAATAGTTCAAATGAAGTAATTGATGTTGATGAAATCAACAATAGCAAAGAAGATGGTCAACAAAATGAAAATAAGTTTGAGAAGGCTTAACAAGGAACACCCTCACAACCTTCTCAAGATACAAACAAAGATTCTGACCAACCTTCTCAAATGTCAAGAAGTTGGAGAATGTTGGTCCATCATCCACAAGATCGAATCATTGGAAGCTGTTGCGTTAAAAACACACTTAGAACAAGTGTACTCTTTCGCAGAAGTAGTATAAAAGATTATCGTATCCATAGAGATTAATTAACAAGTACTAAACTACTTAAAATTATTTATTGTTTAGACGAGTGAATAATTGAGTTGTAATTGAAACAAAGATATAAAAGTAAATAAATAACAAGAAATAAAATACTAAATTTAATTAATGGAAAGAGGTCTAGGGTCGTGGTTTCACTTGCAAGCTTCGATTCCCCTATCTCTAATTCTACATGAATTCCCTTATTTTATTTAATTACCAATCCCTTTACTAAAGCTATTAATCCGTTTGGTCATTCGCGATTAATATTCTTTTTCCTAAATTAACCCTTGTTTGGTCATGCAAGAATTTAAATTTAAGAAAAGCGTAAAGAACAAAAAGGTTGAATGACTGGAAGACTAAATTAAAGTTTGTTCATGCATTAATTATAGCCCCAATTATCCTATAGGTCCACCAACTAATTGCAGTACGGTCGCAGATCAACTAATTGATTATGAAAATGAAAAAGGTAGCTAATCCTAATTATGTAATAAAAACAATAGGATAATATTAATTAAAGTAAAAATAGGAATTCAAATAACAAAATTAAACATAAAGAGGTCTCTAATCATTCAAGATTCACCTATGACCCTTGAAGAGGATTTAGGTATCCATAACTATCAAGAACAATAAAATAGAAATAAGGTTCATGAGTTACAGAGATAAGAATAACCCGGTAAATAGAGAAATTCTTGGTCTAAGTCTTCAATCTCCCTTTTTTGCTCCAGAGCTCTCTCACGATGTCAAGAACGGTGGCCAAAAACTCCCTTTCTCCTCTCCTATGCGTTGTCGTCCTACCATTTTTCGTAATTTAGTGTTAGTGTATGCAGCTCTCCCATTCACAAGTGAAGCTCTGCTTTTATATTAGTTCCTTTTCTTTCTCTCCAAGCAAAGGATCAAGTCAGGATTGCTTCCACTTTTAATTGCAAGATATGCCAATCCCTAAATATTAGGATTTAGATCCTTCCTAAATATGTGTTGCTTGCTCTCCACTCCATGCCTCTTTCTTTCTCTCCAAGTCACATGTGCATCACTTTTAATTGAATTCTCCAAGAGGATCTTCTTCTTTTTATCACTGTGGGCCTTCTTGCATTAATGGGCTTTGAGTTTGTTTTCTTTTATTTGTTAGTCTTTCTTCTAATTTCAGCCCATATTTGTGTCATTTTCCTCTTTCTACCTTTCTGCAAATATAGAGTAATTTAAGTTAGTTATTTATTTAATCAATAATAATTACTCTAAAAATGACTCAAAAACATCTCTAAAAAAATGCACTAAATTAGAGTTTATCAGAAGCACTTCAGATACTGTTAGAACCAGAACTTCATTCAGATGCAATGCTGTTGGAATGGCTCTCATTTATCAGATTAAACCTAAGAACATAAATGAACCTATACAAGATCAATCATGGATAGATGCTATGACTGAAGAAATTTCTCAATTTGAAAAGAATGATGAAATCTTTGCTCCTGTAGCAAAGTTAGAAGCTATTAGAATTTTACTTGCATTTGCTACTCACAAAAAATATTAAGCTATTTCAAATGGATGTGAAAAGTGCTTTTATAAATGGCTTTGTAATTGAAGAAGTATATGTCAATCAACCTCCTGGTTTTGTTGATCAAAAGAAACACAACCATGTATTGAAACTTACCAAAACTCGGTATGGGCTCAAGCAAACTCCTAGAGCGTGGTATGAAATGTTGAGTAGCTTCTTGATCAAAAATGACTTTACAAGAGGAAAAATTGATACTACACTATTTAAGAAATATCTAGATAAAGAATTATTGATTGTCTAAATCTATGGAGATGATATCATTTTTGGATCAACAAATGAAAAACTATGCAAAGATTTTGGAAATCTTATGCAAAGTGAATTTGAAATGAGTTTGATGGGTGAGTTGAGATTATTTCTTGGTTTACAAATATAACAACTTGATGATAGGATCACTATTCTCTTTTCAGTTGGCCTATGTCCTAGATATCAAGTGTCTCCAAAAGAACCTCATTTTACTGCAGTGAAAAGAATTTTCAGATACTTGGTTGGAACAAGTATTGGACTATGGTGCAAAAAAATACTCATTTTAATTTAATTGGCTATTGTGATGCTAATTATGCTGGTGATAAGATTGACAGAAAAAGCACTAGTGGCTCTTGTCAATTTTTGGAAGAATCTTAATCTCTTGGTCTTGTAGAAATCAAAACTCAATTGCTTTTTCAACAACCGAAGCAGAATATGTATCTGCTGCGGTGTGTTGTTCACAAGTATTTTGGATCAAGAATCAATTGGAGGACTGCTCATTCAGGTACACATGTATTCCTATTTATTGTGACAGTACTAGTGCCATCAATTTATCAAAAATCCCATCCAACATTCTAGATCAAAGCACATTGACATTAAGCATCATTTTATTCATGATCATGTTCAGAAAAAGGATGTGGAATTAATTTTTATTGACACCAAGCATCAATTAGTTGATATTTTTACCAAGCCTTTATTAGAAGAAAGTTACAATTTTATTAAAGAGGCTTTGCACATTTCAAAATGTCCCTAAGAATACTATAATTGTCAAGAACCCGAACCTTCTAAAGTAATGAGAAGGTTCACTTTAGAAATTTTATTTGAGTAGGTTGAATTTTTACGAAACCGTTGATGAACAAGTGTGAACAGTTTTAATTTAAATTAAAACTGCCATTATTAACGTGTTAATTCATAACAGTAACCCGTCCACTCCTAACGGCTAGAACTAGCCTTTATTCCTACCCACTCCCTGCGTACACACTTCTACATCAAATCATCATCTCTCTTTATCTTTTCCAACATTCTCTTCTACGGTTCTACCAACTTCTCTGTTCCATTCCTACTCTTTCGTTTTTCTTTCTTTCCTACACCCAGAACTCTGAAATTCTAAGAACAAAGATCCCCATTGTTCCATTGAACCCATCGTTGTTAACGAGACTGATTCAGAAACCACTTTGTCAAAAATGATGGCAACTTCTTAACTCTCTTTTGCACGAAAATGTAGCACTAGTTCTCTTGCACAACCCTCTTCGAAGAAACCAAAGATTAGTGTCAAACAAAGTGTTAACAAGGGCAAAAGAAAAATGGTTGAAGAAGATGTTGCACAGGAAAAGGAAAATGATCAAACTGTCTTGATGAAAAGCATGAAGGAATTCAACCTTCTGTCTGCAAGGTTTTACTTGCTTGGAGAAATGAAGAACTCTGGCTGGGATTTATTCCCTCATATTGCAAGACAAGGAGGGGGTAATCTCTTGTCTCAAGAAGAGTTCATTTTCACTGACATGGTAAGGGAATTCTTTGGGAGCATGAATGTGAGCACTGACAAAACAAACTTCACAACACAGGTGAAAGGAACAGCCATTGTAATCACTCCCAAGCTGCTGGCTAGTGCTCTGAACATTTCACACTCTGGTGTATGCGTGTATGGTGACAACTGGTCTGATATTTTGACTATCAACAAAGAGAATGTATTGAAGGAACTAATGAAGGACCCAAAGGAAAACTTGGTGTCATCTACTTTGAAGGATCAAGCCAGAATCATGCACAACATGGTGGCTCACTCTCTTGTTCCAAGGGTAGGAAGCTTTGAAAGAGTCAAACCTACTGATCTGCTTCTAGTCTATCCCATGTACAAGAGGTATGTGATATATAAACTTGCCCTAAATCATCTTCGACTACATGATTTATATAGCCAAAACCATTAGCCAAACCAAATCCCTTCCCTATGACATGTTTCTGACCAAACTTTTCAAATTAAAGAAAATGTCTTTTGTCAATGAAAGTTGCAAGAGAGAGAAAACTGTATTTTGGTCAAAAAGTGCTAAACAGATGATGATTAAGCCTTTTAGTGAGATAATTGAACTGTTCTCTGAACTTTTTCAAACACAAGCCAAATCCTCTGGTGAAGAAACCCCTCCATAGAAAGAACCAGAAATCAACCAAGACCTTAACCTATCACCTGCCAAAGAACCACCTCCAGAAGCATCTCCAAAATCCTCTCCAAAGCCGTCTCGACAACCTTCACTTGAACCTTCTTCAGAACCTACCAAATAACCCTCTCCAATAGAACCTTCTAATTAAACAACAATTCGATGAAAACGAACCACACATAGACTCCCCAGCACCACTAGACAAGGAACCAAATGAAGCCACCACTCAGAATGAACCAATCATAATTTATGAACAATCTATCAACACCCCACCATCTCCCATCAAAGTCACTGACCAATCATCTCAAGACATGTATGTTGATACTGAACCATCTGAAAGTTGGAAAGAAATCTTTGAACACCTATCTGCTAATGAAGAAGAAGAAACTACTTAGCCAATGGATGATGATTCATGTGAAGATATTGGAAACAAAAAAGATCAGGAACAACCTTCTCAAGTCAACCCATGCACTGACTTAGTGCTCTACATTGAAAAGGAAGTCCCTGCTACAAAGGAATCTGAAATTCTATCTTCACAAGAGACCCCTCAGATGAACCACCAAGACACTGCACAAGAACCTTCTCAAGAGAATTCAGTAGAGCAACCTTCTCAAGCAACCTTCTCACATGGAAGAAGAACAAGAACCATTTGAGCAATTGTCTCCCATCTCACAAGCTGTCAATGAAGTTGTTCAACATGCTTCTGATATCCTAACACCAGTGAATCTCCAAGAAACCAATCCGGAATTCCTTTCCTCCATAGCATTAACTAAAATGCTAAATACTCTTAAGCAAAATTGTTTAAAACCTAAATCAAGTTAAAACTAGCATATCTCTTACATAGACTTATTACTCTTTGTCATTCTTCATAAGAGAAGGTTTGATTTTGTGAAAGTTAATCTCATCACTAACCTTCTCATATCCAAGTTTATCTCAACAAACATTATTAAAAGGTTTCAGGTTCCAAATTTTAAAAGGGCACACAATTCAACCCCCCCCCCCCCCCCCCCCCCCCCCCCCCCACCCTTCTAGTGTAATTTAGTCACTTCAAAAAGTGCTGCAAATGCCAACACCACTCTGAAATCCCGAGAGCCCGCCGCCAATCTCTAATAAGTAGTCTCCTCTTGGGCATTTTTTATGTGGGAAGCTGACATTTTGGGACCCTTCCCACCTGCACTTGAACAAGTCAGATTTCTAATTGTGCCCATATATTACAACACAAAGTGGAGGCAATAGTAGCCATCACAAGTGAACATATCAATAAAAAAATTACTGGAAGGAAATTAAATCTAGGATTTGCTTCCCAACGATAATTATCACAGACAACACCCGTTGTTTTGAAAGCTCACTAGTTTCCAACCCCCAAAAAAATGATCAGGCTAAGGTTGCGAAGAAGACAATCCTAAATTGCTTTAAGAGGCGATTAGACACTACATGGCTCCATTGAAGAAAAACCACATTCAATCATGCTCAGTGCACGCCGGCATATCATCAGCCGCCATCATCTTCCATCTCTGATTGGCAGGAGCAATAATGAATCGTTCGAAATAGGACACCGGTTTGTTCAGCCTCAACTTTGGGCAGATCTCACAGATTCTCGTAGACACCCAGTCGTATGCTTCTTGGACCGTTTTCTCATCTTCCTCCACGACGACCTCGGGTTCCTGAGCTTGGGAACCGACCTCGGCAGTCTCTTCTACAGCGTTCTCTTCGACTGTGCCTTCCGAAACCTGCTTAACAAACTCCCTGGCCGAAGTGCCCGTCATTGCAGGAGAGTCTACATAGGTGGAAGAAAGCAGAGACGGAGCTCCCTTGGGGGCCGGTATCGAGGCTCCAGTAGCCAACCTCCTTAAGATCAATTTACCCGGTGGTATAAAAGGCTTTGTTTCCTCACTCTTGGATCGGACCACTTTCTGCAAGGGGAGGACGACACTATCACTATCTCATTCTAGCCATCTAAATCTATTTTTACTTATCTAATGACTAAGGCTAAAGCGGTACCGACCATGGCCTCGTCAACCCCAAGGCCATTTCATCTCCTCCCCCTAAGGTAGGCACCGACGGTCCCCAGAACGGCGACTAACCTCTGTGCAGGTATCTCCTGATGTCGACTTGAATTTTGATCTCGTCTCAACAAAGGCCCAGAAACCGTCGGTGGTGAACGGTGGTGTTGATCTCGTACGGTGGTCGGAAATTCCCTGTTTGCAGAGCTCAATCTCTCAAAAAATGAATGGGTGCGCAAATGAGCCCCCAACTGACCTTATATAAGGGCATGATGCGAAGCGTCACGTCACATCAATGCGTCACTTCATTGCTGCACCATAAGGCACCCTCGATCTCACCAAGCGTCACACACCTGTTCCCCTCTCTGTGGATTACACGTGGCAGTCATTACCTCAAACCAACAGTCAAATCAAGCCATGGCTGACATCATGCTTCTCTCGTCCCCGAATTGGGGGGCCAGTGTTTCGGACTGGGCCAAACATTGTAAGACTTGGGCCTGGCCCATTCCCATACTCCAGGTAATCCAGCATGTACTCAAATCCCTGGTACCCGCATCCAACGGTCAGGATCAATGCACCCGTATCCAACGTCTCAAGTACGACACCTTGCCTATAAATAGAGGTCCCGCCCCCTAGTCACGGTAACTTTTACTCATTCGCATTATTCTATTTTTCCTTATTTCTCTCTCTTTCTCTTACTGACTTGAGCGTTGTAGTGTATTGCAGGTACCCCCCACCCGTCGTGGACGTGTGAGAGACCTCGGACATCCCGAGCTCTATCTTCAACCCTTGGAAGCGCATTCACTCAATCTAGTGTCCCAGGCTTATCTGTACCGGAAGCCTAGGTACCGAACAATATAGCTATTGTCTTAAACGCTAAAATGAATCAACAAAACCTTAAAGAGAATTTGAATCAAGAGAAATAACCTTACCAAAACAAAGGCACAAGAAATCCACTAATAAATGTGTTCATTAAAAAAAAGCAAGGCCTCCATTGTAAAAATGGGCTTTGACAGCGCTTTTTTTGAGCCTATGACAGCGCATAAAAGCGTTGTCTATTCCAGTGTTGTTATAAGTTATGACAGTACTTCCAAACACTTAAGAAGCGCTTTTATAGGTCCCCTTTAACAACGCTTTTTCATAGAAAGTGCTGTCATAGATCCCTTATAACAGCGCTTATTAAAAGAAGCGTTTTTATAGACTAACCTATAATAGCATTAATTCACAAAGAAGCGCTGTCTTAGGTTGGTTTTTCTTTAAAAAAATATTAGAATTTTGGCAAATATAGGATTCGAACCCGCTAGCAAAGAGAAGTAACCAAACTGAAATACCACTGAACCACACACTTATTTGAGAATATTATACCAACAAATAATATATGTTACGTAAACACATGTCTTCTTCTTCATGAGATCTGCAACTGGAACTTCAATTCGTTTTTTTGTTTGATTTTATTTTTTTCGTTTCCAGATTAATACGTTTTTTTCGTTATTGTCTTTCAATGTAGAGAGACTAAAAATAAATTTAACTCTTAAATTTCTTGTATTTAAAAGTTATGTTTTGGTCAACAAAAAAACCTTATGTTAAAATAAATTTTGGCTTAGAGGCCTATGAGAGCGCCTGTGCTGTAAAGCGCTATTAAAGAGGCGCTGTAAAAAATTGGATCTATGAAAGCACTTTTTGTAAGAAAGCGCTGTTATAGGAATCCTTCTAGAAAAACCTCACACATAGAGACCTATGAGAGCATTGTTCTTAAAAAGGGCTATTAAAGATGACACCTATGACAGCGCTTCTTAACCTAAGCGCTATAAAAAACCTCTGTGTATCCTTTGGCAGCACTATCTTTTAATAAGCGCTGTTAAAGATGCGCTGTTATTTTTTGGCACAGTGCCTCCATTGTAAAATTAGAAAATAAAAGCACAAATATAGCAAAAATGAGAAAATGAATAGAATGAATAGAGCTAATCTACTGTAATATGAAAATGCAAATCATAGAAATGAAGAATGGGGGGAGAAGAAGAACCTCATTATGGGCTTCAGAACCGTCGTTTTGTATAGTACTCTCGGCGGAAGTCATGCATGGTGTGCCACAACCACGTTACAAGGGCAGGCAAGGTGACTATTTTGTTATGGTATGTTACTGGCTTTTACTCTTGAGTGGTTTGTTATTTTTTAAAATTACAATCCAATATTTCTTTTATTTGAGTTTGCTTTGTTTGAAAATTACCTTTTTTACTAGTGTATGTGCTGATTTTGAATATTCTAGAACCTAGCTTGTGGGATGTATACACTAGTAGAAAGTTGACATTAAAAAGCATCATTTAGCATCGGTTTTTTGAACACCCGATGCTAAATGTGGACGCGGTGGCAATTTTGTAATTAAGTGGAAGTTTTGCCTTTTACCAGCTACGTTTAACATCGGTTGTGTAAACAACCGATGTTAAATGTCTATGTTAAGCACATTTAGCATCTGTTGTTAATAAGACCCGATGCTAAAAAGTCCACTTCTATTTGATATCTCTCGCGTTCTCGACATCTCCATCGGTCAAGCCTCTCACGTTCTCTCGTTCTCTCGTTCTCAGAACTCTCTCATTCTCAACTCTCGTTCTCAACTCGCACTCTCTAAACGCGTTCTCACTCTCTGAATCTTCCTCGCAATGTTGCAGTCTTTGTAGCAAAGCCCAGAAATGCCAAAACCCTAAGTTTAAATCAAAAACGCTAAAGAGAAAGAAAGTCTTGGACCGCGTTCTTTAAATCATGGAGATGGAACGCGATGTTGGGCTGGGACGTCCCTGAGGTCCCCAAGGTAACTTCTTTTCTGGATCCCATAATCTTAGATCTGATAGTTTTTCTTTTTTCCCTTGTGGTTTTATCTTTTCTGGTTGTAGATCTGGTGGGATTTTTGTAAATTAGGTGTATTAGGTTCAGGTAAAATTGTTTCTTTTGTTTCTCATGATTTATGATTTATGTCACGATTTGTGTTTTATTTGATGGATCTGTGTTTTTTTGACAATATTTGATGGATCTGTTAGGTATTGTTGGTCTTTTGATCAATATTAGGGAACGGACATGATTGTTTAATAATCGGTTCTGCTTTTTGATACTAGTTGACTTCATTCATTTTATTGTTTAGTAACTGTGGTCTTGGTTGTGAACTGATTTTCTGTATAGCTACTTTCTACATGTATAGAGAAGGATCTGATGGCTTAAATATTGCTTGTGAGAATGAAGTTTGTTACCTTTTTAATTTTCCAATCATATATTAGAATATCTGAAATGCCTAAACTATTTCAAACCTCAGTCTGTTGATGTTAAGGTCCGTTTTTGTGTGCTTCTTTTGTTTACTGATTCACAAGTGCTTGGTGATGGCTTATGCTTATTTGCTCAGGTTTCATACAGAGGAAGAAGGAAGTGCTTTGCAGCTAAAGCAATCACAATCAAAAAGAAGGAAGAGCTTTGCAGCTAAAGAGGAAGAAGGAAGAGAAGGATGAGCTTTGCAGCCTGTTGCTATTTATTGTCTGGGTGTTTTTTCATGGATTATCAATTTATTGCTTGTGGCTTTGGTATTTTTAGATGTTCCATAATATATAACTTGAAACATGGATATGTTATGAATTTAACAAGCTCATATACTAGGAATTCATTTATTTCCACCCACGGTCAAATGTAAGGTTTTGCATGTGCTCATATTTTAGTTGAATTGAATCTGAACACTCATTAAGGTTTATTTCATTCACACTTTCACAGGGAAAGAAAAATCCAACCACAGACTGCCAATCAGTGGTGTCATTTCTGAATCATGTAAAAGCTGCAATGGAAATGAAAATAGACAGGTATTTTCACCAATGTTTATCAACATTTTTCTTGTTTTATTTCATCGTTCATTGGAGTTGGAGTTGGAGTTGGAATTGGAATCATTAGCTGCAGGGGTTTCATTTTTTCTTTCTTTGAATGGTTTTGTTTCCTGTGATTTCAATGCTAACCAATCTTCAATGTGTGATGATATGGTGCTCTTTATTTTCTTTTATTGTTTGATCATTCATGAGATGAGATGTGGTGTCTGGAGGTTTATTTGAACGTTTGATAATTCGAATTGATCTCAGGAAATTCGTCTAGAGCTGTAAATATTGCAAAAGAGATGATGCTTCATCTTGTCTTGTTC
This sequence comes from Astragalus glycyphyllos, assembly GCA_963573325.1. NCBI lineage: Eukaryota > Viridiplantae > Streptophyta > Magnoliopsida > Fabales > Fabaceae > Astragalus > Astragalus glycyphyllos. The sequence goes on along the minus strand of OY754308.1, from coordinate 5,763,856 downwards.
GGTTTGGGCTGTAAATAGTTTTGCGATAGTTTTTCTTAGTCTTCCTCCGCCTCTAACTATTTTGCTACTCATCCATCACAACATTCTCATCTATGCTACTTGAATCCGATTATTTAAATCTCCCTCAATTTCTCCATCATTTTGCATAATGGACCCAAGATATTTAAATCATGTGACTTGTGGTATGATATGGTCCCTAACTTTCACCTCTAAGTTAGGGCTGCTTTGCCTTTTACTAAATTTCATTCCATGTATTCCATCTTCTACACAAATGGAAACCATGTGCTCGTCTCCAAGTCTCTACTTTCCCTTTTATCTCATGCAGTCATGTTATTTATTTTTAATTTGCACCAATTATGCAGTGAATTCTGGAAATGAATAATTTTAAAAGGCCTTTAGATCAGTGTGCCTTCTATATTTGCTATTGATTACTCATTATTATATATAATCCTTAGGTATCCTTTGGTTTTTTAATCTTAGAGTTTACAAGAAAATTAGTGTGTCGAAAATAACAGCCATATGCATTGAGTATAAGGATACACTATTTCTTGTGTTCTGGATTTATGGCTTTATGCAGTCTTAGTGCATATGGCAGCTTTGGTGGCTTTATACAATAGGAGATTCGTCAGCTTTGGGCGGAATTCTTTGTCAAGATACGTACAAAGCAAAAGGATACACTATTTCCAACCAATTAAGTTATTTTGAGCAAAAGGATACCACATTTTGAACAATTGTTATTTTGTAAGATATTATGTTTAATGGAATTTAAAGTATGTTAGGAAAGGGATCCTTTGAACAATTGTTATTTTGTAAGAGATTATGTTTAATGGAATTTAAAGTATGTTAGGAAAGAGATCCTTTGAACAATTGTTATTTTGTAAGATATATTTATTATGTGTTGATGATTGGAATTATCGCTGTATATAACAGGTTAATAATATGTTGGTATGGATAAAAACAAAAAAATTATTAAAAAATATTAATACATTTAGTATCTGTTATACAGAAAAAACGATACTAAATGTACTTACTTAGGTACATTTAGTATCGGTGTTTCTGTATAACCGATACTAAATGTACCTTAGTAATACATATAGTATCGGTTATACAAAAACACCGATACTAAATGTACCTTAGTAATACATATAGTATCGGTTATACAGAAAAAACGATACTAAATGTACTTACTTAGGTACATATTGTATCGGTGTTTCTGTATAACCGATACTAAATGTACCTTAGTAATACATTTAGTATCGGTTATACAGAAACACCGATACTAAATGTGCCTTAGTAGTACATATAGTATCGGGTGTTTATGTACAACCGATACTAAATGTTCCCTAACAGTACCTTAGTAGTACATTTAGTATCGGGTAAAAAACCGATACTAAATGATCGGACATTTAGTATCGGTCGATTTAGTATCGGTTCCACAACCGATACTAAATGTGCAAAACAACCGATACTAAATTTCAAATCTGCACTAGTGATATGGAATAATAACTCTCACACGTAAGTTCGTTTGAAATTATTGTGTACTAAATTCTATTCCTTATTATTTTTATCTTTCCATTGTTAGGTTAATTTGCCTTTTTGAATTTCAGCTTGTCCACCGGAATGGATGCATATATTGCGTTTGAAGCATTATGCCAGTACAGTATCCATATGGGAGAAGATGCACTCTCGAGAGTAATTTTATTTCCACTCAACCAATCAATTTTTATGCATAAACTATACATAGACTCTAAATAAACTATACATAGGATGTACGTTCAAAGTTTTAGCAGCAATAAAATGACCATTTACCAACATTTGTCTAAGTGATCGGTAAAGCTGGTAAAACTTTTAGTGGCCATTTCTATTGGTACTAAAAGCATTACTTATTGCCGACAAAAGTCTTTTTTTTTGTTGTAGTATTTAGTTTTGATAAATGAATACATAGTTTTGATATCACGGAGAGAACAAAACACACATGTTAATAAATGAGCATCCTACAAGAAAATATTATATGATATCTGTATAATTATAGCTAGGTTTAAATATCATTTTAGGCCCTGCAAAATTAACGATTTTTTTGTTTTAGTCTTGTTAAAAATTATTTTTTTTAGTCCCTGCAATTCATAAAACCATTACTATTAGTCCCTCAACCAAGAGTGTTTTGTGTTTAAAAACGACTATGTGACTTCTATTTAAGCCCCTGTGCATATAATTTTATTTCTAGTTTAGTCCTTTCGAATGTAGATGACTTTTTATTTTAGTCCCTTCCTACGTAATAAAAAAAGCCACATCATGTACTTTAAAGTGCAACATTTTTTCATCTTTCTCAGTGGCAATTAATAAGGTTGGCATTGGCAAGTGTGTTTCGTATAAAAATGGTATTTTTATTAATTTGTTCTAAGACTCACTGCATATCCCCAATCCTAGAATTCATAAGGTGAAGCTATGGGTCTCTTTATTGATTGGGTTCGTGATTGGGCTTCACAGATGTCATATTTGAGTTTGATGCGAAGACGGTGGTTGATAATTTCAACAAAGTTAATTTTTTTAACACTAAACTTGGTTGTATTTTAAATTTTAGCAGAAATTTGTTTTCTTTTCTAGTGAAAATTTTCATGTGGAGTTCTCTAGGGGGGTGATGGATAACACGACTCATACTCTTCCCGAGCTAGCCTTATCTACTATCGGCCATCAAGGTATACGATAATATTCCAGCATGTATTTGGACACAAGTTGTAAATGAAATGATTAGTTCTCTTAGGTAAAAGAATTACTTTTAATCACAAAATACACTAGAGGACTAAAAGTGATGATTTTGGAAGTTGCAATGACTAAAACAAAAAAAATATTTTCTACTGGGACCAAAACCAAAAAACACCAAATTTAAAAGGAATAAAATGATATTTAAGCCTTATAATTATTTCTTCACTTAGTTTTATAAAAGTCTTTATTTTTGGCAAATGAATATTTTATTTTTGAGACCCGACGAGAAATATTTTATATATTTTGTGTTTTTGACTGTCTTTATTTTAATGATTACAGAATTTTTGGGTGAGCGGATGACGTTCCAGTTCAAGGCATAGAAGATCTTCGGGATCTTATTAAGCACTTACGAAAGTAATTACATGTACCTCACCACAAGGGGACTAGTGAGGATTTGAATCCAGAACCTTCTGAATACAAATCCTATCATGCTCCCTAGGCCAACCCCTTGAGGTTTCACTGTCTTTATATTTTTATGTTTTTTAGTCCTAGTAGAGAAATATTACCATTGACAGCATAATGATTTTTATTTTGATTTGATGATTAATGTCTATTTTTTGAAAAATGATTATTCTACTTGAGTCTCGAGGGGAAAATTGCATATACCATTGGTATAACTATTTTTGCATTTAGCCTTTCTCGTGTAAATTAAGTTCTCTATGTATAATTTTTTTACTGTTTGAATAGTCTCACTTCTCTGTTCGTAAAACAACTAACTATATTCATCACAATATAAACTTTCTATTTTAAGTATGAATAGTAGTTTAAATGAAACAGAAGCACCGCATGTTAGCTTCTCACCATAAAAATACAAAATTAATAATATAAAAATATACATAAAAAAACCATCACTTGTTAGAGTGTTATTCAAAATAAATAAACTACTCTTCTTAATAGTTCTTATGTGTATTTAAGAATTTTTCATGCATCTTGTCATCTTGTCTTGTGCCCAAGTGAAAATGTACCACAATAATGAGAGATACCATTTTTAGGTTTCATGCATTTTATTTTAACGGTAATGAGAGATACCAAAGTGTACCTAGCTAAAAGAGGAGTTTGTGAAACATCATCGTGGGCTTTCAGATACCATATTTTGATTTCATGCATTTTATTTAACACTAGACTGTAATATTTTTTTATTGTTTGAAACAAAGGAGAGATAACCAGGATGGACATGAAATTAGTGAAAGGGACAAATGTTGTTATGTTTTGTTTGCTTTTATTTTCCTAAGGTTTTGTTCGGTTTTGTGTCTTATGTTATGGAGCCATATGCACATTTTCACTTATCAATTTCATTGGTCGACGATTCAAACGATGGAAAAAGTCACCATCATCCCATGCCCATGCATTCTTCCATATCCTTCCAGGGAAGATTCGTTTTAATAAAAGTATTATGTTGGACACTTATATTCACCATAATCAATATATCCTATAAATACCTCTCCTGACAACACCATATCAATTCACTACTAGGATATCCTCTCATCAAACAAAAACCATTGTTTTCCTTACACAATAAATAAAATAACCATGTCAATGAGAATGACTGGATCCCTCGATATCATCGTCCTTGCAGTATGCCTTTTCATGGCCACAACATCAATAGCCCAACTTGTGTTAGACACGAGTGGCGACACAGTTGAGATGGATGAAGAATACTTCATAAGACCAGCTATAACAGGTAATGGAGGTCGTTCCACTTTGATCAACACAAATGGGTCATGCCCTTTACACGTTGGTCTTGAAAACACTGACTTGCCACACGGCGTGATTGTGAGGTTCACACCTTTTGTTGTCAATCATGATGATGACGATATAAGGGCAAATAAGGACTTGAAAATAACATTCGAAGCGTCCTCAAGCTGTCTGCAATCGACAGAATGGAGGTTGGGTCAAAAAGATATAAGCAGTGGAAGGAGGTTTATTATCACTGGGAGAGATGATGGTGCAGGATCATACGGTAATTTCTTTAGGATTGTGCAGACTCAAACTATAGGTGTCTATAATATTCAGTGGTGTCCAACAGATGTGTGCCCCACTTGTAAATTTCCATGTGGCAATGTTGGTGTTCTACAAAACAATGGAAAGATTTTGTTGGCATTGGATGGTGGTGCATTGCCTGTTGTGTTCCAAAAAGAATAAGATTGTAGTTGGTTGGCCTTGGAGTGTACTCAATAGAATAATTGGTACTAGAACTCATATGTAGTACTAGCACCATTTTTTGCTTTATGTGTTTTTACTAATTAATATATATATATATATATATATATATATATATATATATATATATATATTTATGAAGTGATCGAGATACATGTAAGTGTTATACTTAGAATAAAGCTCCAAAAGGTTATCTATGTTTCTTATAATCATCACTATATATTAGATTTCATACATGTCTTTGGGACTGCATAAAAATAAAAAAGCTCTTCAACTTAGAAATAATTTATTAATATAAATTTGTTGCATCATATACTACTTGGGTTGTAATCAACAAAATTATAGACAAAAAGGAAGCACCTTGTTCATATGCGAATGCAATTCGATTCCTTCCCCATTGTCCCTTAGGACTCACGACGTTGTGATGAACACTTAAAAATTTATTTCTAAAGGACTAAAACATCCCCTTTTATAAAGAAATACAGGAACTTGTAAGCCGATGCTTCAATCCCAAGACACTCGCACAACATCTCGAAGGCGCGTATATATGCCCAACCATTCTGGTGAAGTTGAGAAGGTGCCACATTAATCATCCTAAGAACCTGATAGCAATAAGGGGAGAAGGGAGCCCAGATACCTAAATGCTCAAAAATGGACTAAAACATCCCCTTATTGCTAAAGGACTAAAACATCCCCTTTTAGATACAGAGTAGTAAATTATAATTTTTTTTACACTTATGTCACGATTTGAAGTATAGGAATTAAATTGTCCTCTTCTGGTGTACGTTTTTTCAAAAACAAATAGTTGGTGCCACGTCACTACACATTTAATGGTTTAACAGTACACATCACCAAGTTAAGTTAGAGATTTAGATGACGGTTAAAGGGACCAATTTTTCTTGTTATGAATCCGATATGGACTGTTGTGGGACTTAATTTTAGCCAGAGACAAAAGTGCGTTCCTCGGAGCCATATTGACCCCACTTTCAGGTGATACTACTCTTCGAGCCTTAACAAAGACTGCACGAACTATATGAAAAGTGCTGCAAATGCCAACAGCACTCTGAAATCTCGAGAGCCCGCTGCCAATCTCCGCTAAGTAGTCTCTCCTTGGGCATTTTTATGTGGGAAGCTGACATTTTAGGACCCTTCCCACTTGCACTTGAACAAGTCAGATTTCTAATTGTGCCCATATATTCCATATATTACTTCACAAAGTGGAGGCAGTAGCAGCCGTCACAACTGAACATGTCAAAAAAAGTTCCTAGAAGGAAATAAAATCTAGGTTAGGCTTCGTAACGATAATTGTAACAGATAACATCCGTTGTTTTGAAAGCTCGCTAGTTTCCAATTCCGCGCAACTTGGACCATCCGAGAGTTCCGACAGTTTCTCACATGAGGCTAAGCCTGTGAACAACAGAATCTTAAATTGCTTTAAAAAGAAACTAGACATTGTAAAAGGGAAATTGGGTCGAGGAGCTTTCCTATTTCGGTGGTTGTACCACACCACTCCCCACTCAACGACAAAGGAAACACCGCTCAAGTTGAACGATGGGAATGATCCCATGATCGTGATAAAAAAATTTGAGCTGAATTAGAGAAGAATGTTGACTGAGACAGTTGCCAACGAAGGAGGATTGGTGTAAAACTTCAACCTTTTCGATGAATACTAGGAACTGGAAAAATTTTAAGAGCAAGTCGCCAAACAATGAGCTATAAGGAAATACAGTTCCAAAGATATTAAGGGTGCATTAAAGCTCCAAGCCCGGAATTATCTCCAAGCCCGGAATTCCCAAATTTCCTAACAGATGTAATCATTATGGGTGCATTAAAGCTCGAGCACTTAGAGTGAAAATCCAAGATTCGGTAAAACAACAAATTTTCCCTTCTACTATATATAAACACGGGGAAACTCAAAGCACTAGTTCGACTCTCACCATGATTTACTCAATAATTTGTATGAGGAGAATATAGGTCTCCAATTGTAATTTCCTTGTTGAATAAAGAGAACTGGCCATTTATTTGAGCTGAAATGTCGATTTAACATTCAGTATGGAAGAAGGGAAAAACGAATATAAATAACATTCCAAAAAAAAATTGTGCTCATTTTTTCTTTTCCTATGGAAGACGATCTTCGTAAATTCTACCCCAAAATGATAAATTCCTAATTCTGATTCTAAACGATAATACTGTCAATCTAGTTTAGGGAGGTCTCTTGGACGACCATGTTCATCATTATTGATGTTTCTTCCACGAAAAACCGAAGAAGTGGGATCGAAACTGCAGACGGTCTAAGACATGAGGTTGTATACTGTTGTTTTTTGGCATGAATTTTTTTGCTCATTGACAAATGGAGTGAAGATAAGGAATTAAACGTATCATTACTAACAGTGTCAGGCGATTGACGCTCAATTACTAATCATGCATCCTTCTCTTTATGGAATGTAAATTTAATGAAAAACTACAAAATATAAGAAATTGTCTATTAATTTTTTTTCAACCACAATCCTACTTCATGTTGTTGTTTAGGGAAACAATAGTAAAGGTCAACTGGGTGGTGTCAAACAACCACACTAATTTTATTGGGATGATTGCATGGTGTCAAACAACCTCACTAAGCCTACTGGATTTATTGGTTGGAGTCAAGCAACCACACTAATCTTACTTGTCCGGTTGGAAGATTGTGCAGTTCTAAGAAATTGCATAAGAAGCTTAGGCTCAGACCCTGTAGTGATTTCCATTCCCAATATCTTCCTTGGTTTGCCTAGGTCCTTCATTTCAAACTCTTTACTTAGCAGACCCTTGAGAGTGTGAATTTGCTTCTTGTCTTTGCAAGCAATTAACATGTCATCCACATACAATAGTAGATAAATGTAGTCTTCATTTCCAAGTCTTTTGTAGTAGACACAGCTGTCATGATTACTCCTCTTGTACTCAATATTCAGCATATGACTATCAAATCTCTTGTACCACTGTCTAGGGGATTGCTTTAACCCATACAGTGACTTCTGCAGTAAACATACCATGTTTTCCCTACCTTTTTCTTCAAATCCCTTAGGTTGAGACATGTGGATTTTTTCTTCAAGCACACCATGGAGGAATGCTGTCTTGACATCCATTTGCTCAAGATACAAGCCATGTTGAGCATCCAGTGCTAGCAGCACTCTGATGGATGTATGTTTCACTACAGGAGAGAAGATTTCATTGAAATCAACTCCCTCTCTTTGAGTGTACCCCTTTGCAACTAGTCTTGCTTTGTATCTAGGGGGATCACTCTCTGAGTTACCTTCTTTCTTCTTGTAAATCCATTTACAACCTACCAACTTTGCACCAGTAGGTTTATTTACAAGTTTCCAAGTCTGATTTTTCTCCAGTGACTGCATTTCTTCTATCATGGCCTGCATCCACTTGTGTTGCTCCTTGCTACTCATAGCTTGATCAAAGGTGTTTGGTTCATCATTATTAAGACATACTGATGTGTGTAGAGCATATGCTGTCAATGACTCATGACCAAAACGATTTGGAGGTCTGATCTCCCTTCTAACTATATCTCTACACAGCATATAGTCTTCTTGGACATGATCCTCTTGTTCTTCATCATCCGAGTCAGAATCATTCTCTTCATCTTGATTTCTAGGAATATCATCTATATCAGTTGAGTTTTCCTTCTGTGCATTGGAGCTCTCTAGCTCCACCTCAGGCTCAGAATCCTGATCAAAATTTATTCCGTCATCTCTATGTCTATATCGGTTATGTGATTTCCATATTAATTCATAGTATCCAAGGGAAGAAAAACAAAATAAAAATTCAGTGTAATCATAAGCAAATAGAATATGCAACATAATTTTTTTATTCAACCATATATAATGAGGTCCGTCACTGAATTCAGACCACACAAATACAACCAGAGAATCCACAAACTGAAAAGATTAAAAAGACACATGCCTTGTACACTTTATTCTTATATATAAGGCACAACCAGAGAATCCAGAAACTGCATGTGTCTTGAATATTTTTATTCATGTCTTGAGAGGTGGTAGAAGAGAAGGCACAACATGACGTGGAGGAGGACCAGGAATAGTATAACCTGAAAGATTCATAAACTTGATAGTATTAGCAATCAATGTCAATATTTAAAAAATGAAGTAACCAAAGAAACACTAATTGCAAGTAAGAATTTTCTTATATCACTTAATGTATTATTGTTAATGCTATATATATTTTACTCTCTTGAGCAATTCATTTTTATCAATCAATTATATGATAGAAAGCTAACTTACTTCCACACTTGTCTCCTGGTGGAGGAATTTGGCAGCCACAAGTAGTGGCTACATACATGGCTTTTTCCATGCTTACGAAAATCTCGTAGCTTGGGGGTAAATTTTTGCATAGGCAAAGGATATCATAAGCTTTTAGGGTATCACAACAAGCTTGTGATGGTTGAACTTGTGGGGTACCCTTTTGAACATACTCTTTGCAGTTGATTACAAGGGCTCCAAAGTCACCTTTGCAAGGCAATTGAGCTGAGATCCCTAGCACTAGGGTGCTTATGGTAAACACCAATATTGCAATCCTTAAGCATCTATTTTTCATGTTGATCACTGGGTTTCCTAGTTCAATATATATAAGCTATTTAATGGATGATTGTGATGACAAGTGCAACATTGGAGAACGGTTTATATAGAAGGTTTATGAGGGGTTAACGTGTGTATTTTTTCTTTATAAAAAAATTTAATTATTTATGATCTAAAACTTACTTAATGTTTTCGTGTTATTTAAATAATGATTTATTAAGTATTTCACAATTTTGATGCGTATCAATGTGGGATTCTTTTCTTGATGTATATATGTGTCACCTTTCCATTACAAATTTTAATGTAGAGAAAAATTAATGATAGGTTAGAACATTTTGTATTATGTGAACAATTTAAAGTTAGGAAAGGTAAAATATATAAATTGAAAATGTTCAAAATGATAAATGGGGAGAGTTTAATCAACTCACGTAAAATTTTATATAAATAAAATCAATTGAGATTTGGGAAAAATATTAAATCTTAATATGTATTGCTCTTTAAGTTTATCGTTGCTAATATGGAACTAGAAACAAAATTTGACATTTTTTGTCTATGAAATATCAGTCCCTATTTCATCTTTAGTAGTAAGATAGAAATGAGGATAAAAATATGTAATAGAAAGCTAGTTTACTTCCACACTTATTTCCTAGTGGGGGAATTTGGCAGCCACAACACTACCACTTTTTTTTCTGAAAGGCAAAACATCAATGCATATATAAATCTCAACTAGGACATTAGGGGTGTCCTAAACCCGATACAAAATGCTACCGAGCAATAGGGTCTATTTATGGCTAATACACTCAACAGGCGCAACATGCCACGGAAGGTGCCATGGAACCAACAAGCACAACATGCCACGAAAGGTGCCATGGACCTTGCAAGGAACCAACGCCACAAAAGAGACACTACGCCAGATGTTGAAGAAAAGAGCGCATCCATAAGTAGCGCTTCATTAAAAAACGCTACGCATTGTTGAACGCAATAGGCATTGGTAGCGCTTAGTCTTCTAAGCGCTGCTTATAGTTGTAACGGGATTAGCAATGGGCAGCGCCTAGTGTATAAACGCTGCTTATAGTTGATACGCGCCTAGGCAATAGGCAGCGTTTCCTAAAAAGCGCTGCTTATAGGAGAAATGCGTCCTCCAATAAGCAGCGGTTCTTAGGAAACGCTGCCTATTGCCTAGGCGCGTATAAGCTATAAGCAGCGCCTCTGAACAAACGCTGTCCATTGGTACCACTATAAGCAGCGCTTATAAGTATAAAGCGCTGCCATTTGCCCTTTTTTTTTCGTTTCTTTCAATATAGCCCTCCAACGTCTCTCTCTCTCTCACACTTTCGTTCTTCAGCTCCCACTCTCTCCCTCTCACGAAAACACACTCTTCTTCTCAACCATCTTCAACCCTTCTTCAAGGAAAACCCACCCATTTCGTTTCTCTCTCTATCTTTCTCAACCATTTCGTCTCTCTCTCTCCCTCACATACTCTCTCCATTTCGTTTCTCTCTCTCAACCATCTTCAAGCCATTTCGTTTTGGTGACATATTCAACCATCTCCAAGCCAAGCATCTTTGAAGGTAACTCATAAACTCATTTCTTGTTTTGCATTTAAAGTGTTATTGTGATATATGTGGTTGTTTTACTTGGTTTATCATATTGTGACATTGTGTATATGTGGTTGTTTTGTTGTGTGTTGTCTCTTTTGCTTTGCATTTAAAGTGTTTGTGTTTTTCAAAGAATACCAATTTCAATAAATAGAAGAATTTTGTAAATGAATGATTGAAATTAGGATTGCTTGTTGTTCTAGTTATTTTAATGGCATTGAAACCTTAGGTCAGATGATTCAAACTTGATGCTTGTTGATTGGTTCTTTGAAAGGGTGAAGTGTCTCTAAACTTGAGGGGAAATGTAGGTGTAGTGTTTGTTGAAATGTCCAAATGAAATGCTTGTTAATTTAACGTTGCTCTAGGTTAAGGGATTCTTGTGTTGTATATTTATAAATTTGAGATATTTAGTGAAATGCATGTTAATTGAATGTTGTTCTAGGTTAAGGGAAACTTGTGATGTATTTCTAAACATGAGAAATTGAGGATTGTTGCTGAATATGTGAATTGTTGTTAGGTTTTGCGAGTTTGTTTTGTCGGAGCTTTGCATTCGTTGTTCGAGAGTTCGGTTCATTTGCTAGTGCGTGGTTCGCCTAGGTTGGAGTTCATTGTTGCTTACACTTGTTCAGGTACTTTTGTTGCTTAAAACTAGAGTGACTATTTATTTATTTAAAACTGAAATTGCCTCTCTTATTTTTTTTTATGTGTTCCTTTTCTTTTAGTTGTGCTTGAAATGAAAGATTGATACCTAACTTGTGATGAAGTTTAGTCTTGGCAACAACAATGATTCTAAAAATCAATTGCTAATAACTGTTTTGATTGAACCATGATGATTTATTTCTTCATAGATATTGCATTGATATGTAGGCTTTGCTCTTCTATTACTATTTTTTAGAAATAGATCACCTTTTTTTATATTATATATTTTATACTTGAACAAGAATATAAGTTATGCAAACTTGTATATGTGTGGTGAATGAAACTAGCAAAGTAAAATCAAATATGCCTAAATATGCGAATTGTTTGTTGTTTGTCACCTATAATAGGTTTTTAAGTTCTCTTATCAGGATTTTATTATAAATAAATACTAGGAAATTATGGATAGAGAGTGGATGTCTGCCAATCGTCTGTCCAAGGAATATGTTGCTGGAGTGGATTATTTTGTGAAGTGTGCTGTTGAACGTTTAGGGACTTCTAGTAACATGAAGTGTCCTTGTTTGAGTTGTTGTTATGTAAAATCAGTTAATGCAGAGGAGTTGGCAGGACATTTAAAGGGTTACGGAATAGATCAAAGTTACACTTGTTGGACAATGCATGGTGAGGAAAGAGGTGAATCTTCAAATATGGGTAATAGTACTGAGAGATGTGCACCGGTTGACACTGAAAGACCTACATTTGAAGGGGGCGAATTTGAAGCGATGGCAAAGGCTGTTGAAGACGATCTTAATGACTGTCCTCAAATGTTTGAGAAATTGATAACGGATGCGGAGACACCGTTGTATTCAGGTTGTACTGAATTCACAAAACTATTGGCTGTGATAAAGTTGTATAACTTGAAAACTTGCCACCGATGGACGGATAAGAGCTTTACGGAATTACTCGCAATGTTGAAAGAAATGTTGCCGAAGGATAATGTGCTCCCTTCTCGGACGTATGATGCAAAACAAATGTTAGGGTCCATTGGGTTGAACTATGAGAAGATACATGCTTGTCCCAATGATTGCATTTTATTTCGGAATGAACATGCATCGTTAAAGTCATGTCCTAAATGTAATGCATCGCGATATAAAAAGAAAGAATCTGCTCCAGAAAAGGTGTTGTGGTATTTTCCCATAATTCCTCGATTTAGGCGCATGTACCATAGTTCAGAAGATGCAAAACACTTGACATGGCATGATGATGAAAGGATTAAAGATGGCATGCTACAACACCCGGCGGATTCTCCGCAATGGAAGAAAATTGATATTGATTATCCTGATTTCGGGTTGGATCCAAGAAACCTACGACTTGCATTGTCTGCTGATGGATTTAATACGCACGACATTCAGAGTAGCTCCCAATGTACATGGCCCGTGATTTTGGCGATCTATAACTTACCTCCATGGCTTTGCATGAAACGCAAATATATGATGTTGTCTTTGTTAATTTCTGGGCCCAAGCAACCGGAAAATGATATTGATGTATACTTGGCTCCGTTAATTGAAGACTTGAAGCTAATGTGGGAGACTGGAGTAGAGGTGTATGATGGGTTCAGAGAAGAAACTTTCACCCTGGGGGCTATGATTTTTGGCACAATTAATGACTTTCCAGCATACGGCAATCTATCTGGGCACAGTAACAAAGGTCAGTGTGCGTGCCCTATATGTGAAGATAACACTGATTGGATGTGGTTGAAACATGGTAGGAAGAATATATACTGTGGTCATCGTAGGTTTTTGCCATCTACTCATTCGTATCGACTGTTGAAAAAGGCATTCAATGGGAATATCGAAACCCGTAAAGCTCCCATGGCTTTGACGGGTGAACAACTATTTGAAAAGGTGAGAGGTTTGAACATTAAATTTGGGAAGCCTTTTGCAGGACAGCTTGCCAAACGGGGGTGGAAAAAAAAGTCAATTTTCTTTGAGTTGCCATACTGGAAGTCATTATATGTAAGGCACTTCATTGATGTGACGCATGTTGCAAAAAATGTCTTTGAAAGTGTCATCGGTACCTTGCTCATTATGCCAAGAAAGACTAAAGATACCATCAACTCGAGGTTGGACTTGCTTAGTATGGGGTTGAGACCAGAATTGGGTCCGATAAAGAAGGGTACACGTACATATCTACCTCCGGCAGCTCATACTTTATCTAAAAAGGAGAAGACCGTGTTTTGTAAGTTTCTTCATGGAGTTAAAGTTCCAGAGGGTTACTCTTCAAATGTTATGAACCTTGTATCGATGAAAGACCTCAAGTTAAAGTCTTTAAAGTCTCGTGATTGCCATGTTCTAATGGAGAATTTGCTACCCATTGGTATACGTTCCATTTTGCCTAAGAAAGTGCGCAAGACCCTAACCAAACTTAGTTTCTTCTTTAAGGCGATTTGTAGTAGAGTGATTGACCCTGGAAAGTTGCCATCATTGCAAAGAGAAATTACTGTCACTTTGTGTGAGCTTGAGATGTATTTCCCACCTTCGTTTTTTGACATAATGATTCATCTAATAGTTCATCTGATTAGAGAGACACAATTGTGTGGCCCATGTTACATGAGATGGATGTATCCGTTTGAGCGTTACATGAAGATATTAAAAGGTTATGTGAAAAATCGATCACGACCCGAGGGTTGTATTGTTGAGCGCTACATAGTTGAAGAAGCTATTGAGTTCTGTACCGGCTATCTATCTAGTCTTGAATATTCTGTGGGACTGCCAAGGTCTCGTCACTTAGGAAGCATTAGTAAAGGGATGTCAGGAACAAAAATAGTGATGGTATCAAGGAAAGAACTAGATGACGCACACTTATATGTTTTGCACAATGATACTGAGGTTGATTCATATGTTTCCAAGCACATGGACATACTTAAGAGTGATCACCCATATAAGACTCAAGTTTGGTTAACAAAAGAACATAATCGGAGTTTCATAGTGTGGCTAAAAGAGCACATTGATTTCGAATTTGCTATGAATCCTTCCTCGATTTCAGAAAGATTGAGATGGTTAGCAAAAGGTCCAAATATGCAAGTTTTCTCTTACACCAGCTATCTAATGAATGGGTACACGTTCTATACAAAAAACCATGATGATCAAAGTAAAATGCAAAATAGTGGGGTGACTCTTGTAGCTCAAGCTTTGCATACATCAAGTGCCAAAGACAGAAATCCCATATATGCGAATATGTCATACTTCGGGGTCATTGAACACATATGGGAGTTGGATTACAACATGTTTCGGGAGCCTGTGTTCCAATGTAAGTGGGTTGACAATAATAGTGGTTTACAGATTGATGAGTCGGGGTTCATGCGGGTGAATTTCAATAAGTTAGGATATAAAGATGAGCCTTTTATTTTGGCATCCCAAGCTCAACAAGTGTTTTATGTCACTGATCCAGTTGATACAAATTGGTCCATTGTTTTATTGACAAATAAAAAATTGGTGAATGACATTGAGGATCAAGCAACCGATGATGATGGTATTGAGGACGACCCTTTCTTTGGGACATCACTACCAATTGCAAATACAATTCGTCAACAAAAAAAACAATTATAGAGGATTTTGTGTATGTTAGAAACGATCATAGTGATGGGATTACGATTCGTCAAAAAAAATACTAAGACGCGAATTGCAAATACAATTATATCTAAGAAAAGGAAAAGGTAATTTAGACTTACATCATATGCTTTTTATCTATTTCCAAGTAGTTATTTTACATAGTTTTCATCTTCTTGTCTGTTTATTTATTTTGGATAGATAAATATAACAATAACAATGATTATGTTTTATTGCAGGTTAGATGGCGGATCATAGTGATCATGACAGTGATCATGACAACGATCATCAGTGTGATGTTGAAAAGTATATCAGAAAGCAGGCTCCTCGTGGAATGACGGTCAAAAAAGATATCATCAATCGAGTAAATAAAGGAAAAGGAAAAGTACCAGTAAGTTACTAATTACTAATTACTAATTAACTTATTAAGTCAACACTTAGTTTTAATTGTTTGTTAACTAATTTACTAATGACATAATGTAGGTGTTGTGGAATATTAAGGGCCAGCCAATTGGGGATAATCGCGCAGATTTGGTTACCTTCCTCGGTAGTAAGGTAAAACAAATGATACCAATTACAATCAGTACTTGGAGTGAGAAAAGTGCTATTTTGAGGAAACACAAAGAGGAGTTTTGGTTAACAATACAGGTATATAATTTTACATCTCTTTAGTAATCTTATTTAATAAATTTGTAACCATATATATATTTATATCATTTTCATTGAATATGTGTATGCAGAAATATTTTAATGTGGATGAGTCCCGAAAAGACTGGTGTATGAAGGAAGCTGGAAAGCTACATCGGAATTTAAGGGGTAGTCTAAAAAAATGGTTGTTTGATAATAGTGGAAACCTCAGATGGAAGCCTCCAACGCCATATAGCTGATTTATTACGGAGGAGGATTGGGTTACATTTGTTAGGAGACGCACCGAAGATAAAGATTTCATGGTTAGTACTATAATCTATTAAGTTATAACTTAAAATATAGTTGACAATTATATATTATACATTAATGTATACTTATGTCTCTAAATAGGAACTATGCCAAGCGAATCGAGAGAGAGCTTCTGGTTGTGAGTACCCTTATAGAGGCGGTGCTAGTGGATATCAAGTTTTTGAAGAGAGATTGGTAAGACACAAAAAGCTTGATTTCTCTTTGTTTAATAAATCTTTTGATTTATAATTTCTTAACATTTGGTAAATTTAAATATAGTTGGAGGAGAGTGGGAAAGATCCTACTAAAGAAAGCATTGAGCGACATTTTTTGTGGGTAGCAGCCAGACAAAAGGATGGAGAGGTTGTGGATCCCAAAACTAAGGAGGTGACCGACAGAATTGTAAGTATTTCCAAAATTCGAATATTGTTTTGAAACTTTTATGATATTTAAAATGTATAATAATTTTATTTATTATACTTTTGTTTGTGAATCAGGAAACCATATCAGAGTCTGTGTCACAGGGAGAGATCACTGATTGCTCTGAAAAGGAAATCCTTACTCGTGCCTTGGAAAAGGAAGAATACACAGGTCGTACAAGGGGTTGTGGATTTGGCGTTAATCCATCCAACTACCTTGGATCAAAGAAGAGAACTTATGAGGAGCATCATGATTGTAAACAAAGTAAAGAGTTGCAGGTATTGTATGAAGGTCTAAGGTCTGAACTTAATCAAATCAAATTGCACTATGGGTTGGTTTCGCCTGCAGTACCATCCCCTGCCACAGATAGCGCACGAGATAGCTGCACCATTCCGTCAACTAAGGTATTAATTATTTTTTTTGAGGATAAATAAGAAATTAATTATTAAACTCTCTTTCTTCTACGCAATGTATTTATTAATTTTTGTTTATAATTGATTTAGGACAACAATGAGTGTGAGTGTGAATTGTATATCTCAAACTCACACCAAATGGTTGCAATAGGCTTCACATGTGACCAATTGGGAACTTTGATGCACAATTTACCCATACCTCCAAATCATGTTAGAGTCAGAGTTGATTGTGCAATTGTGGGGGATGCACCATTGCCTGCTCCAATACCCAGTATAGATTTACTAACTGTGCAAGATGCAGTTGGTACATTTGTGGCATGGCCAGCACACCTTATTGTTGTAAGTGACAATATATTTGTAACTAACTAATTATTTTATTTTGTCATTTATTGTGTGCTAGCTAACGAATTATTTGATTTATATATAGGTACGCCAAAATGCAAAATCTAGGGGCAAAAGTGTTAGCAAGGCAATATCTACTAGCAAGAAAGTGTCTCGGTCCGGCCGTTCAACACAAGTTTCTCAGCCTGCCCCTCAAAAAGTGACTCGGCCCTCTCCTCCTCCAACAGTGACTCAGCCCTCTCCTCCTCCAACAGTGACTCAGCCCGCCCCTCCTCGAAAAGTGACTCGGTCCTCCCTTGCTCCAAAAGTGACTCAGCCCGCCCCTCCAAAAGTGACTCAGCCAGCCCCTCCTCCAATAGTGTGTCAGCCCTCCGCCTCTTCCATTGATGATTCTAGGATTATTTTGTATACCGAAATGCATGCACAATTCAAGATGGATGATGAAACCCCGCTTGTATTGGAGATGGATGACAACATTTTTGGAAATCCCGATCAACTATTGATAATCCCAAAACAGGATATTAATGATTTATGTCAGATGAATTGGGCAACCAGTGTTTGTATTAGAGCATATATCAGGTACGTATGTAATTTATTGTTTAACATCATTGAGTTTATTTTATTATATCGTTAATTTAATTTGTATATACATATACCTCTAATTGTAGGTGCTTGTATCATAACATTTTGGTCCCTTCGGAGCGGACACAGAGATATGTGTTCTTGTGTCCGGATAGTACACACCTCCGTAATGTCAGGGAGGATCTGTCTAATTATAACGACCTTGTGGAACAAAACAAGACAGATGTTACAAATTATATCACTCGACGCTTATCGGATGCTCAACATAGAGGCGTCGATACCATGTTTTTGGCACCGTATCTCGTAGGGTGAGAGATTTAATCTATTCTTATATAACATGCATTTTTTAAATACTAGTCAATTACTTATTCAAAGTTTTATTTTGTAGGGATCATTGTATTTTGCTTGCAATAAATCCTAAGACAGATACGGTGTACTACATTGATTCTGTGCATGGTCATTTCAACACCCACCCAGACTTGGTTGTCATATTTAGTAGGTGTGTGTATTTCGATCACTCTGCATATTTCTTTGTTTTAGTTGTTAACTATATGTATTTTTAATAATATAGTTATATCCAATTGTGTTCAGTTGTTTGAAGGAATATTGGGGATTGGAACAATCACAGACAAAATGGGTGCCAATAGTGGTAAGTTTGTAATCAATCTTCTCATATATTTATTTACATTGTTGTGGTCAAAAAAATGTATTAAATTAAATTTAACAATTAACTAATCTTTTGTTTTGTAGTGTCCGAAACAACCAAATAACAATGATTGTGGGTATTACGTAATGAGATATATGAAGGAAATTATTACCCACAATCAAATGGTTATCCCCAGACAGGTATCTTTACAGAACTCCTTTTTATTTTGATTTAACCATATATTTCAATTCTAATTTTATTTAATTATATAATTTCAGTATTTTCCCGATTGTCGGTGGAAGACATACTCTACTGCACAGCTTGATGAGCTTAGAGGAGAGTGGTGCCATTATGTCTCGCAATTCTTTTGATTTTAGATAGATTGTAATGTTGTAAATTGTTAGAGTTTTATTGATTGGATACATGCATATGAATTGGTTCATGCATATGTAAGTTGCTAACTTGTTTTAATTTAGATACATATTGTAAGTAGCTTGCTAATTTTGGATACATGCATATGAATTGGTTCATGCATATGTAAGTTGCTAACTTGTTTTAATTTAGAACATATTGTAAGTATCTTGCTAGTTTTGGATACATATTGTTAGAGAGTTTGATTTGGATACATATTAATTTGTTAATATTGTAAGTTGCTAAGTTTTGGATACATATAATAGCTTGTTAGCTAGTTTATTTTGGTTTGTGATCATATTGGTGCATTGGGATATATAACTAGTTTATATATATATATATATGTTGTTAGTATATAATGGATTGGATTGGTATTAATTGGCTGTATATGACTAGGAAATTATCAAATGTAAAAAGGAAAATACAAAAAAACAAGGAAAAAAGAAAAGAAAAATTAAACAATGGGCAGCGCTTGGTGTGAGAAGCGCTGCCCATTCACTTAGTGCGTATAGCAATGGGCAGCGCTTGGTAAAGGGAAGCGCTGCCCATTGCTAAACGTGCTAGGTGAATGAGCAACGCTTGGTGGGAGAAGCGCTGCTCATTCACCAGCAATGGGCAGCGCTTTCCTTTACCAAGCGCTGCCCATTGCTATACGCGCTAGGTGAATGGGCAGCGCTTCTCCCACCAAGCGCTGCTCATTCACCTTGCGCGTTTAGAAATGAGCAGCGCTTCCCCTTAGCAAACGCTGCCCATTGCTAAACGCGCTAGGTGAATGAGCAGCGCTTCTCCCTTCAAACGCTGCCTATGGCTATTAATGAGCAGCGCTTCTCAAACGCTGCCCATTTTTTGGGAGGAATCACCAGCGCCAAATTTAGCAGCGCCCAGAAACGCTGCCCATCCCCAAATCTGTTGTAGTGAGATTTCACACCCCACACATCAAAGACTCACTGTCTGGTGCTGTTGTAGAGAAAATACACCTGTTGCGCATATCCCAAAGAAGTCATAAGACTGAGTGCCAAACAATACTCAAACCACACTTGGCCTGAGTGCCCCGGACCGAGGCACAGAAAACTGCAAAGAGAGAAAATAAGTCTGGTGGCATAGCCAGCTGCCACCTTAACCAACGGAAAACGTACCACTTTGTTTGGATGCCCAAAGAAATAGAAAAGTAAGAAATAAGAAAGAGAGAGATGAAAGAGAAATAGAAGAGAAAATCCAAGTCGTTTGGATCGATATATTTAGTAAAGAGTGAAAATCCAAGTCTTTGAATAGTTAGGGTCTGTTTGGTTGAAGAGAGAGAGAGAGAGAGAGAGAGAGAGAGAGGGAAGAGAGAAGAGAGAATGACTTTTTATTGTTTGATTTAGGAGAGGGATAGAGAGTAAGAAAGAGGATTAGTTCAGTACTATTTTGCACTAAGAGTGTGTTTGCTTGAGGTGAAATAGGGAAGAGAGAGTAAGGAAAGAGAGAAAAAGAGAAGAGAGTATACCAAACAATAGAAAGAGAGAAGAGAGTGTACCTGAGATTTGAGAAAAAATATCAAGTATTGGTGAATTTTTTCTTTTTGCGAAGGTGATAAGTTAGAATTTATCTACTTTTTATCTTGTTTTAATAGGTTTTATCATGAGTAGTTTTATTTTAATTTTTGTTTTATTTTTATTACCTTTTGGTTTATGTTTTGTTTGATAGGAAAGGGAGTTGAAGATCTGATGACTTAAGTGCAAAACATGATGATTACGGTCTCTAGTGTTCAAGATTACTGTCATTATTCTTGGGAGGCAAGTGGAAGACCAAAGGAGCAACCAGATGCGGTTATTGCCCAGTAATGGATATATTACAGTCATAATTTTTGGTCTGCAAGCCAAAAAGTCGGAGATTCAATTTGAGATCTTCTATTTATCACGAGGCTCAGACATTGCGAAAAGCTGGTGAAGATACTACAACGAATCACAACATTTATTACAACTTATGAACAATAGTAACAGAGAAAATACAATGGCTAAAGATGTTCTTAGTAGAGGCATCTTAAAGCTTGTTGATAATGGTATGCTTCAGCTTATGGTAGGCTCCAGAGGTTTATGTATGCACTACAAAAAATCAGTCATTAGCGAGGGAAATTTCCCTTGCAAAATGACCAAAATCCCTCGCTAATGGTCATTTGCGAGGGAATTAGTGAGGGTCCAGTTCCCTCGCCAAATCCCTCCTCGCTAATGGAATTAGCGAGGGAATTTGAATCCCTCCCTAATTAGTGAGGGAAATTTCCCTCGCTAATTAGGAAGGAAAATTTCCCTCGCTAATCACTACCTCAAAATTTGTGCACTTTTTCAAATTTGGGCACTTTTCAAATTTGGGAAATTATATATTTATTATTATATTAAATTTCGAAAATGGCTTTTTTTAATTATTATTTTTTATATATTATATTGTTAATTTTGTGGTTGTGGTGGTGGTTGTGTGGAAGGTGGAGAGAAAGAGGAAATAAATTTGTAGGTGGTGGTGGTGGTCGTGGGTGGTGGTGGTTGTGTGGTGGAAGAAGGTGGAGAGAAGAAGAGGGAAAGGGGAAATCAAGAGAGAGAGAGAGAGGAGAGGAAGAGGAGCTCCGGTGGTGGTGGTGGTGTCATGGGTGGTGGTTGTTGTATGGTGGTGGTGGTGGTTGTGTGGTGGTGGGTTAGAGTTTGTAGGTGAGAGAGAGAGAGTAGAGGAAGAGGAAGGGGAGAGTAGATAGTAGAGGAAGAGGGTATTTTTTTGTAGGGATGCCAAGTCAAGTTTTATATGCTAATGAAACTATGACTTTTTTTAGAGCTACTAATTAAAAGAGTCTTTCTAGTTTCTTGGATCTCTTTTCCTTTTATAAGCAAGGCTCTGGTTAGGTTATCAATAAAGAGAAATCTAAGTTTTTCACTAGCAGCATATCTCCCTCTCGTATCACTCCCATTTCATTTTTGCTTGGGTTTTCTAAAGGTTCTATCCGCTTTTATTATCTTGGTGCCCCCTTTATTCAAAGGAAAGCCTTAGAGAATTCATTTATTATCTATTGCATATAGAATAAAGGCTAAGTTATCCTCCTAAAAATGTTTGTTATTATTGATTATGGGTAGAGTTCAGTTGGTAAGTTCTATCATTCTCAGCATGTTGGTTTACAACTTTCGTATTTATGCTTGACCTAATCTCCACAATATTGTTAACACTTGGATTAGAAATTTTGTATGGTCAAGGGATATTAATACCAAGAAAATTGTTATTGTTTCTTGGAGTAAGGTGTGCAGACCGTTTCAAGAAGGTGGATTGGGTTTGAGGTCTATCTAAGCAATTTATAGAGCTTGTATGTTAAATCTTGGGTGGAATTTCATCTCCACCAACTTGAAAGGAAGAGTCTATAAAAACAATAAGCCGGTGAATTATCATGTCTCCTCTTCTATTTGGCTTAGATTTAAATCTTCTATTTTTGCGATTCTTGAGCATTCAACTTGGAAGCTTGGGAATTGTGTGAGGATAAATTTTTTGTCTTGTTCTTGGCTCTCTAGGCCTATTATGGATATGATCAATATACCTTCTAATTTGCACAAGGATCTTAAAGCTATATTTAACAGATTTTAAAGTGAATGGTAGATGGTTCCCGGCAGATATCATTAATCACTTCCTTCAGGTTCATTCAGAAATTCAGGAAATAGTTATTCTCGCTGTTTCGGTGGAGGATCAACTGATGTGGGACTGTTCTAATTTAGGAGACTTGACTTTCAAGGATTCTTTTCTCTTCCACAACCCTAGAAAGGTAGTTCCTTGGACCAAGACAGTTTGGAATAATGTTATTCCACCTTCTTAACCATTTATTCTTTGGAGGGCTCTTTATAATAAAATGCCAACATATGACAACTTTGGATTAGAAGCTGCATAATTGTTTCTATTTGTAGTCTTTGTGGTAGTGATTTAGAGACCTCTCAACACTTCTTCCTTGCCTCCCATTTGCCTAACATATATATTTGGAATTGGCTTGGAGATATTCTGAGCATCCATATTAATACTTCTTCATTTCCAAGCATTTTAGTTAACATCGACTTCTCATGGTTGGAGCCCTCGGTGGAGTGACATTGTTGTGATTCTTAACACTATTTGGGCAATTTGGTACTGCAGGAATCGTGCTAGATTTGATAATCATGTAGTCCCCTTACATTAGCTATCTATTTAATTAGGATAAATTACACTAGAGGTCCTTTAAGTTATTTGATTGTAACAAGTTGGTCCTTTAAGTTTTTTCGTACCACTTAGGTCCTTTAAGTTTTTTTTGTACCACTTAGGTCCACTGTAGCTTTAGCAGGAAATGACTCTAAATCTATAATGTCTTCCTCTGTTGCTGAGTTTATGATTATAAAAGCCTTCAATGTTATTGGTAAATGGTAATTACAGAGACTTTTTACACAACAAAGAGATTATTTGAATCCCTCCTGCTCCTTACATGATAAATTGCAATATAGATGGTGTTGCTAAAGGTTTTCCCGATCCAGCTTCTTGGAGTGGCATTTTTAGAGACGGAAGTTCTGCTATCTTTGGTTGTTTTTCTGCCTTTATTGGCAATAGCTATGCGCTTCATGCTGAAATTATTGGGCTATATATGTTGGCTATAGAGATTGTGTTTGATAAAGGTTGGAAGTTTTTTTGGTTAGAATGTGATTCTTAATTAGTAGTTTTTGCTTTGAAGAATTGCAATGTAGTTCCTTGAAAGCTTAGAAATAGATAGAATAATTGTTTATATTTAACTAGACAGATGAACTTCGCTTGCACTCACAATTATAGAGAGGGTAATGCCTGCGCTACTAAGCTTGCAGGTCATGGAACTAATTTAAGTGGCTTTGTTTGGTGAGATCTTATTCTAAGCTTCACTACTGGGGATTTTTCCTGAAAAATGTTAGATATGCCTAGCTGTAGGTCTTGTTAATTTCTTTCTTGGGATTAATGTTCGTCCTTTTGATGCATTGAGTTTTCCTTTTGCTTCCTGTTTTTGGTGTGCTGCTAATGATTGTTAATGATTTTGTTGTCAACCTAGTTAGGACGAGAGTCATTATAGTGACGCTTTTGTAGACCTCTATAGGAATGTTTTTATTTCCTTTCAACTATAATTTTGTTTATGCTCATGGGTATTGGTCTAGTCCCCTCATGTTTTCTATTTATTTTATTTTTTTATCAATAAATTTAAGGGAAAAACACTACAAGAAATTCACTGATTTCCGACAGAAAAATCCTCGCAAATGTAGGAGTGTTGAAGATGCTACAAATTTCTAGAATGAGTGAGAAATAATAATATATGTAACCAAAGGGGTAGGAATTATGTAGATCATAGGGACTAGAATTATCTAATGATAAAAATATAAGAACTGCCATATGTTTGGGCGGTGGAGAGTGGAGTGATGCCTATAAATATAGGCTGCGTCACTTTGCAAAATCAAGCAAGATAGCTACTCACTAGCATTGTACTAATTTGAGAAATAGATTTCCCAGGCATGATGGATGCTACGCCAAAGGGGGGGAAAAAACCATCTGGGGGAAAAAAAAAACTTATTTACCAAAATAATGCATATTGTGGGTTATTTACCAAAGTAGGCAAAAAAATTTTATAGTTCAGAAGTCCCCCCACCCCCCCAAGGGTGACTTTTGAACTGTTTTTTGCAAATTTTTTTAAAAATCCAGTTCAGAAGTCGCCCCCCCCCCCCCCCCCCCAGGATGACTTCTGAACTGTGTTTTTTTAATTATTTTTAAAATACAGTTCAGAAGTCGCCACCCCCCCCCCCCCCAGGGGGACTTCTGAACTGTGTTTTGCAAAAAAAAATTTAAATAGAGTTCAGAAGTCTAATTTATAAAAATGATTATACCTATTTATAATTTAATTACGTTAATATTTAGGAAAAAAAATTAAGAGATTAAAAATTGGAACATAATATAATATAGAAAAAAGACAGAAATAAACAACAAAATTTTCAGAAATACAAGAATAGAAAATTAAAAACGAAACGAGAGGAAAACATGATCGAAACTACTTCCACGAAATATTTTCTGGTAGTGGCCATTGAACCGCTGGAGGGATAACCCGACGGATGATTTCATGGGTGGAAATAGTTGTTTCGACGCACAATTCGATAGGACTCCGAGTCTGAGGTTGAAACATCTCATGCTGCTGAAACATCTGTCGAACGTGATTGTCAGTCTTGATAGTCATTACGCACCACCGAATACGATTACCTTCGCCGGTCCGGGGGCAGCGATAAACGATACGAGTGATCGTTTGCTCCTCACCCTCCAGCTGCGCCTTTTCCGTTAGCTTTTCGTTCAGTTCGGCAAAGGTGATGTTGTTCTTAAGACTGGATTAAATGGTGTTTGGACCACTAAAATACACACCATCTTCTTCTTCCCTGTACATAACATGGGCCTGACAGTGAAGTGTACAGTAGTGGTTGATGACTGTTTCAGGTATGACTTGTTGTGGTGGGGGTGGTCGCAGAAGATGAATGATTTCTTCCGGAGTGCGTATTGTGTCTACGTACAGCTCCAAGAGACTACATCCCATTGGAATGTTAGCATGACCTTCCATCATTGCGCGAACATCGTCGTCGCTTTGGATCTCCATGACAGAATAACGGAATGTCCCGTCATCTCCACAATTGTACTTTCTGTAACGGATACGCTCCACGTCTTTACGCCACCCTCCCTCTGGCCGTATTTTTCTCTCAGCCTTCTCCTTGAGTTGGGCTAATGTGATGTCCTTATTCATCCTACAAAAGATATGATTAGGACAACGAAAGACAACACCATGTTCATCGGTGGTTACAGTTCCACTGTGATAAAGTGCGGTTAGGAATTTGTCATTTGAGTACTGGGTTGGGCACAACTGCCATTCCATTTCAGCGGGTTGGGCGACAGTGTTTGGGAAGAATCAGAGAAGAGAAGATTAATCAGAAATATAGGTTGAGGGTAAACTGTTGGTGTGAATTTGAGTGTAATGTGAGAACGTATTTATAATAGGGGTGATCGTATGTAAGCCGTTGATTTTGGATGATCTTAACCATTGATTTTAGGGTTTAGTGTCGGCAAAATCCTGGCCGTTACAGAGTGTCGGCAAAATCTAGGCCATTAAATAGTGTCGGCAAAATCTAGGCCATTAAAGAAATTAAGACCTATGCACTCTGCACAATCCACACTTTAACAGTGCACTCTGCACAATGCACACTGTAATAGTGCACTCTGCACTATGCACTCTGCACTCTGCACACTTTAATAGTGCACTATGCAGAAAGCACTATTAAAGATAAAAGAGTAAATTATTGATCCAAATGTAATAACTGTCACATAAGACTAAACCCTTAAAATTAATAACTTAGTTAATATATAATTACAATAATTGATAAATTAAACTAAAAAGACAGTACAGAAAAAAATTAACAAAGATGAGACCCAGTTCCACACTTTCGAGGTTGGGGGACACGCCGTGGACGTTGATGCCGATGTGGTGGTTGATGCTCTTCCTCAGTCGGGGCAGGAGGCGGTGGCTCTGGAAAATATTGGGGAACTGATGAAGAACTAGCACCGCCGGCCTGCTCTTGAATTTGATGAAGCACCCACAGATTGCGCAGAGTCGGGTTGGACCCCAAAGCACTCATAGAACATATCGGGGTCCCTTTCGGTGGTAGAATGTCGATATGTATCTTTAAAAGGAGTATGTTCTACTTACTGGTTGTATTGTTCGTAATATTGGAATGTTGGTGTGTGGGAGATAGAGTGGCGGTGAGGCACATCTTCTTGGAATGTTGGTGTGTGGGAGATAGAGTGGCGGTGAGGCACATCTTCTTGGGTCCTCTGTTGAGTTGGTGGTGCACGTCGATGTCGATTACGGTTACGTTCTCGACGTTCGGTTTGAGTAGTTGGGGGAGCTGGCACGTCTTATTCATCATCTTCATCCACATCACCAACATTTGCAAGACCACGTGGATCCCTTAGATGTTGGTCGGCTGAAATGTATGGCCTTGATTTTTTTAGAAACCAGCGCATGTATTTATCTGACTGCGTTGGTTTAGCAAAGCACGATCGACCCACAACACATCGATTTTCTCTATCATTCCATAAATCAATTAACTGGCTGTGATATACAGCCCAATTAACATCAGTCTGTCCCTGCATGGTGATGTTGTGCATGTGGCTGATATCTATTGGTGCTGATGGTATGTCTTGGACGAGGCCAAATTGCAAGGTCACTCTATCCGCATGGTGCCATTCTACAATATGGAAACAGACCATAGCCGTGTTTGTAGTCCATATGCCTTGGTGCCGATATGCTATTTCTGGCAAATTGAATTCCCGATATGGCAACCACTCAAACTCTTCATGTGTCATGCGGTCTATTGTTGATCTGTACAAAACAAGGCTTTTTGGACACTTAGTGTGGCTAAGTGGCGTGCGAACCCATCTGGTAAAATAAAAAATTGTTAACGTAAAGAAGAAATATAATTGTTAGTATTCATAAGTTGTGTCAAATTTTTACCTCTTTGCTAGTGGCCATTCATAAGGACGGTTGCAGTCTGGTTCTAGGAACGGCATGCGGTACCAGACCCAAGACTGTAACAAAAGAGTACATCCACCCATGGTGCGTGAGGAGCATGTAGCTGTCTTACACAACATTCTGTATAAGTTCGTTAGACATGCTGACCCCCAGCTGTAACTTGAAATTTCATCGAAGTTTTTCAATAGGGGTAGGTATTTTATGTTGACTCTGCTTGATGATTTGTCTGGGAGTATGTATCCCCCGATCAACTGCAATAGGTACGCCCTACAATATTGTCTTCGTACTTGGTTGGAAGCGCCCTCTGGAACATTATTAAATTCACGTTGTAGCCAAGTGAACTTAATTTGGTTGCCTACCATGGCATTTGCTGGGATAGGCTTACCCAAAAGTTGTTCGCATATTCGATCCCAATTTTTTTCACAATTTTCAGTAACGGCATTTCCATCAACGGGAAGTCCCAACTGCAACGCCACGTCTTCGAGAGTTATTGTGCACTCCCCTACTGGAAGATGAAAAGTGTGTGTTTCTGGTCTCCAGCGTTCGACCATTGCTGCCACCAAAGCTGGATTTATTTTGAATGCGCCAATTGAAGCAATGTCACGAAACCCAGCTCTTTCTATCAAAGGTAATATAGAGGCATCTGGTTCTGGAAGTTTGAAAGCGTGGTGAACTTCCATTGGGTCATCGTTGAGAAGCATGGAAATGTGAGGTTCTCCGTTTAGTAAGGAAGACATTCTTAGAGGAAGTGTTGTTGAAGAGCTATGGTGACTTGAATGTTTGAGTTATGTGGTTGTGTTGCTGGTTTTTGTTGTATATATTCTAGTCTAAGCATTATTGTCCTGGCCTTTAAGCAGTGAGGCACAATGCACATTGAACAATTCAAAAGTGTCGGTGCAATCCTGGCCTTTAAAAGTCACGTGTGCAATCCTGGCCTTTAAAAGTGTCGGTGCAATCCTGGCCTTCGAAACAATGACTAAAAAAGGTTTCTCGTAACTCTAAAAAATGAGTTTTTTACCATGTCTAGATCAATTTTAACCAATTTTGTTAAATTACTAAATTAAAAAAAAATGATATGACATTATAGTAGAGTTATAGAACTACGGTTTCATGTTTTGAATTAGTACTAACGGACTTATAACCCACGTGTACAACATTCGAAACAATGACTAAAAAAGGTTTTTCGTAAGTCTAAAAAATGAGTTTTTTACCATGTTTAGATCAAATTTAACCAATTTTGTTAAATTACTAAATTAAAAAAAATGATATGACATTATAGTAGAGTTATAGAACTACGGTTTCATGTTTTGAATTAGTAGTAACGGACTTATAACCCACGTGTACAAGATTCGAAAAAATGACTAAAACCGGTTTTTCCTAAGTCTAAAAAATGAGTTTTTTACCATGGTTAGATCAATTTGAAGCAATTTTGTTAAATTACTAAATTAAAAAAAATGATATGACATTATAGTAGAGTTATAGAACTACGGTTTCATGTTTTGAATTACTACTAACGGACTTATAACCCACGTGTACAAGATTCAAAACAATGACTAAAACCGGTTTTTCCTAAGTCTAAAAAATGAGATGCAATGAATGCTTCACGTGGGATGCAATGAATGTTTCACGTGGATTCAATGAATGTAAAAAAAATGATATGACATTCACGTGGATCCAATTGATTAAAATTGTGTACAAGAACATTTCAGCTGGCCATTTGCTAGATGCAATGTATGTGCACAAGAAGTTAGAATATCAATCATTTTGAAGAAGAAAACATGGGAATGGAGATGATGTTTCACGTGGGACACTTGCCTGGAAAATAAGCAATGACATATTCTTTGAAATATTTTTTCAACACAGTAAAAGATTCGAAACAATGACTAAAAAAGGTTTTTCCTAAGTCTAAAAAATGACTTTTTTACCATGTTTAGATCAATTATAACCAATTATGTTAAATTACTAAATTAAATAAAATGATATCACATTATAGTAGAGTTATAGAACTACGGTTTCATGTTTTGAATTAGTACTAACGGACTTATAACCCACGTGTACAAGATTCGAAACAATGGGATGCAATGAATGCTTCACGTGGGATGCAATGAATGTTTCACGTGGATGCAATGAATGTAAAAAAAAATGATATGACATTCACGTGGATCCAATTGATTAAAATTGTGTACAAGAACATTTCAGCTGGTCATTTGCTGGATGCAGTGTATGTGCACAAGAAGTTAGAATATCAATCATTTTGAAGAAGATACATGGGAATGGAGATGATGTTTCACGTGGGACACTTGCCTGGAAAATAAGCAATGAGAGAATGACTTTTTTACCATGTTTAGATCAATTATAACCAATTTTGTTAAATTACTAAATTAAATAAAATGATATCACATTATATTAGAGTTATAGAACTACGGTTTCATGTTTTGAATTAGTACTAACGGACTTATAACCCACGTGTACAAGATTCGAAACAATGGGATGCAATGAATGCTTCACGTGGGATGCAATGAATGTTTCACGTGGGATGCAATGAATGTAAAAAAAATGATATGACATTCACGTGGATCCAATTGATTAAAATTGTGTACAAGAACATTTCAGATGGCCATTTGCTGGATGCAATGTATGTGCACAAGAAGTTAGAATATCAATCATTTTGAAGAAGAAAACATGGGAATGGAGATGATGTTTCACGTGGGACACTTGCCTGGAAAATAAGCAATGACATATTCTTTGTAATATTTTTTCAACACAGTAAAAGATTTAAAATAATAACTAAAAAAGGTTTTTCCTAAGTCAAAAAAATGACTTTTTTACCATGTTTAGATCAATTATAACCAATTTTGTTAAATTACTAAATTAAATAAAATGATATGACATTATAGTAGAGTTATAGAACTTCGGTTTCATGTTTTGAATTAGTACTAACGGACTTATAACCGACGTATACAAGATTCGAAACAATGACTAAAACCGGTTTTTCCTAAGTCTAAAAACTGACTAAATTACCATGTTTAGATCAATTATAACCAATTTTGTTAAATTACTAAATTAAAAATAATGATATGACATTATAGTAGAGTTATAGAACTGCGGTTTCAATTTTTGAATTAGTACTAACTGACTTATAACCCACGTGTACAAGATTCGAAACAATGACTAAAACCGGTTTTTCCTAAGTCTAAAAAATGAGTTTTTTACCATGTTTAGATCAATTATAACCAATTTCGTTAAATTACTAAATTAAAAATAATGATATGACATTATAGTAGAGTTATAGAACTACAGTTTCATGTTTTGAATTAGTACTAACGGACTTATAACCCACGTGTACAAGATTCGAAACAATGACTAAAACCGGTTTTTCCTAAGTCTAAAAAATGACTTTTCCTAAGCACTGGACACTGGACTCTGCACTAAGCAGTGAGCAATGCACATTGAACAATTCAAAACTGTCGGTGCAATCCTGGCCTTTAAAAGTGTCGGTGCAATCCTGGCCTTTAAAAGTCACGTGTGCAATCCTGGCCTTTAAAAGTGTCGGTGCAATCCTGGCCTTTAAAAGTGTCGGTGCAATCCTGGCCTTCAAAATCATCGGTGAAATCTAGACCATTCAAATTTCAATAAATAGGCCCTAAATCTCTCACCACTAAACACCCAACTGCCATAGTTTCTCCTACTACCAACTGAAACTCAAACACACCCTCCTACTCCCAACTTTGTCAATGGCTCCAACGAATGTTTTCATCACGGTCTTTTACAATGGTTATGTTGAAAAAACAAATACTGAGGGTATATTTTTTAGGTGTGATAACAACACCCTTGTCAAAGTAAACTCTAATTCCAAACTAGCTCAAGTTAAACAAGCATTGACCTCACCATCACTCTGCACCATCATCCTCAAACACACCCATTGACCTTAACACAAGCCACCCTCTACATACTCAAACTAATACCCCACCGTTTAGTATGTTTGTTGGTGTCCATAATGAAGACGTTGGGGACTATAGCGAAGATGAAGATGAAATTCTTCAGCGTGACGTCGATGAGGAACCAATTGAAGCTAACCCCAACATAGGTGTTGCATTCCGCGAGCCTGTACCACACTTTCAAAACGTCACAGCTGATAACCCAGAACCTTATGATGTAGAGTTTGGCCATTCCATGGACAGGAACCAACTCTTATCCAACGAAGACCCAAACGAACTCAAACTTAAAATGAAATTTCCCACAAAAGAAATAGCCCAACAATTCATCCAAACATATCACCTAAACCATTCAGTTGCATACAAAGGTGTTGCATTCTGCGAGCCTGTACCACATTTTCAAAACGTCACAGCTGATAACCCAGAACCTTATGATGTAGAGTTTGGCCATTCCATGGACAAGAACCAACTCTTATCCAACGAAGACCCAAACGAACTCAAACTCAAAATGAAATTTCCCACAAAAGAAATAGCCCAGCAATTCATCCAAACATATCACCTAAACCATTCAGTTGCATACAAAGTCTGTGAGTCTAAACCACACACATGGACCGTCTATTGTGTTCATGAAACCTGTTTGTGGAGGTGTGTAGTGAGAGTAGGAGCAAAAACTGGATATTGGGGGATTACACAATTGACTCACCCACACACATGTACAACATCTACTATTTCCCAAGATCACCGCCAGCTGACCTCCTCCCTCATGTGTACTCATATACTTCCACTTGTAAGGAAGGACCGACAATATCAGTGGCTGTGTTGATTGCACACATCAAGGAGCGGTTCACGTACCAGAGTTCCTACAGAAAGGCTTGGATTGCTAAACAAAAAGCAATCGAGCTTATCTTCGGTAATTGGGAGGACTCTTACAATGAAGTAACCAGGTGGCTACATGCTTTCTCTTACTATATTCCAGACACAGTTCACGACTGGCAGTACAAATCATTCTATGAGAATGGACAACTAGTTGCCGACAAAGGTGTATTCCACCGCATCTTCTGGAGTTTCGGCCCGTGCATTAAAGGCTTTCAATTTTGCAAACCAGTTGTCTCTATTGATGGAACATGGTTGTACGGTAGGTACAAAGGGTGTCTTCTTTTGGCAATCGCACAAGATGGAAGAAACAACACCTTCCCAATTGCATATGCAGTGGTCGAGGGTGAGACAAAGGAGGCCTGGTTTTTCTTCCTATCTCGTTTAAGACACTATGTGACACCACAGGAGGGTATTTGTTTGATATCAGATAGACACGAGTCTATCAAAAGTGTTGTTACGCAACTAAACACCAATTGGAAACACGTCTTCTGTGTTCGCCACATAGCACAAAACTTCATGAGACACTTCAAAACACTCCTGCCAGGAAACATGTCATCAATATGGGTGAGTATTTTTAACAATTTTTTTAATTAATTAGTTTCAAATTTCCATTCTATACTTACCAACATCTTCTTTTTTTTCTTCAGCATATTCAATGACAGAAGAATCGGCCGAACACTACAAACACAAAATTGGTCAGGAAGTAGGTCCTGAGGGGGTGGCTTGGGTTGAAGACATAACCGCAGAACAATTGTTGCAGTGGTGCGATGGAGGTTCCCGTTGGGGGCACATGACAACAAACCTTGCAGAGTGCATCAATAATGTCCTTAAGGGGGTGCGGAATCTCCCTATTCGTTCATTGATAGATGCAACATATTTCAAGGTGAACGAGGTTTTCGTCAAAAGGGGAACACAGGCACAGGCAATGTTGACATCCGGAACTATGTACTCTGAAAAATTGTTGGAAAATATTGCCAGGAACATAAATGTCTCAAAAACGCATAACGTCGCGGTTCACGATCGTGCCCAACAATTGTTCCGAGTTGAAGAACTTGTACGACCACAAAGTGGTAGACCTGCGCGAACATTCGTGGTGAACTTCAGAGCAAAAACGTGTGAGTGTGGGGAATTCCAGGCACTTCACTACCCTTGTTCACATGTCATCGCAGCATGCTCAAAATGCAATTACGACCACATGCAATTCGTGGATCCACCGTACACAATGGAGAATGTTTTCAATACTTACATTGTCGAGTTCCCACCCTTGCCAACTGAGACGTCATGGCCTTATTTCAATACTTTAGAACTACAGCATGATCCCACTAAACGGAGAGATAAAAAGGGTCGTCCACAGCCTACCCGTATTCGTACAGAGATGGATCAAAGAGAAAGGGGTACACGCACCAGAAGATGCGGAATTTGTAGAAATGAGGGTCACAACAGAAACAACTGTCCTAACCGCAATTAATGTGTTGTAATATTTCGGATTACTCTTTTAAATAACTATTGTAATTTTCGGTTGGTCTTTTAAATAAATTATTGTGTTGTAATATTTCTTTCTGACCCTTCAATTAAATTAGGAAATTTGCATTACAATTATTAATTATCTAAATACTATTGTTTTATTTAAATTAAATTAATTTAATTTTTATCATTTTAATATATAATTATTGAAAAAATAAAAAAGCACAGTTCAGAAGTCACCCTAGGGGGGGGGGGGGGCGACTTCTGAACTGCATTTTAAAAAAAATTGCAAAAAACAGTTCAGAAGTCACCCTGGGGGGGGCGACTTCTGAACTATAAAAAAAATTTGCCCACTTTGGTAAATAACCCACAATGTGCATTATTTTAGTAAATAAATTTTTTTTTGCCCCCACATGATTTTTTTCCCGCCAAAGGGGGGTTTTTGGAGAATTGGTCAAGGGAATAAATTTAATATTTGGGTTGACAACTGGCTGCCAAGACAAGTGGTCTTCAAAGTGTGGAAGTCCAAAACCTTTGGGGTGTAGGATCTCTATGGTCAACCAATTGTGGTACATACTAAGACTTGGAATGTTAACTTCATTCGCTCTCTATTCATGCCCTTTGAAGCTGACCAGATCATGCAAATTCCAATTCCCAGAATAAATGTTGAAGACACTTTCATTTGGGGAGGGACAAAAGATGGCTTATACATTGTTAGATCCGGATACCACTTCATTAACCAAGCTGCGAACAAAAACAAGGCCTCCTCAAGCAAATCCCAAAACAACAAGGTCTGGAACTCTCTATGGAAGATCAATGCTCAACCGAAACATCTTCATTTCCTATGGCGCATCCTTAAAAATGATGTTCCCGTTAAAGCTCGCTTAAATAACAGGGGCTTAAATTGTGACCCTACGTGCCCTAGATGTGAGATGGCTGAGGAATCAGTGGATCATGCTCTTAGAGACTGTTTGGGCTACTCAAACTTGGTTCAACTCTCCTTTAGGCTTTCGGTTTCCTACCATTAACAACGAATCTGTGGGAGATTGGCTAACAAATCTAATTCTTGAAGCTCCTTCTTCACTCAAAGAGATGGTAGCCTCAATCCTATACAATATTTGGTGGGCTAGGAACAAAAAGCTTCATGAGCAGAAAGAAATACCTGTTTGGCGAACCATCTCCACCGCCCTGTCCTCGATTTTGTCCTCTCAAGCTGGCAATGACTTGCTCTTCCCTTGGCATCCAGGCTCCGTTGCCTCTTTTCAACAAACGTGGCGTCCTCCTCCATCGGGCTGGGTAAAGCTAAATGTTGATGCTGCCTCCAATCCATCGATTCCTGGTTACTGGCGGTTTGGTGCGGTTGTTCGTGATGAGAAAGATGTCGTCCTTGCCGCCACCTGTTGGTCGGATTGTGGCTTCGATGACGTTTCCATGGCTGAAGCTGAAGCAATCGTTCGTGGTCTTCGTTTCTCGAAGGATCGCTATTATTCTCATTGGCGGGCCTACATATATTTGAGGGGGTTCAAATGAACCCCTGAAAAAATAAAATTAGCACTGATACCTTAGGGAAAAATGTTTTTGCATCCCCTGAAAAATATATTTTGCACCCAAGTTCTTAGTTTTGCACCAAAGTTCCTAATTTTGCACCACTCTAATGCACCGCACTCACACAATCACTCACACTGTTATATTTTATTTTTAAAAAGTTTCTCACTCTATCTCCTTGGATCCGTTCTTGTTCTTATTAACCTAATTTTGAATCTGTTAGTACTATTTAATTAGTAATTTGTGTTAGTGCTATTTAATTAATTTGTATTTTGTGTAAGTGCTATTTAACTTATTTTGATTATTTTTGTCTATTTAATTTGAATTTTTTTACCAACAACAGTTGATCTGAATGGTAACTTGGAACCCATCGCAATGTCTCTGGTTCGAATTTTGGGTGTGGCAAAAACTCAGTTGAGGGGGGACACCACACAGACTAGCAAAGCCAGGTATAGTGATGGCCAGCCAGGTCCCCCAGACTAGAATAGTCACCGACAAAGCCAGTGGATACTGCGCACCAATAATACAGTAACAAAAAAAGTCTATTTAATTTGAATTTGTTTTGTACTTTTTGAATATATAGATTTTTTTAGCTGTTTAATTTGTATTTAGGAACTTATTAGTTCTATTTAATTTGTGTTGGTCTAGTGCAACACAAGTTGAACCTGATAAAATCCTCTTTTGAAGCTGACACTAGTTTTGCCAGTTGCAACAACAACTGTAGGAATAGCTTTCTCTGCTATGAATATTGTGAAGAATAGGTTGCGTAACCAAATGGGGGATACATGGATGAACGACTCTTTGGTAACATACATTGAGAGTGATGTATTCAATAAAATTGGCTGATCATTATTCAACGATTTCAAAATATGAAATCACGTAGAGGACAATTATGAAATGTATAATTTATTTATTTAAATATATTATAGTTGTTTTTAATTATATTTTTAGCAAATCGTGTAATTAAAAAATTTGACACCACTGACCCCGGGGTCCTGGGCCCGCCACTGAAATTGAATCAGACTCTCTCTCTGTCATAAGCAAACTCTGCGACCCGAGTCCTGATCTCTCTTATCTGGGCTTATCATTGGCTGAAGCTAAAGAATTGGGCTCTCATTTTTTGTCAGCCCATTTTAACCACTCTAGAAGACATTGTAACCAAGCAGCATACTTATTAGCAAAGTGGGCTATTTCCAATCAAAATCAAATGTGGCTAGGTTCAACCCCACATATGATAAAGGATATTGTTGTATTTCATTTTTCTCCCTCTAGTGGTTAATAAAGTTGTTTTGTCTCAAAAAAAAGAAATAGATTTCAAGAATTGTTAGACATTCTCCCACGACTAGCATTCAAACTTACTACTAGTTTTCATTTCTCAAAACTAGTTTTCCTTCTTTCTTCTAAAACTACTAACAGTGGTAACAGAGCTACGTTTGGTCATTTACTGAGCGTAGATAAATTATCCAACTACGTACTAAAAATTACTACCGTCATTCTACACTACTTCCATAATTTTCTTAGCCAATGGCTAACAACACCCAATCTTCATCTAATATTCAAGTCCCTACTTTTTCCGGTGAAAACTATGATTTTGGGAGCATTAAAATGAAGACAATTTTTTGCTCTCAAGATCTATGGGAAGTTGTAGAGGAAGGATTTACCGTTCTCGCCGATACTTCAACTCTTTCTACAAGTCAAAAGAAAGAGTTGAAGGAAAATAAGCAAAAAGATTCAAAAGCATAATATTTCTTGCAACAAGCTGTGGGTGACTCTATTTTCCCGAGGATAATGGGAGCTTCTAGTGCCGAGGAATGCATGGAGGGCTAAAGATGTGCTAGAGCTCATCCACACTGATGTTCGTACCGATGAGGATGCCATCACTCACCAACAACAGGTATTTTATCCTCTTCATTGATGAATTTTCTAGAATGACTTGGTATATTTCATCAAAGAAAAATCAGAAGTCTTTGGAAAATTCAAGAAGTTCAAGGCCCTTGTCGAAAAGCAAAGTGGTAAACACATAAGAGGCTCAGGAATGATCGTGGAAAAGAGTACAACTCCCATGAGTTTGATAAATTCTATGAGGATGAAGGCATTGAAAGATAACTTACAGTCACGTATCCTCCTCAACCAAATAGAGTGTCTGAAAGGAGAAATCGCATGGTCATGGAGATGGCTAGATCGATGTTAAAGAAGAAAGGACTACCAAACACTTTTTGAGCTGAAGCAATTTATACTACGGTCTACATAATCAATAGATGCCCAACTCAGGCAATCCAAGACAAGACTCTTATTGAAGCTTCGAGTGGACAGCAACCATTTGCTAAACATTTAAGGGTCTTTGGATCAATCTGCTACATTCATGGCCCAGAACAAAAGAGGCATGAGTTAGAAGGCAAGACGGTTCGAGGCATCTTCTTGGGATACGGCACCCAATCAAAAGGCTATCGAGTCTGCAACTTACAAACAAAGAAGCTAATTATTAGTCGAGATGTTGAAGTTGATGAAGCCGCTGCTTGGAATTGGGATACAGAAAAAATTGACAGAAGCAACATTTCCCTTCCAGAACAACAACCTCAAAAAGAAGTTGAAGAAGTAACAGAAGACTCAGGTATGCCTCCTTCGTCTTCTCTTCAACAAGATTTTCACCAGAATCTACTCCAAGAAGAGTACGATCTCAGGCAGACATATATGAAACTTGCAATTTGGAGATACTTGAGCCCAAAAACTATGAAGTAGCATCAAGGCAAGAAATATGGGTCAAAGCAACGGAGGACGAGATTAAATCAATTGAGAAGAATAAAACATGGGAGCTAACAGACTACCCAAAAGAAAAAGATATCATAGGAGTCAAATGGGTTTATAATACAAAGCTTAACCCTGATGGCTCAATACAAAAACATAAGGCTAGGCTCGTAGCAAAGGGCTACTGTCAGTAGCCTGGAGTTTACTACAACGAGACGTTTGCTCCATTTGCTCGTCTAGACACAATAAGAGCTTTAATAGCTCTTGCAACACAAAAACAATGGAGCATTTATCAACTAGATGTTAAGTCCGCTTTTCTAAATGGAATACTAGAAGAAGATATTTGTGTTGAGCAACCACAAGGCTTTGTCAGCAAAGGAAATGAAGATAAAGTGCTGAGACTAAGAAAAGTTCTATATGGTCTCAAGCAAGCTCCTCGAGCATGGTATAGTCGAATTGATCAATACTTCATCGATCAAGGATTCAAGACGAGAAAGAGTGAGCCAACACTATATGTCAAGACTCAAGGTTAGCATGATACTCTCATTGTCTCCTTATATGTAGATGATCTCATCTACACAGGAAACAACATGGAGCTGCTGGCTAAATTCAAAGAAGACATGATGAAGACATTTGAGATGACCGACCTGGGCTTGATGAACTATTTCCTCGGCATAGAAGTAAAATAACAAAGAGAAGGGATATTTATCTGTCAAGAGAAATATACTGAAGCATTATTGAAGAAGTTCAACATGAACGAATGTAAGCCAGTAGCTACTCCGCTCGTGACAAATGAGAAGTTACAAAAGGAAGATGGAGCGTCAGAAGCTGATGCATCGCGCTATAGAAGTTTGATCGGGAGCTTCCTATATCCCACCCACCGCTATGCGGCCGGACATCATGTATGCTACTAGTCTACTATCAAGATTCATGCAGAAGCCAAGTCAAGTTCACTATGGAGCAGGAAAAAGAGTTCCAAGATACCTCCAAGGTACAAAGGAGTTTGGTATATGGTACAAAACTGCAACTAACTCAAGACTGCTTGGCTACACAGACAGTGATTAGGCAGGATCAATTGATGACAT
Organism: Astragalus glycyphyllos; assembly: GCA_963573325.1. NCBI lineage: Eukaryota > Viridiplantae > Streptophyta > Magnoliopsida > Fabales > Fabaceae > Astragalus > Astragalus glycyphyllos. Next base: position 5,724,578 of record OY754308.1, on the reverse strand, counting down.
GAAGAGTACATCAGGATATGCCTTCTCGCTAGGATCAGGATTTTTTTCGTGGGCATCTAAGAAGCAGGCAACAATTGCACAATCAAAAGCAGAGGCTGCGTACGTGGCAGCAGCTGAAACAACAAGTCAGACTATATGGCTTCGGAGAATACTTGAAGACATATGGGAGATCAACAAGATCGCCTTACCACAATCTATTGCGACAACAAGTCAGCTATAGCAATGGCTAAGAATCCAGTTCATCATCACCGAACAAAGCACATTGTTATAAAATATCACTTCATTCGAGAAGCTGAGACAACTAAGAAGATTCAACTCGAATACTGCACAACAGAAGATCAAGTTGCAGACATTTTTACAAAGGCATTACCTAGAGTCAAGTTTGAGGAACTAATGACGATACTTGTAGTTTCCAAAATTTGTATCAAGGAGGAGTGTTGAAGATGCTACAAATTTCTAGAATGTTTGAGAAATAATAATATATGTAACCAAAAGGGTAGGAATTATCTAGATCATAGGGACTAGAATTATCTAATGATAAAAATATAAGCACTGCCATATGTTTGGGCGGTGGAGTGATGCCTATAAATATAGGCTGTGTCACTTTGCAAAATCAAGCAAGATAGCTACTCACTAGCATTGTACTAATTTGAGAAAGAGATTTCAAGAATTGTTAAACATTCTCCCACGGCCAGCATTCAATCTTACTACTAGTTTTCATTTCTCAAAACTAGTTTTCCTTCTTTCTTCTAAAACTACTAACAAATATATATCACAATTGAATTCACACAAAAAGATAAATTAGTGTGTATGTATCTAATTGGTATACCATTTTCTACTTTCACTACTAAATACTAACTACAAAATGAAGCAAACTGAAGCAACTTGAACCTATCACTACAGCATGATACTAGCACCATCTGAAAGCCCTTGAAGGTCTCTTGAATCTTTAGCAAATGGAACTTCAACTGGATCTAAATTGCTCCTTTTTTCTGTAACAAGGCCCTGCATTCAGAAACCATGTCATTACTATCAAATGAACCATCAATTAATAATCAAAGACAGAACAAATAGTAAATGTGTTGCTTCAGGTACAAGCCTAAATATTCATATAAAGAAACCAAAAAGCAATAAAATAAAGAGCTTAGTTTCATGCTCCATGGAGATGAGTGCAAGTAATGGGGACTAATTAAGATATACCTGCAAGTCTAACAAATTAAGGCGGCCAATACTCTTGCGATCTGAGAGTAACCAAGAAATCTTCGGTCCTCAAAGCCTGGTCACCAGCACTACCAAATGCCTTGTTTCCCTGCAACATCAAAATGTCACTAACATCAACTAAGATATGTACAAAGGTGAATATTTTGAAGTATGCATTGTCTTCTTCTAAAAGATATTTGGTCTGAAATAACATATATAGTAAGAAAAAAGCATTTCCTTTTGTTATCAGATATTCAGACCTTCGCAAAAAGATTTTGGTAAATGATCAACACATACATTCAGTAAATAATTGTAGTTCTTTGAACTTTGGTAGATATAAATGTTCATCTCTTAACTGAGGAAATAAAATATAAATTTTAGTTGATATGATAAAACATGTTCCAAAGCCAGCCAAAAGATACACTTTACTTTCAGTCAACACCTGTAACACTTTCCAGGTCGAGAAGTACAATATAGAGAAGAACGCTACAAAGCCCTAAAAACCAAAACTCATTTTCGTACACAAACACTAGGAACAAGTATAATATAGAGAAAACATTTTGAGGTATATGCTTCACAATGCCCTAAAAACCAAAACTCATTTTCGTACACAAACACTACGAAGCCCTAAAACCAGGAAATGCTTTAAAAATAAAATAAGATAAACTAAACACCTTTTGAGTGGAGAAAATATTTTTTTATGGCAAAAGAGAAAAGGAATTACCTGTGTTTTGAGGTATATGCTTCAAAAGAGAAGGCGGCAGAATCCAACAAGCTATTTAAGATTGTAAGGAAGGAAAGGAAAAGAGGGAAATAAACAAAAAACAAAGGTGAGTATGATGAATTCAACAGAGGTATTGTTAAAATAAGAAATGAGAAAGTGAAAAGGGGGGTTAGGTTTTCGGATACTTCAAAAATAGGGGTTTTATGATTGTATTCAGAAAAGAGTAAAATACAGGTAGAACACCCTTGAGGAAGAAGAAGAACGATTGGCCAGCGGGGGAGCATCTAACGGTGGCACACGACCAAGCTTCTGGCGGAGAGAGAAGAGACTGTGGTGGTGAGCGATTTAGGGAGTAAGAACAATGTTTGTGGTGTGGTGGTGGAGAATAGGAGGAACAACGGTGGTGGGCGGCGGTGGGCGATTTAGGGAGGAAGGATGTGGAGGGAGGAAGGAGAAGAAGTCTGGGAGAGTATTGAGAGGTTTTGAGATGTTTGAAAGTATGAGAGGGTTCGAAGAGGAAGAAAGAATTAATGATACGGTTAGAAATTTTGCGACCGATATTTTACATTTCCGGCGGATTAATTGGTCGGAACGATAGTGACGGAATAAAAAACGGTTGCAAATAGAAGCGGGAAAAGTAGCGCCTTTTATGCATAGCATTTGTGACAGAATTTTCTTTGGAACTACAAAACTTTGCAACGGAAATCCTGTTCGTCGGAAATGTTCGTGGTTAATAATGGTTTTTCTTGTAGTGAAACACTTTTTCCTTCTTGATATTTTTTTCCTAAAAAGAGTTTTGCATCAGAGAGTTTTAATGAGGCTCCATAATAACTATTTCCTTAAAAAAATGGCATAATTTATAATGATCTAAAATGGTAGTACACTATATTGTAAAGGGTCAATGATGGTTTGCTGCTGCAGGCTGCAAAATTTGTCTGTTCAACGTATGGCATGAAATTTTGTCGACAAATATATCATTTTTTTAGCTAAAATTTATCTATATATATAGCTAAAATTTGTCGTGGATAATTTAACTATATATAGCTAAAATTTATCCATAACTAAAATTTATATATAGCTAAATTTTATCTATATATAATTTAACTATATATAGCTAAAATTTATAATTTATCTATATATAGCTAAAATTTGTCGTGGTAAAATTTATCTGTTCAACATATGGCATGAAATTTTGTCGACAGATATATAATTTTTTTCAGTGGCTATGGATCTGTCAAAGATCTTTGGTTGCTGCTTTTCTGAGTCCTCCTCATCACAATCTAAAAGGTACATATGCAATGGTGATGCTTGTGTTCTTAGAAACGCTAAGGGTAGAAAAACATCCAGCAATAAGACAAAGCAAAGAGCCTTCTGATTTCATTTGCACGGTTTTCTTTGAAATCACTCTTGTGATTAGAAAAGGCTCTTCATATTTCTGACATAAACAGGTTGCTTTTGGTGTTATAATTGGTTTAAGACATCGAGTTGCTTTGTTCCATTTATATGATTGTAATAGTATTTTGTTGCAATCAGTATATGTATCGTCAAACATGAAATTTATATATTGTTGGAAGGTACATGCTGTGGCATCTTGATTATTTCCTTTCTCATAGTAAATAATATATCGATATAGAATATATATATCCTACCTTACTCATCTTTAATTCTTAACGTAAAACTTGAACTTTTAATTTAATCTCCTTTCTCATAATAAATTACACGATTCTAACCAACACCGTTGGCCCAATGGCTTAATCTACCCTGGGATAGCTAGGTTCAGCAGGTGCTCCCGAGTTCAATTCTTGCGGTGGATAAATTCGGTGTTGGCCAGTGCGAAATTTGATCCTAAACACGAGCGGATATTAGTCTTTCATTAAAAGCGTTGAGACACTCCGTGGGTAGTCGCCAATAGTCGGAAACAAAAAAAAAATTGCACTATTCTCGTTTGTTAAGAGCAAGCATCCTACTAATCCTAGACCAGAAGATGCTGCCTTGAATGATGATGATCCAGTTGATCATTGGCCTAGTACCAGCGCTCAGAGAGGAAAGCCCAAAAGGGTACAGCCCAAGAAGTGGTCCGATTATGTTACTATTAATAGGACAAATACTATCTTCTAGAAGATAGGTGGGGACTCAGAAGTAGTTAGAGTTTGCTATGCTGTTTGTATTTTTGCAATAGTACTTTGTTTAAGAGGCTTTTATGTCATTTTAAGTTTTAATTGAGGGAGAGTAATTAACAAGGAGATGGTTGCTTCACAAAATTTGGTTTAAAAATGAGAGACTTATAAGTTTCACTTACGAATATCATTACTAAATGTCAAAAGTATCTAAGTAAGAGTAGAGTTGACATTTATCTATCGTCATCTTTTTCTATGTGTTATGCATGACGTTTAATAACACAATTTATCTATAAATAAATATCGGCTTAAACATCATTTTGGTCCCTGAAAATACAGCAAATATCTATCTTGGTCCCTATAAAAAGTTTTTTAAAAATAGTTCTTGCAAAATCTAAAATTATTCATCTTGAACCCTGTAAAAAGTTTTTTTTAAAAATAGTCCTTGTAAAATTCAAAATTATTCATTTTGGTATATGTAAACAATTTTTTTAAATAGACCTTGCAAAATAAAAAAAATCATTTTGGTCTCTGTGACACATCAGCTTTAAAATGATATCGGGGACCAAAATGAATAATTTTAAAATTTGCAAGCGCTATTTAAAAAAATCCAAGGACCAAAATGGATATTCTTTGTATTTGCAGTGGCCAAAATGATATTTAAGCCATAAATATTTTACCTACCACTCCAGTGGCAGATGCATCATATTGATATTGGGGTCAATTGACCCCACCAAAAAAAAATTACTTTTCATATACCAGGTAAAAAGTTTTGGCCCCCAATAAAAAATTGGGTTTGACCCCACAAATATCCAGCTGCCAAAATACACAGTCAGGTTCAAATCTTTTTTTTGTATATATAGTCCAAACAAAGATAGTCTTTACGGAGTTACTTACCCTAAATCCTAAATTAAAATTTGTTTTCCTCTCTCTCACTCGTTCGTTCCTTCTTGACTTCAAGTGGAAATTCAAACATGTTTGATAAGGAGAAGTTGACTCATTTGACTAATGTTTATCCATCAGAATTTTATCATGGATGTTCGGTCTGATGATCAATTTTCAAAGTTAAATGGGATTACTGATCTTTCTGAAATGATGGTGAGAACTAGAAGACAAATTGCGTATCCAATGGTCTACTTACTTTTGAAGACAGCTTTGATTTTGCCAGTCGCAACTACAACAGTTGAAAGATCTTTCTCTGGAATGAGTAATGTGAGGAATAGACTGCGCAATCGTATCGGAGATGAATGGTTGAATGACTGTTTGGTTACATACATTGAGAGTGATATTTTTGATGGTATTGACAATGAAATTATCATACAACATTTTCAGAATATGAAAACACGTAGAGGACAATTGTAACTTGTGGAAAGACAATTGTAACTTGTGGAAGTAATTGAATATTTATTTTGGTGCTTTTTTGTCACATACGTGATTATGTATTTTGTAAAACCTTATTTTATTTTTATTCTATGAAATATTATAGATAGTTCATTTACTTGCCCCCACGAATGAAATTTTCTGGATCCGCCACTATACCACTCAATTGGTGTATCCAAAGTTTTTTGACCGTCACTATATCTTTCACCTACCCATCTACTATCTTTACCCATAATTTTTTTTACCGTCGTTAAAAACATATATGAAAATAGGTTATTTTTATTTTTATTGTTGTGTAAGTTGAGATGCTATATAAGATTTTTTATGTTTTTTTTGGCATAGTATAAGATTTTTTATGTTGTTCCATGAGTTTTAATTTTGTTGCCTTTAGAACTAATAGATTCAGATTCGTTTCCCCTTCAGACATTTAATTTCGCTTTTCTTTGTTAGCTTCTTTTGGTCATAAAAATTCCTAAAACCTCCATTTAGGTAAGAATTTCACCTAACCATAACACTCGATTTAAAAATTATTTTTCTCTGCTTTTGTGTGTGGAAATCTCCAGTCAAATACAAAGTGGCAAAATTTACTAGAGTTTTATTGTTATATATGTATTCTTGGTGTAAATTTTTTACACTTATAATCATCTAGAATTTATGACATGAGTAACATATAAAGTAGATATGAATGGACTCTTCTCTTTTTAATGATGTTTCAATTTGTAATTGATTTATGGTGTAAAACATTCATACACTCGCGGCACATATAAATTAAATCCAAGTTTAGTTGCATCTTCTAACGTCTAGTTTGTCATATATCTTCTAATGGAAAAATACAAATAAAAAAAATTGACATAAACTTATATAACTAAGTGATTGATTTCAAAACGACCCAAAAAGCCCCATGGACAGCCAAATGCTAAAACATCCAAACAAAATTCTAAATTACCCAAATTATCTATTGTTTGACTTCACAACCCTAACAGTATTTTCCTGTGTTTGCTCCCTAGCAGTTGTACCACTCCATCCTATATGAGTGGACTTGGTGCATCACTCTTGTTCATCCCAAGAGTAGAATGATAGTGAGAATGCGCAAAAACAAACCCAAATGATTATGCAAACCAAACCCAACTAGACTCATCTTTAACTACTCTATTTGACACCAAGGACAAAACTTCTAGCAATGAGGGAGGTGAAGGATGAAACTTCAAGTAATGATGTTATGATACTGGGAAAAACCAAAGTCGTATGTAGATATTGGGTAAAAGAGTTTAATCGTTTCAACTAGTAGGTATCTAATTGTATTAATGATATGATGTTATGATACTTGGTTTCATGATATGATGTTATGGTCCAACTAGTAGGTATCCAATTTTCATGATACGATGATGTTATGATGTCTAAGAATCATGTATCAAATATACAAAAGTTGTTGACTTCAATTGGATATTCCTGCGGAGCTTCAACTTCTGTGCTGATTCATTTATCAAGCAATTATCAATCTCCCAATTCCTCCCTTTGCAGCAGGAGATACTTTAGTTTGGGACCATTATTCTTCTGGTATATTATCTTCTAAAGACGCTTACGAGTATCTTAGTCCTAGCTCTGTGGTTGTCTCTTGGGCTAAGGAGGTCTAGTGACCGTTTGTTCCTCCGTCAAAATCATTTCTTTTTTGGAGAGCTGCCCATGACCGCTTGCCTACTAACGATAACCTCAAAAAGTGAGGTTGCACTATGGTCTCCATTTGTTGCCACTGTGGTAAGAATGATGAAACTACCAGTCTTTTGTTTCTTAGCTGCCCTTTTGCTCAAAAAATGAGGCACTGGCACCAATCTTCTATCAATTGGTCTATCAGTACTTCTTGTATTTTATCCCTTCTTTCTGTGTTGAATGGATCTTGGAGTGATCAAGTCTCAGATGTTTTAGCTGCTGCAATTATTCATGTTCTATCTAGCATTTGGTTGAGCAAAAATAAATTACGCTTCGTTAATAAAGTTATTCCTCTTCAATCCACTAGTAAATAAAAGACATTTAGCATCGGTTGTTTTGAACATTTAGCGTCGGTTATCCGACAATGCTAAATCCCCTGATGCTAAATGTGGGACTTTTAGCTTCGGTTATTTAACCGATGCTAAAAATCACCTTTAGCATCGAATTTTTAAATAGTCGATGCTAAATGTTTCTCTTACTAGTACATTTAGCATCGATTATATAGTATAACCGATGCTAAATGTCTCTTACCAATACTTTTAGCATCGGTTATACTATACAACCGATGCTAAATGTCTCTTACTAATACATTTAGCATCAGTTAAATAGTATAATCAATGCTAAATGTCTCTTACTAGTGCTTTTAGCATCGGTTATATTATACAACCGATGCTAAAAGTCTCTTACTAGTACATTTAGCATCGGTTATATAGTATAACTTATGCTAAATGTCTCTTACTAATAATTTTGGCATTGGTTATACTATACAACTGATGCTAAATGTCTCTTACTAATACCTTTAGCATCACTTCACTACAAAAAAATCAGGGATTAGCGAGGGAAATTTCCCTCGCAAACTGACCAAAATCCCTCGCTAATGGTCATTTGCGAGGGAATTAGCGAGGGACCGGTTCCCTCGCTAATACCTTCCTCGCTAATGAAATTAGCGAGGGAATTTGAATCCCTCGCTAATTAGCGAGGGACATTTCCCTCGCTAATTCCCTCGCTAATGTTGCCTCAAAATTTGTGCAAATTTTCAAATTCTGACTGACACGTGTCTTAATTTAAATGGTTTGTTTTTTATATTTATTATTATGTTATTTTTAAAATCAGTTTTTTATTATAATATATTATTAATTTTGTGGTTGTTGTTGTGGTGGTGGTGGTGGTGGTGAAAGGTGGAGAGAAAGAGGAAAGAAATTCGTAGGTGGTGGTGGTGGTGGTGGTCTCGTGGGTGGTGGTGGTGTGGTGGTGGTCGCGTGGGTGGTGGTGTAGTGGTGGTGGAAGAAGGTGGAGAGAAGAAGAGTGAAAGTGGAAATTGTGTGTGTGTGTGAGAGAGAGAGAGAGAGAGAGAGAAGACAGGAAGAGGAAAGAAGGTGGTGGTGGTGGTGGTGGTGTCGCGAGTGGTGGTTGTTTTGTGGTGGTGGTTGTTGTGTGGTGGTTGTATGGTGGTGGTTGTTGTTGTGTGGTGGTGGGTTAGGGTTTATAGGTGAGAGAGATAGAGTAGAGGAAGAGGAAGGGAAGGGTGAAGAGGAGAGAAGAAGAGTGAGGGTGGTTGGTTGGTTGTGTGGTGGTGATGGTGGTGGTGGTGGAGAGTAGAGGAAGGGAAGAGGAAGGGTGAAGAGGAGAGAAGAAGAGTGAGAAAGAAGAGTGAGTGAGTGAGTGAGTGACAGATTTAAGTAAAAAAAATTGCGAGGGAACTATTTTCCGTCGCTAAAAACCACTTTAATTAGCGAGGGATTTTAATTCCCTCGCTAATTCCGTTGCTAATTTCCTTGATTCGCGTGAATTTGACTGAATTTTCCCTCCAAACAATTAGCGACGGAAATTTTTCAAATTCCCTAGCTAAATCCCTCGCTAACGGTCAAATTTTCAAATTCCCTTGCTAATTCCCTCGCTAATGTCAGTTTTAGCGAGGGAATCACATTCCCTCGCTAATTCCCTCGCTAAAGTCAGTTTTAGCGAGGGAATGTTATTCCCTCGCTAATGTCCCTCGCAAATAAGCGTTTTTTTGTAGTGCTTATACTATACAGCCGATACTAAATGTTTCTTACTAGTACATTTAGCATTGATTGTCTAGTATAACCGATGCTAAATGTTTAAGTTTTTTTTATATTTTTTTTGGTTTTTATACATACCAGTCAACTAATATATAATAACCTGTTATATACAGAGATAATTCCAGTCATCAACACATAATAAATATATAAAAATACTTAAAATTCCATTAAACTTAATATCTTACATTTAGAGAACACAAGTGAAACTAATTAGAAAACAAAATAACAATGTTCGTTCAAAATGTGGTATCCACCATAACATATTTTAGGATCCCTTTCGTATTTACACAAGTTAAACTACGCACGAAATAGTGTATCCTTTTGCTCTGTACGTATCTTGAAAAAGAATTTCGCCCAAAGTTGACGAATCTCCTCAAGTTCCTCATCGGTGTATGACTTTGGGTTATCAAATATCTCTTCTTCATCAGAACAAGACCTTCACTTCTCTCTCGGGTTCCTCCTCGCATGACCACATGTACAACACTATGGCTGGGATCTCTATTTTAAAATCTTTCCATCTCAAAGGCAACTCTAAGAAAGCTCAAGATATTATTCAAGTTGATTGGAATTCCCCCTTTTGTGGTTGATTCAAATGAACACTAATGGTGCTTCTAAAGGCTCTCCCAGCCCTTTTTCTTGTGGTGGCATTTTTCGCGACCATAGAGGCTCTATTGTCGGTTGTTTTGCGTCTTTTCTGAGAAATGTCTGATAAACTCTAAATTAGTGCATTTTTAGAGATGTTTTTAAATCATTTGTAGAGCAATTATTACCAATTATATAAATTATTGACTTAATTTACTTTTTATTTTGCTGAAAGAAAAAACTATAGAAAAATAATATAAATGCAATTTTATAGTCAATTGGAGCTTAAAATAATATAAATGTATATTATGTGCTGAGATTAAAAGAATTGGAAGGTAAAGACCCAATTCAATTTGAGTGGCGCACAAATTTGGAAGCAAAAAGGCCATACAAATTTGGCGCACAAATTTTGCAGGATTGAGCACCAACTATCGTCAGGCTCATGACGTTAAAGAAGCATTTCGCAGGAGGCAACCTGTGTTTTCTTTTCAGTTATTTTTATTTTGCTTTTGTTTTGTTTTGATTTTAGGAATAAGCTCAGGCTAGAAGATCTCTCAGGGAAGTCACTATTACTCTCTCTCTCTTTTATTTCTTTTGGTTTATATTTGATTATTTCGCATTGAGGACCATGCTTCATGCTAGTGTGGGGGAGGATAGTTTATTTTGTCACTTAATCTCTATTAATGCATATACCCACTACATATGTTGATAGCATTTTTTCTGGCTTGTTTTGAATGACTTATGCTTCAAGTTGAAAAAAATAGAGATTTTGCCTTTAGGGGATCCCATAGTTAATTTACTTGACAGACTTGTGCTTAATTGTAACTGTGAGGATGTCCTTAGGAAGCTGATAATTAGCATTTGTCCCTCTTGAGTACTTTTTGTGAAATAGCTTCTAAATGTGAGATCTGAGCCTTCATAAGGGGATTGATACAAAATCATAAATTTCTACCCATTTTCTTTTTATGAGAGTGTTTCCCAATTTGTTACATTCGAGAATTTGTCTTTTGACCAGTTCAAGGCGAAAAATTGATTTGCATCATGTAAAAAGATTTGGGAAATTTAGGTATTTTTCTGGCCTCAGAGTTGTTTCTTGAATTTATCCCTTAGTTTCCCCCTTATTTGTTATATTTTTCCTTTGGTACCCAGATATAATTTTTTCTTTTTTTTTGTTTGTGGTAACCATTTGAAATTGAATGTGGAGCAACTATTGAAAATTACAATTTCGTCCTATATTTTAGTTGTCCATATTGTTAGGACTGAAATTTCGTCCTATACTTTAGTTATCTATCTTGTCAGGATGAAGAGAAAAAAATGGAGTGAATCATGTGCTTACAAAAATATTTTCATACAAAGGAAATAAAATAGGAAATTTCATGTAATTACCTTTTCCTCCTATGAAAAAAATGTAAGAAGGAGGAAAAGGACAAATCAAAATAATGAAAGAGCCAAATGACAGATCAAAAGAATGAAAGAAAAGGGCAAATCAAAAGAATGAAAGAGCCAAAGGGCAAATCCAAAAAAAATAAAAAAGTCGACTTAATAGTAAAAAAAGAATGAAGAAATGGAAGTGAAATTAGTTTGGAGTTTGGACAAAAATTGTAAAATAGATAAGAGCTCCATATTTGGTTTCAAAGTTTACTATTTGTTTCTTATTTTTTTCGTTTTTAGCCCTTTGATCATGCATGAATTCACCCTAGCCCCATTACAACCCATGAAACCCCATCTTTTGCATGCGTGTGAACTATTTAGTGGAGATTTGGTCAAATTACAAGCTTATGGTAATGTGCATTTTGTTGAAACTTGAGTGTATATTTTCCCTAGTCCCTAAACACTTAGAGAGATTGTGAGCTAGTGCCCTTGTTCATAGAAAGGTATTCTTCAGGGACTTGAGCCTCTAATTGGGCAACCTTTTGACACCTCATATGTGCTATATTTTCTATTGTCTGTCATTGTGCTTCTAATTTTGGGTTCCTTATTTGGTCGTCTCTATTATTTATTCGAAAATTTTGTTGAGCCAGAGAATTTACTTGAGGACAAGCAAAAGTTAAGTGTGGAGGAGTTGATAAACTCTAAATTAGTGCATTTTTAGAGATATTTTTAAATTATTTGTAGAGCAATTATTACCAATTATATAAATTATTGACTTAATTTACTTTTTATTTTGCAGAAAGAAGAAACTATAGAAAAATAATAAAAATGCAATTTTATAGTCAATTGGAGCTTAAAATAATATAAAAGTATATTATGTGCTGAGATTAAAAGAATTGGAAGGTAAAGACCCAATTCAATTTGAGTGGCGCACAAATTTGGAAGCAAAAAGGCCATACAAGAATTGAAGATAGCAATGCAGCCCAAAAGAAAGCAATTGGAAGGTCATGGAGGCCCACTTTAGTGTCAGCGCTTGTGTGAACTGAAAGGCAAGCTTGGAAAAGCATGCTCGGATGTTACAGATTTTCGCTGGCGGTGTTTGCTCTGGCCTGTGGTGAAGACGGTGTACTTTTGCTCTGTGGATCTGATTGTTGGTTGTATTAGGTTGGTTAGGTTGCGTTTAATTTTCGTGTTAATTAGTCTCATTAGGAGCTTTATTGTTCAGGTACTGCTCTTAGGCTTAATGTTCATTTTTAGGAGATTTCAGCATATACCTAATTGAATGTAGTCTTTTGTTGGACTTGTCTTGATTGTGGATTGTCCTTTAGAGGACATTTGTCTGCTTTTGTGTAAGCGATTAGTTCACACTCTGTGTAATGTTTCTGTGTCCTTGCCTGATTTTAATGAAATATTGCAATTTGGACCGAAAAGAAAAGAAAACCTAAGCTTCAGATATATATATATATATTCTAGTGCCGTAAGAAAAAAAAAGGACTTGCGCAAGAATTAAGAAACAGAAGCCGTAATTAGAGAATTGAAGCCGCCGCGCACACAGTAGATGCACGCGGACAATGGGAGAGGAAGATTTTGGGTACCATTTTTTGACACTGTGAGAGAGCTCTGGAGCAGAAAAAGGAGACTAAATACCGAAGATCAGGAATTTCTCTATTCCGGGTTATTTTTATCTTTGTAATTTATGACTCTTAATTTCTATTTCATTGTTCTTGATAACTATGGATAGCTAAACCCTCTTCTAAGGTCTTAGGTGGATCTTGCAAGTTTAGAGACATTTGTATGCTTTAATTTATACTTTGAATTCCTAGTTTCTATTTCAATTAATATTATCCTATTGTTTTAATCGCATAATTAGGATTGACAACCCTTTGCATGTTCGTAATCAATTAGTTGATCAGCGACCGTACTGCAATTAGTTGGTGGACCTATACGATAATTGGGGCTATAATTAATGCATGACCAAACTTTAATTTAGTCTTCCAATCATTCAACCTTTTTGTACTTTATGCTTTTCTTAAATTTAAATTTTAGCATGACCAAACTAGGGTTAATTTAGGAAAAAGAATATTAATCGCAAATGACCAAACGGATTAGTAGTTTTAGTAAAGAGATTAGTAATTGAATAAAATAAGGGAATTCAAATAGAATTAGACTTATAGGAATCGAAGCTTGCAAGTGAAACCGTGACCCTAGGCTTCTCTCCATTGATCAAACTTTACAATTTAAATTCTTGCTATTTATTTCTTTGTATTTTAGTTTCTACAATCACCAAATATTCATTCGTCTAAATAATAATTAATCTTAAGTAGTTTGGTACTTGTTAATTAATCTCTGTGGAGACGATATCTTTTATACTACTTTTGCGAGAGAGTACACTTGCTCTAAGTGTGTTTTTAACGCAACAATGTCATTGCCCTTGATTTTGAGTTTTTGGCAGCCATAATAGTTATGGAGACTACGTAAGATAAGGGTTGGCGTAAAATCTGGCTAGAATGTGATTCCTCTTCTATTGTTGCTGCTATTAAGAACCCTAGAATTGTCCCCTGGAGATTGAGAAATCGTTGGGGCAACACCTTGAGGCTTTGTTCGGATATGAACTCTATTGTCTCTCATATTTTTAGAGAAGGAAACAGTTGCGCTGATAAATTGGTTGTTTTTGGTCTAATTAGTAGAACTTATACTTGGTGGAGTTTGCCTCCGAGCTTTATCTTAGATGACTTTTGTCGTAATGGGCAAGGTCTTATTTGTTTCGGATTTAGATGATTGTTGTGGGAAAAGAGTATGTGCAAGTGTACACAGTCGCAACAAGTAAGAAAGAGTAAGTAAAAATCGTTCTCACGTGAATTGTTGAGTTGATTTCTATATTTAAATTAGTATTGAAGCTAGTGAGAAAAACAAGTAACAATAACAAGTTGTAAAATCATTAATATCATTAACATAAAAGTACAAAAGTAAATAAGATAAATGATGAGTAGAAATTCAGAATGAAAGTAGTTGGAATTCTTTTCACTATGTAAATTTATAAAAAATAATGTAATGTTCTGTCTGACACTATAGCATTGGGTGTTGTAGTGTTTGATGTGTGTCTTTTAGTCACTATCGCTAGGGTTTCGTTACAAGACTCTTATGTCTAACTTCTAAATTAGTTCACCCCTATATAATAAGTTCCCACAATATCATCCTATGAACTATGCTTTCCTATGTCTAAGTTTAAGTATTGGTTGATCTAAGTGTCCTTAAAACAACCACTCGCCCACCCATTGCTCATGGCATTTGGGCCCAACCTATTGCTGCCTTTCAGCGCGCCCGGATCCGCATCCGACGATCCAAACCCGTTCATCTGATCCAACGGTGCAGGCACGACACCCTGCTCTATAAATATGAGACTCGCTCACCATTTCCAGGTACGCTTTCTACTCCCGTCTCAATAACCTCTTCACTTCCCTTGCTAACTTAGGCATCAGAGTGCTTGCAGGTACCCCACCCGAGGCGCAGGAGAAGCACACCTCGGCCAATCCTAGGTCCAGTCTCAGCAACCCGAAGTCATCCTTCCGTCCTCATTGCGTGCACCCATCCGAGGTAGCAACTTGTACTCCGGTACCGAACATTGGCGACCACAGTGGGAGTAATCACTCCATAAGCATGATCTCGGGTGGCTCATCCGTTTTTACCACGGAAACCAAAAAGTTTTTGAAGCGCAAATGGAAAGAAATAGCCACCTTAAACTCCAATCCAGCCCCGACCTCGGCTTCACCCAGGAAGCCACTCTTCTTCTCGGACGAAGACTACCTCCTAGGCGAGTCGAACGAATTGATTCCCCTCATCATCTCGGCCCACATGCTCGTGTCGAGGTGAAACGGATCCTAGTCGATCAATGGAGCTTGGCAGACATCATGTTCCAAGACCTCCTCCCGAAGCTCGGCCTATCCCTCGCAGACTTGAACCCCTACCTCGGCACTGACTTATCCAGACTGGGCGAGGAGCGTGACCGCCCTCTAGGCTACGTGGACATCATGCTAACCTATGGGAGGAAGAAACTCGCCTGGACCATCAGAACCACTTTTTCGGTGATACCTCTCGTCACCCCCTACCACTGTGTCGTTGGAAGACCGACTTTGGCCAAGCTTGGGGCCGTGGCCTTCACCGTGCATTTGAAGATGAAGTTTCACACTCTGACTGAGCATCGTGACCATCCTGGCCGACATCAAAGTCGCAGAGAGATGCTAGTACCTCGCCTTAAAAGGCACCCAACGCTGACTGCAAGAGCTCCCCAAACTGCTGGCAGCCGTCGCCCAAGTACACCTCACCGAGGTCGATGCCCGATACGACCCAGACAGCTCTGAAGACGACGACGACTTGGCCAGGGAGCTAAAAAGGAGAATCAAGCGCCCCGAGCCCCAAGGCGAGTTCATCGAAATCCTCCTGGGGAGCAATTCGAGAAAGACCGTCAAAGTGGGTGTCGATCTCGGGGAAGCCCTCAGAGAAAAGCTAGTCACTTGCCTGCGATGAAATGCCGACCTTTTCACGTGGTCCGCCTCCGAAATGCCAGGAATTCCCCTTGAAGTAGCATGTCATCACTTGGCGGTCAATCCCGACGCCAAGTGCATGGCACAGCGGAACCCAAAGCGATGAGAAGGCCCAACCCGCGGCAAAAGCGGTGGCCGACCTCCTTGCGGCAGGCTTCATCAAGGAAGTGAAATACACCACTTGGCTGTCCAACGTGGTACTGGTCAAAAAGAGCAACGGAAAATGGAGAATGTTTGTAGACTACACCGATCTCAACAAAGCATGCCCTAAGGACGCCTTTCTCGTCCCCAGCATTGACAGGCTAGTCGATAACACCTCCAGATTCCGACTTCTCTCCTTCCTAGACGCCTACTCCGGCTACAACCAGATTGCGATGAATTGTCCAGACCAGGAGAAAACAGCCTTCATGATGGACCAAGGGAATTATTGCTACAGAGTGATGCCCTTTGGGCTAAAAAACGCTAGGGCCACCTATCAGCGGATGATGAACAAGGTCTTTTGCAAACAAATTGGCCGGGTTGTGGAGGTCTACCTCGACGACATGATCATGAAAAGCAAAGCCGATGAGGTCCATCTAGCCGACCTCCAAGAGATATTTGACGAAGCCAGAAAAAACAACCTCAGGTTCAATCCCGAGAAGTGCACCTTTGGTGTCCGAGGCGGGAAGTTCCTCGGTTTTTGTTTAACCGAAAGGGGGATTGAGGCAAACCCAGACAAATGTCGGGCCGTGATCGACATGCCCCCTCCCCCGACCACTAAAAAGGAACTACAAAAGTTAACAGGCATGATCGCAACCCTCTCCAGATTCGTCTCCAGGGCGGCCAATCGTTCTCTCCCCTTTTTCAAAGTCTTGAAGAAAGGCGTGGAATTCCAGTGGACCCCTGAATGCAAGAGCACCCTCTCCGAACTCAAGAGAATACTCTCCGAGCCCCCAATACTGCTAAAGGCCTAAAGCCGATCGAAGGCGAAACGCTTTACCTCTACCTTGTTGTAGCCGAGGAGACTGTGAGCGCGGTGCTCATACGAGAAACTGAAGAAGGACAAAGGCCAGTATATTTTGTGAGCAAAGTGCTACAAGGAGCCGAGTCCCGGTACCAGAAGATAGAAAAGGTTGCCTTGGCCCTGGTCATTGCAGCCAAGAGACTAAGACCCTACTTCATTGCTCATCAGATTGGGGTAAGGACGGACCAACCAATCCGCCAAATCCTACATCGCCCCGACCTTGTGGGGAGGATCATCAAATGGGCAGTGGAGTTATCCAAATTTGGCATTAAGTATGAGGCTCGATCCGCTCTCAAAGCCCAGGTCCTAGCTGACTTCGTCGCAGAAATGACCCATCTCAACCCGAGACGGATCCTTTACGATGGAAACTCCACATCGGTGGTTCCTCAAATTCAAGGGACAACGGTGCCGGCCTCATATCTTGGAAAACTTTGAGGGACTTATGATCGAGGTCTCCCTCAGCTTCGCGTTCACCACCTCAAACAACCAGGCGGAGTACGAAGCCTACATTGCTGGTATGAAACTAGCCTCGGACTTCGGAGCGAAGATCATTGAGCTAAACACGGATTCACTGTTAGTAGTATCTCAGGTAAAAAGGGAGTTCGTTGCAAATGACCTTATCCTGCAACGGTACCTAGCTCGGGTCTGGGAGTTACTCCTCTGATTCGACCAAGAAGAAGTCAAGCACGTACCTCCAGCAGAGAACGCACGGGCCGACGTTTAGGCAAAGCTAGCCAGCACGAAGCCAACGGGCAATCTCCGGAGCATCATTCAGAAGAACTTGACGAAACCAAGCATAGACCTATCTCCGACTACCATTGCCGAGGTCAATGCCATGGCCAAAGGGCCGGGTTGGATCCAACCTATTAGGGACTACATTGAATCAGGGGTCGAATCGGACGACCCAAAGGAAGTCACTACGGTCTGACGACGGGCTACATCCTATACGATCATAGATGGAAAACTCTACTGGCGCGGTTTCTCTTCCCCCTCTTGAAATGCATTGAAGGGAACGAGCTCGGTTATGTACTGGAAGAAATCCACGAAGGGATATGCAGACAACACCTCGGCGCCCAAACCTTGGCGAAAAAAGCCCTCAGGGTAGGGTACTACTGGCCAACCATGACACAAGACGCTTCCGACTTCGTCAAGAGGTGCGACTCCTGCCAAAGATACGCCGACGTCCATCATGCTCCACCAGTTGAGATCTCCTCCTTATCGGCAGCGTGGCCTTTCAGTCAATGGGGTATATACCTCCTCGGACCTTTCTCCCCTGACCGAGGCGGAGTAAAGTATCTAATTGTAGTAGTCGACTACCTCACTAAGTGTGTCGAAGTTGAGCCACTCGCCCAGATAACGGCCAACAATTGCATCAAGTGTGTCAAGAAGAATATTCTCACCTGCTTCGGAGTCCCTTCCGTGGTGATCACCGACAACGGAACACAATTTGCAAACAAGGGATTTCGCAAGTTAATGACTGATCTGAACATCAAACATCACTTTACCTTGGTTAAGCATCCTCAAACCAATGGACAGGTGGAGTCAGCAAACAGAGTCATCCTCAAAGGACTGAAAAAGAGGTTGAAAGGGGCAAAGGGGGCTTGGCCAGATGAGCTGCCATATGTCCTCTGGGCATATCGGACGACCCCGCACTCAACTACCAATGAAACCCCCTTTAGGCAGACGTACGGGACCGAAGCCGTCATCCCGGTCGAGGTCGGAGAGTCCACTTGGAGAACGTTGTACCCCCTCAGCAACGACACTAACAGCCAAGCCACAAGGGAAGAGCTCGACCTCGTGCAAGAGGTCCGAGATAAAGCTTAGCTCACTGAGGCCGTCGTAAAAGCCCGCATCGCCAGACAATACAACCAGAGAGTCATCCCTCGAGACTTCAACGTCGGAGACCTCATCCTTAGGTGCGCGGATGTCGGCAACAAAAACGCCAGCAAAAGTAAGCTTGCACCCAATTGGGAGGGACCGTACCGGGTCACAACCAGGACAGGAACGGGAGAATACCTCCTAGAGACCCTCTCCAAGGAGCTGATACCCCGAACCTGGAACGCTACCAAGCTCAGATTGTACTACAGTTAACTTGATGTAACATTTGGACCAGCAGTGTCCCTGAATAAGAACATTTCGAAAAGATCAATTGTTTTGCCTCGCTTGTAGGGCTTGGAGCAGCATCGGATCCGACCGAAAGACAACGCCCCTCTTAGCCGAGTCCGACACCGAGCTGGACACTCAGCGGACAACGGTACGAGGCGAGGCCGTCAAAGAACGACACACAAGTCCTCCCTGGCTCCGAGCCTAAATGCTCAGTCATGGAGCGCGCCTAAGTCCACAGCAACTCCGTCCTTCCATACTCCGAGCTTAAATGCTCAGTCAGGGAGCGCGCAACGGTCCACAGCGACCCCGAATCTGCTCTTCACGAGCCAGCTTCCTCTTCGGCTTGGCTTAAATGCTGAGACGAAAGCCGGAGGAAGAAGTCCCAGACGGCTTCAACCCCGCTCTAACGAGCACCTGCCTTCTCCCGAACTCCGAGCTTCGATGTTCAGTTTGGGACCGAGGAAGAAGTCCACAGCGACTTTGAAAAATCTTGACTACGAGCTTAAATGCTCAGCCAAGACGCAATTGACTCCGAGGTTGAATGCTCAGTCAAGATTTACTTGATTCCGAGCTTAAATGCTCTGTCAAGCCTTTTTTGCAGGAATACGCTGGAAAACGCAAATCCGACCTCGTCAAGCCAAGCCCGACCCTGGTCATCTCGACCTCGGCTTGGGGGGACACTGTTCCAGACTGGGCCAAACTCATGGCATTTGGGCCCAACCCATTGTTGCCTTTCGGCGCGCCCGGATCCGCATCCGATGAACCAAACCCGTTCATCTGATCCGACGGTGCAGGCACGACACCCTCCTCTATAAATATGAGACTCGCTCACCATTTCCAGGTACGCTTTCTACTCAATAACCTCTTCACTTCCCTTGCTGACTTAGGCATCGGAGTGCTTGCAGGAACCCCACCCGAGGCGCGGGAGAAGCACACCTCGGCCAATCCGAGGTCCAGTCTCAGCAATCCGAAGTCATCCTTCCGTCCTTGCTGCGTGCACCCATCCGAGGTAGCAACTTGTACTCCGGTACCGAACACCTATAAATGTACTTATTTTTAGCTTATAAATTCTAAAATAAGTATTGGAAGAAGTTTCCTGCAAGGGTTAAAATACTAACATCAAACATTACGTTAAAATTATTAAAATATCATTACATAACTACAAGCATCCAACTACAAGAGATTCAGCTCATGATGAGAAACAAACACAAGAAATAAAGCTTAAATGTGAGACATAAAGCCATAAAACCAAAATCACAAAGAGAAGGAAAATACTCCAAATGATGACAGCTCCCGTGATAGGCGACCTGCTGGACTTAGTTTCTTCCTCCATATCTAGAATGTAAAAATCTGCAGGAAAGATCAAACTATTAACTTTAACTAGAACATCCTCAACCAGTCTAGCAGGTCGAGCATTGCTTCTATTTGCTAGCTGGATGGTAACACCTGTTTCCTACAACGGTCCAAGAGCAAGAGAGTTAAAAATAAATGTGGGCATTACATTGATTGAATACTCCCCACGCTCTAAACGTCTTGCACATCCTAAATTGCCCGCCACTCAAAAAACCAAAAAAAAATTTTAAAACGAAATTTTTAAAAAAATATATAACATTTCGGAATCAGCTCTAAATCCGGAAAGAATTTTTCTGGGATTTCCGAAAACACCTCAAAAAGGGGTATTTCCGGAAGTCAAAAGAGGCTTCTGGAAATACCCCTTTTTGAGGTGTTTTCAGAATCCCAGAGAATTTCACTTACGCAGTTATCTTCCTGGGATGATTCCGGAAATTTTATAAAACAAGGTTTCCAGAAACAGCGATGTTTCCAGAAAGTTTAAGGGAAAACACTTACTTTTTTCCGGAAATGGTGATAAATAAGGAATGATTTATGGTTTTAATTGTTTTAAGGGTATTTTGGTCAATTTGGCCAAATTAGGGGGTATAGGGGATAAAGGGGGTAAAAAATGCCATGTAATAAATATACTAGAAGAGGTGATGCTGTGTTTGAAAAAGGTGGTTTAATAGTTGTGTTAGAAGAGGTTTGGGGGCGGCGAAGGAGTGAATTTTTGGAATCGTACTCCACCATAAAGAGTATATTACACTTGAAGCTAAACCACTTAAAGAATTTCTACATGTCGAAAAACCATCGACACAACACCTTGTGCAACCCTCGATTGTATCGACACATCCTTGACTTATATTTTCCATAAGCAAAAATTCATTCTTCCCCCAAATTTCTCTTTCAAACTTCTTTTTTGATGTGGAAGATCAGATAAAGCTGTAACCACAGAGCATACTAAGAAATTTACCCCACCAGACCAAAAGCTTTGATACCAGTTGTTAGGGAAAACAACATAGAGAAATAAAAGGAGCACAATCGGGACACGGGAATTTAACATAGAAAACTCCAAAACCATAGAAAAACCACGAACCATTGTCTAACGACAACCAAAGAATACCACTATGTGAAAAAATTTACAACACATAGACCTCTCTCAAAACACCCCATGGCCATAGTACACCTACACCCTCCAAAGAAATATTTAACTACATCTCACAACACTCTAAAACAAGAGTATAAGAGAAAAAAAAAACAAAGTCAAATACAACTTAAGGTATTTCTGACTGGTGCATCTTGTAAAGGTGAACTTGAGCTTCTTTATATAGCTTTGGCCTCCCTCTTCCTTGACAAAACTAAGCAATGTGGGATTTTTTCAAGATACCAATTTCAATCAACTCCGACAATCTCCATATTGATTGTATTTGAACAACGAGAATTCTTCCGCTTTTATTGTATTCACTGACAATCATAGTTCAAAAGAACTATAATACTCCATAGAGTTTATACTTCACTTGAAGCTAAACAACTCCAAGAATTTTATTCATGCCGAAAGCCATCGACATAACTTCTTCAAAATGCTAAATTCCTATCAACTCCAACAATCTCCACCTTAATTGTAATTGATACCCGAGTGATAAGGACATGAAGATTCAAGAATTGGCACTAGGACCAATAACAAGAGGGACAGCAAAGAAGATTAAGGAGCAATTAGAGACTCAAATCGGTTATTTTCTTAATGATAGCAAGAGTTCTAAAATTACTCCTTGTCCTATAAATCTTTTAATAGTTGATATTGTTTAGGTTTCCTTCAATTGTAATAGTTTATATTTTAGTTTTGGAAACTTGGGTTTAAATTTGTAGACATGTGTTAAACTATTTGGGCCATGTTTTGGGCTTGTATGTTGGCTTTATTTGGTTTATGTTGCCTTGGCCAAACCCTAGCTATATAAGGGGTTGGTGGTGCTTCATGTAAGGGACCTTCGATCAGTTTATGATATTGTGAGTTTAGAGCAAGTTGCTCCTCTTAGTTCTTCTTAGAACGTCCATGGATATTATCAATGCTTGATTGTGCTTGTGGCGGTCCAACAATGGAATTTATCATTTATCCTTGAATGTGGCATTCCTTCTCTTCCTTGAGTCATTTCTTTCTAATTCACATTTTGTAAGTTTTTTTCCCCTTTTTAGTTTCATTGTGTTTGGAAAAATTATGATTTATGGAAGGATCCTTGGATTTTTAGTGAACTTCTATATTTTGTTCACATCAAGTGGTATCATTGAGCCTTTTCCATAATCAAAATTTTTGTTCCAAAATTTGTTTAAACAAAAATCAAAAAAACAAAAAAAAACAAGCACATCTTCATTTTTCTTGTTAGGCGTTCATTTTCGTTTGTGACTCTCGGTTGAGCACTAAAGATTGTGTTCTCCACAATGCTAATATGATCCTTTCCAAGCTCACGTGTGTCATGACAGTTCAGCCGGAACAGGTTCTGTTCTTCATATTTTGTTGTATGTGTTTTTGAGTTCTTGAGACATTGCTTCAGTTTTCCTTTTTTTTTTTCTTCAATTTGTTTCAATTTTTGTGGAATATTGAATTGCTAGTTGATTGTAAGTGTTTTAATATGTATGGTAAGCTTTAGTTTGGTGATTACTAGCTGTATTTTGGGTGAAATTCGAAGTCTCTAGTTGCAGGAAAAAAATCTGCAACTTACCCTCTTCATCACTTGCCATTGTTTGATCCAAAATTTCAAATGCAAATTTATTTTGATGTTATTTCCTTCATACATGTACGATTCTGGAAATTCAAAAGTCTAAATTGATTTGAAAAAATAGATGAATGCAATTATGTAGAAAAAAAATTGAAAAAAAAAAGTGTTGAAACAAAAAGTGATTCTACCCAAAAGCACTTATAGAAAAAAAAGAAAGGCATTTCCAAAAAAAAAATCCAGAATTGTTCATTTTGCATCTTAGTTTCTCTCTTTGACATTGCAAGTTGTTTTAGAGTCTTACCTTCCACATGTTTGAAACACATAGTCTTTTAGTCTAATCTTTCTTGAGTTGTCTCATTAATGTTTTTTTGATTGTGTCTTTCTTTCCTTAGACTTCTCTTGTGTGTCTTTTAAATTCTTTGGTTGTGTCTTACGGTCTCATTTTGTCTCTTTTTTGGCCTCTTGATGATACATTCCTTTGTGTGCATTTAAGTTTTCTACATTCTTGATTGAGCAATTGGTGGGTTCTTTGAAGAGCTTCATGAGTGGCAATTTTTTAGGGAGTGTAAAAAGGCAAGTGTGAACATTAGAGAAAAAACCAAAATTTGTGTGAAACACGAGTGACACTTTCTTTGAGTGAAACACTTAGCGAGTGGTGAGGTCCTTTTTACTTTTTATTTTGTTTTATGTACTTGTAATCTTGGAATTTCAATATGGGTGACTCTCCATCTACTTCCCCAAGGACGGCTTCCCTTACCCATCATATGACTAGAATGTTAGAGGCTCAAGCCAACCTATTCAATGATAAAGTCAATGAATTGAGGGAGGAATTTTTGCATCAAAGGGAAGTTACACCCCCACATGGAAGACTTTCTACTATTGGTGAGTATGATGATGAAACCGGATGGGATGAAGGGTATGAACGTCATAGGCATCGGAGGAGGCATAGGGGACATGGAAGGCACCATAGGGATCATAATGGTGATGGAAGAAGGCATAGAAGACATGATGATAAGTATGAAAGTGGAAAAATTAAATTTCCCTCATTCCATGGGAAAAGTGATCCGGATGCCTTTTTAGATTGGGAACTTAAAATGGACCAATTGTTTGAGGTTCATGATATTCACGAACATAGGAGGGTGAAATTAGCTTCTTTGGAATTTAAGGATTATGCCTTACTTTGGTGGGACCAAAATGTAAAGGATCGAAGAAGGTGTGGTGCTAAAGAAGTGGATGATTGGGAAGACCTAAAAATCATTTTGAGAAAAAGATATGTTCCCTCTCTTCATCATAGAGATTTACACCAAAAGCTCCAAAAGTTAAAGCAAGGGTCTAAAAGTGTTGAAGATTATTACATAGACTTTGAAACTTTGAGAATTAGATCCAATACAAGGGAGGATGAAGAAGCTAAAATAGCTAGGTTTCTCAGAGGCCTAAGCTATGAAATAAGGGATGTGGTAGAACTCCAACGTTTTGAAGATATTGAGGAGCTTGTCCATCAAGCTTCTAAAGTGGAGCAACAAATCAAAAGAAAAACTAACTACAAAATATATTCCTCAAGCAAGGACAAAGATGCTTCACATTGGAAGGATAGACACAAGAGGGAGGGCTCAAAGTCCCCCAAGGCCTCCACTTCAAAGGAGGGCGGCAAGTCTTCTAACCCTTTTAAATCTTCTTCAAGCTTTTTATCCACCAAATGTTTTAAATATTTGGGAAGAGGTCACATAGCATCAAATTGCCCAAATAAAAAAACCATGATTGCAAGAGGCAAAGATGTTTATGAAACCGCTTCCTCATCATACTCTTCTTCACAATCCTCTTCAAGTGAGAAAGAGAGTGATTGTGAATTGGCTCCCCTTAGAGGATATCTTCTCATGGTAAGAAGACTCCTAGGAGTCAAAGTAAAGGAGCATGATGATTCTCAAAGAGAAAATATTTTTCATACAAGATGTTCAATTAATGGAAATATATGGTCTTTGATCATTCATGGAGGAAGTTGTACAAATGTGGCTAGCTCTAGATTAGTCAATAAACTTGATATGAAAACAACTTCCCCCCCTAGGCCATACAAATTGCAATGACTTAATGAAAATGAAGAACTCTTGGTTGACAAACAAGTTTTGGTTTCTTTTAGCATTGGTAAATATCAAGAAGAAATTTTATGTGATGTTGTGCCTATGGAGGCGGGCCACCTATTGTTAGGTAGGCCATGGCAATTTGATCGTATGGTCATACATGATGGTAGAACCAATACCTTCACTTTTATGCATAAAAAGCATAAAGTGACTCTTTTGCCTCTTAGTCCCAAAGAAGTTTGTAATGACCAACTTGCTTTGAAACAAAAAAAGGGAAAAAGAAAATAAAGAGAAAAAGGGAAAGTCCATCTTGCATGCTCATGCATCAAATAGCCAAGATTCTACCCCTAAGGTAGAAAGCTTGTCTATTAGAGAACATGTTGTTAGGAAAACTTTGTTGGCAAGACAACCTTTGTATTTTCTTTATAATAATGATGTGTTTGTCTTCTTTGCCTAATATTTTACCTAAAGACGTGGATTTCCTTTTAAAAGAGTTTAAGGATGTTTTCCCTAGTGAGTTACCTCATGGTCTACCCCCTTTTAGAGGCATTGAGCATCAAATTGATCTCATTCCTAGTGCCTCTAATCCCTAATAGGGCACCCTATAGGGTGAATCCGGAACAAACAAAGGAAATAGAAAGTCAAGTTCAAAAGCTTTTAGCTAGTGGATGGGTTAGGGAAAGTCTTGTACCTAAGAAAGATGGTACTTGGTGCATGTGCGCCGACTGTCGTGCCATAAATAACATTACCATTAAGTATAGGCATCCAATACCTAGACTTGATATGTTAGATGAATTGCATGGTGCATGTGTTTTTTCCAAAATTGACTTGAAAAGTGGCTATCATCAAATAAGATTAAAGAGAGGGGGATGAATGGAAAACCGCTTTTAAGACGAAGTTTGGTCTTTATGAATGGTTAGCATGCCTTTTGGTTTGACTAATACCCCTAGCACTTTTATGCGTTTGATGAACCATATTTTAAGGCATTTCATTGGAAAATTTGTTGTTGTTTACTTTGATGACCATCCTCATTTATAGCTTGAACCTGCATGATCATATTGAACATTTGAAGAGTGTCATGAGTACACTTAGCAAAGAAAAGTTGTATGCAAAATTGGAAAAGTGTACTTTTTGCAAAAATGAAGTTGTTTTCTTGGGGTTTGTTGTGAGTGCACAAGGTGTGAAAGTGGATGAAACAAAAATCAAGGCCATCAAGGATTGGCCCACACCAACGTGCATGAGTGATGTAAGGAGTTTTGATGGTCTTGCTAGCTTTTATAGGCGCTTTGTGCCTAATTTTAGTACTTTAGTTAAGAAAAATGTTTCATTTAAGTGGGAACAAGAGAAAGAAGATGCATTTAATGTTTTAAAAGAAAATTTGATAAATGCACCTATCTTGGCCTTGCCTAACTTTGCAAAAACTTTTGAAATTGAGTGTGATGCATCTAACATTGGGATAGGGACTATTTTGTTACAAGAAGGACATCCCATTGCATACTTTAGTGAAAAATTAAGTGGAGCACACTTGAATTACTCCACTTATGACAAGGAATTATATGCATTAATTAGAGCATTGCATACTTGGCAACATTATTTGTTTCCTAAGGAATTTGTGATACATAGTGATCATGAATCCTTAAAGTACCTAAAGGGCCAAGGTAAGCTAAATAAGAGACATGCAAAGTGGGTTGAATTCTTGGAACAATTTCCATATGTCATCAAACACAAGAAAGGGAAAGCTAATGTAGTAGCCGATGCACTTTCAAGGAGGTACTCTCGAATCTCTACTCTTCAAACTAGACTTCTTGGTTTTGATCATATTAGAGATTTATATGCCTTAGATATTGATTTTGCTTCTCTTTTTCATGGTTGTGAGCTTATGGCACATGACTCTTATTATAGACATGATGGTTATTTGTTCAAGGGCCATAGACTATGCATCCCTAAGTGTTCAATGAGGGAATTGTTTGTTAGAGAGGCACATGAGGGAGGTTTAATGGGTCATTTTGGGGAGCATAAAACTCTTGACATGTTGCATGAACATTTCTATTGGCCTAGGCTTCTGGTCTTCCCAACTTAATGCGTTCGTGTTCCCCTGGGGCATGCTGGCCCCTACTGTCCTGGACGTTTCTGCCATTACTGGTCTGTTATAGGCCGCAAGTGCACGATTTTATCGCGTAGTAAAAATATCGATCCCACAGAGACTTTGTAATTACCGATTTTGTTTTCAATGGTGATTAGCTAAAATGAATGATTTAGTAGAAGTTGATTTTTTTTGGTTTTAGAATTTGTAAATAAAAGCATCTTTGGATTGTGGTTTCATCACAATGATATAATGAACTCACAACCCCTCATCCATTCCCTATTTTATATAAAATTGTATTTCTTAGGATAAGGCATTCAATGGTAACTCTTGTTTCCTCTCAGAATACAAGAGTGTGCCTCGAAACAATAATCAAAACCTATTCTCATGGTTGATTATTGCCAAGACCCCTTAAGCACAAGCCTCTTTTATCCCAAAGGTCCCAAAACTATTCTCTTGTTTTGTTTCCCTTGTTTAACCCCATAGTTCTAATATCAAACTTCACCTCTCGGTACTTCGTTTGATATTTGAATTATAGCTTTAAAATCAATGAGGTTAAATTAGAAATAAAAGTTTAATAAAATAGAGTTTAGACTTGGGATTGTTCATGGGTCTATCATTGGATTAGTCCCACAATCCCAAGACTAAAAGGAGTCTACTCACTCATGATCATAGTAGACCAAAACTTTGAAAAAGAAGAAGAAGACATGAAAGATAAATGACCAGAAAGATAATTGACGGAAATGTAAATTACAGAATTTTAAATGACAGAATGTAAATGACTTGGAATGTAGGTAAATTACGGAATTTTAAATGACAGAATGTAAATGACTTGGAATGTAAAGAAAGCAATAGAGAACTGAAATGTAAAAGTGCTGGAATGTAAAAGAACTGAAATGTAAAAGTGCTAGAAGATAAGTGACAGAAAAATAAAGAGTAGAAATTAAAGTTGCAAAAATGTGAAGTGCAAGAATTATAAAGAGCAAGAACTTAAAATGGAGAAAATAACTCTTAGCTACTAAATATATGTTCTATTTCTGAAGTTAGGAAGTCCTCATTTCTCAAATTAGGGAGTCCTCTTCATGGCTTGCCAAAGCTCCCTTTATTTAGGCTTGAAAAGTGAGAGCACTTGAATATTTTAAGACAGCTTTGGACCCTCTCAGTAATTGCGAAATAAGTCATCATTCCTGTTGATATCTTGATTTGGGACCCTCTAGATATATTGAAGGGCATTAAGTCTTCTTTCCAGATCATGTTCAATCTTTCAATTTGGATTTTTGTGTGAATTATGGTGAATATAATGCCAAAACGTGTACTGTGTTGTTTGAAATCCGAGTCATTGCCATTATGATCAGATTGCATGTCACTTTCACCCTTGAATCCAATCTTTTCAGCACTTTGTACCTGAAACAAAGTGGTAGATATGTGAGTCAGCTAACCACTCCAACTGGAATTGGATCAATTGGACTTGTATTGCTTGAGATATGGGTCAAATACGAAAATGTGTTATGGGCCAAAACTAAACCAAACTTTGGACAGAATTGTTGTTTAGTACTATTGAGGTCCTTTGGACTTCAAACTAGCAAAATTAGTTTCCTACACCCATTTATATCTTTAGTACATTGTCCTAGGTGTCCAAGAACATCAATATCACTATTTTTGAATGAGTGTAACTTAGATTATGGCCCAAACATGAAGCAATACACATACTAAATATGTCCAGTCATGCATATGCCTTCTATTAGTATAGAAAATTGGATATTAATAGTTAAATTAGATAATACCTAATTATGCATTAATAAGACACAAATACTATAATACCATAACTAAATAGAACATAATGTTAATATAATATATGCATGTTTACTTAAGGAGTCTTCGAAATCAAACTTACTTCAAACCCTTGAGCTTTAGTATTATACACACGCACATATATACATCAATTTAATTATTATTATTATTTTTGCCCAATAATAAAGCTTTAACCATTTGCAAAACAATGAAATTAATAAAATCAGTCAGTTTGCAACCCACAATCATTTGTCACTGTGTGTGTGTGAGATAAGGATGACTGAGAAACAACTGCTAGACAATACATGAATATAATAGATATGAAATATGTCAAGTTTGTTTAATTGCACATGTTGAAGTTGAGTGATTCAGGTAAACATAAAAAATTTCTTTCTTTTTTTTATTTTTTTATTTTTTTTGCGTCTCAAGGGTAGTTGTTTTACCCCATACTCTGCCATCATTTTTCTTATTAGTACTCTAAATATATATATATATATATATATATATATTTAACAAAACAAAATAGATATCTACTAATCCTCTAGTCTAAATATTTTAACAAAACAAAATGGATATCTACTAATCCTCTCCCCCCCAACTTAACTTACACATTGTCCCCAATGTTTCAAAGAAGGAGTTGCAAAAATTAGAAGATATTACCTGACACTATAGAAAACTGAAAAAAAAATAAAAAAAACCTGAAACAAAAATCTACACATGATTAAAGAGAAGGTGTACTTGGCACGCTTGTACTATTTATAGAGAAAGTGTACCTAGCACGCTAGATGCACTATTTATTGAACACAAAGCTTCAAAAGTAGTGTTCCCCACATGGGAGACAGTAGTTGTGATTGAGGCTCACATCTTCCTCTAGTTTTACGTCCAGAAACGGCTTAAACGCCTTCTATGAGTCGAGGATAAGCTTCCCATACAATTTTCTTAAAAATTGGCAAACAGGGTCTTTTAAAGTCAGATTCCAAGACTAAGTGTAGATTTTTTTTTCCGGAATTGCCCCCACAAATCGATAATTTCACCTTGCACCGTTCCACAAGAATGCGTCTCAAGAGTCAAATGAATATCATCCAAAGACTCCTTACTCAGCCCATTCTTAATGAAATCTATTTTATCGTATCGATTTTTGGAAGCCCAACCAATATTTCTACAACCAGTAGTAGCCTTAATCTTTCACACCGAGCATTGTAAATTTTTTATCAAGTCACTTTTAACAAAGAAAGGAAAACGTTTGCTCAAAGAAGAAATAGCCACATCTACATTACTAGATTGCAATCAAATTCTTATTACATTCATAAGAAGAAAGCTACGACAATACAAACAACGTTTTATTAAAAAAAAAACTAATACATCGAAGACCGATATTTACAAACCAAACTATTGGTAGAAGTAGTGCAATAAGAATTATTATCACTTCTGCGCAGGGATTTTCATCATATTTGAAAAACGCCACAAAGATGCTGATAATTGAGACAATGGTGATGAAGATGGGAAATTTCATTTTGTTACAGTGGATGAGAAAATTTTTTTGTGTTTGGGAGATGTTGAAAATGGGAAGTGGAATGAGGTTTTATAGAGAATTTTTTTTTGAAAACTAGCCGTTTAAAAGAGAGTAGAAAAAGTGATGAAAAATGATTTTAGATAAATATGGCCGTTTATAACCGTTGAAGAGAGTAGAAAAAGTGGTGAAAACACTATTTATAGCCGTTAAAGAGAGGAGAAAAAGTAATTGAATTTTTTTTTCAATGCAATTTTTAATAAGTCCTGGAAATTTTTATTTTCATCTTGCAGATAAACATCAACAGCAATTTGAAACATGGGAGAAAACTAACTAAAAACAGCTAAACATCAACAGCAACTTGAAACATGGGAGAAAACTAACTAAAAACAGCAAACTTTTAGATAAATTTCAAAACAAAACAAAAGAAAATGAAAAGTAAAATAAAGAAAAGGGTAAAGAACCCCCATGCTTGGACTAGACATTGACCTCAATGTATTGCAATAATAAACATATGAAAGGGGTAAGAAAGCTCACAAGTAGTATGGTTCCTGCTCAGTTGCGCACGGGTCGTGCTGCAGTCTGACTTTCATTTTTTTTTTTTAAAGAAAATCTGCAAAATAAGAGAATTGAAATATTAACCCGTGGGTTGCCTCCCACGCAGCGCTTCTTTAACATCACTAGTTTGACGGGTTAAAACAATTATTTTCCTCAAGTTGGGTTGTGTAGAACTAAAGTGGTTCCTTTCTTAATATCTTCACCCACATTATAAATCTTTAACCTCTGACCATTGACCTTGAATGGTCCGGTCTTTTCACTCCAAATTTCAACCGCGCCAAAGGGGTATACCCTAAGGATTTTAATGGGATCGGACCATCTCGATCTTAATTTTCCTGGAAATAATTTCAATCTTGAGTTAAAGAGCAACACAGGATCACCTTCTTTGAATTCCCTGTGAATGATACGCTTATCATGCCAATTTTTTGTTCTTTCTTTATAGATTCTGGCATTTTCATAAGCGTCCAATCATAACTCTTCCAATTCATTCAACTGAAGTTTCCTTTTTTCACCGGCCAAACTCATGTCTAAGTTGAGGGTCTTGATGGCTCAAAAAGCTTTGTGCTCAAGTTCTACCGGAAGATGACAGGACTTCCCATAAATTAGTTTGAAAGGAGTCATTCGTATGGGAGTCTTGTAAGCTGTCCGGTATGCCCAAAGAGCATCATCAAGCTTTATCGACCAATCCTTCCGAGAGATAGACACAGTTTTTTCTAAAATACTTTTTATCTCTCTGTTTGAGACCTCAACCTGGCCACTAGTTTGGGGTTGATATGGTGTTGCCACTTTATGCTTGACCCCATACTTTTGTAAAACTTTTTCAAATTGTTTTGAAATGAAATGGGATCCCCCATCACTTATAACCACTCTAGGGACCCCAAATCTTGGAAAAATTATCTTTTTGAAAAGTTTTATTACTACTTGTGCATCGTTTGTTGGAGAAGCAATGGCTTCAATCCATTTAGACACATAGTCAACTGCAAGTAGGATATATTGATTTCCGAAAGAAGACGGAAATGGACCCATAAAATCAACTCCCCAGACGTCGGAAATTTCAACCTCCAGAATGTTGTTTAAGGGCATTTCGTTCCTTTTGGAAATACTCCTAGTGCGTTGACACTGGTCACATTGAGAAACAAACCGATGCACATCTTTGAAAAGAGATGGCCACCAATAACCAGAATGAAGGATTTTAAATACAGTTTTCTGAGAACTGGCATGGCCACCATAAGACGAAGAATGACAAAACATTAAAATGTTACTTACCTTGTCCTCCAGAATGCACCTTCTGAAAATACGATCTGATCCCCTTTTGAAGAGGTAGGGCTCATCCCAGTAATAGTGCTTTATATCATGAAAGAATTTCTTCTTTTTCTGGTAGTTCAAATCCAGAGGCAGCACACCAGCTACAAGATAGTTCACAAAATCTGCATACCACGGTGGTTCAGTTTACACCAAAG
The DNA here is from genome assembly GCA_963573325.1 of Astragalus glycyphyllos. Lineage (NCBI taxonomy): Eukaryota > Viridiplantae > Streptophyta > Magnoliopsida > Fabales > Fabaceae > Astragalus > Astragalus glycyphyllos. Next base: position 5,692,267 of record OY754308.1, on the reverse strand, counting down.
AGAATAGCTGATCATCCGGGAAGGAATCATCAAGTGGTAGCTCACCCTTATTGTTTTCTTGTAGCCTTGACAAGTGATCAGCTACAACATTTTCTGTGCCTTTTTTATCCCTGATCTCGAGGTCAAACTCTTGGAGAAGTAGGATCCAACGGATCAACCTTGGCTTGGCATCTTTTTTATTCAACAAATATTTTATTGCCGAGTGATCCGTATAAATTATGATTTTGGATCCTACTAAATACTGTCTGAACTTATCAATGGCGAAGACTACAGCCAACAATTCTTTTTCAGTTGTGGCATAGTTTACCTGAGCTTCATCCAGAGTTCTGCTTGCATAGTAAATGGCATGCATTTTCTTGTCTTTCTTCTGTCCAAGCACTGCCCCAACTGCATAGTCAGTTGCGTCACACATGATTTCAAATGGAAGGTTCCAATCGGGTGCTTGCATGATTGGGGCAGTGATCAAGGCTTCCTTTAACCTGCCAAAAGCTCCTAAACACAAATCATCAAACACAAAAGCTGCATCCTTAAGAAGCAAGCTTGTTAGTGGTTTAGAAATTTTGGAAAAATCTTTTATGAACTGGCGGTAGAAACCCGCATCACCCAAGAAACTTCTCACCTCTTTAACTGAGGTTGGAGGTGACATTTTTTCAATAATTTCTATTTTTGCTTTGTCCACCTCTATACCTCGTTCAGAAACCAAGTGTCCAAGAACTATACCTTCTCTTACCATGAAATGACACTTTTCCCAATTCGGCACAAGGTTTACTTTTTCACACCTTTCCAAAAAATTTTCTAAGTTGGCTAAACAGTTATCAAAGCTAGACCCATGGACTGAAAAATCATCCATAAAAACTTCCATAATGTTTTCAACAAAATCAGAAAAAATTGACATCATGCAACGTTGAAAGGTGGCAGGGGCATTGCAAAGACCAAAAGGCATCCTTCGGTAAGCAAAGGTGCCGAAAGGACAAGTGAAAGTTGTTTTTTCTTGGTCATTTGGATGGATAGGTATTTGAAAGAATCCAGAGTATCCATCTAAATAACAAAAATGTGAATGCATTGCCAACCTTTCTAACATTTGATCAATGAAAGGAAGGGGAAAGTGATCTTTCCGGGTTGCTTTGTTAAGCTTCCTATAATCGATGCACATTCTCCATACCGTAACAGTTCTAGTTGCAATAGATTCATTTTTTTCATTTTTGACAACTGTTATGCCTCCTTTTTTGGGAACTACTTAAACAGGACTAACCCATTTGCTATCAGAAATTGGGTTAATTACCCCAGCATCAAGGAGTTTGAGAACTTCTTTTTTCACAACTTCTTTCATATTAGGATTTAATCTCCTTTGATGCTCAATTGATGGTTTATAGTCCTCTTCAAGTAATATCCTATTCTTTTCTTGAGAATATTAAGGAGCTTATTTGTTTCTACCTCATCTAGGTTTGCATTTACAATAACAGGGAAGGTAGAGTCTAAGCCAAGAAATTCATACCTTAAAGGTGATGGGAGAGGATTTAGCTCCACCTTTGGGGCTCCTTTTTGAAAAGAATCAGAACTTCCTTCAACCAAGTCTTCAATACCCAAGTTCTTTATAGGAGGATTTTCGTCCAGCATTTGAGCATAGACTTGGGCATCTCCAGCTAACTTTTCACCTGCATTGTTAATCAAGCATACTTCCAAACCATCGCATGAAGATGATGCTAAAGAGCATTCTTTCACACAATGGTCAATAACATCAATCATACAACAAGAGTCCTGAACTGAAGGACTCTTCATCAAATTAGCAAATTCAAACTCAATCTTTTCTTGACCTACATTGAATGCCAACCTACCATGCTTGACATCAATTATGGCCCCTGCAGTAACAAGGAAAGGTCTCCCTAAAAGAATTGGAACTTGGGAGTCCTCCTCCATTTCCATCACAACAAAATCTGCTGGAATAAAAATTTCTCCTACTTTAATAAGAATATCCTCAAGAATACCAGCCGGATATTTAGTGGAACGGTCAGCCAATTGCAAGGTCATATTTGTAGGTTTCAACTCTCTTATACCTAACCTCTCACAAAGGGATAAGGGCATTAAGCTCACACTGGCTCCTAAGTCACACATGGCTCTCTCAATAGTCTTACTTCCAATAACACAAGGGATGGAAAAGCTGCCAGGATCTTTAAGCTTTGGAGGCAGTTTGTTTTGAATAATAGCACAACATTCTTCAGTTGGAGCCACTGTCTCATTGTCATCTATCTTTCTTTTCTTAGATAAAATTTCTTTCAAAAACTTTGCATAAGATGGCATTTGAGACAGTGCATCTGTGAAAGGAATGTTAATGTAGAGCTTTTTTAACAAATCAACAAATTTTTTAAACTGCTCATCAAGCTTTGATTTAGCAAACCTTTGTGGGAATGGTATTTTAGGCTTGTATGGTGGTGGTGGTGCATAGGGTGTTTCTTTTTCTTTTTCTACCTCAACCCTCTCCTTTTGTGGTTCTTCTTCCTCACTGACATTTTTTTTTAGTTTCTTTTTCTTTTTCTACCTCAACCCTCACCTTTTGTGGTTCTTCTTCTTCACTCACATTTTTCTCATTAGTCTCTTTTGGTTCCTCTAATTGTTTTCCACTCCTAAGGGTGACAAAATCTAATTGGGCTTTAGGATTTGGTTCAGGCTGCCCTGGAAAAATTCCAGAGGACTTAGAGGATGAAGCAACTTGTTGAGCTACTTGGAAAATTTGAGTTTCCAACATTTTGTTGTGAGTAGAAATAGAGTCCACTTTTGATGTTAATTTTATGAGAGTGTCATTCAAAAATCCAGTTTGGTTTTTAAATTCTTCGTTTTGCTTTGTTTGTGTTATCACAAAATTTTCCAATAAAGTTTCCAAATTGGATTTTTGAGGAGCTCTTTGATTATTTTGAAAACCAGGGGGTGTTCTTGCTGCTGGTTGGAAAGAGGGGTTCGCAGGAGGGTTTTTATATTAAAAATTTGGATGATTCCTCCATCCGGAATTATAAGTATTTGAAAAAGGATCCCCCGTTTGAGCATAATTAACTTTCTCAGAACCATTAGCAGACACTCCTAGTTGACACTCAACACCAGTATGACCAACCACACCACATATTTCACAAGGAGGTACAGAAGGAGTAGAAGAAGGTGAGACAGCATTGTCGTACCCTAATTTTGTCCGCCTAGGTCAAAACCCTAATTCTCAACAAAAATAAATAAATTGAGAAGTGTGGCATTATTTTGAAGAGTGTGAAGAACATTGTGCATACATTTTTTTGAGTTTTTAGGGCAAAAGGGTATTTTGGTCATTTTCTAAAAATAGGATAATTTTTCATCAAAAATCGTTGTGCAATTTTAGAGGAAACTATTTGAAGCAAGGCACCCTTGGTCATATATTTTTTTGCGCATACATGCACGCAATTGCATAAAAATTCAAATTCAAAAAAAGCATCAAAAAGGAATATTCTACAAAAATTTCAAGATGAGGTTTTTATGATATTTTTGGTCATGGTGATCTCATAAAATGGCATATTCCTAAGATTCCTAGTATGTGGCCTAAATTGGGTGTATTTTTGTACAATTATCCTAAGAAGAATAATCAAAAATGAAGGGATAATAGAATGGTCATATGATAGTACAATAGTACAAGATGACAACTTGCAAAACTTGGTCACCAAGGACCCCTCCCAATGTTTATGCGCCACCCCTCTCTATTCTCTCATTTTGTGTTTTCTCAATGTCCTCAATCTATGTGAGCCTCAATCCTAGCCTTTGATTCAAAATTAAAATCAAATCCTAGAGCACAACTAGTGCATATTGACCTAAATACCCTCAAACCTAGATGCATTCTATAAATACCCTATTAACCTTACCTCTCACAACTTTTGGCCTCATTTTCACTCACACAACCCTAGCACACAACTCCCTCTCCTAATTCCCTCTCTTGGCCGAAATCATACCACCTTCTTCCTCCATCAATTCTTCACTTCTCCTTCACCAAATCACCATTTTCTCACCTCATTTCCATTCCTACTTCATATATCTTCCTTCTCTCCTAATTTAATTCAAGCTTGCATCATCAAAGGGCATTTTTAAGCAAGCATTTCGTGGGTTTCATTGAAGTTTGGTGAAGATTCAAGTTGATTTGTGGTCTTGTTCTTCATATTAGTCATTCCTTAGCTTGGATTTGAGGTAAACTTCTTAAAACCTAGCATCATCTTCAACTTTTTTGCATCAAAATGTAGATATCATGTTTCTAATTTTGCATCCTACCATATTCATGCATTTTAGTGTTGTTATATTGTTGATTTGTTGATTGTTGTTGGTGAGAGGTATCTCAAACATTTTGACAAGCACTTAGGGAGGCTTGGGTGTTTGAGATTGCTTCTCACCCTTGAATAAATTGTGATTTGTGTTGTTATCATTTTGTTTGTTGCATTTTGTGAAATAAAATTGTGTTAGGAAGCTATGAATGTTTCGCACCCTTAGCATAAAATAGGTTTAATCGAGTTTTGATGCATTTCTTTATGCAATCTTGTTATTGAGGCTTGATTTTGAAGTTCCCATGTCCAAACATGTTGTTTGATTTTGCAAATATTCATTTTTCATGCCTTCTTATTTTCACAAAAATCAAAAAAATATGAATAGTTGTTGATTTTGGTGTTTGATTGCTTGGATCTTGTGAATAAATGTTCCTAAGTCTTGTTAGTGTCATTTGCTCGCTTGATTTTGTGTATTTGTTGAATGAATTTGTTGTTTGGTTATGTTTTGGTTCGCAAGTTTCTAATAAGATAGGGTTTTTGTTATTTCTTTGTGAAAAGGGTTTGCAATTGTGAGTAAAATGATTTCTCAAATTGTTTTGATGTTGGTTGTTATGTACTTTGCTTGCAAATTATTCTATGTTGATGATTGGCAAGAGGACTCACACTTGTGCCTTAGGCATTTCACTTTAAGTGTTGAGGATTGCCTAAGATGATTCAACACAACCTTGTGCTTTGATTGAAAATTTTGGTTTGCTTGTTAGTAACTTGTTTGCAAAATTACTCTATGTTGATGATTGGCAAGAGGACTCACACTTGTGCCTTAGGCACTTCATTTTAAGTGATGAGGATTGCCTAAGATGATTCAATTTTCTTTGTGCAATTCTTGCTTGAAAATGCAAATGCTAGTTTTCTAACTTGATTAATCAATTTTGGTTACAAAAATGACTTGTTAATGCCCTCTTTTGGTCACTTTTGGTCTTGCAAATGTGATGTTCTTTCTAGGTCAATGTTATGCTTTAATGTTGATGATTTGGTAAAAGGACTAGACACTTATGCACTTGCGCATTGTCTCAAGCGTCAAGGATTACCAAAATGGATTCAACCTTGTGCTTTATCTTGTGTTGACACCTAATTGAATTGAACTTTTGTATGATCTCTTTGTGTGCCTATTGTTGATCTTACATATGCATGCCATTAGATGTTGATGACTAAGTGTCATTCTTGTGCTCAAATGTTGTAATTGGTAATGTTTATGCTTATGCTTACATTGTTGATTGCTTTGCTTGCAATTTGTTAAATGTTGCACTTTGGTTCTTGACTTGGAAATTGATTGAATGTTCTACTTTCTTTTCCTTTTGGATGCCACGCCATCCCAACAAACCTTTTGTGACCAATGTCACCCTCAAACTCCCTTCTCCTTTCTTCAAATCAATCATTTTCTAAAGCTTTTTTCCAAACTGAATCTTTTCTCAAATTGTTTTCATAAGACAATCAAATTCTTTCTAAGATCAACAATAAACCTTTTTGAAAACTCATAAGGAGGCAAGTCGGACGTACGGCCGGTGTTGTCTAGCGTCCTAAGATCAGAGCTGTACAGCTCAAACATCTTGGGATACTTATGAGAATTAAAACAAGTAATTAACAACTTGAACCCTATTTCAAAAAATGAGTAAGGAATCGAGTCGGATGTACATCCGGTATTGGTTAGCGTCTTAGGGTTAGCGAGCTGTACAGTTCGTGCGAGCCTAAGATACTTGCTCAAATAAAAGCAACCAACCTCACAACAAATCTTTTTCTTCCCTAATCAAAAAAACCATTTTCAAAAAGTAGGGGGCACGTCGTCTGTACAGGCGGGGTTGTCTTTGTTCTAGGTCTAGTGGACTGTACGGTCTAGGACCGAAAACCCCTACAATAAAAAACACCAACACAAAGTTTCTCGACTAAAGAGAACTACGTAAGCTTTGAATTCTCCATCGCACCGGGAGATACGTAGGAGCGGGTCACATCCCGTCAAGCACACTTTTAAAAAATAATAAAAAGATTCTTCTTTTCCCCCGTTTTCAAAAACACTTTTCTCAAATAAAAAAGAAGTAGAACGAATTGTTTCAAATCAACTCTGTCAAAACCACACATCAAGTTAAAGGTTCCCTTTCGGTAGAAAGGAGGTGTGGGATGCTAATACCTTCCCCACACCTAACCGACCCCCGAACCTACATCTCTAGTTCTCAAAGGACCACCCCGCCTTAAAAAGGACCCTTTTTCAATGTTTTGGTCCCTAAATAAAAAATGTTGATGGCGGCTTCACAAATTTTCACGTTGTACGATGAAAGGTCCAATCCGGATTTTTCGGGGTGCAACAAGCAATATCACTTAGTTTTTCAAATTTCTGGAAAAGTGCGTCTACCTTAGAAGCTAAATGATCAAGAGCAGAAACTTCATACTTACCTGGTTCTTTCTTTGATGAAGGTGTAGCAGTGATGGCTCTCTCACTTGTCCATTGGTAGTGATTCTGAGCCATGTCTTCAATCAGTGCATAAGTCTCTTCAATGTTCTTGTTCATTAGAGCTCCACCCGCAACAACATCTACGGTCATTTTTGTAACATACAGTAATCCATTATAAAATGTGTGGATGATTAACCATTTCTCTAGTCCATGATGGGGGGAAAGCCTCAGCATTTCTTTGAAACGCTCCCAAGCATCATAAAGAGATTCCCCGTCATTTTGAGTGAATCGTGTAATTTGATTCCTCAATTGTGCAGTTTTGCTCGGGGGGAAAAATCTAGCAAGGAATGCTTGCCTTAGTTGATCCCAAGTTGTGACAGACTCATTAGGTAATGAGTGAAACCAAGCTCTGGCTCTATCCCTTAATGAGAAAGGGAAAAGTTTTAGCCTTATAGCTTCTGGAGTCACTCCATTTAATTTTAGAGTGCCACAATATTCAAGAAAAATAGAAAGATGAAGAATTGGGTCATCAGTAGCAGTACCAGAGAATTGGTTCTGCTGGACCATAGAAAGCAAAGAAGGTTTAAGCTCAAAATTGTTTGTATCAATAGTGGGGTGCACAATAACTGCATGCGGCTCTGTCATTGATGGCGTAGCGTACTCTTTGAGAGCACGATTTGATTTGCAGCCATTTCTTGGTTATTGCGCAATTCTCTTCTTTTTCTACGAAGGTATCTTTCAATCTCAGGAATTGGTTCAACAATTTCTCCAAGACTACGGACTCTTCGAATTCAAAGAACAAATGAATCAAAAGTAACAATAAAAAGTAAGAAAAAATTTAGTCTGACCGATACCGAAAACTCAATCAGTATCACAAAGTCCCCGGCAACGGCGTCAAAAACTTGATAGGCCGCAAGTGCACGGTTCTATCGCGTAGTAAAAATATCGATCCCACAGAGACTTTGTAATTACCGATTTTGTTTTCAATGGTGATTAGCTAAAATGAATGATTTAGTAGAAGTTGATTTTTTTTGGTTTTAGAATTTGTAAATAAAAGCATCTTAGGATTGTGGTTTCATCACAATGATATAATGAACTCACAACCCCTCATCCATTCCCTATTTTATATATAATTGTATTTCTTAGGATAAGGGATTCAATGGTAACTCTTGTTTCCTCTCAGAATACAAGAGTGTGCCTCGAAACAATAATCAAAACCTATTCTCATGGTTGATTTTTGCCAAGACACCTTAAGCACAAGCCTCTTTTATCCCAAAGGTCCCAAAACTATTCTCATGTTTTGTTTCCCTTGTTTAATCCCATAGTTCTAATATCAAACTTCACCTCTCGGTACTTCGTTTGATATTTGAAATATAGCTTTAAAATCAATGAGGTTAAATTAGAAATAGAAGTTTAATAAAATAGAGTTTAGACTTGGGATTGTTCATGGGTCTATCATTGGATTAGTCCCACAATCCCAAGACTAAAAGGAGTCTACTCACTCATGATCATAGTAGACAAAAACTTTGAAAAAGAAGAAGAAGACATGAAAGATAAATGACCAGAAAGATAAATGACGAAAATGTAAATTACGGAATTTTAAATGACAGAATGTAAAGAAAGCAATAGAGAACTGAAATGTAAAAGTGCTGGAATGTAAAAGAACTGAAATGTAAAAGTGCTAGAAGATAAGTGACAGAAAAATAAAGAGTAGAAATTAAAGTTGCAAAAATGTGAAGTGCAAAAATTATAAAGAGCAAGAACTTAAAATGGAGAAAATAACTCTTAGCTACTAAATATATGTTCTATTTCTGAAGTTAGGAAGTCCTCATTTCTCAAATTAGGGAGTCCTCTTCATAGCTTGCCAAAGCTCCCTTTATATAGGCTTGAAAGGTGAGAGCACTTGAATATTTTAAGACAGCTTTGGTTGGACCCTCTCAGTAATTGCGAAATAAGTCATCCTTCCTGTTGAAATCTTGATTTGGGACACTCTAGATATATTGAAGGGCATTAAGTCTTCTTTCCAGATCATGTTCAATCTTTCAATTTGGATTTTTGTGTGAATTATGGTGAATATAATGCCAAAACGTATACTATGCTGTTTGAAATCCGAGTCATTGCCATAATGATCAAATTGCATGTCATTTTCACCCTTGAATCCAATCTATTCAGCACTTTGTACCCGAAACAAAGTGGTAGATATGTGAGTCAGCTAACCACTCCAACTGGAATTGGATCCATTGAACTTGTATTGCTTGAGATATGGGGCAAATACGAAAATGTGTTATGGGCCAAAACTAAACCAAACTTTGGACAGAATTGTTGTTTAGTACTATTGAGGTCCATTGCACTTCAAACTAGCAAAATTAGTTTCCTACACCCATTTATATCTTTAGTACATTGTCTTAAGTATCCAAGAACATCAATATCACTATTTGTGAATGAGTGTAACTTAGATTATGGCCCAAACATGAAGCAATACACATACTAAATATGTCCAATCATGCATATGCCTTCTATTATAATAGAAAATTGGATATTAATAGTTAAATTAGATAATACTTAATTATGCATTAATAAGACACAAAGACTATAATACCATAACTAAATAGCACATAATGTTAATATAATATATGCATGTTTAATCACTAATCAGTCTGTCGGCGCACGACCATAGTATTCATCCCGCCAAACTGATAACTCATAGAAACGTGAGTTATTTATGTTACCAAGTGGCTTCAGTCTCAAGAGGGGGGGTGAATTGAGATTGTTAAAACAGTTCCCCTTTTTAACGACTTAGTTTGATTTTCGCGCAGGTTTATGAAATAAAAGAATTAGAACGCAAAACAATAAAGAACACGCGAGATTTATACTGGTTCGGTCACCTCCCAGTGACCTACGTCCAGTCCTCACAACCCTTTGTGAGATTTTCCACTATCAAATCAAAGCTTTCAATCGGGTGCTTTAAAACCCTTACAGACACAGGCACTCTTCACCAAGGATACCCCACCTTGTGCAAGAGCCCTAAAAACAATTACAACAAGAGATACCCCACCCTTGTTACAATCAGAAACCCTAGAGAGATACCCCACTCTCTAGTAAAAACCCAATACAGTATTACAAGAAATTACAATAACAATGAAATAACAAATACCTCTGAGAAGGTGAATATGACAACTTGAAGATCCCCAACCTAACCCTTGAGAGAAATCAGCTCACAGTGATGAAGAACGTGAAATAGTGATTGTGACAGAGAGAAGCTTCGCGTTCTGCTTTTAATCGTGAAATAGAATTGTAGGTTGTGATTTTGATCGTGAAACCTAGGGTTCTATTTATAGAGATAGGAAAAATATGACCGTTGAAGCACTTTATGTTATAAGTGACTAATCGATTTATGGCTTGCAAAACATAAGATAATAATCGATTAGTTGCTTTAAAGAAAATAGCTCATAAGTGAATAATCGATTATATGCTTAAATAAAGGGAGATAATAATCGATTATGTGCTTCAAAAAACAAGTTGTGAATCGGTTAGTTGCTTGATAAGATATAATGTTGAAATCGATTATGTGCTTCACAAATGCAAGTAGAAAATCGATTTCTTGCCTATGGAAATAGGTGAGGAATTGATTTGGTGCTTTTATAAGGCAAGTAGATAATCGATTGTTTGCTTTACAAAATGAAGTTTCACCAAATTAAGAGGAGAATCGATTATCTTCTTTATAACTATGAGCCATGAATCGATTGTGGGCTCTAAAACAAGTTCAATCGATTGCTAGCTTTAAGTTCAAAGGTTGTGAATCGATTTCTAGCTTTAAGGTTACAAGCTATGAATCGATTGTTAAAAAAAAATTTCTTTTAAAACAAAAAACCAAGAATTTATTTCTTTTAAGAACAACAAGTGCCTAACCTATTTATCAATTGAAAACATATGTTAGGTTCATTTGTGTGAGTGATATTGTGTTTTGTGATTTGAGCCGATTCTCGGAAGCGGTTTACAATTCATTCCTAAGACGACCCAACTTCCTAGGGACTACTACCCTTGACACACTTACTTCTTGAGTTGGTTGTGCCTTGGAATTCCACTTGTCACTTTGTGTTAGATTGCTTCATCATCAAAACTTAACCTGCAACACAAGATATCCACAATTTATGCCGAAACAAACAAGAATTAATGCCATCCTAGAGTAATTAATGTAAAAAAATATGTCTTTTGTCAATATTTAGTTAAGATAGCGTTCAGTTGGTTAAAAGGGTATTTTGGGCACATTTGGTGCCTTTTTGTTGGATTTTATGCGTGAATTTAATGTGCAGGAGTTTTGGTTCCAATGTTGTGGAGATGCTATGGCAGCACCGAGGTAGCTGAGGACGTGTGCAAAAAGAATCAGAGAGATACCATGTGACAAGATGAAGAAAATAGTGTTTTGTCCTATGTGGGCATGTGCAAAAGGCATGACAGCGCTTTATTGGGCCACTAAAAGACAAACAGTCATTGATTTTAGGGTTGGCAGCACTGTACCCGAATTGCATTGGCCCAATTTGGTACTCCAAGTGAGAGAATATGCTATTAAAAGGCACTTTAACATAGAAAGGGTACACAAGCTTACACAATTCCACCTACCCATAGTACACCTTTCCGCCTCCACCACTCCCTAGGTCAGAAAGTACTGTTCCATCCCTTCCATCACAGTACTTCATCTTCTCCAACTCCATTTCCACCATTTTCGGTGCTGAAGCTCCATTTCTGAAGTTAGGAACGCAGGATCAGCAGCACAGATTTTCATCTGCACAGCACAGAGATTCTGGTGCAGATCTGCAGCATCTGAAGCTTGATCTGAGCTTCATTTCAGTTGTATTTTCTGCATATCTCTGTATACTCTGTTTTAGTGCTGTATTTGTTTTCATGGCTTTGATTTTGGTAGCTAAGTTCCATTTTGTGATGTTTAAGCTCGCTATGAGCTAAACTCTTTTATAGTCAAGACTATGGTGATGTAATTATGATATGTTGATGTTTAAATGTGATTAATGCTTGATGCTTCATTAATTTGTGTGAGTTAATGTTATAAATCCTCTTTGAACTTGATCACTTCACTTAGGATAGCGTGCTTCTATTTTTGGAAAGAAATTGAAGTGCTGATTTCGCAAATTAATATAGTTTGAAGGGTAATAGGCATATTATTCTTTCCTAGTGATGGATAGGAATATGAAGCTAGGGCTATAGTGTGATCTGAATCGTGCTTTTCAAACTATGGAATGAACCTTAATGGGAGCTTAGGAATAAGGATACCTTAACGACATTCTGTTTTAGGACAGGAAATCCACATTCATTCTGCGCATTGAATGCTCTCACGGCATTGATCACAACACTGCATCAATATTAAGTAATTACGGATCCTTGTCTTGGCTATACTCATCAATCTGATTTTACTCTCACCGTTTACTGTTTTATTGCTACTCAACCTTTATTTTAACTGCACACAACCATGAATTTTTACTATGCTTTTATTTTTATTCCTTACTCATTAATTCAAGTATTAGCACATAGGGTTAGTTATTAAATCTCAATCCTCGTGGAAACGATCTTTACTTGCATTATATTACTTGTTTGACTGTGTATACTTGCACACGTCTTTGCACAACACAAACTGCCCAAGAACGTGAATCTTGGTCACGTCCACGAGGGTGGCCTGTACTCAAGATTTCTTGCTGCAAACGCCAGGACCAGTGGGGAGGTTACTGATGCGGAGCATACGGCGTTCTTCATGTACTTCTTCTGCCGCTTTTTCTATGGAACGGCTTCAGCCGGCGTTGTTCAGGAATTGCAACCCTTCGTCACCACGATGTGCTACACTGGTGAGTTCTTTGCCTGGGCTCCCTACTTCCGCGGCGAGCTCTATAGGGGCATTAGGGTTGTGCTGGACCAGATTAGGGACGGCGGCCGTGTCTCCAAGCTACAGGGACCCCTGTGGTTTCTTCAACTGTGGTCCAAGCTCTATTTCCCACACATCTTGTCTGTTGGCCTTGACATCCCCACACTGCCGACGACTCAGTGCTTGGGGCCTCAACTTTGGGAAACACTTGTTCGTGACATAAGCCTAGCCCTGTTTGTGGAGGCCCTCCTGTGGATGTCTCTTGGTGACGTGGTGTGGTGTCTTGTTCTTGACAAGAACTTTGGCCCAGATTGGATTTTCGGCCCTCAAAGGGATCAGTCTCAGGTGGAGCTCTCGGCCCGTATTACGGCTCGTGACAGTTGGCTTTCTGCTGTGGTGGCGAGGGACTTTCCAATCGGTTACCTTGCTACCTTATGGTATAGTAAGGTCCTTGCGGAGTATTACCATCTAAACTTTGTGTTTCACCAGTTTGGCCTCCTGCAGCATATTCCTCTGCCTTACCAAGCATTAGCTGGCCCTGCCCGACGAACGGGTTTGTCCGAGTCCCAAGTCTGCAAGTTGATTGATGACAACCAACGTAAGCTCACGGAGGGAATCTGGGCGCACTTCAGGGTGTGTGTGGGGACGACCTACTCCTTCACCAACTGGTGGCCTGGTGTTAAAGAGCTTGCCTATCCTCACGGAGTTGATGAATGCTTATCCAGATGCCTCGGTCGCTTAGGAACCACTCCTTCCAGAACCCTTGCCAGCTCCAGTGCTACTCCTTCCAGGACACCTGTTGCTACAGCTTCTGCTCGGCGTCCTGCAACCCGCTCTCGGCCATCTGCTGGTATGCTTTCGCTTTTATCTTGGTTTTCTATTTTGCTCGTGTTTCAATTGTTCCTCCAACTCCTTTGCTCTGGCCAGATTCAAACCAAGGAAGACAGGATGAAGTCCCGACGAGAACCCTCTCGGCTACGAGAGCTGGTGTGACAACGGGGGGCGTTTCTCCTCTTTCAAAAAGGCATAAGGTACAACGTCGTCCCTTTTTCCTCTTGCTTTTGCCCCTAGCATTTCTTTTCCCTCACGGAAGTTTCTTCTCGCAGGCTTCTACTTCTGCTCAGACCTCCCTTCCCCCTTCAACTCCCAATTCAGCTCTTGGGGCTGAGGTGGCTCAGTTCTTCGCTTCCCGAGGCAAATCTCAAGCACCTTCCCCTTCGGAGACGGAACTGCAGAGATTGGAGGATGCCCTTCAAGGGGAGGTGGTTACTGATCCTACCCAGCTGGCCGATTTGAGATCGCTCGCCTTTTGTCTTGCCTCTGTGGAAGGTTTGCCAGAGTCTCGGGCGCGGGTGTTGAAGGATATTGGTTATGGTGCAAAGCAAGCAATAGACCGCCTGAGTGTCCTGCAGGCAGAGCCTAGGACTTGTTTGGCTGCATATGATGAGAAGGCAGCGGAGCGTCTGTCATTGATAGATGAGAACTGGAGGGAGGAGAACAGGATTGAAACAATTGAAGGCATAATGTCGGATCTCTAGCGGGAGTTGTAGCTTCTGCTTCCCCAGCGAGACGAGATGGTCGGCAAACTTCCCAAAATCTTGGAAGATCAAATGCCCTTGTATGATCAGGCTAAGCCTCTCGCTGGCCAGGTTAAAGATTTGAAGGCTCAGAAGGAGGGTTTCCTCTATGATTTTGAGGCTGGCCAAGGCAACTTGCAGTCTGCCGTCTCTCCCTGGGGAAGGCTGCGTGCTCGTCTGGCTTCTTCCCCTGTTGCTGAAACCTCTGCAGCTGCCACTTCAGGTCTGGCGATCACCCAGCAAGTATCTGCCCTTGTGGAGGAAGAAGACTCGGCCACCGAGAACTGAGGATGCCTTGGTGATTTTACTTTTATTTCTTGCTTTCATTTCTTCACTAGGCAGTCGCTGTGTGGCGAGCCATCTTGACAATTTCCTTTACTTCTTTAAATCTATCTTTCAATTCCCCGCATACTTTCCCACAGAGTAGGATAATATGCTTTAAGGTATTTGCCTTTATGTTCGTTTCAAATTCTTCTCCGTGAAGAGTGATCAGACGGTATGCTCCACCGTGATATACTTCGCTAACGATATAGGGCCCGTCCCAGTTCGGAGACCACTTGCTCAAACCAGGGGTCTTTCTTCCGTAGTGGCAAAATAGCCTTCTATACGAGGTCACCTTCAACAAACTTCTTCAATTTAATGTGCTTGTTGTAGGCTCGGGCCGTCTTGGCTTTATTCATTTCTATCCTGCTGAGGGCAGCCAGTCTGTCATCAACCATCGAGTCCAGCTCCATCAACATGGCTTGCTGGTAATCATCCATACTAAGGGAGTGCTGCCGTGCCACTCTCAACGAGGTTACACTAATCTCTAGTGGTAGCAAGGCATCCTGCCCATAAACTAAACGATAGGGGGTCACCCCCGTGGTCGTAGACTTAGAATTTCTCATAGCCCACAGAACCTCATTGAGGGTCTCGTGCCACCGCCGGGGCTTATCCTCTATGTTCTTCTTGAAGAGTTCAATGATTATCTTGTTGGTGGCCTCTGCTTGTCCGTTGGTTTGGGCATAATAAGGGGACGAATGTCTCATTTTAATGTCGTATTCTTGGGCAAAGGCCACCAGTCGTTCTCCAGTGAACATTGTACCTTGATCGGCCGTGATGGGGTCAGGGATTCCATTCATGAAAATGATCTGGTTTTCTATGAATCTGATCACCGCGGCCTGATCAATATTTCCTAACGATATGGCTTCCACCCACTAGTGAAGTTATCGGTGGCTACAATAATGAAGTTGTGCCCTTTTGAACTCGGAGGGTATATTTTGCCAATTAAATCCATGGCCCACCCTCTGAATGGCCAAGGTTTGACAATAGGATGGAGTTCATCCGCCGACACCCTTTGGATTGGCCCGTGCAGCTGACAAGCCTCACACCCCTTGGCAAACTGGAAGCAATCGGTCGTGATCGTCAGCCAATAGTACCCATGCTGACAGATGAGTCACTTCATGCTGGGGCCAGACCTATGGGCACCACAGACTCCTGCATGGATCTGTGCCATTCCATATAAATGTCCTTCATTTTGAGGCACTTTAATAGTACCCCATTGGTACTTCTTTTGTATAGGTCGTCCCCTATCAAGATATACTTCAATGCCCTTTGTTTGACCTTAAAGTCAGTGTCAACGGTTGGGCTACGGAGGTACCTCGTCAGCACCGCGATCCAGGCGTCTGCAGGATCCTCCTGGGTGAGAGTCAGAGTACGTTGTTGCAGCACTTCGACCCCTCGCTCCTTGCATCCCGGGCTTGTTGGGCCAAGTCATTTGCTTCCTGATTCTCATTCCTGGGGACATACAGGAGGACGACTTCGACAAACAACTTTAGCAAGTTGTGCGCCGAGGCCCTCAAGTCTTTGAGCTTAGCGTTGTACCACTTGTATTCCTTAGTGATTTGTTTGATCACCAGTTGGGAGCCACCCCTTATTTCCACGTAGTGAACTTTCATGCCGGCCAAGATATCAAGTCCCATGATCAGAGCCTCATACTCGGCCTGAATGTTGGAGGCTTGGTCCCCTATCCAGCACATGAACCTCAGTGTTTGGCCACAAGGGCAAGTGACGACTATACCCACTCTGGCCCTCGTCCGAGTGCTAGACCCGTCGAACATGAGGACCCAGGGTTTAAGGCCCAGGTAGATGACAGCTTCGGCTGGAGCATCGTGTGTCTCCACACATGGATGCTGAACCAAGAAGTCTGCGAGGGCCTAGCCTTTCACAGCTTTCAGAGGTACATAAGTTAACGCGAACGCGTTCAACTTAATGGCCCACTTAACGAGTCTTCCTTGCAAGACAGGCCTATTAAGTAGATATCGAATAATGTCAACCTTACATACAACTAAAACTTCCTTAGGCAGGAGATGGTAGTCAAGTTTAGTACAAGCATTAAACAACGACAAACAAAGTTTCTCAATGGGAGAGTATCTAGTCTCGGCGTCATTGAGTAGCCTACTGAGATAGTATATAGCACGCTCAACGCCACTATCATCATCTTGAGCTAACAAGCAGCCAATAGCTTGGTCTTGGGCCGCAATGTATAGCTTTAGAGGTCTCCCAAGCTGCAGAGGTATCAGGACAGCGGGGTTGGCCAAGGCAGCCTTGATTAGGTCGAAGGCCTCCTATTGTTTAGTTCCCCAGATCATTTTTTCGTCATTCTTCATTCGTAGCAACAGCGAGAAGGCTTTAAGCTTTCCTGCCGAGTTGGCGATGAATCTCCTTAGGAAGTTGATCTTGCCTAGCAAACTCTGCAGGTCTTTCTTCATTCTAGGGGGTCTTGCCTCTAGGATGGCTCCAGCTTTGTTCTTGTTCGCTTCAATGCCCTGATTATGCACCAGAAGTCCTAGGAAGTTACCTGCAGACACGCCAAAGGCACACGTAGTAGGGTTCAGAGCTTGTTCGAGAATCCCCAAGTGGGCTTCGAAGCTCTTGGATCTGACCACCACATCATCAATGTATACTTCCATGTTTTTGTTAATAAGGTCATGGAAGATGGCGTTCATTTCCCTTTGGTACTATGCCCCAACATTTTTGAGACCAAAAGGCATTACGAGCCATTCATAGATGCCTAAGGCACCTGGACACCTGAAGGCGGTCTTATGAGTGTCAGCCTCAGCCACATAAATCTGGTTGTAACCAGAATAGCCGTCCATAAAAGTCAAGATGGCATTGTTTGCCGCCACATCGACAAGCATATCGGCCACAGGCATACCGTACTCATCTTTTGGAATGGTCATGTTTAGGTTTCTATAATCAATACAAACCCTGACCTGACCATTCTTTGTGATCACAATGACTATATTAGACATCCATTCTATGCACCTGGCAGTTCTGATGAATCCTGCCTTAAAGAGTCTTCGACTTCGGCTTTGATCTGGGGCATCAGCTGTGGGTTAAACCTCCTCGGTGGTTGCCTGTGGGGCTTGCAACCCTCCATGATGGGTAACCTATGCTCCACCAAGGCTCTATCAAGGCCTGACATCTCATGGTAATCCCGTGTAAAGCAGTCACGATAGTCCCGTATCAAGGCTACCATCTGGTCGCATTGCTGCAGTTGGAGCTTACCGTTAACTTTAGTCATTTTGGGATCACTCTCCGTTCCCAAATTCACTTCAACCAATGGGTCTTGGGCTTCGAAGGTAGGCATCTTTCTCTGGATAGGTTCTATGTAAGGGGGTTCGGCCGCCATCTCATTTCCAAGGTCATCCTAAGCCTCCTCCGAGTCCTCGTCCTCTCCGTGTACAACACCAAACATAGAATCTTCAATGCTAGACTCCGAAGGAAGGCTAATCATCATCCTTGTTGTCAGGCCGTGGGTCGGCCAACATTTTGAATTCAAAACCCTTCTTGGTCCAGTCACATGACTTAATACCGCCCTCTTCGTAGTCTCCTGGTATGGAAATCGGGCGCAGGTTGGGTGAGTAGAACATGGCTTCAAACATCTTTTCTTCCACCCATATCATAAGTTTCTGGTGCAAAGTGGAAGGGACACATTCACTGGTGTGGATCCAATCTCTCCACTGGATCACCGTGTATGAGGGCTTTCCTTCAATGATGAAGAATGCCGGTCGAGTTACCTTCGACCCAACTGTTACATCGGCCACCAGCACTTCTAATGCATGAGAGGGGTGGCCCACGAAACTGGTCATGGTCATGGTAGTGGGAATGAGATCTTCGGCATTTTTCCCTAGCCTTTTCATAGTTGATAGTGGCATGATATTCAGTACGGCACCACCATCCGCAAAGACCCTATCGAACAACTTCCAATTAAGGTGGGCTTTAATGTTAAATGGCTTCAAATGTCTGGTCATATCTGCAGTTGGTTTTTCAAACACCATGCCTTCTGTAATTGGTCCCTTGACTTCTGTCAATGCGGCCCATTTGGCCTCCTAGGCAAAGACATCTCCCTCAAGGGTCCTTGGCTGATCTCTAGTCCCCCAAAACTCCAGTGGAAGGAGGCCCACCATCTTTATGTCCGCATAGAATTCTCCATCGGTCTCATCCATCAAATCGTCTAGAATTGACTCAGTTAGGGAATTTCTGTCGAAGTCTTTAGTGCCAAAAGGATGTTCCTCTTCTTCCCCCAGGAGGTCGTCCTCAGGTATTTCTTGCTTGGTCATTGTACCCCCATCCTGAGGTTCATTGACTGGCTGGGGTCGCCCTTGACTATGTGGTCCGTAGAGACACTCTATCACTGCCTTCATGAGGGACTGTGGGGTGCCTCCACCATGCCTACCATTGTCTGGTCCCCTCCCACATGATCAACAGGTGGCTGTGGGGCAGCTGCCTCGGGAGACTGCTTAAGAGCTGTGTCCTCAACTGGCTTTGGGAAGGCCTGTTCAAACACGGTAGCAACGGATGCTGCGGGGATGGTCTGGGTATTCCCATCTCTAGTAGAGGTGAGCATCTTGAGGGTCTCTTTCATTCTGTCGAACGCCCTAGCCCTTTGCAGCCTCCATTTCTGTGAGCGAGATCTGGAGGCCACTTTGGGGGCTAGCATCTCAACGGCCGCTTGACTCATCCACTGATCTCGCGGCACATCTGCCGGAGGTTTGACCGTCCTGGTGGCTCTCAATTCTCGGTCATTGAGGACTTTGATATCAATTGAGGTTGAGCTCTGAGTTCCGGTGCGAGCTTCCCGGTCTGGGATTGGCAGAGTGGGTTGCTCGATGGAACAATTGGCGGGCCTACCATGCCCCCCATGCGGGATGGCTTGGAGTCTTTCCCTCACGTCCCTCGTCTTTGACACATGTTTGTCGAGGTTAAGCTTGGATAAATGCAGCTCCCTAAGCTCGTGGACAAGCCTCCCTGGCTTAGGAAGCATCTTCTGAGGTTTCTGGGGTTGACTCGGTGCTCCTATCTGCAATTTTTCTTGTAGTATGGCTCTTTGTTCTGCAACTGTGGATCCCCATGGGAGTGAGCCCAAAAGGCTGAACACAAATGTTTCCGTTTCTGGGGAAATTTCTCCCTTCGGGACCCACACGTGCTTCTTCTTCCCTTTCCCCCGGTCGCTCCCTGAGAAGGAGACCATGTTGACATTCATGCCGGGGAAACGGTCGGTGTCGACAATCACTTCTGATGTTCCTGATGGCTTCCTGAATGGCTCGGTGGAAGATAATACAGTTCAAAGTAGCATGATTAAAGGAGTTATGCCACTTGCAGTATTTCTTCCCCTTTATTTCCTCTGGCGGAGGGATCTTATGGCCGTCAAGAAGCTTAATCTGTTTGTCCTTGAGGAGGTAGTCAAAGATTTGGTCAGCCTTGAAGATATCAAAGGAATATTCAACCCTTTCCTCGTCTTTCTCTTTACCTTTAGCAGGCTTAAGAGCTGGACAGAGGTAGGCCTTCCCCTTAACTATCTCAGCCACTAGGATGTCTTCCGTGTAGTCGGCTGACTCATCATAGTCTGAATCCTCGGCTGCATCCACCACCAATACCAGCTGTTGCCCTCGGCCCCTCGTGGCTCTCTTCCTTTCTCTCTCTTGGACGTACTGTTCCACTTGAACTTCCCGAGAAGCCAAACCACTAAGGTCGCTGCAAGCTTGTACCACAAGCTTTTCCTTCAATTGAGAGTGCATTGCAGAGATGGCTATGGAAGTAAGCTGGGATTCTGGGAAAGGCACTGAGCACTTTCCGGCCATCTTTCTAAATCTCTCAGTGAAATCGGTCACTGCCTCATCCACCTTCTGCCGTAAGTTCATGAGATCGACTGCGGTAACTTCAGACTGCGGCCAGTAAAATCTGTCATGGAAGCACCTTTCCATGTCTGCCCAAGAGAAGGTCATCTCTGTCAAGGACAGAGGGAACAGCTGCAGCTTGTGACACTCGTTCTGGTTTCCTTCCCCACATTGGGCCGTGTATCGGCCGATGTGCTCCATAGTAGACTTACCATCGTCTCCGAAAAATGTGGCGAAATCAGGGGATTTGAATCCTCTGGGCAGAGGTACCAAACGGTCCACCCACTCGGGGTAAGGCTTCCTATACACAGGACGATCGAGCGGCTTCAACTGTACACCAAAGAACTTCTTGATAGTGTCCGCGATGAGATTAGGGTCCAAGAGTTGGGGCCCCGATGATCCAGTGGAGGCGTTTTGCGCCAGTGTGTCTGGGGGACCCTGCTCCCCCTACTGCAGTGGTACCTGAGATGGAGCATCTGTCCATGGCTGCCCAGGTACTACTTGGGCCAGGCTAGCAAGGCCAGTTCCTGGTACAGGAGTCTGCGCGCCTTGGAGAGGTGGAAGTTGATTCCATGGCTGCTCCACCGGGGCGACATTCATCTTTGTCTGCATATAGGAACCCGCCGGGTAGGTACTGAGTGCACCGGGGTACGGCTGACTAGGAGGCATACTTGCCGAGCCAGGTGGGTTCTGGACCCCTGGCTGCTGACTCGGGCAAAAACCATCGTTCCTGCCAATCCCTGATTTCGGGGCAAAGGCTTGGCCCCCTGCGTAAGCCGGGTAGTTAGCCGCGGTAGAACATCCATAGGATGGTCCTTGCGATAGACCCACCGAGCCTGTTGCCTCGCGCGGCCCTCTGGCCTGATGCACTTGTCCCTGCTGAAGAGAAGTCGTGTTAGTGCCATTCGCCAAAAACTGCCCCTAGTGTTAGCAGTGGCAAAATTATTAGGCTGAGGAATCATAGGGTTAGGACTTACCTGATGAGAGTACGCGTGCTGAGTCCCAATCATGCTCCCCTCGGTGGACACTGATGCATACCTCCAATTGGGTTATAGGAGGATGCCTGCAGAACTTGGTGTGAAAAATCCGCAACTGTACGGTTTTCGCCAAGTAGTAAAAAATTGAATCCACAGAGACTGTGACTTTTGAGTACCAACTAATTATAATCTAATTATGTTAAGAGAAAATAAAGTTTGATTAATTAATTTCAAGGAGAATTTGTAATAATGAAATAGTGTAAAATCTATAGAATCTAAGATTGCAAGAAAATTAAGTTTGTTGCTATAAAATAGGAAGGGATCCTAGGATTGGGATTTCCACAAGGATTATTTATTATTGCAAATTGATTTTCCTTTTATTAACTTTGATCGTCTTTGAAGGTGAATTTATCCTAAGAAAGCTAATGTTCTTTTTCAAGTAACAAAAACCGTGCTCAATTGAAACAATTCCTACCTTCGTGGTAATTGAATTCAAACGAAACCCATTAAGCTCGATGATAATTCATGGTTCCTCGAAAGACTAAACCTTGTTTCGTGACTTAGGTCTCAAGTTCTATCCTTATAGTTCTAACAATTAGGTTCACCTCTCAGTTCTTCCCTAATTATCTATGAAGTGCAAACAAGTGGCCAACAAATTCACACGAATGAAACACAATAAGAATAGAATCAAAGCATAATCAAATTTAATAAAAGGAGAAATAGTTCAACTCATTCTCATAAACATACCAAGGGTTGTACCCAATCCTAGAAATAGAAAACTACTCAATCATATCAAAATTATAATCCATGGAAAAGGTTAAGAAACATTCAAACCAGAATTTTTGAGAAGAAACGAAGATGAAGATTCTCGATCCTTGCCTCTAAAGCTTCTCTCCGATATGAAGTTCAGAACCCTAGGCAAGTATTTCTAATTCCTATTTATATCTAAGCACAAAAAGGGCCCAAAATAGCGCAAAAAGTAGGTTAAAACTCGCTAAACTCGAAACTGCAGCTGCAGGGTGTGGGGCGAAACACACCTATGTGGTGTTTCGCAACAGCACTTAAAAATTTTCACAGCAGGTGGTGGACTGATCTGTTTGTCTCTTTTTCATCTGATTTCTTCCAAAATGACTCCTAGCTCCATATCAACTCCTCCAAGCCACTTTCCAACACTAAAATGCTCATTTCCTACAAAACACAATATAACAAAAGCAATTATCCAAATCTACATAAAAGATTAAACAAAACTAAAGAACTCAGGACTAATTAAACTATAAATGCATGAATAAAACAATGAAAATATGATGCAAATATGGACACATCAAATTACCCCAAGCTTAGAACTTTGTTTGTCCTCAAGCAATCACTATGGCCAAAGTAAGAAGAGGAACCAATAGACACGATGAGTAAGAAACCCGAGAAAAAATCACCTCAAGTAGTAGGCATAGGCAATTCAAGAGCAAAAAGAGGTAATCATTATCAAGTCCAATTAGAGGCTTAGGCTCCTTGAGATCATGCTTCACACCAATAAGGACACTCTTCTCTCCACTCTCAAAGTGTTTAAAGGGTAAGGTGATTCTCTCAAGGTCCTTCAAAGAAAATACTCTACCATAGGCTTGACTATCAACCAATTCTCCACAGTGTTATTTGAAAGCACATCAAAATCACAAGGTCTTTTCAGGGTTGTAACGGGGCCAAGGGTTATGGATAACAGGTAGGAAGAACAAAGAAAGGGATATTCAAAGGGCTATACAACATCTTCAATCAATTACAGGTAGCCTTTTAGAATACTCATGACAATTCTAAGTTCTCAAACAATATGCTCAACATCCTCAATAATGACCAACCAGTTTCAGGCACTTGGTCATAGTACTCTTGTTCCATAATTTTTTTTTCTATTTCTTCTTTTTTTTCTTTTTTTTCTTTTTGCACCAAAATAACATTATTGGAGGTACACAATAAGAAGAGAGAGGATCATCAATTTTTTATTTTATTTTTACGACCACATTGCTCACTTGTACTCTAAAATGCACCCCCAAACATATTTTTCTTATCAATCTGGGTACCAAGAAAGAAAATTAGCATTAGGCTCAAAGTGGGCAACTAGTGGTAACATGTAGACAAGAACTCTGGGGCTTGAAAGAAATATCTAAGTGCCTTGATCATTTTTAGATATGCCAACAAATTTATTCAGCCTCAAAAAGGTTTCAATTCAAGTTCTAGAGAGCACAATCAGAGAGGAACAACACTCAGTAAAAAGAAGAGGGGAATTAATTAAGATGTAATATAAACCCCTATATTTGCCCAAAATCTCACATTTGTAGCTCAATTGATGAGAAACAAAAAATCAGGAATTTATGCTAATTATCACCTTGCTAAAAATCACCTCTACAATTACAGATAATTAGAACGCCTTATAGCCCACCACAAGAACACAAAATTGGGTTTCAAACCATTGATTTCCCAAAAGTTCCCGAAAGAGTTGGAACAAATTTTTTTTTTATGAGGACAAGATATATACAATGGGGGTAAAAGATGCCCCAATGAAAATTAAAAAAAAAACTAAAATATGATGATATGTAGAACAAAATGAATATGCAAACGAAATGAAAAATGCAGAAAAGAAAGCACCCTACCCCAACCTTAAAATTTACATTGTCCCCAATGTAAAAAATAAACTTAAAGTAGGGATGAAAAGGAAAGACTTCCATGGAACTAATTTATTAAAGCCAGAAACAAACAAAAAGAAAGGAGAAAAACCACCTGGATCCCATAACTTGTGGTAGAAAGACCAAGATGTGCTCCCAACATGAGACATTCCTTCCGGTTCCCATACCTTGGTGTAGAAAAACTTAGTGATTGTGATATTGTAAGAGATTCCTCCCGGATCCCATGGCTTGAAGCATGGTGATTGTAGGAGGAAATGCCGGAGAATTATGATAAACTCGTCTACCGGCAATTGACAACCTTCTCTTTTGACCTCTTCATGCATTGATTTTCCATGAAGCCTAAGAGGCTCACTTTTTGGAGTTGACTTTGATGCATCCACATATGAATCCAATCCATCATACTTAGCCAAATCAACATTCTCTTGTCCATCGCTAGACATGAAACAATATTCTACCTTATTATCTTCTATCACCATTTTATCTTCAATAAAGTCCACCCTTGAAATTACATTCTCTAGAAATCTCGATTCATGATGCTCTTCCACTAGCAATTTGAAACATTCCACAACTTGCATCTCTAATTGGAGCTTCATTTCATTAATTTGCAAAACATGTTTTGCAGAATATTTTCCAGCTCGCATTTTTAATCTTTCAATTTGAGCTCTCATTTCTGAAGTCTGGCGCTCTATGCTCTGGATTACAAGTTGTGCGTCTATCTCCCAAAGAAATCCCAACACATCAGGATTCAATTTTATTTCGAGTGGTGGTGATAGCAGCAAAGATGACAAATAAGATTGTCGTTCTTCCTTGGAGTATATCTTTCTTCTTTCAATCACGATACAATCAAAAACAATATAGTCGATTTGGTATTGATGACTTGGATTTTCAATATAGTAGTCCATATGATGCACTACCTAGCAAGAACAAAACTCAAAAGAAAACAGATCAAAGCTACAAATTAAACAAAATATCAATGAACTAACTTTTTTTTTTTTGAAAATTCTAAAAATAGAAATAAAAGAAGTTAGAATAAAAGAAAAGTATAAAACTATTTAAAAGGCTTACCTGATGCGTGAATCACAATCAGGTCCTATTTAATTTTTTTTGGCCAATTTAACTATAATTTTTTCAAATGCTAAAAAAAACTACTTAATTTAATTAAATCAATAATTGAATTGATAAACAAATAAAACACAGTCCCCGGCAACGGCGCCAAAAATTTGGTGTGAAAAATCCGCAAGTGTACGGTTTTTGCCAAGTAGTAAAAAATTGAATCCACAGGGACTGTGACTTTTGAGTACCAATTAATTATAATCTAATTAAGTTAAGAGAAAATAAAGTTTGATTAATTTAAAGGAGAATTTGTAATAATGAAATAGTGTAAAATCTATAGAATCTAAGATTGCAAGAAAATAAAGTTTGTTGCAATAAAATAGGAAGGGATCCTAGGATTGGGATTTCCACAAGGATTATTTATGATTGCAAATTGATTTTCCTTTTATTAACTTTGATCGTCTTTGAAGGTGAATTTATCCTAAGGAAGCTAATGTTCTCTTTCAAGTAACAAAAACCGTGCTCAATTGAAACAATTCCTACCTTCGTGGTAATTGAATTCAAATTAAACCCATTAAGCTCTATGATAATTCATGGTACCTCGAAAGACTAAACCTACTTTCGTGATTTAGGTCTCAAGTTCAATCCTTATAGTTCTAACAATTAGGTTCACCTCTCAGTTCTTCCCTAATTATCTATGAAGTGCAAACAAGTGGCCAACAAATTCACATGAATGAAACACAATAAGAATAGAATCAAAGCATAATCAAATTTAATAAAAGGAGAAATAGTTCAACTCATTCTCATAAACATACCAAGGGTTGTACCCAATCCTAGAAATAGAAAACTAATCAATCATATCAAAGTTATAATCCATGGAAAAGTTTAAGAAACATTCAAACCAGAATTTTTGAGAAGAAAAGAAGATGAAGATTCTTAATCCTTGCCTCTAAAGCTTCTCTCCAATATGAAGTTCAAAACCCTAGACAAGTATTTCTAATTCCTATTTATAGCTAAGCACAAAAAGGGCCCAAAATAGCCCAAATACTAGGTTAAAACTCGCTAAACTCGAAACTGCAGCAGCAGGGTGTGGGGCGAAACACACCCAGGTGGTGTTTCGCAACAGCACTTAAAATTTTCACAGCAGGGTGTGGCACGAAACACACCCTGGTGGTGGACTGATCTGTTTGTCTTTTTTTCATCTGATTTCTTCCAAAATGACTCCTAGCTCCATATCAACTCTTCCAAGCGACTTTCCAACACTAAAATGCTCATTTCCTACAAAACACAATATAACAAATGCAATTATCCAAATCTACATAAAAGATTAAAGAAAACTAAAGAACTCAGGACTAATTAAACTAAAAAAGCATGAATAAAACAATGAAAATATGATGCAAATATGGACACATCAAAGTCCAACAGGGATGGTGTATGGCGGGGTCTGATGTGGTCCTCCCAGAGAAGAAGGTTGTCCTCCCTGTGATTGGCCGGAGACAACATAGTTCATGGTGCTACTGGCTTCCGCAGCACGTCTTTGCTCAACTTCCTTGTCCTGTTGTACTTCATTGTGCACCATAAGTTTCACTATGTCATCCAATTGATACATAATGTCCTGTATCCCCATGTCGATTTGCTGTCGGATAAAAGACGTGGTCATGACCACAGGCTCCTCACAATACTGTGGGTAACCGTCGTTAGGCTCAACGCTAACCGTGAGGGGAGTTGCCTCCGAAATACTTGTTGGCTCAGTGTTTCTCATATTCATGGCAGTTACCTTCTTTGATGCCGATGCTGGCTCCATACTTAGGTTTCTGCCGGAGCGCAAGTGCATACGCCAACTGTAATCCAGTCTAGGCGAATCAAACGGGGGCGTTTTCTCACCTTTTCCTGTCCCACCGGGCGTGCCAATTTTTGTTGACGTCAAACTCTTAGGTCCTAGCCGTGGTGTCGGCCAGAGGTTTGGACAGTCTTTGATTCCTTCTTTCTTCAAGCAATTGCGTCGAGGAGGGAACTCTGTTCCTCAACTATGGGTTTCCTGACTCCTCTAGAAAGGGTCAGGCAAGGTGAGAAGGGACGCGGGTGTTGGATTACTAGGGCTAATGCATAAAAATAAAGTAAAGGGCGAAAATGCAATAAAGAAGATAAACGAAATAAACGTAGAGTTTGACTTCATTGATGTGTGTCTTTACATTTCACTGTAATGCTATATATATACACAGGCCCTCGTCGGCCACTAAGCTAGCCAATATTTGTCTGCCGTTGGATTGATCTAAGATCAACGGCTCTCATTGCTTCATAGGCCCTCAACGAAGCGAAGTAACTGCCCACGATCCCATTGGCACGGTTAGTGGGGTGAGTGCTCGTTTTTCCGAGTTTTCCGGCCTCGTTCTTCCGTTTGAACTTCAACCGTTCCCACGTTCTTTCTTCGTGCCATGTCTTGCCATCCAAGCAACCCCCCACCTTACGTCGGCCGTATGGTGGCTCGATTGTCCTGGCCCCATTTGAGATAATGGTTTAGGCATCCGAGCAACCAAGGCCTTGGCACTCTATAGGATGGGGTGATTACTCTCCCTCGGCTTGGCTCATTGGTCCTCTGACATACTTCTCCCTCGGGGGGTTTTCTCCCATTTAACACGCCCCAAGGACCTTCTTAGGTTCACTCTCTCTGGCAAAATACCTTTTTCATCTTGTCATATGGCTTGCCTTCACAACATATTTCCCCTTTTCTCCTCTCCTTCCTCGGCCTACGACCTATTTATTTTTAGGTGTTAACAAAGGGTTATGCTTAGTATGTGCCGAACCATCTACGGCGGAGCACAAACACAAGTACGTGTTGCAGTGGAATGAAGAGGAATGCGAAAACAAAGGTGAAACGCTATGTCTCAGCCTCACCTCTACCACCTCAACTGAATCTGAAACCAAAACCCCCAAATTCGATTCACATATAGTAACTCAGCAAGCCTCGATTCCAATTCACAACTTCGCAACCCAAAACCCCAACGTTCCTGATATCCCGCTGAAAATGAATAGTTCCACCGTAACAAACACATCGAAGGATGAAAACTCAATCTCTGGTGATTCAGCCACAACTCTCATCGGCCTGCAAAAGCCTCTCTCCTGCAACGATTCGGCTTCGATTCTCTCTGATCCAAGGGTGTTTGATAATGACGACGCTAAGAAGTTACAAGGCAAAATCAAAATTACTGAGGATCAAACACCAGAATTCGTTGAAGAACAAGAGATGCTCCAGGTAACACCCAGTTCTGAAATCATACATTCCTATTCCTTACCTTATTTGTTGAATGCTGCCAAGTTCCCTGGTTCACGAATTTCTTTCAATTTCGTCTCCACCGAGTCATGAAGGGTTTATCTACCACTGAAACCACCTGATTGGGTTTCTGTCTTGAGGACATCACTCAATCCACCCCAATCTTCCTTGGATGTATTTGAAAGAATTCGTAAGGAAATAAGAGAGTCTTTGAGGAAACGGTTGCTGCAACTGCAACATCAGAGCTTTCGTACTGAGCACTCGCCTAGGCCCTTGCTGCCACCAGAACCACCTGATCGGATCGCTATTCCGATGCCATCGCAGGTCACTTTAAGTTGTTACACAACAATTATGTTCCCAGGCATTGTTCCCTATAGATTGCTGCCTACTACCCTTCAAGTGTTTGATGAAATGCCAAAGTGTATTATGGCTGTGTGGGCTGCATGTGGTATGTTCAAACTCAAGAAAATGGGTGGTATACTGGTATTACACTTGCTAGTTACATTACAATGAATTTATGCCTCTGGACACTATTGAATTATGGAGGACATGACCGTTCATTAGGTGACTCTGTCAAGCTACCTTTAGAATGTCGTGCTGATGTGGAGTTCCCTATTAAAACAACGAGCAAGACCAAGTTCCTTCTTATACATATGGTCTCTCGTTGGAGTTTACCAGCAATAGTCCAATACCTTTTTAATTTTGACTATAATTTGTGCTCTCTAACAGACTTTGATGACACAACTTTGATGATATGTGCAAAATATAAGCAAGGGCCGTGTCTCAGAGTTTTAGCAAAGGTTGGAGGTGCTATTCTTGGCAGAAATACTATGTCTATTAATGCTCATTTCAGAGGTACTATGTTGGGGCTAATGGATGGCAACATAAGTACCAAATTCACTGATTAGGAACAGTTACAAGAAGCCTACGTTGCTGCCATGATTTGCCACAATCACAATACTTGGTATGTAGAATTTCATTTTCATCCCATTTTAGAGTTGGAATCCGATTGGATCTCTGAGTATGATGGGTTGGTGTATTGGATATGGTTCATTCTTCAACGTAGCAGGTCTAAGGATTTTAATTCCCTGTTAACCAATGTTGATTGGAAGCATAACTTTAAGAATTGGGTTGGGTTGTACTGTGCTAGTGAGTACTATGAAGGAAGTGATGTTATATTAGGCTTGTTTTTGCAACATGCCTTTCCCGAAAATTGTCACCATGGAGCAACTTTTCTACACAATACTATCATTCTCCATGGCAATTTTGAGGCTGTCAAGTTACTCTTAGAGACCTTTCCTAAAGACCTTAAACCCTTATGTGCAATCTACTGGTCCTTTCTACAAAGAGGTTATGATCAAGTAGCACATGTTGTTGACCCTCAAGGGCTTCCAGTGAGGGAAAATGCTTTGAGAGTATCAGCCAGCACTATTCTTGGAGCTCTACTTTATGGTTTCTATGGTCTTGTTTCATGGAGTTTGAGTAAGATTAGTTCTGTCAACATTGATTCTGTTTCCCTTCTTATTCTAGATGGTAAGAATGGAGTGGTGATTAAGTTTAGTGGTGACCTTGGAAAACTTGGTTTATTGAACTCAAGCAATCCACAACAGTCTCTGGTTGAGTGGATCAAAATTTATACTGAAATTAGTATCAGAACCCATGCAGGAATGAGTTCTGCAAGGTTCACTTGCAGTCAAACAATCGTGCCTCTTGGGAATACAATGGAAGATTAACAGATGCTTGAAGTTATTAGGCTTGAGAGCCACTTCCTTGCCCATGAAGATGCTTTTGTTTCTAGCGGAACTGAAAAGAATGCTGCGAGAACTTTTGAACGCACAATTGCTCCATCTGAAGATATGTTCTCAAATGATGATCCACTGATTCCCTCTAGTTTCTGCATCGTTCCTTTGGTATTAATCTTTCATGCTAAAGGATGTTTTTCAAGATATCAGCACATAGAACTCAATGTTATTTGGCATAGGAAAATGATCTACAAGGGGAATGTTCGAACTACTAAAATTCTGATCAAATGGAAGGCTTTACCTCCTAAGTAGGGCACATGGAAATTTTCATCCTTGAGGACAAGGATGTTTGAAAGGGGGAAGTATTGTGACAGGGTAAATGTAGGGATTTACTATTCGCCTAAAATGTACTAGTGTTTAGTACTTATTGCATTTCTCATTTTAGTACTAGTGTGTAGTACACTTTCTAGAAATTGTACTAGTTGTACTAGCAAGGGAATATTCCCTCAATGATTGTACTCTCATGTGGCTATATAACCACCCAATCATTAATGAAAAATATCATCAATCATTACACAATTAAACTCTCTTTCTTATACTCACTACAACAGAAAAGGCCAACAGGGGCATTTTTTTTTTATCCATTGGGGGCGCTTTCGGGCGCCCCTGAATATGGCGCTCCTGTTGTCAACCCCACAATCAGGAGCGCTCGCAAAAAGCGCCCCTGTTGGTCTTAGCGCCTCAGACCAACAGGGGCGCTTCTAAAAAGCGCCCCTGATTGCTTTTTTTTTTTTAAAAACATTTGCAGCACATCCCTACTCTCATTTTCATCGACCAACAACAACCAATATCAACTCAACAACCAATATGAACCAAATTTTAAATCAACACACCAATTGCAACTGAAACATCATACATATAACCATATATTCATCCTATCGTTGCAATTTTTATTATCATAGTCAATCAACAGAATAACAAAACTTATAGAAAATCAAATGCATAAAAAGAAAAACTGGAAACCAATTAAATTTCATACCTTTGAGTTGGACTTCAAACTCCTATGAGCTTGTAACAACAATGAACACAAATGAGCACAAATCTAAAACCTACAATAGCAAAATCAGAAGACAAAAAACCTATGAGCTTCTAACAACAACAATGAACACAAAACAGAATTTTATGAAAATACCATGAAATATTAACATACAATGGTTAATATAATAGAAAAAGAATTATGTAAGAAATGTATTGGCACACTCATTAATTCAAGTACTCAAATGAACTTTTCATAAACTATAGAGACATCAAGGAAACAGAAATACTTGCTCTTCAAATATATAGATTATGAATCTTAGAGTAAAAGCTTTTTAAATCACTCCGGTGCATCTTATTCCTAAAAGTCTTGATGCCAATTTATGTATAATTTGTTGAAGCAATTACTCAAACACATTTCCTGCAGTGCTATGAGGCCCTCCTATAATATACTCACAAGATTTCCAAGAATCGATGAGTGAATCCTCATCAGTAACACTCAATAAACAAATATGAGTTAGGGTTTTCGGCTTTTGTGATAAATAGGAAGAAGAAGCAATACCAATACAACAACTAACGACAGTATTAATAATAAAACCCTAGATGTTGAAATTGAAAATTGAAGAAACAAGAGAAAGAAAGAGATACATACATTGCTAAAGAGGGAAACGAGTTTATTTACCTAGTTGATGAGGAGAGAGAATGTGATTTTGGTCAGTTCCCTTCTTCTCCAACAAGCTTACAACACACCAATGTTGTGTGAGATTGAACCAAAGGGCGAGAGGGTTTGAGAGCTAGCGCGACGGTGGCTGTTCGTGAGGGTTTGAGAGAGAAACAAGCAAGATGAAGATGCAAGCAACGAACAAGATGATGAGAGGGACAAAAATTATTGTAGGGTTCTTGAGTTGTTCGTGAAGGTGAGAGGAAGATGAAATGCAAGCAAAGAAACCAGAGAACTGATGAAATGAAACGTAAACTAATTAAGTGTATTTAAAAAAAACACATACACCTTCAGGAGCGCTTTTTAATAGCGCCCCTAATGGCCTCCATTTTTTGAGCATCAGGGGCGCTTTTTAAAAAGCACCTCTAAAGGCCCTCCGTATTTTGGGCTTCAAAGGCGCTTTTTAAAAAGCGCCTCTAAAGGCCCTCCGTATTTTGGGCTTTAGGGGCGCTTCTTACAAAGCGCGCCTAATGGTTGCGCCCTTTTTTAACAATTCTGTTGTAGTGACTCTCTCAATTCAAGGATAAAACTTATCCTAGATTTATCTTAGGTTCATTTTCTTCGAGCACCATTCCACCATTGGAGCTCCTAGAATGAATTCGTGACTGTTCCGATTTATCCCTTGCAGTCGGTACCGTCACATACTGGAACACCATATTATGGAGCAGTGGTTCTTATTGCATACACATCTGGTGGGTTTCTTAAACTATTTGAACCACCTTCACCTCATTTTCCTCTCAGACCTCCTGATGATCATTAGGAAGAATTTAACGACAACTATGAAAGTAACCAAGGTGAAGGTTCAATAGGAATACGTGTAGCACTACTCAGCTCAGCCAACCAAAACAATGGACCAACTCATGCAAACCATCAGCCACCAGTGGACGAACCACAACGCGAGGTGGATGGCAACAATATTCTTCAGTACATTGCAGAGGATGTCCAGGAAGAAATTTCAATTGACTGCGGACCAACTTCAGACAATAATGAAGACAACTAAAGGGAAATCTGTTTCATTTTCATCAACATCGTTACTTGGGCCAATATGTATTAGGACTTATTTGGTAGCCTTTCTAGTCATGTTTGAATGTTATGTTCCCCTCTTATTCTCTGCAATTCTACTACAACAGTAACGTATTGTTCTAATCACCATCATATTCTTAATACGTAATATTAATGTAGTACGCGAGTAAGTTTTGTTTCCCACTAGTGTTTCTAATAATTTTTCTCATAAACTTAAATAGTTTTAAACAAATATATAAAAAACAGAATAAAAAAAAACCTTCCTTATTCCCTCAACAACTTCCTATTTACTTTGTTGATTTCAATGATGAAATACAAACATAACTATTATATAGTACTATCCAAAACGAAAGTGATGTAAAAAAAAAGGAGGAGAGCCAATAAAGCACATAATTTAAAAAATCCCACATTAAATATTTCAAGTACATAATTATAAAAATTACATAATTCCAAAGATCACAACAGTAGTCTTAGAACAGCAATTAAAAGACAAAACACATCACCTGAATTGGAAAAAAACAAAAAAAAAATAACACATTAAATACTTCAAGTAATAAAATCTACTTAAAAAAAACACCAAACAAAATCAATAAAACGTGTATATATATATATATATATATCACTACCTATTTAAAATTCTGAAAGACCTCTTTGTAGACAACATTATAAGTAGAATTTGCACACCTCTTATCATCCATCTACGATAATTATCTTCAAACCTTGTCTCGAGGTAACACGCGAAACAGCAACATACAACTGACCATGCGAGAAAACAGACTCAAGAAGATATATACCAACATGCTTCAAAGACTATCCCTGACTTTTATTGATGGTCATTGCAAAAGAAAGAGCCAAAGGAAATTGTTTTCGCTAAAATTTGAAAGGAATTATTGGGTCGAGCGGAGTAAGTAATAACCTTGGAATATAAACCTTATGACCAATATTATTTCCGGTGATGACCTTACCTCCAATGACATATTGACCCAACCTAGTAACAATTAGACGTGCTCCATTGCACAGTCCAAACGAATGGTCTATATTCCGCAATAACATAACAGGAAGACCAACTTTAAGCTTTAGAACATGATTCGGAACACCAGAGGCATTTATGGTATTAAGAAACTCAGGGGTATGAACATCATTCGGGCAATCAATATCAAAAGTAATTGAACACGGACTATCGAAACTCAAATATTTTGCCTCATCCCCAGGCAACAAAGACAACATATAATCATTTATATTATCAACCAAATCATTAGTAGGTGCTAGTATAGCACGATCTCTGAAAAACGATGAATCAACCATATTTTCAAGAAAGGTTGGATAAACAACATCAACAATAGACTGAAGAGGATCAGCGGAAATATTAATAAGTAGATCTTTTGGAATATCAACGATTGCATCACCAAATTCATGAACATCACCAAGAACACCATCCCCAATTTGCAACACCCAGTTAGAAAAAGTTCGCATGCTTTCAACATCATTTGAGGAACAACCAGTTAATAGGCGCATATTCGTTGTGAGAGTAAGTACCTCACAAGAACGCCAAAGATACGAAGAATTAATACATGAATGAACAATTTCCTGCCTAGTACCTTTAGGAATAACGGGTAGAATTTGACGAAAATCACCTCCCAAGACAACCACTTTACCACCAAAAGGGATATCAAGACGACCATTATTAACGAACCTAAGTATATCCCTAAAGGTGTTATCAACCGCCTCAAAACAATGCCTATGAGTTATTGGCGCTTCATCCCAAATGATAAGCTTACACCTCAATATCAATTCAGCTAAAGGAGTACCTTGACTAATATTGCAAGTTGAATCCTCAGTAGGATTGATAGGAATAGCAAAACGCGAATGAGCGGTACGACCACCAGGAATGAGAAGAGCGGCAATTCCACTCGAAGCAACTGTAAGAACAATATCTCCTTTTGACCTCAACGTAGCAGACAAAGCCCTACAAATATTTGTTTTTCCAGTTCCTCCATATCCATAAACAAAGAAAAGACCAGGTTTACAATCTAAAACCCGTTGGATAATAGTGTCATAGACAACACGTTGTTGAGCATTCATTGAGTATAACAATTGAACATGTTCGGCAGCCAATTTATGTCTGTTATAGTTCAACTCGTCTTGTATAACCCGATTTTGATTAGATGAAATCAAAGTCTCATCAGGTTGAGGCATCCCTGAGTAATCGGCCAAACTTCTATTATTGCTTTGAAGATATTTCTGAATTTCCACCAAGCCAAATGCTTGCAACTCCTCAGGAGATAAATAAAGATCTGAACGAAAAATAAGTAAATTAAATAATAACACAATAATTTGAACCATATTAAAGAGGAAACACATACTACCTAGAAATCGAAGAAGCCTTCTCTGTCTATACAAAATGTCATATGTCAAATACTCCCAAGTCTGTCTCCAAACACTCTCAGGTTTTAAAAATTGATTAGAAAGCAATGAGCAAGAGAAAGACGCCGTAGGTAATCACCAGTTCCCTATGATGAATATCAAAACTGAAGATATGTCAAGCAGCCTCACATCCCGACAAATACCTACAGTCATAATACATTTTGATTTCATCCACACAGCGGGGTTCACTACCATCATCTGACCTACTGTAGAACCTAGCAGTGACACAGTCATGATCTTTATTAACATACTTGAAGAGATATTTGATAGACCGAGATTGATTATACCACTCAACATTGATATGGGCATTATACTTAAGAAGCAAAGTTTTGTTATAAGGAACGACAAATCTGTTGTCAACAAAACACTTACCTTTCTTAAGCAAAATACCATTGTCTCGACTCCGATAAATTGGATAACCATCAGAATCAATCGTTGTAACATCTACAAATCTTTTTTGGGAAATACTTTATGCATTTTTTTTGCTGCATGCTAGGTGAGCTTGGATTTAGAGCACCACATGGACCATGACTCATGCAGAAGGTAACAACAGTAAACAATTCAGGTTCAACATCCCTAACTAGTATCTCAGCACATATAACCTGATCTATATCACTGCCATTACGATATCTAAACTCAGGAGACAGAAAAATTAGAATATGAGGATGAGGCAATCCCCTTTTTGAAACTCAATGGTGCATATCACAACAAATTAAAGGGTTACAAAGAAGAGTCAGTATCACTATCAAATTATCTACAACAATAACGATTAAGAGACAAAATAAACATTCTCACCTACTTTGACCTTACCAAAAATATTGCCTTTTTTAATATCTCTTATCAATTTATCAAGTTTGATTTTGAAAAGCCTGGATATCATATTAGGTCTATCTTGAGAAACAAAACCATATTTTCCAAAATAAGAATAAAGCTCAGGCCACTTGTGATTACATGTGAAAGTAATAAAAAGATCAGGATATCCAGCGCAACCACATATTGCCATGGCATCCTGATAATTTTGAAACATATAACGGGCTCCTCCTATAAAAGTTGAAGGAAGAATTATTTGTTTCCTAGTTGAAGCAGACTCTGATTCCCCACGTGAAACGGCCTCAGCTTGGTTTGCAAATCAAACAACTTAAGAAGGGTATTTTCATCTCTCAAGAAAAATATATAAAAGATCTTCTTAAGAAATACAAAATGAGTGATGCAAAAGCAATGGCAACTCCCATGCACCCTTCTGCAAACATTGAGAAGGATGAGAAAGGTAAATCTGTATCTGAGAAGGAATATAGAGGTATGATAGGGTCCCTATTGTATCTCACTGCAAGTAGACCAGATATAGTCTTCTCAGTAGGGTTGTGTGCTAGATTTCAATCTGCTCCAAAAGAATCTCATCTTTGTGCTGTTAAAAGAATTTTTAGATATCTTGTTGGTACACCTAACCTTGACTTGTGGTACAAGAAAAGAACCCATTTTGACCTAATTGGGTACTGTGATGCTGACTATGCTGGAGACAAAATTGAAAGAAAAAGCACAAGTGGTTCTTGCCAACTACTTGGAGAATCACTCATCTCATGGTCATGCAAAAAGCAAAACACAATTGCCTTGTCTACCACAGAAGCAGAATAGGTCTCTGCAGCAGGATGTTGTTCTCAAATTCTTTGGATCAAAAACCAACTTGAGGACTACTCTCTAAGCTTCTCAGGTATTCCTATCTTCTGTGATAATACCAGTGCCATTAATTTGTCTAAAAATCCCATTCAACATTCTAGATCAAAGCACATTGATATTAAACATCATTTTATTAGAGATCATGTGCAAAAGAAAGATATTGAACTTGTTTTTGTGGATACTAAGCATCAATTAGCTGATATCTTCACTAAACCTCTGTTAGAAGAGAACTTTAGCTATATTAAAAGCATGTTGCATATCATTGAAACCCCCTCTGATGAGAAAGGTTATGACCACCAATCTTCTCAAGACTGAGAAGGGTCATTACCCAACCTTCTTAAACCTGAGAAGAGTCATCAGTATCATATGGCCTTTAAAAACATCAAAAAGATTTTATGTTTGTTTCTTTTCTGTTTGTTTTAGTGTTTTGTTTCAATGTTGATATGCATCTAAACCTAAATAAATTGCTTAAATTCAAAGTACAATATGTGTTAAATGCAGTAGTATGAATAAAATAACAACATTCAAGGTTTTAAGAAGGGTTACATTCATAACTTAACATTTTGTATATATATTGGTATGTTTGATGTGTCTATTTAGTGCACCTGCAGTTGATGCACCTGCACCAGGAAATAACAGTGCACTGGATGCTCCTGTAGTGAAAACAGATTACAAATGCAAGAAGCACCTTTGACTATATCAATGCACCAGCACTTGATTGATGACATCATGCTTAGTCATGGATCACATGGGGCACATGCAACTTGCAAAAGTAGGCGCCCACCCTAGCCCACCACAGAAGACTGGCTTTGAAGAGTCACTCACTTAGGGACACATGGCCATTCATTATTGGACCTCCCTTTGTATTTGAGTGTGGGAATCAAATTGCTTTATGAAGATCTGAAAAGTAACCATAGTTAACTTCATCTCCAAGGAAAGCTCACTTTTTGAAGGCTATATAAAGACCCTCACTTCTCACTTGAAGAATCATCTCCTACATCTCATGCACTTCAATTTACATTTCAAGGATTTAGTTTTAGTTAGTTTTTAGATTGTAAGAAGGTAAGGGAGGAATTGACAACTTCTTTCTTCACTTTTACATAGAGGTAGCTTAGTGCAGTGGAGTAGTGCACCTGCATCACTCGGCAATTCCATGCAAAGGGAACTCCAACAGTGTAACTCTTATCTTATTGTTTCCTTTTGTTATTTCAATTATATGAATATGACTTGTTCTATTTATATAAGCCTTGTGATGTCTAGCATAAACTAAACTCTTTTAGTTGAGA
This sequence comes from Astragalus glycyphyllos, assembly GCA_963573325.1. Taxonomy (NCBI): domain Eukaryota; kingdom Viridiplantae; phylum Streptophyta; class Magnoliopsida; order Fabales; family Fabaceae; genus Astragalus; species Astragalus glycyphyllos. Next base: position 5,654,080 of record OY754308.1, on the reverse strand, counting down.
TGTTTTAATCTTATAATGATCCTTTAAGTAAGATATTGTGTTCATATGTGATGTTTGCATTTTAGTTCTTGCTTGATAACTCTTTCATATTCATCTTTAGAATTGGCCAACTAAAAGTGAATGCAAATCATAAATACAGACATGGTTTATGATTAGAACTCAAGAACTAATATGGATAAGTGTTTAATAAAGGAAATTTTATTAATTCCATGCTAAAACCTAGACATAGGATAGCATAGTTCTTAGGATGATACAGTGGGTACTTAAAATACAGGAGTGAACTTATTTAACATCTTAGATAAGAATTGTAAGAAGGTGAGAAAGGAATTGACAACTTCTCTCTTTACTTCAAGACAAGGTTTGAAGAGCTTATAATGAAACTCTGAAGACAGTGACTGAAAAGCACAATTCTAATGCAACTGCATCCAGTGCACCTGTACCACATATAACACAAAACTCTTAAAAGTGACTTATTTGATAAAGAACATCCCAACTATCATTCTCCACTGATTTCATACATATTTTACTTGCTTGTTTATTTTCTGTTTGTTTGCATTCTTGCACTCTCACCATATATTGTTTATTGGTTACCTTTCACTGGTGAACTATTGATTTTAAACTTGTAAATTAATCCAATCCCTGTGGGAACGATACTCTACTTTCACTTTATTACTTGTTGTCGACTGTGTATACTTGCACATTACCTTTTCGCACACCACTCCTTGCATGGCTTTAATTTCATTGTCCCAGGTTACCCAGACCACACCATCAACCATGCCTTTCTTGTCAGCAACTCCTCTTCCTGTTTGAAACCTTGTTTTGTCATTTATGGTAGCTGGTTTTACTCTTTGTTTTACCAAAATTGGAATATTTTTTAGGTTTATTCCGTGATTGGGGGCTCTTTCTTCTGTTTCGTTGTTCTGTTAGCACCAATCTACTCTTTTTCGTCTGTTCCGCCCTAGTTGGGTTGCTGCTCTATATCTTCTTTGCTGATTATTGGAGCACTTTGGTGGTTTTCCCTCATTGTTGAGACCTCTGAAGTAACCCTCAAAGTTGAACTTGTGAAGTAATGTTCGGCATCGTCGTTCTCTAATTTGACGGGTTTTCCCCGCTTTGGCTGGGTTTGGGTTTGGGTTTTCCCCGAAATCAAAATATGGGGACAAGGTGGGGAATGGGGACATAGGTCCCCGCCTCGAACCCGCCTCGAATGTATGAAATTACATTATTACCCATCTTAAACTAGAAACCCTCAAAGAGCTAACCCTAAATTGCTTTGTTACTGAATGTAATTTGTACATAGTTATGTTGTTGTTTTAATAATTTGGATAATCGGTTAATTTAGAACATTGATATTTTGGCTATATGTTGTATTGCATTAGTATTATGTTATTATTTTAAATTTTTGGGTTCGGAGAGGGTGGGGGTGGGTTCGGGTGTGGGATAATTTGTGGGTTTGGGGCTGGTTCGGATTTGGGACAAGTAAAAACTATTTTTTTATTTAATAATTTAATTTTACGGCGGGGACGGGGTTGGGGCGGGGATCCCCGAACTCATTGGGTACAGGGATGGGGATCAATAATTCATCCCCATTGGGTTTGAGTAGGGGAACAGGGAACTATATGTGATTCCTGGATGGGAAATGTAAAACCTGTCCCTGCCCCGCCCCATTGCCATGCCTTCCGGGTATGTTTGGATTGGTGGTATGGGATGAAATGGAATAAGACAATGTTCCATTGTTTCGGTTTTTAAAAAATGGATGGAATGAAATGGAACCCAATGGAATGTATTCCATCCATTTCCATCACATCCCCTCATTGGGGGGTATGGGATGGAATCCTTCACTCTAACTAATTTATTACATAATTACCCTCTTATAATATTACATTTACACCAATTCTCATCACCTATCTCCAAGCTGTTTTTCTTTTTCTACATCGTGTTTCTCTTCTGTAGTTCCATCGTGTTTCTCTTCTGTAGTTCCCTTGAATAATTTTCAAACATTAACACCAAACATTAGTGTCAAATACGTGGCACTATTCCGCTAGCTTTGGGAGAGAACAAGTAGATTTGGGAGAGGAGGAAATCTCATGGAATAGAAATATATGTTTCAGCTAGCTTTCATCATTGGATAAATATTTAGTAGTTAGAAAATATTTTGTAAGGGTAATAAAGGAATAAAAATGTTATAATTGTTCTGTTCCGTTCATTGTCCAAACAATGGAGTGAGAATTCTATTCCGTTCCATCATAAAATACCCAAACAATGGAATGGAAATTTTGTTCCATTCCGCTCCATTCCATTCAATTCCATCAAGTGTAAAGTATCCAAACATACCCTTCAAGTTCTTACTTCAACAACAAAAATAAAGAGAAACTTGGGGTTATGTCATCATCATCCACGTTGGCGTGGTGTCCTTTTGAAATTGGCGAAAATCTCCCGCCTTTCTCCACTGAACTTGACCCGCAAAAACCCCATCACTTATCTCACAAACTTCAAATTCTCCCCTTTCCAGTTTCCACTCTCTATTTGCAACGTTCAGAAAATCACACCGACAAAACGCTACCGTTTAGGGTTTCGATCTCCCAAACCTTAAATCACTTCTTCCAAATCCATTTCCCTAACCCAATTTCTCCCAATTTCACTTTTTTAATTATTCTTCGTTCCTTTCGCGTTTCCAAAAATGCACATAAAGGAAATTTGCTTGGAAGGTTTTAAATCGTATGCTACACGAACCATTGTTCCAGGTTTCGATCCTTTCTTCAATGCCATCACTGGCTTGAACGGTTCGGGTAAATCGAATATTCTCGATTCGATTTGCTTCGTTCTTGGCATCACTAATTTGCAGCAGGTTCGTGCTTCGAATCTTCAGGAGCTTGTGTATAAGCAAGGCCAAGCAGGAATTACAAAGGCCAATGTGTCAATAGTGTTTGATAATTCTCAGAGGAATCGAAGCCCTCTTGGATATGAAGACCATTCTGAAATTACCGTCACAAGACAGACTTATCAAAAAAAAAAAGGTCACAAGACAGGTTTTGTTCTTTTTTTTAACCTTGTTTTTTAATTCGTTACTTTTAATTTGGAGTTTCTAGTTTAAAAGTTTCCATTTTTATATCAATTTGACGAAATGGAATCATGGGCTTTTGGTGCAGTAGTTGCTTGAGTTTATTTTCTGTCACTATATTTTTCATGCATTTTGTTTTCATTTTGGATTAAGTTACTTTGCAATTTTTAGTTTAAGTGTTATTTACAGATTTAGATGAATAATCATAATCAGCGTTAAAAAAGTACAGATAATATAGATTAACAACATTAAGTACTACGGGTTTTAGCCTTATTTTTGTACATCTACGGGTTTTAGCTTTAGTAGGTGCTTTAATTGATTTACAGTCTCTACCTTTTAAATGTTGTTATTGTATTAATCAATCATGGGTTAGTTGACTTTGTGTTTTAAATCCAAATTTAATTATCAATTATGTGCTATGCAATTTCTCATTTTGTGTGTTTGTTATGTTTTATGTTATGTTTTTAAGTCTTTATGCTACTTTATTTAAATTTTTTTCCATTTCGTGAACCTAATATTTGGCTTTTGAACCTTGATGTTTTAAGATTGTTAAAAATATTGAAGAATCGAAGCAATCTGTTGATGAGAAGGCTGCTGCTGTTAAAAAGGCTGAAGATGGAGCAGCTGATTTGAAAAATAGAGTTGATGAGCTCTCGAAAAGCCTGGAGGAGCATGAAAAGGAATACCAGGTAAAATAAGCATGTTTCTGGGTTAATGTTGTCACTTGTCAGGCTCTATGCTATCTATAGTGGGGTTTCTTTCAGATTTGGGTGTTGCTATTTATCCAATTGCTCAAAACTATTGATAGGGTGTTTTAGCTGGCAAGAGCAGTGGTAATGAGGAGAAATGCTTAGAGGATCAACTAGGTGATGCAAAGATAGCAGTTGGGAGCGCTGAAACAGAGTTGAAACAGCTGAAAACCATAATTAGCCATTGTGAAAAAGAACTGAAAGAGAAAAAAAATCAATTAAAGTCCAAACGCGATGAAGCTATTGCTGTTGAAAATGAGCTCAGCAGCAGAAGAAAAGATGTGGAAAATATCAAAATAGGATTGGAGTCTCTTCCTAATAATGGTTGAGATGGAAGCTTTGCAAAAGGTTAGATTGGTTTCTCTTCTGTTAACTTTCTTTTCATTTTAAAGAGGTTCACAAGTCTCATAATTTAATTCTTCTTTAAAATGGCTTCCAGGAACGTGAATCTGAAAGGGATTGTGTGCAAAAGTTGAAGGATGAAATACGCAAGATCTCAGCATCCTTGGCTAATGTTAAATTTACATACCGTGATCCTGTCAAAAACTTTGATAGGTCAAAGGTGAAGGGTGTTGTTGCAAAACTCATAAAAGTGAAAGACAGGTCCACAGTGACTGTCCTAGAGGTTGACGGTATAATAAACCTGTATCTTAATATATAAATCATAAGTTAATATTCTTATGTTAATGGCTTGAATATGACCCTTTTCAGGTTGCAGCTGGTGGAAAGTTATTTAATGTTGTTGTTGACACAGAAAGTACTGGAAAGCAACTACTGCAGAATGGCAATCTTAGAAGAAGAGTGACAATTATACCTTTGAACAAAATAGAACCCAATATGGTCCTTTCCAGAAATCTACAAGCTGCTGTTAGATTGGTGGGTGACTGCATTTTTTTTTTGTTGAAAATATCTCTATATTTTGTTTTTGCTAGCTACTGTTTTGACTACTTATTTAGCTTTACTGAAGGCTTTTGTTAATTTTATTGCAGGTGTGCAAGGAGAATGCTGAAATTGCACTTTCTTTGGTTGGTTATGAAGAAGAATTGAAGGTTTGCTTCCTTGAATTTCAATTTTTAATTATAATTATCAATGTTGTTCAACCCGGACCGACCCGGTCGGTCGGACCGGTTGGACCGTGAAACGGTGCTATGGCCGGCTCGAGTCGCTAATCGGATCGGCCATGTTTCAGACCCGGTGTGACCCGGTGTGACCCGTAACTGTAAGGCTTTGACCCGGTGACCCGAAGCAACTCGACCCGCCCGTGCAACTTTGAACTTTTTTTTAGAAAAAAAAACACCGCAAAACGACGCCGTTTTGGGCGTTTCATTTTTTCCCATCTACCCTAAATTAGAAACAGAAACACGTTCTTCTTCGTTTCTTCTTCTTCCTGAGTTCTCCACCACCGCCGCCCAACAAACAGCAAAGATCAGTGTCGTTTCTCTGTGAGTTCTCCACCAGAAGCGCCGTCACCATCCTCCTGAGTTCTGACCGTCCTCTTCTCTGGTCGCAGGCAGCTCGCAGGTAACATTTTAGGGTTTTTAAGTTATTCAAATTGCTTCTTTTTACGACAAATGACTTGGGGATAATTTAGTTTAAGTTGATTTGGGAATGACAGTACAGATTATCACTACAGTATAGCATGTATAATAGTTCAATTTAGTTTAGTTGTTGATATAGCATGTATGCACTAAGAAAAAATTGTTTAAGTTAAATGACTAGTACTGTATAGCATGTATACCAATTTAGTTTAGTTGTTGACTACAAGCGTTCTCTCTTTTAAATCTTTTGCTTTGATTTAAGTTGTTTTGATTTAAGTTGCTTTGATTTAAGAATAGTAGAATACTGTTGTAGTTTAAGACTTTAAGTTGTTTAATTTGTTTAAATTGTTTAGAGATGTCAACTCCTACAATACCATCACATGAAGCATCAACTCAACAATCAATGGAACCTGAAAGATGTGTTAGGGGGAAAACAGATCCAGCTTGGGGTCATTGCAAACAAATTGTTGATGAGCAAGGAAAAAAGGCATTGCTATGTTTGCATTGTAATAAATGTTATAAAGGAGGTGGAATCAATAGGTTAAAGAGTCACTTGGCTGGAGAAGGAGGGCAAGTGGAGAAATGCAAGAAGGTGTCTGCAGATATTCGCTATCAAATGAAACAAAACATTGAAGAAGGCAAAAAGAACAATAACAAAAGAAAGACTCTAGAAGGAACTGAGGCTTCTAGTTCTCCACTTGATCAAGACTCGACGAGGGGTGATACTTCATCAATACCAATGGCAGTGCCTATATTTACAACTCAACAAGGAAATGCCGCTGGCCATATAGGTAATTATTTTATGCCTAGAACAACTCCTGGTGCCCAACCTACCTTGAAAAGTGTATTGCAAAGTAAGGAAGTTGTAGAAAAGTGTGACCTTGCTATTTCAAAATGGATGATTGATGCTTGTGTTCCATTCAATGCTGTTAATTCTGCTTATTTTCAACCTATGATTGATGCTATTAGTAGTATGAGTCCAGGGTATAAAGGTCCCAATTATTACAGTGTTCGTGGTTTTTTGTTAAACAAATGGGTTGAAGAAACGAAGCTGCGAATAGAGGGTTATCGTGAAATTTGGAAAGAAACTGGTTGCACACTTATGGCAGATGGGTGGACTGACCGGTGTAGGAGAACTCTCATCAACTTTTTAGTTTATTGTCCAAAGGGAACTGTTTTTATAAAGTCTGTAGATGCTTCTGATGCTTCTAAAACTGCTGATATGTTGTACAAGCTTTTCAAGGATGTGGTGTTAGAGGTTGGCCCTGAAAATGTCGTTCACATGGTGACCGATAATGCTGCAAATTATGTCGCTGCTGGTAGGTTATTGGAAGCTGAGTTTCCTATGTTATATTGGTCCCCTTGTGCAGCACATTGCATCAATTTGATGTTGTCAGACATTGGGAAGTTAGATGAAGTAAGTGCGGTTGTATCCCATGCATCAAATATTACCAAATACATATATAATCATTGTGCTGCATTGTGTTTGATGAGGAGGCATACAGGTGGTAGAGAAATTTTGCGTCCTGCTCCAACCCGTTTCGCCACTAATTTCATTGCACTACAGAGTATTTTGTCTCACAAAGATGCACTTAGAGCCATGGTAACAAGTAGAGAATGGACAAGTTCAAATTATTCCAAACATGCAAAAGCAAAAAACTATGTGGAACTAGTCTTAGACTCTGGGTTTTGGAAGAAATGTGCTATTGTTGTGAAACTTTCTGAACCGCTTGTACGCGTGTTGCGTATTGTTGATAGTGAAGATAAACCCGCCATGGGTTTTCTTTACCAAGCTATTTTTAAAGCTAGAGAGGAGATGGTAAGGAGGTTTCAGAGAAACAAGAAGGTAGTGGAGCCCTACTTGAAGATCTTGGACAGCCGTTGGGATTCACAGCTTCGTAAAAATCTTCATGCTGCTGGTTATTGGTTAAATCCCGCTTGTAGATTTGATGCAGAGTTTTCTAAACATGAATCCACGGCATCCGGCCTTTTGGATGTCATTGAAAAGTATAGTTATAGAGATGAGGAGCTGGCAACTAAATTGACAAGCGAGACAAGGATATACAAAGATTCTGAGTTAGATTTTGGAAGGACGGCAGCTAAGAAGGAACGCTACACCGTCAGGCCAGGTAAATAGTGATTATGAGATTGATAACTTCATTATTTTTTATCTTTAGTCTTGATTTCATTATTTATTATTTATGTATGTTGATATTATTTGAAATATACCACATGCTAGATCAATGGTGGGATAGTTATGGAACTGGTACACCCAGTTTGAGAAGGTTGGCTATCCGTGTCTTAAGCCAAACTTGTAGTGCATCGGGCTGTGAACGTAATTGGAGTCTTTTTGAGCACATTCATTCAAAAAAAAGAAACAGGTTGGAGCATCAAAAGCTTAATGATCTTGTCTTTGTTCGTTATAACTTGAGGCTGGAGCAAAGGTATTCTTATGTTTTTTTTTTAGTCTATTCTATTCAACTTTGTGTGAAAATACATGTGTCTAATATTTATATATGACCAAAATAAACTTAGGAATCGGTTGAAGAATCAAAATTATGACCCTATCAATATGGAAACAATTCATGATCATTCTAATTGGGTAATGGAGGAGAACCCACCATTCTTAACTATTGAGGAATTGGAGTCATTCCGTAGTGAGCTTGCAAATACAAGTACCCAACCATCTTCAAATGTTATTGGTATGTTTTTAATTTAATTGTAATTATAAGTTGTCCCTAAATGTTAAATGTTGACATATATTTATAATGTTGTCATAGATCAATTGAATTTGGATGAGGTTGAAGATGCACAAGTTGATGAACAAGTTGATGCCATGAACAATGACAATGGAAATGAAGGCAATGTTGGAGATGGAGAAGATCCCAATTTATATGATGACAATACATGGATGCCCGAGTTTGATGAATCAATTTTGCCTCCTTGGAATTGAATTATGAAATATTAGAGTTGTTCACTTGTTTTGTACTTGTTTTATTTGTGAGACTTTGTTGTTTAATTGAATTCATAGTTCTGCGATATGTGAATTTATACACAGGTTGCCTAATTTTATCAGATTTTAGCAGTGTCACGGGTCACGCGGGTCAACTAGTGACCCTTCGGTCCGACCATTGACCCAGTGACCCAGTGACTTGCTCGGGTCGACCTCCGGGTCGGTTTTAATAACATTGATAATTATAATTACATTTACCGCACATATTTCTAAGTTTTTTTTTTTTAATTTTTTTTTTTGGGTATCTGATGCCTTCATGGATACTGAAAACATTTTCCATGCCATTTAGATTGGTTTTAAAGTTCTTTCTCCAGTTTTTTCGTTATTATCTTGCTGGCTGTGTTGATCATCTCTCTGGAAAATTTGATTTATTTTGATGCCCTGATCTTAGTTGCGATTTATGCTATACTCAGTTTTTACTAATTAAGTTTTATATTTGTTCTAGAGTGCAATGGAATATGTCTTTGGCTCAACCTTTGTTTGCAAGACCATTGATGCTGCAAAGGAGGTACCAAGCAACAGTTGTTTTTCCTGCTGAGTTACATGGAAGCATTAATTTTACATGGAACCCTTCCTTGGCGTCATGCATACCAAATGTTGTGCTTTAGATCTGCATAATTTGTCTCTACGCATTTCTTTACATCTTTCATAACTTAAACGCAAGATAAGGGCTGTCTACAATAGCCTTATAATAGGTTCAACCCTTCTCTGGATCCCATGGTAGGAGTTTTATAGCATCGGGTTGCCCTTCTTTTGTTCTGTTCTGTCATTTTGTTGGAAACATAGTTGGTGACTGGTAGGATAAAAGGTAGAATAAAGGGGAATTGAAGTAGCTAGGATTAGTTAGGTTAGTTAGCTGCGGAAGCCCAAATAGCAGGAGATTAAAAATTGTTTGTTTGAAAAAAAAACAAACAGAATAGTGGCTTAGTTACTGTAGGGAAAACCCTACATATCTTTATTCTATTCTCAGTTATTCATTCAATATTGTCTTTTCTTTCGTTTCATTTTTTCTTATAAATTTCCGATCTTCCAACAGACTAACATTGACTATATGCATCTCTTTTGATGTTTTGACGATGTCTTATATTTTCTTAGTGTACATATAAATCTAATATGTTTAAATTAGAATGGCTTTTAAAATTGTCACGAAATGTCCCATTTAACTAGGTTAGTGCAATATGTTTCCACTATCAACCACGTGACACTTCATCTGTTTGATATTCATACAGTCACAATTGTCTGATCATTTCACACCCACCTATTTTGATGCTCATTTTGGCTTGCACTTTGTCGGATGTCTAATAGGTAGCATTTAATCGGGAGATTCACACCAGAAGTGTCACTCTTGAAGGAGATATATTTCAGCCAAGTGGTCTTCTGACTGGGGGAAGCCGGAAGTATGATGCCATCTTGTTTTCGTCGTTCCAATTGCCACTAAAATATGCATATCTCTTATTTTCTGCCCAGTAGACTGTGGCCAGAGATCGAAGTTACTGAATGCTTGTATCTGATGACATTCTATTGTATGCTGTGCTTGGTTTGTTGTAACAGGGGAAGCAGTGATCTTTTGAGGCAACTGCATGCTGTGGCTGAGGCGGAATCAAAACTTTCAGTGCATCAAAGAAGGTTATCGGAGATTGAGGCAAAGGTATGCCCTAGCACACGCTGTCTTCAAGAAAGTTATTCAAATTTATATTTAGAAAACCCAGTAAGATTGAAAATATACATTGTTGAACAAAATTGTCTATTGCTTCTCGTTTTATTTGTCTGAGATTGAATTTATAACTTAAGGAATCAATCAATAGCATGAGTTGGAGTCAACTGCTTGACATATAGATGCCAGGTACATGGGTCACATGTTGTGTTATGAATGAATAACCTCTTTAATATAATTAATCAATGGCATATAGTTTTTATAAAGGTTAGATGCGTTATTATCAAACTTTTCAACCCTCCAATAGGCTTGGGCGACCTTCTCTGAAATTGCCGGTAGGTTTTTAACTACAATGTGTAGAGACTCTCACATACGTAGACACACACACATATGGGTTAAGGGAGTAGTACATGAGAAAGACATATGGGCCACACCCATATACTCAAGACTAAGTAACTTATTATAATAACTCTTAACAGTATCATTCTGTTACTTTGGGAGATGATAGTTCTCTAGCATTGGAGCATTGCCCTTGCATTGTATTTTCATTTATCATACTAAATACAGAATTTTCATTTACTGATTGGAGTTCCTATCAGCTGTCAATTCAAAAGTTTCAAGGTTCAACAAAAAGAAAATCTAAAGGGATGATAGAATTTTAGAGGATAAAATTACTGCCCAGACAATGGTGGCACAAGATTAACGATAATGGCAGGAATTAGAAGTATTTACAAGTTGATCTGACTTTGTTTCGGCTTAGCGTCAAGCTAACCTTGTCTCTAGATTCATTTCTTCACATATATGCTCTAGAGTTGTTTACAAACATTTTTTTGTCTTAATATATTTACAAGGACATACAAAAACGTTATGCTGTCAAGTGTGAAATTGAACTCAAATAATAATTTTCTTCTGTATTAGGAGCGTTTGATATTTGTTAACATCTGCTGTTTTACTTTCTATAATCTTGTGAAGCCTAGTCATTTTCTTGTATATAAGCTCATGATTTTGATATGATCCATTTAGTATTAAAGGCAGAAATTAACAATCACACAGAACAGAGCTCAAATATATGTTTGTATTGAAGATATTTGAGTAAGTATTACAATAGAATCAGTGCAAAATGAGAAAATGACTATGGCACTTCGAGAGGCCAATCTCTCCACAGGTGGGTTTCACCAAAATTACAATACTCAGATCTTCTCCTAACTACCCACGATTCACTATTTTATTCCCTCCAAACTCTCTCTCCTCACACCCAACGTGCATTGCCATCTCATCATGCACGCATCCCACTACTTTGCAATCATGAGTTAGTTATTGGGGATTGGCTCCCCTACGACATGGTCCATTATAACTCCTATGCTCCCTTTTTTCTTTCTAACATAAACCAGCCCTTTTTTATATTTATCAATACCCCCTCCTTCGAATTTCTCCTTGTCCTCAAGGAGGATTTGTGGAAATTCCTCATGTATCTTAGTAGCAGATTCCCATGAGTTCTCAAACTCTGGCAGGCCTTTCCATTTCACTAACACCTCTGGCTCACCCTTGGCATTGTTCCTGACAGCTACAGCTTCTGCAGGACAAGCCTCCAGCATCCACTCTTCATTCAAACAGCTAGGTAATGGTTGAGGTTCCATGGCAAGTTTAACTGCTTTTTTTAATAGTGAAACATGGCACACTGGGTGAACTTTAGCATCTTCAGGCAACTTCAACTTGTAAGCCACAACTCCAATCCTCTGTATCACCTCATAAGGACCATAGTACCTAGGGCTAAGTTTCTGGTTCACCCTCTTTGCCAAACTCTTCATCTTGTAAGGTTGTATCTTGATCTCCCACAACATACTCAACCTCTCTCCTGTGTTTGTTTGCCTGATTCCTCATCTGATTTTGAGCTTGCACTAGCTGTTCCTGCAACTCTCTTAGCATGTCATTTCTATCAGCCATCATTCTGTCTACCTCTTCAATAGAGTTATGGTGAGCATCTCCCTTCACTAACACTAGAGGATCTCTGCCATATAAAGCATGGAATGGAGTGTTTTTGATGGCTGTATGATAATTGGTATTATACCAATACTCTGCCCAGCTGATCCACTTAGCCCATTGTTTCGGTTTCTTGCCTGTTAAGCACCTCAAATATGCCTCCAAACACCTGTTAACTACCTCTGTTTGACCATCAGACTATGGATGGTAAGCATTACTGAATTTCAATTTGGTTCCTGCCGATTTAAACAATTCTGACCAGAAATTGCTTAAAAATACTCTGTCACGATCTGAGACTATGGTTTGTGGAAAACCATGTAACTTCACAACCTCTTTAATAAAAATTTCAGCAATATCTTTGGCATTGTAGGGATGACTAAGAGGTATGAAATGAGCATACTTAGTCAACCTATCAACAACCACCAAGATAGTATCCATGCCCTGAGACTTAGGCAAACCACCTATGAAGCCCATTGATATATCATTCCATACCTTAGTAGGTATAGGCAAGGGCTGCAGCATACCTCCAGGACTCATAGTCTGATACTTGTTCTGTTGACACGCCTCACAAGCAGCCACATACTCCTTAATTTTCCTCTTCATTCCTTCCCAGTACACTAACTTCTCAGTCCTCTTCACAGTTTTGAAAACTCCAGAATGTCCACCTTTAGGTGAATCATGTGTTGCTTGGAGAATCCAATCAATTCTAGGAGAATTCTTTGGTAAAACAATGCTGTCTCCATAATACAATCTCCACTTCTTCAAAGAATACCCCACATGGCTCTTAGGATCAGTCAACAACTCTTGCACTATCCTCTTCAGCTTCTCATCCTTCTATACCTCATCCTCCAAACCTTCCCAAGCTTCACATTGGATTGTGGATATAGCTGAGTACTGCATTGCCCTAGAAAGACCATCAACTGCACTGTTTTCTTTTCCGGTTTTATATTTAATCTCAAAGTCGTATCCTAACAACTTGGATACCCACTTTTGTTGACCTTCACTTACAATCCTCTACTCAGTGAGAAATCTCAAACTTCTTTGGTCAGTGTGCACCTTGAAGTGCCTTCCTAGCAGATATGGTCTCCATTTTTGGATGGCTAATACAATAGCCATGAGCTCTCTTTCATACACAGACTTTCTCTAAGCCCTATATGACAAAGTATGGCTCATATAAGCCACTGACCTTCCTTCTTGCATCAGTACAGCACCTAAACCTCTCCCAGATGCATCTATTTCCACCACAAATTCCTTATCAAAGTCTGGTACTGCTAACACAGGAACTGCGGTCATAGTCTTCTTTAGTAACTCAAAGGTAGCTTGAGCTTCCTCATTCCAACAGAAGCTGTCCTTTCTCAGTACTTGAGTTAAAGGCCATGCAATTTTCCCATAATTCTTTACAAATTTCTTGTAGTATCCTGTTAGACCCAAGAAACCTCTCAACCCCTTCAACTCCTTAGGTTTAGGCCATTTGAGCATTGCTTCAATTTTTTTAGGATCAGCTGCTACTCTTTTTCCAGATATGACATGTCCCAGGTATTCAATCTTCTGCTGACCAAAACCGCACTTCTTCCTGTTAGCACACAGTTTATTGTCTCTGAGTAGCTGCAACACTGTGATCAAATGTTGCTGATGTAATTCAGTGGTCTTGTTGTAGATCAAGTTATCATCGAAGAAGACTAGTGCAAATCTTATCAAAACAGGTCTCAATACCTCATTCACCAGCTCACCAGATCCTATCTCCACCAAATACACAGGAGTGTCTTCCACCTCTATATTCAACTCCTTCACTATCTTTGGAGAGATGAAATTACTGGAAGCACCAGAATCCATCATGGATAACACCAATATCCCTTCAATTTCTCCCCAGACTTTGAAGGATTTATTAGAAGTGAATCCCTCTTTACTTTGCAAAGATAACTGCAAAGTCTTCAACACTTCTGGTTCCTCTGTCACTACCTCCTCTGTGTCCTCAGGCTCAGTTTCATCCCCAGAGTCATCCCCTCCTTCACACAACATCAACTTCATAGGTTTGAACTTGCAAACATGTCCCTTAACCCACTTATCACCACACTTGAAACATAAACCCTGTTTCAGTTTTTCTTCCATCTCACTAGAGCTGAGCCATCTTCTCCCCTGTACCTTCCCTGTCTCCTTCTTAAGTTCTTTCTTGGGCCTGGCACTATCCCAATTGCTTTTGAATTTAGAACCATTCCCCTTCCAGTCATTCTTCTCAGGTAACAATCTACTCCTTCTACTCAGAGCATTGTTCTTCTCCTCCAACAGTAGGGCACGATCCATCAAACTAGACAAATCATCATAACCATACAACTTAATCTCAGCTTTGATTTCATCCTTCAAGCCATTGAGAAAAATGTCTTCAAGCATCAATCTATCCTCCCTGGCCTAAGGAGCCACATGTAACTCAAACTTCTCTCTGTATTCCATGACTGTACCCTCCTGTTTCAAACTCAACAGTGAGCCTAATGGGTTGTGCAGTGACTCTGGGAAGAACCTTCATATGACAGTGTTCTTAAATTCTCCCCAAGTATGCATTGGAGCTTGTTCCTCCCACCATTGGAACCAATTTAGAGCTCTCTCCTCCAAGGCGATCACCACAACATCAAGTTTATCCCCTTCGCGTACTTGATTTACCTGAAAATACCTTTCGACCCGAATTAACCACCCATGCAGGTCGTCACCCTTGAAAACGGGTATCTCCAATTTTCTTCGTCCTCCACGATAGTTCAAGTCAAAACCATCGTTGTGTCTGGGTGATCGAGGCAATGCGCCATGCGTAATGATCAGAGTACTTTCACCGTCGACGCCACTACTCTCACCGGAGTCATCTTTCTTCTTCAACTTGCGTTCAGCGACCAACTCTTTCACGCTGGCCAGAACTTCCGCTAGCACTGTCTCAATGCCAGCCACCTTCTGTTCCACAACTTCCATACGATTCTCCATGACACTTCTCGTCGAAACCATAAAATGCACTTCAGGATCAAGTGCTTTGATACCAAATTGATATGATCAATTTAGTATTAAAGGCAGAAATTAACAATCACACAGAACAGAGCTCAAATATATGTTTGTATTGAAGATATTTGAGTAAGTATTACAATAGAACCAATGTAATCCTACTGTAAATGTACTGAATACTGAGAAAATGACTATGGCACTTCGAGAGACCAATCTCTCCACAGGTGGATTTCCCCAAAATTACAATACTCAGATCTTCTCCTAACTACCCACGATTCACTATTTCATTCCCTCCAAACTCTCTCTCCTCACACCCAATGTGCATTGCCATCTCATCATGCACGCATCCCACTACTTTGCAATCATGAGTTAGTTATTGGGGCTTGGCTCCCCTACAACATGGTCCACTATAACTCCTGTGCGCCCTTTTTTCTTTCTAACATAAACCAGCCCTTTTTTATACTTATCAGATTTCAAAGTCAAACTTCTAACATAATCCCTATATTTTTTTTATGCATCATAATCTCAATCTTATAAATCTGTTCTTTGTGTCTTGACATTCAGATAACAGAGCTTATTCCTCTTTAGAAAAAGTTCACAGACCTAAAAACACAATTAGAACTCAAGTCATACGATCTTTCGCTGTTTCAGATCAGAGCTGAGCAAAACGAGCATCATATTCCTTTCTTGCACCTTGATTTTGTGTAGTTCCGTGTTATTTATCTAATTATCTCTCTTTGTTCGCTCCCTTCTACCACATCTCATTTCTATTTGTAGCTTGGAGAATTAGTGAAGAAGATTGAGCAAGAACTTGAAGAAGCAAAGTCTGCAGTCAAGGAAAAGCAACTCTTATATGAGAACTGTGTCAAAACTGTTTCATCACTTGAGAAATCAATCAAAGAGCACGACAATAACCGAGAAAGTAGGCTAAAAGGCTTGGAGAAAAAGATAAAAACAATCAAATCCCAAATGCAATCATCTTCAAATGACCTAAAGGTATACTTGAAATATTATCATTATTTTTTGACATATCTACTTCATTTGAGTTGCTTTTTAGCAGCGAAATAGTTGCCAACCGTAAAGTGATGGTCAAGTAGGTTCTAGTAGAATTCCAGTATGTAAGTATAGTTTGTTAAAATCTTGTTGGGATGAAAAGTTGGATTTCCTGTGAAGGGCTATTTGTTATTTCCTTTATGGCCCAAGATGCATTGGAGCTTTTGATTACCCGACATTTGCAGTTGTTGAAAGCAGCTTTCGTACTCATTATGTCATCAATTGATTAGCCTACATTTGCATTTCTGTCATATAAATAGTGCTGCTGCAATTGTTGAAAAGTAGCTTGCATTATCGCATTTCATAGAACCAGGTACTCTTTTCGCCAGCCCTAGAGAAAGACTGCAAAAAAGTAAACTAGCACGTTCAAGGTTGTTGATCTAGATTGTGAAAAGTGGAATCGTCAGTTCAATATTGACTATAATGCAAACCAGACATTATAAAAACTACCCTTAATGAGAGGACGTGTTTACGTGCCATTCGGTTGAGGCCAACCAGACATTATAAAAACCAACAAGGGGTGTGCTGTTAATTTTTGCTCACTCAGGGAAGGGTAACCGAAACAATTCGGTTGACCACAACTGAATGCACTTGTTACTGAACAGACAGAGTGAAAACCAGAACTGTTCCTGTTTATATTTCAAATTTCAAATGTATACTAATATTACTAACTCAAATTGGTATTTATTTAAAAAAGTACATAACATATAGAAGTCATAACAATCATAATTGGGAGATTCGTTGTCTTAATACAAATTGGAAAACAACAATTAATCAACTAATCACTATCTTTACTTAAATCTACATAAGTCGGTGGTTGGTCCTCAAAGACCAAGGCCTTCCACTTTTGCATACGACCAGTAAACAGCAACTCCCAACCCTTTGCTGCGGTCTCATGTTAACATTCCAAAGCGCATCGGGCGGGGGCATTGGACTTCCATTCTTCAAAAAAACCTTACGAAGACAAAAACAACATAATGTTAACTCATTTTTCACCACAATATAAAATTGAATCCTAAATAAAAGTCAATATAGTCGATATACCTGTACAAAGTGTTTAGCCGTGAAGCATATGTTGAATTGACAGACACTTCTGAATGGGGCAATATGAATGGGTAAATGGTGAAAGACCCTTTAACAGACCAACAAGTCAATACAACTTTGTATTGTTAACGATGAGATACCCTATCTGGTCCAGTCATCCAATTGTCTTCACCAGTGTTTGACTGCATCAACAATTTCATCAGAAATGTGATTTTTCCCATACCACCATATACGCAAAGGTAGAAGTCAATGTATTGTCTGATCTCCTCCAAAAGATCATTTCCTATAGAAAACCAAACATCCTCATCCCGTCCAAGTAATGCTGTAATACACCGGAATCCACAGTGCCCATCACCCTGAACATTAACAATATTCTCAACATAAGGATGAATGATTGATGGCAAGCCGTTTATGAATTCATAATAAGCTTCCGTATGAGTAACAGTAGGAGCTGGAGTAAGAGTCAGATTTGGAAGAGCAGCTGGTGTAACAATAGAAGTAGGAGCTGGAGTAACAGTTGGAGTAGGAGTTGGCGTAAAAGTTGGAGTAGGAGCTGGCGTGGGTGTTTCACTCTTAGGTAGAGGAGGAGTAGGTGTAGTATTTGAACTGTCAGCTTTAGTTCTCTTTTTGCTCAGTGATGAAGTAGGTGTCAGACACTTTGGCTTTGGTATAGGTGGAGTGCTAGTGGAACTCTTACCATGGTCAGGAGTAGGACGTTTTCGAGACTGAGCAAAAGATGACGTATCTTCTTTGGAGTCAAATTTTTCATCCACGTGTTCCCAATATGACTTTGCTCGCTTTGTATAGAATGCATAACTCTGCTTCTTGGGTTTTCAGATGCTCCCTTTGGGATGATCGGTTCCGGAGGGGGCACATGGAAGTAATGTATGCGAAGGCCAACTCACATGCTTTTGCCTTTAACATAATTTTACCCGCATGATCAGATGCATCAAATCTTCGCTGTATAGCCTCAATTTTCATTACTAGATTCAACTCATCATTTGGCAAATCATCTTGATGAGATACTTTGAAATTTAATCTTAGCCAATGTTTATGAATCAAACACAATGGTATTGGGAGCAGTCCATCATACATCTACAAAACATAATTAAAATTTTTTAGTGACAATTAAATTTACAAATCAAATAAAACATGAGAAAAATTGGAATATATACCTATTGAGTTCACATGCACATGGTAGTCCGTGTGTGGTTCTAATCAAACAGCCACATAATGTTGGATCAATACTAACTGCTCCAGTCCGCTGTAACTCATCTGCAATATGATCTATAGCACTGGAAAAAACTACACCCCTAAGTTCTTCATAGATCTTCTTCAAGTGAGAAATTTTTGGCGTACTTAGACTTTGCTCGAAACTCATTTTTAGATCATTAAACTGAATTCTAAGCATCGTACAGGTTGAATCCCAAGACTTACACAAATTTTCCCTGCTGTCACCCAAATTTTTTTTAACCTAGAGTGTGCAGACTCAACTCTGTTAGTGGTAGTGTTGCCAAGGTGCATATGCCAATTAACCCATGCATCAACCAAATTTTCTTCAAACATCATATGATTGTCTCACTTACTTTGTGATAGCTGCGGTTCTATCACAATAGATCCATATGGTTGGAATCAACTTTTCATACTTAGGAATATCTAAAAGACTATTCCATTCATCATCACTATAATTTCATAGTACAGTGGGAAACTTTTTCTACTCGCAGGTGCATGGTCCTTTTAAGGTACATCACGACCCTCTCAGTAGCACACAAGTGCTCATTACTAGAATTAGTAGTAAACCAAATAACAAGCTAGCCGTGGATATGGTGCTTCATGGTTAAACCCGAACAAAGCCGTCTCTCCAAGATTCTCAAGAATCTCCAAGAATCTCCTTGATTCGCGCCTCCTTCTCTGCCGCAATGGCGACAGAGGTTTCGATTGAAGCACCGCCCGATCCGGATACAGTGAAACGACGAACCTTCAAAAGGGTGAAAGGAGGAAATCAGACATTCTCTAACGAATCTTCAATGCCGGTGTTCCACGGCGACCTTGTTGAAGAGAGTGTAGAGAATCACAATACCAGCGTCAAGCGATCGTTCAGAGACACAGTTACTGGTCAAGATGCAACTGAATCAAAGACGACAACAGATACGGCCATGGATGGTGCATATTTTGAATTTACGGAGGAGATGTTCAACAATAGAATCGTAATTGAAGAAAAGATGTTGGGAAAGCATGAATGCCCAGCCTTCACCCTCTCAAAATGGGAAGAATCTCGCATCCAGAAGCCTTGGAAGAAAGGGTTGATCGTGAATTTGCTAGGAAGAAAGATTGGTTATAGAGCTCTTGAAAACCGATTGAACCAACTGTGGGTTCTTGACGGAGCGATTGCCATTATTGATTTAAGCAACGATTACTATTTGGTAACCTTCACCAGCGATAAGGACAGGGATTATGCGCTTGGGCAGGGACCTTGGCTCATATACGATCATTACCTCATCGTTCGTGAATGGAGCCCCAATTTTCACTCTGAAAGGGCGAGTCTTGACAGAGTTGCAGTTTGGGTGAGATTCTCTGGTCTGCCTATAGAGTATTATGATCCTTCTTTCTTGCATTTTGTAGGAAACAGAATAGGTAGGACTGTTAAAGTGGATAAAACCACTCTTGCACATGAGAGGGGAAAATATGCTCGGCTCTGTGTAGAAGTTGATTTATCCAAGCCCCTGCTGGCTGTTTTTGAGGTCAAAGGAAGGCACTACAAAATTGAATACGAAGGTTTGCATTTACTTTGCCTCAAGTGTGGAAGATTTGGCCATTACAAAGAAGGATGCTCTTATAACGAAGTAGAAACCAAAGATGCATCAGGAAACCCGGTGGCTAGTTCTGCAGAAGCTGATGAGAGTAATCTGTGGACCATTGTTCAGAAAAATAGGGGTAACAATAGGAGGAAGAATGTGTCTGGGGGTGGTGAAGGTAATCAAACAGGCCACCAAATGGGATCCAGATATAATGTCCTATCAGCTACAAATGATGAGGATCCTAGCTTAGAACACCAACAACCAGTTACTGAAGCAATGAAGGGTGATAGAGGAGTCAAAGTTGATCAGAGAAGGTTCCCTAAGAGATATGTTCCTGTACCAAAGGGAGACAACAAGGAACAAACCAATTTTGATGGAAGGAACAACCACAAGAATAATCAAAAGAAAAACAACCTGGATGGAGAGATAAGGAATGGTGGAAATATGGAGAAGACAATGGAAGAGGAGGTGGCTCACAGGAAAACTACAGAAAATACCAATATGGAGACTATTAATAACATAATTATAGAGGATATTGTGAATACTCAAGCTAGTTTACCTCAGGTTAATGAAGTGCAAGATATGGATGCTGCAGGAATGGATCCCACTGAGAACACTAGCCAACAAGAACCTGATAAAGGCAAAGAATCTCTAATTACTCATTATGAGGATGTGATTGTGAGGAATAGTGATGGAAACGGGGTTATTCAATCTGTGGAACAGCAGAAGGTTGGCAGGATTAAAGGCATGCAATTCCAAGCTCAAGCTAGTCCTAGTGGAATCAAGCATCCCATTGGTCATGCTCCTCGGCCACCTGACCCAAGTAACATAAGACAGACATCAACTCACCTTGTTTTTTCACAAAATGTTGATTTGGTGCAGGATTCTCAGATGGAGGTTCAAGTGGAAGCTACTGATGTTACTGTGGACTCTGTTATGGAGCATTCTGAGGGTCCATCTATGGCCTGATTGTTTTTTTCTGGTTTTCTTCTTTTTTCTAACCTTTTTATGGTTGTGCAAGGGAAGATTTTGGCTTGGAATGTTAGAGGTGCTGCCAACACTGATTTGTTTGGAAATGTCAAGCAGTTTGTGGATATTCACAAACCAGATATTGTCATAATTATGGAGACCAGAGTGGATCCTGGTAAGCTTAGAAGAACTTTTAGCCTTCTAGGATTTAATGGTTATTGTTTTTCGCAGGTTCAGGGCTTTGCTGGAGGCATTGGAGTTGCTTGGAGGGAGGACACTATTCAACTGAAAGTGCTTCAAACTCATTTCCAGTTCATCCACCTTGAAGTGATTATTATTGGTGAGCAGGCTTGGTATCTCACCGTTATCTATGGAAGTCCTAATGATGATCTTAGAGGCCAAATGTGGAGGGAGCTGAAGACCATAGCTGATCACATGAATGGAGATTGGCTGTTGGTGGGAGATTTCAACGATATAGCTGATGCGAGTGAAAAGAAAGGAGGGGGTGGTATTCCTTACAATAAAATTGCTACCTTTGTCCAAAGAATCAACTACTGCCAGCTGATTGATATTGGAGCTGTGGGAACCAAGTTTACTTGGAGAGGAGCCCTGTATGAGGGTAGAAACAGAGTTTTTGAAAGACTTGATAGGGCTTTATGCAATGATCAATGGAGGCTGCGTTTTCCCAAAGGTTTTGCTCAGGTGCTCACTAGGGTCAAATACTCTGATCACCATCCTATCCTAGTGTGCCCGAAAGGCAAGATTGGAGATCACACTCCTTATAATTTTAAATTTGAAAGTGCTTGGCTGACTGATGCCTCTTACAAGACTGAGGTGGCTGAAAATTGGCAGAAGGGGAAGCTCATTGAAGAGCAATTGGCTCACCTTGAAACTCATTTCAAAAGTTGGAAGGCTAACTCCTTTTGGAAAGTGAGGAACAAGAAAAGAGAGTTGTTGGCTAGAATTGAGGGCATTCAGAAACGTATTCACTACGGTAAAGAGAAGGCTTACCTTGATAAGCTTGAAAGGAAGCTCCAACAAGAGCTTAGTGATGTTATAGTTCAAGAGGAATTACATTGGTTCCAGAGATCTAGAGCTACTTGGCTGAATGATGGAGATCGTAATACGAGATACTACCATTTAAAGGCTACTGCCCGCAAGAGAAGGAATCACATTCATACTATCCGTGACAGAAATGGGGTGTGGCTGGAAGATGCAGGAGCTATTATTAGACTTGCAAACTCTTATTACAAAGACCTATTTGCCCATCATAATACTGAGCATAAGTGGTATCAAACCAGAGTTACTTTTCCCTCAATTTCTGATACCTTGATGGCTACTCTTCTCCAGGATGTGAATGATCATGAAATTCAGCAGGCTGTCTTCTCTATGAGCCCTTGGAAGGCTCCTGGTCCTGATGGTTACCCTGCTGGGTTTTATCAACACTCTTGGGATATTGTTGGCCCTAGTGTGTGTGCTTTTGTCAAAGATGCCTGGCAGGACCCTATGCAAATCAAGAGAATTAATTACACTGATATCTGTTTAATTCCCAAGATTGGAAAACAAGAATTTCTTGACCAATTTAGACCCATCTCTTTGTGTAATACTATCTACAAAATTGTCACTAAGGTTATTGTGCAGAGATTGAAGGAAGTTATTCCTGATATCATCTCTCCTCACCAAGCAGGGTTCATTCCGGGAAGGAAAATTCAGGAAAACATCATTATAGCCCAGGAGATGGCACATAGCATGGCCAAAAGTCGTGGCAATAAAGGATTTTTCTCCATCAAAGTTGACCTCTCCAAAGCTTATGACAAGTTGAAGTGGTCCTTTATTTCCAAAACTTTTCAAGAGGTTGGTATTCCTGAGAATATTAGGGAGCTGATAATGTACTCTGTGACTAGTGTTAAAACCAATGTCATGTGGAATGGAGCCAGGTCTGATTTCTTTGAACCTCAGAGAGGAATTCGTCAAGGCGACCCCATGTCTCCTTACATTTTTGTTATGTGTATGGACAAGTTAACTCATTTGATCACTGAGGTTGTTGAGGGAGGGTTATGGAAAGGTATTAAAGCTGGGCAACGTGGTCCCACCATTACTCATCTGATGTTTGCAGACGACCTTCTCCTCTTTGGTCTTGCTGAGGAGGCTCAAATGGAATGTGTCATGCAAGTGCTTAGGGAGTTCTGTAATTTCTCTGGGCAGGAAGTGAATTTGGATAAGACTAGTCTCATGTTTTCCAAGAATGTGACTAGAGACACGAGGGATAAGTTAGTGTCTATAACTGGCTTTAAAGAAGTCTCTTCCCTTGGCAAGTACCTTGGTGTGCCTCTTCTTGGTAGGGCTCCTAAAAGAGCTGACTACCAGTTCCTCATTGATCAGGTTAATGCCAAGCTTGCTGGTTGGAAAGCGAAGCATCTCTCTCAAGCTGGCAGAACTACGCTGGCTAGATCGGTTATAGCTGCCATGCCTATTTATTCTATAATGTCAACCATGGTTCCAAAAGGAGTTCTAAATGAAATTGAAAAAATTCAAAGGGCCTTCATTTGGGGTGATGAAGCTCATCATAGGAAGTATCATGCAGTAAAATGGGAAACTGTGACAACTCCTAAGAATTGTGGAGGGTTGGGGCTTCGTAAATTATCTACCATGAACCAAGCTTGCTTAATGAAAATTGGTTGGGAGCTTAAAAGTGGTGCTGCTGGTTTATGGAGTGAGGTTTTGAAGGGAAAATATGCCAGAAATATTGATAGAGGCAATGAGTGGGTGGCCAAAGGTTATGATTCTAGCCTTTGGAAGAAGCTCATTCAAATGTGGGACTCCTTTGAAAAGTACAGCTTCTGGTCTTTAGGTGATGGTCACAAAGTGCATGCGTGGAATGACAAGTGGATAGACACTAAGACTAAAATTGCTGCCCTTGGTGTATCCATTCCTGTGGACATCCAACACTATCATGTGGCTGATTTGGTTAATACTAGTGGTAATTGGAACCTGGATAGTTTGAGAGCTTGGATTCCTCCCTATAGTTAACAAAATCACTACTATTCCTCCCCCCCACAGTGCTGATGGTGAGGATAGACTTTTATGGCCAGGAGATATGCAAGGGAAATTCACTGTTGCGGCTGCCTATAAGCTGCTTTGCAGTAACCATAGCAGTACTGAGCAACCTCTCTGGAATTCCATTTGGAAGCTGGAAATTAAGGAAAGGGTTCGTCAGTTTATATGGTTGTTGGCTCATGACAGATTAATGACCAATCTTAGGAAGGCTAAAATGCAACTTGGTAGTGCTAATTGTAATCACTGTAATGCTGAGGAGTCATCTCTCCACGTTCTGAGGGACTGTAACTTGGCTCTTATGGTGTGGTTTCCTCTCCTCAAGCATTCTCATAAGGACAGATTCTTTAACTCTAACCTGTCAGATTGGATTCAGCTAAATTTGACGAATGATTTGGGTGCAAACGATCATCTCAAGTGGCATTCCATATGGGCCAATGCTTGTCATCTTCTGTGGAATTGGCGGAACAAAGAAGCTCATGATGAAGACTTCGTGCGCCCAAGGTGTCCTTGGCAGGTGGTGATTGCTGAAACCAAAGATTATGCTCAGAGAACTCGCAACCAGGTGGCAATTATGCAGAAGGAAAAAAGGTTGCAGTAGGTTAAGTGGTGTGCTCCTACTGAAGGATGGGTCAAAATTAACATTGATGGAGCTAGTTCAGGCAACAACGACAAAGCTGGCTGTGGTGGGGTCTTCAGAGACACAAGTGGTAGGTGGCTGGGTGGTTTCGTGAAGAAGCTGGGTGGTTGCAGCAGTTATGTGGCTGAGTTATGGGCAATCCTCACTGGTCTGCAACTTGTTCAAGCGCTGGATTACAGGAAAATCATTGTTGAATCTGATGCTGCTGAGATTGTGCATCAACTTTGCTCTGGCAATGTGGGGCACCACACTGGTTGGAGGCTTCTGAAGAGAATCTCTCAGGTTGTTCAAGCTAAGGATTGGGAAATCCAGTTCTGCCATGCCTATAGAGAGGCAAACGCAGTTGCTCATGCTATGGCTTCAACTGCTTATTTGCAGGCTGAGGAGTTGCTGTTATTTCAGGAAGTTCCCAGTAGTGTTGCGCATCTAGTTGCAAATGATGTAAAAGGAGTTACTACTCCTAGACTTGTTGTTCTCTAGTTTGTTTTCCTTGGGCTTTAAGCCCTCTTTTCAATCAAAAAAAAAAAGAATTAGTAGTAAACCCGTATTGTAAACTCACAACATTAGTTATAATTCTAGTGTAATAAGTAGCATACAAAATGTTTGAAATGAAGGTCGCATACTTAGATTGTTTAACACTGTCACTGGTGTTCCTGAGCAACATGTCACTAGGATCATAACGAGTGCTTGGTTTACAACAGAAGTAATTTATATTTACTTCACCAACATCGTTTATATCAAAAAACTTTTACAAAACGTATTTTTGATATTTCTCCCAAATGTAATATTAGA
The DNA here is from genome assembly GCA_963573325.1 of Astragalus glycyphyllos. Lineage (NCBI taxonomy): Eukaryota > Viridiplantae > Streptophyta > Magnoliopsida > Fabales > Fabaceae > Astragalus > Astragalus glycyphyllos. Next base: position 5,628,756 of record OY754308.1, on the reverse strand, counting down.
ACCAAAATTAAGTAAACCATCCATGTGAAGAAATATAATAGTGCAACTATTATTATCTAAAGGCTTAAATATGTTTTTGGTCCCTGCAAATACACCTATTTTTCAATTTAGTCCCTGCAAATTTTTTTTACTAAATAGGTCCCTGCAAAATTCAATAGTTTTAAAAATACCCTTCCGTTAGAAAAACGTTACAAAAACGTTAAATAGGTCACACGTTGGCAATTACAAGTCAGACTTTATTTTCCAATTAAATTTTTAATAGCTGATGTGGTTATAACTTAACCCTAAATTTCTCATCTTCCCCAAATTCATGTTAAAACCCATATCTCCACTTCCACCATTGTTAAAACCAGCAACTTCCATGGCTTCCTCCCAATCTTCTCAATCAAACGCGAAATCGAATGCTTAGATCTTCACAAGGTTACCCATATGTGGTTGTGGGAGGACAATGAGGTTGTACACCTCGAACACAGTGAGAAACCCAAATCGAAGATACTGGAAATGCGTAAACTATCATGTAAGTTCTCTCATTCTTTCTAACCCTTTTTTAAACCTACTGCTTATGTTCTCTCATTCTTTTTGGTCTGTAACATACTTCTCTCTTTCTCTTTGTTTATTCTTTGTTGTTTTCAGTTTTCCAGATTCCTGAACAAAGTTGTGGGTTCTATAGGTGGGATGATGAGTTGAAAGAAAGTGATTTTGTCCCAACAAATACTGGAATACTACCCCAGATCTCAGATCCAGTGGCTGAACAAGTTGTACTGACACTGGCAGCACAAATTCCTCGTTGTAGTAGCTGCCTATACGCTGACAAGCTGATGGAAGCAGGGAATAACAAGTTTGAGAAGCTACAACTGAAATTAGGAAAAGAAAGGGCCGGGGTTCGGGGGCTTGTCATTGGGTTGTCTCTTACATTGGCTTTGTTGATTATTCATGTAATTGTGGTGCATTTAATGTAGATTAAGTGCTCTAATGTAATTTGGATTGAACAAAATTTGGTTGTTGTAATGTAATTTGGATTGATGTTGAATGAGATGTTGTTTGAATGTTTCAGTTTTATGCACATTGAATGAGATTACGTAGTTCGTATGTTTCAATCTGTAAAATGCAAGTTAAAATTGTTGAGGCAAAATCCCTAATTATGTTTTGATGTTCAACAAACTTCAAAGATGAGAAGCTTAAGATTTCTGATTTTATATATTACTAATGCTTCTTGTTGAGTGTTTCATAAGGACAGATATTTCAATTAATCTCAACAAGATATTTGCTTATGAGAAGCATCAATCAAAGAGAAATCTTGGAAGAATAATTGTCCACATTATTCTAAAGAAAGGTGATAAACTCCAAATTAGTGCATTTTTAGAGATATTTTTGGGTCACTTTTAGAGTAATAATATACTAATTATATAAATCACTAACTAAATTTGCTCTTTATTTTGCAGAAAACAAGATAATATTAAAAAGCAGAAAAGTTCATTCATATATATACACATCCATGCATGAGCCCACAATTGAAGTGTGATGAATTAGGCATCCATGCATGAGCTAAAAGAAATCCAAAGAAGGCCCAATGCATAAGTGAAAGAAATGCACATATTTTGTAGAAAAGAAGGGAGCTGACGTTGGAATAAAAATAATTCAGCCCATGACATATTGGATTAAGGCTTACACTCAATTGAACAAAAGGGCGAATCCGTTGGTGAGCAAAAAGTGGTGAGCACGTGACTTTTAAGAAAAAGAAGGAATTGGAGTTAACTTGCCGAGAAAGCATGTGTTGGTATGGAACCCTAGGTGTCATCATATCATGATTATAAAAAGGGAAAGAGAGCCGTGTTTTTGAATGAGCCGCACAACACACAAAAACTCAAAAACTAGGAACGGAGGAACGCGGACACTGACAGAGGGAGAGTGAAGAATTTGGACGTGTTCTTGATACTGTGAGAGAGCTCTGGAGCAGAAAAAGGAGACTAAATACCGAAGATCAGAAATTCTCTATTCCGGGTTATTTTTATCTTTTGTAATTCATGACTCCTGATTCTATTTTATTGTTCTTGATACATATGGATACCTAAATCCTCTTCTAGGGTCTTAGGTGAATCTTGTTTGTTTAGAGACTTTTTATGTTCTAATTTCTAGTTTGAATTCCTACTTTTTATTTTAATTAATATTGTCCTATTGTTTTAATCACATAATTAGGATTGACAACCCTTTGCATGTTCATAATCAATTAGTTGATCAGCGACCGTACTGCAATTAGTTGGTGGACTTATAGGATAATTGGGGCTATTATTAATGAATGACCAAACTTTAATTTAGTCTTCCAATCATTCAACCTTTTTGCTCTTCATGCTTTTCTTGAATTTAAATTCTAGCATGACCAAACTAGGGTTAATTTAGGAAAAAGAATATTAATCGCGAATGACCAAACGGATTAATAGCTTTAGTAAAGGGATTGGTAATTAAATAAAATAAGGGAGTTCAGGTAGAATTAGACATAAGGGAATCGAAGCTTGCAAGTGAAACCGCGACCCTAGACCTCTCTCCATTTATTAATATGGCTTGCGGGGACTCTCTGATGAATGGAGAACCTGCGACAGTGTATGATTTAATTGCAGAGATAGCAGCCGATAATGCCCAATGGGAAACTAGTGACAGACACATTAAGAAATCAGTTGGAATGTACAAGGTTGACGATGACACTAGTATTAACATAAAGTTGGATGCTCTCTCTAAACAGATGCAATCTTTGATGAAGGTACAAGCTCAATCTACTCCCATAGTTACCTCCACAAGTGATATCACAAATAATCCTTGGGGAGGCCTAACTGAAGAAGTCAACTATCTTGGTCAGAAGAAAAGTGACTTAAGGCCTGGCATGCAAGATTCTTTAGTTAGATACATGGAAAAGGTTGGACATCCATGCATGGGTGTTTTAGCCAATTACATGGACAGAACTGATGACAGGTTACAATCTATTGAAGATTTAATAAAAGCACAGGGTCGACCATCTGCTTCAATGAGGATGCTAGTTATGTTCAGAATTCTAACCGGGGCCAAAATGATCCTTATTCAAACACTTACAATCCAGGTTGGAGAAATCACCCGAATTTCTCATGGGGAGGACAACAAAAGGGGCAAAACTCAAATTCCTATAAGCCCCCACATGTGCAAAGGCAAGAGGAGAAGAAGTTAGACAACAATGATGTGTTGGGAAACCTGGAGGAAAAACTTAATGAGAAAATTGGAAGCTTGGAGGGAAAACTTGGAGATAGAATCGGAGCGTTGGAGGGCCAAATGGGAGCCATAGGTAGCCAACTGTCAAGCATCGTTACTATGTTATCTCAAAGGCCTCAAGGCTCACTACCTACCCAAACTGAGCTTAATCCAAGAAATGAGCATTGCAAGGCTGTCACTCTTAGGAGTGGCAAGGAGCTGGTTCAAGAAAAAAATCAAGATGGGCGGGCGCCCGAGAAAGAAATACAAGCTCCTACTAAGGGGAGCACTTCTGAGGAAAGCAACAAGGAAAGGGAAAAATATGAGCAAGCAAAGGTAAATGTTCCTTATCCTCAAAGACTTAAAAATGAGCAGCATGATAAGCAATTTGTTAAATTTCTTGAAATATTTAGAAAATTGCATATCAACATTCCTTTTGCTGAAGCTATTGCTCAAATGCCTAAATATGCCAAATTTTTAAAAGAAATTATTTCTAACAAAAGGAAGTTAGAAGGCTTTGAGACAGTTAGGCTTAATGAGGAATGTTCTGCTATAGTTCTAAAAAAGTTACCACCTAAGCTTAAAGATCCAGGTAGTTTTACTATCCCTTGTACAATTGGTAACTCTCATTTTGAAAAGGCTTTATGTGATTTAGGAGCAAGTATAAATTTGATGCCTTTTTCTGTTTTTAGAAAGCTTGGTTTGCAGGAACCTCATCCTACTAACATCACTTTGCACCTAGCTGATAGATCCATTGCCCACCCCCGTGGAGTGGTGGAAGATGTTTTAGTTAAGGTTGATAAGTTTATTTTTCCCGCTGATTTTGTTCTTTTGGATATGGAAGAAGATGAGGAAGTCCCAATTATTTTGGGGCGCCCTTTCTTAGCCACAGGTAAAAGTTTAATTGATGTACAACAGGGAAAATTGACTTTGAGACTTGGAGATGAGGAAGTTGTATTTCAAGTTTTGAACTCATTAAAAAATCCCTCATCATTTGCTTCTTGTAATTTTATTCAAGCTAAGGATATTAATGATGTGGTTACCTCTGAAAGTTTTGATGATTTTAGAATTCAAGACCCTCTAGAAAAAGTGCTTACTGTGCAGGGACTTGGCATGTTGCAGGGTGGTGAGGAAGAAGAGTTCTTAATGTTTTTGCAGGCTCACCACCCTCAGAAAAATTGGAGTAATCATAGATTTGAGGAATTGGAATGGGGTGATACTCCAAATCCCAAGCCTTCAATTGAAGAGGCTCCTGAGCTTGAATTAAAGCCTCTTCCTTCAAATGTAAAATATGCTTTCTTGCAACCCCCTTCCTCTTTGCCTGTGATTATTTCTGCAGATTTGACAGACACCATGGAGGATAAGCTTTTGAGGGTGTTAAGGGCCAACAAAGAGGCCTTTGGATGGTCGATTCATGATATAAGAGGCATTAACCCCTCAATTTGCACTCACAAGATTTATATGGAGGATGATTATCAACCTCGGGCACTACCTCAACGCCGCCTCAATCCTAACATGAAAGAGGTTGTTAAAAAGGAAGTGATTAAGCTTCTTGATGCAGGTATCATCTATCCTATCTCTGATAGTAAGTGGGTAAGTCCTGTTCAATGTGTTCCTAAAAAGGGAGGTACTACTGTAATGGAAAATGATAAAAATGAATTAATTGCAGTTAGGAAAACTACCGGATGGCGTATGTGCATTGATTATAGAAAATTAAATGATGCCACCCGAAAGGATCACTTCCCCCTTCCCTTTATTGATCAAATGCTTGAGAGAGTGGCAGGTCATGATTATTATTGTTGTTTGAATGGATATTCCGGCTATTTGCAAATACCAGTGGCTTCTGAAGATCAAGAAAAAACTACTTTTACTTGCCCATATGGAACATTTGCATATAAAAGGATGCCATTCGGTTTATGCAATGCCCCTGCCACTTTCCAAAGATGCATGATGGCTATTTTCTCTGATTTGGTTGAAAAATGCATTGAAATATTCATGGATGATTTTACTGTTTTTGGATCCTCTTATGAGGATTGTTTACATAACTTGAATTCAGTGTTACAGAGATGCAGGGATACTAATTTAGTGCTCAATTGGGAGAAATGTCAGTTTATGGTGCAAGATTGCATTATTTTGGGACACAAGGTGTCTACTAAAGGCATTGAAGTTGATCCCGCAAAGGTTGAGGTAATTGCAAAGTTGCCCCCACCCAATTCTATTAAGGGGGTTCGTAGTTTTCTAGGTCATGCTGGCTTCTATAGGCGGTTTATTAAAGACTTCTCAAAAATTGCAAAGCCTATGACTGACCTCTTGGTTAAGGAGGCCACTTTTGATTTTTCTGATGCTTGTTTGAATGCTTTTAATTGTTTAAAGGAAAAATTAATTAGTGCCCCTGTTGTTGTTGCCCCCGATTGGTCGCTTCCCTTTGAAATTATGTGTGATGCTAGTGATACTGCTGTGGGGGCTGTTTTGGGGCAAAGAAAGAATAAGGTATTCTATACCATTTACTATGCTAGTCGCACTCTTGATGATGCTCAAAGAAATTATACTACCACAGAGAAAGAGTTGCTAGCTGTAGTATTTGCATTTGACAAGTTTCGTCATTATCTTGTTCTTTCTAAAGTTATTGTTTATACTAATCATGCTGCTATTAGATATTTGCTTGGAAAACAGGATGCAAAACCCAGGTTAATCAGGTTGATTTTGTTGCTACAAGAGTTTGACTTGGAGATTAGAGACAAGAAAGGCTCAGAGAACTTTGTAGCTGATCACCTCTCAAGGCTCGATCATAGTGTGATGCAGGCCTCAAATGATGGGGAGATCAAAGAGGTTTTCCCTGATGAGAGACTTCTAGCTATTTCTACTATTCCTTGGTTCGCAGACATTGTCAACTACTTGGTGGGTAAGGTTGTTCCCCCTGATTTTTCCTCTCAGCAAAAGAAGAAATTAATTTCTGATGCTAGACACTACTTGTGGGATGACCCTTACCTATTTAAAGTTTGTGGAGATAAGGTAATTAGGCGTTGTGTGCCTATGGATGAGGTAACTTCTATCCTTGAGCATTGTCATTCTAAAGAGGTAGGTGGCCACTTTGGCCCAAATAGAACTGCATATAAAGTTTTACAATGTGGTTTTTATTGGCCTACGATATTTAAAGATGCTCATGATTTTGTGAAAGCTTGTGATAGTTGTCAAAGGAGTGGCAATATTTCTAGGCGTCAAGAGATGCCATTAAATAATATTTTGGTTTGTGAGATATTTGATGTATGAGGTATTGACTTTATGGGGCCCTTCCCTAAATCTTTTTCAAATCAATATATTCTTGTTGCTGTAGATTATGTGTCTAAGTGGGTGGAAGCTGTAGCCTTACCCACTAATGATGTTCGCGTGGTGGTGAAATTTTTAAAGAAAAATATTTTTTCCAGGTTTGGCACTCCCCGAGCCATTATTAGTGATGGTGGCACTCATTTTTGTAATAAACAATTTGAAAATCTTTTGAGCAAATATGGTGTCACTCATAAGGTAGCAACTCCTTACCACCCACAAACTAGTGGGCAAGTTGAAATTTCAAACAGAGAGCTGAAAAGGATTTTAGAGAAGACAGTTAGTGCGCCAAGAAAAGACTGGTCTTTGAAACTTGATGATGCACTATGGGCCTATAGAACTGCTTTTAAAACTCCCATTGGGATGTCTCCTTACCGTCTTGTTTTTGCAAAAGCATGTCATTTGCCTGTTGAACTAGAGCATAAAGCACTTTGGGCTTTAAAATTTCTAAACTTTGATGCTCAGCTTACAGGTGAAAATAGGTTGCTGCAGCTAGATGAATTGGATGAGCTCCGTCTAGGAGCCTATGAGAATGCCATGTTATATAAGGAGCGGACTAAAAAGTGGCATGATAAGCGCATCCAGCAGCGTGAATTCCATGTTGGTGAGAAAGTTTTAATTTATAACTCACGTTTGCGTCTTTTTCCAGGAAAGTTGCGCTCAAGGTGGTATGGACCCTACACTATTACTCAGGTTTTTCCGTATGGAGTTCTTGAGGTATCTCATGAAGATGGTACCACTTTTAAAGTCAATGGTCAGCGTGTGAAGCATTTTGAGGAAGGGTTACTCCAAGTGAGCTATGTCACTGCCCTCAAGGATTGACCCTATTACCGTCAGGCTCGGGAGGTTAAACAAGCGCTTCGCAGGAGGCAACCTGTGTTTTATTTCCTCTTATTTTTATTTTGTTTTGTCTTTTTTAGGAATTAGCTCATTTTGCAAGCTCTTTCAGGGAAGTCACTCTTACTCTCTCTCTCTCTCTCTCTCTCGCATTTATTTTCTTTTGTTTCTGTTTGATCATTTTGCATTGAGGACCATGCTTCATGCTAGTGTGGGGGAGGATAGTTTATTTTGTCACTTAATCTCTATTAATGCACATACCCACCATATATGTTGATAGCATTTTTTCTGGCCTGTTTTAAATCACTTATGCTTCAAATTGAAAAAAATAGAGATTTTGCCTTTAGGGGATCCCATAATTAATTTACTTGACAGACTTGTGCTTAATTGTAACTGTGAGGATGTCCTTAGGAAGCTGATAATTAGCATTTGTCCCTCTTGAGTACTTTTTGTGAACTAGCTTCTAAAAGTGAGATCTGAGCCTTCATAAGGGGATTGATACTAAATCATAAATTTTTACCCCTTTTTCTTTCTATGAGTGTGTTTCCCAATTTTTACCCCTTTTTCTTTCTATGAGTCCTTAGGCTATCTTTATTATTTATTTGAAAATTTTATTGAGGCAGGAAATTTGCTTGAGGACAAGCAAAAGTTAAGTGTGGGGGAGTTGATAAACTCCAAATTAGTGCATTTTTAGAGATATTTTTGGGTCACTTTTAGAGCAATAATATACTAATTATATAAATCACTAACTAAATTTGCTCTTTATTTTGCAGAAAACAAGATAATATTAAAAAGCAGAAAAGTTCATTCATATATATACACATCCATGCATGAGCCCACAATTGAAGTGTGATGAATTAGGCATCCATGCATGAGCTAAAAGAAATCCAAAGAAGGCCCAATGCATAAGTGAAAGAAATGCACATATTTTGTAGAAAAGAAGGGAGCTGACGTTGGAATAAAAATAATTCAGCCCATGACATATTGGATTAAGGCTTACACTCAATTGAACAAAAGGGCGAATCCGTTGGTGAGCAAAAAGTGGTGAGCACGTGACTTTTAAGAAAAAGAAGGAATTGGAGTTAACTTGCCGAGAAAGCATGTGTTGGTATGGAACCCTAGGTGTCATCATATCATGATTATAAAAAGGGAAAGAGAGCCGTGTTTTTGAATGAGCCGCACAACACACAAAAACTCAAAAACTAGGAACGGAGGAACGCGGACACTGACAGAGGGAGAGTGAAGAATTTGGACGTGTTCTTGATACTGTGAGAGAGCTCTGGAGCAGAAAAAGGAGACTAAATACCGAAGATCAGAAATTCTCTATTCCGGGTTATTTTTATCTTTTGTAATTCATGACTCCTGATTCTATTTTATTGTTCTTGATACATATGGATACCTAAATCCTCTTCTAGGGTCTTAGGTGAATCTTGTTTGTTTAGAGACTTTTTATGTTCTAATTTCTAGTTTGAATTCCTACTTTTTATTTTAATTAATATTGTCCTATTGTTTTAATCACATAATTAGGATTGACAACCCTTTGCATGTTCATAATCAATTAGTTGATCAGCGACCGTACTGCAATTAGTTGGTGGACTTATAGGATAATTGGGGCTATTATTAATGAATGACCAAACTTTAATTTAGTCTTCCAATCATTCAACCTTTTTGCTCTTCATGCTTTTCTTGAATTTAAATTCTAGCATGACCAAACTAGGGTTAATTTAGGAAAAAGAATATTAATCGCGAATGACCAAACGGATTAATAGCTTTAGTAAAGGGATTGGTAATTAAATAAAATAAGGGAGTTCAGGTAGAATTAGACATAAGGGAATCGAAGCTTGCAAGTGAAACCGCGACCCTAGACCTCTCTCCATTTATTAATATGGCTTGCGGGGACTCTCTGATGAATGGAGAACCTGCGACAGTGTATGATTTAATTGCAGAGATAGCAGCCGATAATGCCCAATGGGAAACTAGTGACAGACACATTAAGAAATCAGTTGGAATGTACAAGGTTGACGATGACACTAGTATTAACATAAAGTTGGATGCTCTCTCTAAACAGATGCAATCTTTGATGAAGGTACAAGCTCAATCTACTCCCATAGTTACCTCCACAAGTGATATCACAAATAATCCTTGGGGAGGCCTAACTGAAGAAGTCAACTATCTTGGTCAGAAGAAAAGTGACTTAAGGCCTGGCATGCAAGATTCTTTAGTTAGATACATGGAAAAGGTTGGACATCCATGCATGGGTGTTTTAGCCAATTACATGGACAGAACTGATGACAGGTTACAATCTATTGAAGATTTAATAAAAGCACAGGGTCGACCATCTGCTTCAATGAGGATGCTAGTTATGTTCAGAATTCTAACCGGGGCCAAAATGATCCTTATTCAAACACTTACAATCCAGGTTGGAGAAATCACCCGAATTTCTCATGGGGAGGACAACAAAAGGGGCAAAACTCAAATTCCTATAAGCCCCCACATGTGCAAAGGCAAGAGGAGAAGAAGTTAGACAACAATGATGTGTTGGGAAACCTGGAGGAAAAACTTAATGAGAAAATTGGAAGCTTGGAGGGAAAACTTGGAGATAGAATCGGAGCGTTGGAGGGCCAAATGGGAGCCATAGGTAGCCAACTGTCAAGCATCGTTACTATGTTATCTCAAAGGCCTCAAGGCTCACTACCTACCCAAACTGAGCTTAATCCAAGAAATGAGCATTGCAAGGCTGTCACTCTTAGGAGTGGCAAGGAGCTGGTTCAAGAAAAAAATCAAGATGGGCGGGCGCCCGAGAAAGAAATACAAGCTCCTACTAAGGGGAGCACTTCTGAGGAAAGCAACAAGGAAAGGGAAAAATATGAGCAAGCAAAGGTAAATGTTCCTTATCCTCAAAGACTTAAAAATGAGCAGCATGATAAGCAATTTGTTAAATTTCTTGAAATATTTAGAAAATTGCATATCAACATTCCTTTTGCTGAAGCTATTGCTCAAATGCCTAAATATGCCAAATTTTTAAAAGAAATTATTTCTAACAAAAGGAAGTTAGAAGGCTTTGAGACAGTTAGGCTTAATGAGGAATGTTCTGCTATAGTTCTAAAAAAGTTACCACCTAAGCTTAAAGATCCAGGTAGTTTTACTATCCCTTGTACAATTGGTAACTCTCATTTTGAGTGCACTTGGGAAAACTTACCCAAATGCTAAGAAGGTTAGCAAACTGTTGAAATGTCTTCCAAAGGCGTGGAGACCAAAGAAGACTGCTATAGAAGAAGCCAAAACTTTGTCTGAACTAGACATTGATCACCTACTGGGATCTCTCAAAATCCATGAACAAGAGCTTATGGAAGAACTGCACCCAAAGAGAAAGACAGTGGCTCTCAAAGCTTCTCACAAAGAAGAATGCAACCCTTCTCACAAAGGAAAAGCAGCTGCACTCAAATCTTCCCAAGATAATGATGATGAGCAAGAAAGTGACGAGGATACTGAAGGAGAAGAGCTTGCATTAATATAAAAAAGAATCAACAGATGGCTGAACAACAAAAGAAAAGGAAAGAATCAATTCAAAAGAGAACCATTCAAAGGAGAGAAGTCAAAATTCATCTGCTTTGAATGCAAGAAGCCTGGCCACATGAAACAAGATTGCCCTTTACTCAAGAAGAGTCCAAAAAAGTTCACACCTCAGAAAAAGGCACTAATGGCTACTTGGGATGACTCAGAAGGGTCATCAAGTGAGCATGAAGAAGAATCAGCAAATCTTTGTCTCATGGCAGGAATAGAACAAGATGAGGTACAAACTTCTAAACTCCTTAAATGTGAAACATGCAAAGAAATTGAATCTTCCTTTGATAGTTTGTTGCATGACTCTGATATTCTATCTAGAAAATGCATGTTTTTCAAAGAACAGTTGAGTAAGGATGAGGAATTAAGAATACAAAATGAAAGAATGGGAACAACCATTCATACCTTACAAATATCTCACTTCAAATTGTTTGAACAATTCAAGTAAGTAATTTGAAAATGAGAATACAATGCTTAGGAAACAAGTAAGTAATTTGACAAATGAACTTGTGATATGTGCAAAGAGTCTTGAAGCTTCTCAAGTAATTTTAACTCCTATTGAGGAAGATATGATAGCTAAGAAAGGTAGGAGAAGAACTAGAACTTCATGCATTAAATGTAAACAGTTTGGACATAATGCTTCTGTCTGTAGCACTAAACATAAAGAACCTATATTTGAAAACACTGACCCTCAAGGACCCAAAGAAAAATGGGTACCTAAATCTTTGTCAAAAACAAATGCAGGCATGCCTCATAGCATCAAGAAGAAAGCCGTGGTTCCTAGACAGTGGGTGCTCAAGGCACATGACAGGGGAGAAGGATAAATTTCTCTCCATGGAGAACTTTGATGGAGGACTTGTTATATTTGGAAATAATGACAAAGGCTACATCAAAGGAATAGGTACAGTAGGTAAAATAAACTCTGCTCAGATTCAAAATGTTCAATTTGTGAAAGGACTCAAACATAACTTACTTAGCATAAGTCAGTTATGTGATTCTGGACACGAAGTGACATTCAAGTCTGATGTGTGCAAAATAAAAAGTTTAGAGTCTGGAAAAATTATTTTCACTGGTCATAGAACAAATAATCTGTATAGCTTGTGTCTTGATGATCTTCCTGATCATATGTGTCTAATTTCTAAGGAAGATGACAAGTGGATGTGGCATAGGAGATTTGGTCATATTAGCATGAAAACTCTTTCAAATTTATCCAAGCTTGATTTAGTCAGAGGACTTCCAAAGATCAAATATGAGAAGGATAAATCATGTGAAGCATGCATCCAAGGAAAGCATGTTAAATCATCTTTTAAACCTATCAACATGATTTCTACTCAAAAACCTTTGGAACTTCTGCATATGGATCTTTTTGGTCCAACCAAACATGCTAGTCTAAGTGGAAAAAGATATGGCTTTGTTATTGTTGATGACTATTCTAGGTTCACATGGGTGATCTTTCTCAAAAACAAAGATGAGGCTTTTGAAAGTTTTAAAACATTTTTTAAGAAAGTTCAAAATGAGAAAAGTTCTAACATCATTGCAATCAGAAGTGACCATGGAGGAGAATTTGAAAATGCTTTATTTAAAACATTTCTTGAAGAGAATGGTGTGTCTCACAACTTCTCTTGTCCAAGAACTCCTCAACAAAATGGTGTAGTTGAAAGAAAAAATAGAACATTGCAAGAGATGGCTAGAACATTGCTCAATGATTCAAAAATTGAAAAATACTTTTGTCAGAAGCAGTTAACACTCCTTGCTATATTTTGAACAGAGCTACAGTTACAAAAGTTTTGAATAAAACCCCATATGAACTTTGGAAAGGAAAGAAGCCAATTATCTCTTATTTCCATGTGTTTGGTTGTGATTGCTATGTGTTGAACAATAAGGATAATTTAGGAAAATTTGATGCAAAATCTGATCCTGCATTTTCTTAGGATATTCTCTCACATCAAAAGCATATAGGGTATTCAATCTTAGAACAAAAGATGTTGAAGAAAGCATGCATGTGATGTTTATGGAAACTAACAGTTCTAATAATATAAATGAAGAAGATGAGACTGATGCAGATAAGACAGGTGAGAAGGATGCTGAAATAAATGAGAAAGCTGAAACAGATCCGACAATTGACCCTTCTCAACCCTTGAATAATCAAAATGTACAACCTACTCAAGCTTCTGATCTCCCTAGAAGTTGGAGACTTGTTACTCACCATCCTCAAGAGCAAATAATTGGAGAAACCTGTAAACCAGTCAGAACTAGAAGTTCTTTCAGAAGAGAAGCTTCTCAGAGTGCTCCCATATCCCAAATAGAGCCCAAGAATATAAATGAATCAACTATAAATGAATCTTGGGTAGAAGCAATGCAAGAAGAGCTTGCACAATTTGAGAAGAATGAGGTATGGAATCTAGTACCCTCTCTTTCACATCAATCTGTTATTGGTACTAAGTGGGTGTTCAGAAACAAAATGGATGAAGATGGTAAGGTGATCAGAAACAAAGCAAGGTTAGTTGCTCAAGGTTACAATCAACAGGAAGGTATTGATTATGATGAAACTTTTGCTCCTGTTGCTAGACTAGAAGCTATTAGAATCCTTCTTGCTTATGCTGCTCACAAAGATTTCAAACTCATCCAAATGGATGTTAAAAGTGCTTTTCTAAATGGCTTTCTAAATGAGGAAGTGTATGTACACCAACCTCCTGGTTTTATTGATGAGAAGCATCCAAACCATGTTTTCAAACTAACCAAGGCACTCTATGGTCTTAAACAAGCTCCTAGAGCTTGGTATGAAAGACTGAGTACCTTTCTTCTCAAAAATGGTTTTTCAAGAGGAAAAATTGATGTCACTCTCTTTAGAAAATCAATTAAAGATGAATTATTAATAGTTCAAATTTATGTTGATGACATCATCTTTCGAGCAACAAATGAAAAGCTATGCAGTGAGTTTGAAATGAGCCTAATGGGTGAACTAAGATACTTTCTTGGTTTGCAAATCAAACAACTTAAGAAGGGTATTTTCATCTCTCAAGAAAAATATATAAAAGATCTTCTTAAGAAATACAAAATGAGTGATGCAACAGCAATGGCAACTCCCATGCACCCTTCTGCAAACATTGAGAAGGATGAGAAAGGTAAATCTGTATCTGAGAAGGAATATAAAGGTATGATAGGGTCCCTATTGTATCTCACTGCAAGTAGACCAGATATAGTCTTCTCAGTAGGGTTGTGTGCTAGATTTCAATCTGCTCCAAAAAATCCCATCTTTGTGCTGTTAAAAGAATTTTTAGATATCTTGTTGGTACACCTAACCTAGGCTTGTGGTACAAGAAAAGAACCCATTTTGACCTAATTGGGTACTGTGATGCTCACTATGCTGGAGACAAAATTGAAAGAAAAAGCACAAGTGGTTCTTGCCAACTACTTGGAGAATCACTCATCTCATGGTCATGCAGAAAGCAAAACACAATTGCCTTGTCTACCACAGAAGCAGAATATGTCTCTGCAGCAGGATGTTGTTCTCAAATTCTTTGGATCAAAAACCAACTTGAGGACTACTCTCTAAGCTTCTCAGGTATTCCTATCTTCTGTGATAATACCAGTGCCATTAATTTGTCTAAAAATCGTATTCAACATTCCAGGTCAAAGCACATTGATATTAAACATCATTTTATCAGAGATCATGTGCAAAAGAAGGATATTGAACTTGTGTTTGTGGATACTAAAAATCAATTAGCTGATATCTTCACTAAACCTCTTTTAGAAGAGAACTTTAGTTATATTAAAAGCATGCTGCATGTCATTGAATCCCCCTCTGATGTGAAGGGTTATGACCATCAACCTTCTCAAGCCTGAGAAGGGTCATTACCCAACCTTCTCAAACCTGAGAAGGGTCATCAGTATCATATGACCTTTAAAAATAACAAAAAGAATGTATGTTTGTTTATTTTCTGTTTGTTTTAATGTTTATTTCAATGTTGATTTGCCTTATTAGATGTTTTTCCTTTTATGTTATATATCTTAGATTATTTTTAGTTAAGAATACCAAAAATAGGTTCCTAACCGTTCAACGGCTCTTCTCGACTCTCTCCCCATCAATCTTGTCACTTAAAGTCCCTTCAACAGTTACACACATCAGTCAAATGTGTTGTAACCGTTGGATAATAACTGACTCCAAGTTATTAAATTCACGCAAAAACCCTCTCTCATCATTCACTCGCATAACCGTTGCTTTCTTTCTCCCTCAAATCCTTCTTAACTTCTCTCATGGTGAGAACAAAAAACCCAGAACCCACATCATCGTACTCTGATTCCTCACGCGATTCCTTTCTTAGAAACCAAGGCTTCGTTCTCATTGGTCCTCCTCAACCTATTTGCGAAGCGAAACCCCTAAAATCCAGACCAGCCAAAATGAAACACACTCCAAGTGGAAATCCTAGACGATCATCAAGAGTGATATGGAGATCTGCTGCTAAGAATAACACTAGAACTGATCCAGATGCTCCTATCAACTTGGAAGAGGAGAACGTTGCGTCTGAACAGGGAACAGAGCAACCCCAAGTTTTTGAGAAAGGTGCTCCTTCTCCAAAGAAGGCTCCTAAGAGTAAGAAAGGGAAGATGCTGATTTTAGAAGGAAATTCATGGAGACTCTAGCTACTGCAAGCAAACAACCTAAAGGGTCAAAGAAGAGAAAACAGTCTGACATGTTCAACTGGAACAAGAAGGCTATTGTCTTTGGAATGGTTTACAATCTAGAGGAAATTGAGAAGTGTGGATGGAATGTCACTCCTCTTCTTGCTCAACCAAAATGGGAAAGTTTTGTCTCTCTTGATGATTTAGTTTATAGAGAGAAAGTTAGGGAATTTTATGCGAATGCACAATATCAACTTGAGCCTCTGCAAATTACATCTTGGATTGGTGCAAGAGAGTTCAACATCACTCCAATCTCCCTAGGACAGGCCTTAAACATTCCTCATGAAGGAGTTCAAATCTATGAAGAAAAATGGTTCAATTCATTTGGAATCTCTGCACAAGAAATAAAAAACCTCCTGCTCAAAGACCCTTCTCTCCCTATCACAGCTCCAAACCTCAAACCTCTGGTAAGAAATTTTCACCACATCAGTTCTCATACTCTTCTTCCTAGGGCTGGCTCTTTTGAGAAAGTAACTACTGGAGATTGTATCATTCTCTATCATTTAGTTGAAAACAAACCTCGTAGTCTGCCTTATCTTATCATGCACCATATGATAAATGCTATTAAGGCAGACAAACTCCAAACCTCTCTCCCATATGGAAAAGCCCTCACAAGAGTGTTCAATCACTTTTTAATCAAGATGTCAGTCAAAGAAGGAACCATAGAATCAAAGCCCTTTACTTCCAAAAACCTCAAACTCATGGGTCTAGATGCTGCTGCTAAAGAGGAACAAGATGATGGCAAAAAGAAGAAGAAACAAAAGGTTTCTCATGCCCCATCTGTGGAAGAAGAAATGATGGAAGCTCTTAGAAGAGAAACAAAGACCAAACTCAGAAATGACCCTTCTCTCAGTCCTAAGAAGGGTGAGAAAGTCCCTGAGAAGGTTAAGGGTAAGAGCAAAATGACTGAGAAGGATCAGACTCAAGAAGAACAGCAGGAAATAGAGCCTGAGAAGACGGCTAAAAGCACTTCTGATGAAGAAAGAACTATCTCAGACCATCATAGTGATTCTGGTCATTCCACATTAGTAGGAAAGATGGGTCCATTATCCAAAGTCTATTCAAGAGGTCCAAGAAAAGTTTGGAAGGCACCACAAAATGGAGAAACAAGTGGCTCGGTAGAGAGTTTTAACAAAGCTGCTGCTGAGATTGAGATGATCACACCAGAGAAGGAAGCTGGTTGTGAAAAATCAGAAGGAGGAACTGAAGTACTCCACCTTGACTCATCTGGAGGCAAGGGTTCTGATGCAACAGTGATCTTAGAGAGCACCAGTCCATTCAATTTGAATGAGGAATACAATGTTGATCCATCTCATGTGGAAAAAATTGCTGAAGGAATAGCAATTAAAGAGAAAGAAAGTGCTGAGAAGAAGGCTAGTGAAGAGAAAGAAGAACAGGCTGAGAAAGATGAAAGTAAAATGGCTGAGAAGAGTGCTGAAGAGGAAACAGATCAAGAGAACATGTCTCATGATGGTATAAACCTAAACCAAGCCAACCCTCCATCATCTCAGGGGTAGTTTATCAGAAACACCTCCTCTCCAAACATGCAAACACCTCTTCCACCTATGTTCCCAGAACAAAGGCCCACCTTACCCCCCTTCTCACCATCCCTGAACCTTCCATTCACTCAAGCATTCCTTCGTCTAGTTTCCACAGCTCCACCATCTAAACCTTCACCAATACCCACCATCTCTAGAGTAACATCTCATAACCTAGAGTCCCTCATTGCTGCCATAAACCTTGAATACAACATCTCACCTCTCAAAACCTCCAACACCATCACCTCATCCAACCTAAATCAGTTTCTAAACCTTAACCAAACCCCTCAAAATGACTCACCTCAACCAATTTACCCTCCTTTCATTCCACAAACCCTACCATCTGACATGCCATCACATTTTGGTTCTCTTGACTCCATGTTTCTCAAAACTGCCATTGGAGAACCATCTGGTTTTGCACATGAGAAGGGTGCTGACACCTCCAAAGAAGCTTCTGCTGATCCCTCTGCCAGTGTGGAAAAGAGGATGTCTAAGATGGAGAAGATGATGAAGAGAATGAAAGGATTGCTGAAGAATGTGCTGCAAGGACAAGCCATTCTGCAACAAGCCCAAAGGGCTCAAGCTGCTCGTGATGAGCAATTCAGAAATTGGATTATGCAACAAGGAAACACCAACCCTGCTCCTAATGTTTTACCCCCAGAATTTGGTCCTATACTCCAGTTTCCAGATATTCCTAGGCCTGCTACTTCATCCTCATCTGATGGGTCTTCCCCATCCAAGTAGCAACCTAATCTATTTCCTTCCTCCTCCACCTTTCTGATGTGTGACAAAAGGGGGAGAAGAGTTAGATTAAGTTATTAGGTCTTAGGCTATTTTGTGTGCTCGGTCATTAGCTAGAATCTGTGCAATTAGGCACTGTTTGTGTGCTCTGTCATTAGCTAGTATCTGTGCAATTAGGCACTATTTGTTTGAGAAGTAACCTTCTCACTGTTTGTTTTAATTTTTGGGCAAGTTTAGCCACCAAGAACATAACTGCAATGTAATCATTCCAATGATTTTTTGATGATATAAATGAAGATGAATGTTCTTGCTTATGTTTTCTTGTGGGATTTTCTGAATTATGTCTAACTTGAATATAATTTACAAACTAAACTATTAGCATATATTCAGGGGGAGTAAAAAGAAAAAATGCCTTAGAAAGTTTAAAACAAATATCAGAAAATTTAATCCATCTCAATTGAGTTTGTCAAACATCAAAAAGGGGGAGATTGTTGAGGCAAAATCCCTAATTATGTTTTGATGTTCAACAAACCTCAAAGATGAGAAGCTTAAGATTTCTGATTTTATATATTACTAATGCTTCTTGTTGAGTGTTTCATAAGGACAGATATTTCAATTAATCTCAACAAGATATTTGCTTATGAGAAGCATCAATCAAAGAGAAATCTTGGAAGAATAATTGTCCACATTATTCTGAAGGAAACTTCCCAAAACATAGATTGAGATCAAGAACCACAGTGTAATCTGGAGAAGAATCTGTTTGTGAAGTATCATCATGCATTGTGGCAATTTAAGAAGGTTGAATAAGAAGAATCAAGGCAAGTGGAGTCATGACAATGAAGATGAGAAGCATTACTGGAGAAAAGTTAAGTTGAGAAGAGTCACGATCCTGAGAAGGGTCATGATAAGAAGAATCATGTTAAGAAGAGTCATGATCCTGAGAAGGGTCATGGAATAGAAGAATCATCATCCTAAGAAGCATCAACATGAAGTAGAATCAACTTAAATCTTATCATCTTCAACAAAGAAACCATATGAGAAGAATCACAGTGAGAAGGGTCACTGTGAGAAGGGTCATGACAGCAATGAACAGCCTGGCTTCTGTAGAAAAGTACACACAGCTGTATGCTGCAGAGGAGCGTATTTACAACGGCTATAAACGGCTAGTTTCTCAACCAACGGCTAAAATTATTGATCCAACAGTTAATACACAATATTAACTCTATAAAACAACAGCCTTGGACGCCATTGCTCCTCAAGAGATTGAATCAAAATTCAGAGCTATCAACCTTCTCACCCATTCCAGTTCTTTCTGATCCATACTCAGCTGAACTTAAAACAGAAGGGATTCATCCATTCTCTGAGTATGTACTAAGTCTTGTGTTGAAGCTATTATTATAATACTCCATTTGTATCAACCAAGCTCTAGAAATCCCAAAACCCTATAAACCAAACAGAACCTTGAATAGGGAACCTTCTCAAGTGGCATGTGTTGCTGTAGGACTTGAGAAGTGAGTGCTTCAGTGTTGGAAGAAGTCTAATAGATCTGATCAGGTTTATTAGTGAAGTATACAGTAGGTAGAGCTGTGAAAGAAAACTACCAAGAGAGTTCACCTTTGGAGAGGTGTAAACAGTGTAATCTATTTTGGAAAAATAGTGGAAATTCTCACTGGATGTGAGGAGTGGATGTAGCCCTGGAGTGGGGTGAACCACTATAAATCACTGTGTCATTTATTGTCTTTATAGATTACTTATTGTAGAAAAACTCTCCTTAGGGAGAAGGTTTATGAAAACTGAGAAGAGTCCTATATGACCCTTCTCTGACCCACACAGAGCCATTATTTATCAAACCTTCTCACCCTCACAACTTGAACATAAACTCTTGGTAAAACGGTTTAAAAACATATTTGTAACTCATAGCTTAAATCTACTTGAAACAATCATTGATATAAACTGTGAGAAGCATTGAAGGAAGAACTAACAGACCCTTCTCAGCTTCACTATAGTTGAGAAGACTGTTTCATTACCCTTCTCTCATCACCCTTCTTAGGAAGAAGATTGTTTTATTACTTCTACTCTCTAACACTTATCTCTTACTTTCTTGAGTCTGATTTATACTTGTGAATCAAAGTTCTTTTATTTCAGGAGAATTTTAAAAGGGTCACAATTCCAACCCCCCCTTCCTTGTGACATTGGTGACTTCAAAAATTGCTGTTATGGTGTTCTACTGTAATCTGGGCTCAACTGGTATAAAACAGTGACCTGTATAAAAAACTACAATTTGCAGGGACCTATTTAAAATAAATTTGTATTTGTAGGGACCTATTTAAAAAAAGTTCTGTATTTTCAGGGACGTTTTTAAAAACTGTTCATATTTGAAGGGACCTTTTAAATACAAATTCGTGTATGCAGATACTGGTTTGCAAGTGCAAATCTGTTATTGGGACCTGCTACATTACCAAACTTTGAACACAACTTTCATTACAGGGATTCATAACTTTGAAAATAGTAATTCATTCATTGATCAAAATACTAAGTCATTTGATTATTGTCATAACCAAAGTGCGAAAGACTAAATTGGCTTAACAAGTTGCCATAACCAAAGTGCAAGTCATTTGTTATTAAAAACTTTTCCACAACTGTGTTTACTAACCAAAGTTTTTAACCTATATGTAGAGTTGTCCCCCACTTTACTGACAAAGGCCATAAAGTCACATTTCCCATGAATACACACTACCCTACACCTTTCTTTGTCATTTTTCAGATATTTAATTTGTTTCCCATTCAATACTGAATGTTCCAAAATAGCCTCCTGAAACTCATCTATTGACTTAAATTCCAATCCAAGTTGGAATTTATAATTTTTGTCCAACTCAGCCTTCTTAAAAACAGGATTTCTGATTCTTTTTATACCATTATACTCGTCCACACTATCACTACTAAACAACTCTTCACTTTCGTATTCATCTTCTAGAACTTCCTTTGATGGGTTAAAAATAGCATCTAGTCTTATTGCCCTCTCTTCCTTACTGTCATTAAAGTGTGCCCCTTTAGCCTCGTGTTCAGAATCAGAACTCAGTTCAATGTCACCTTCTTCATCTTCAGCCTCAACAACCTCATTATCCAAGCTCTCTACATATAGGTGTATATCACTGTTATACTTTAATGCAAATTCTGCAGCTTTAATGGCATCCTTATCTGCCCTAAATGCCTTATAACCTCCCACAAATGCATCCCCATCAGACTTCCACCACAAGATAAATTCCTTTTTATACCCTAGTTCCTTGACTAACCCTACAGCCTCAAAATAACTCCATTTATCAACATCGTTGACCATGTATGGATTTGTAAACCCTTCATTATACCCATAAACTTCCCCTGTTTCGAAATGACCCCCATGATGTATCAAAAGTTTGAAACTCATCCATGTAAAATGAGGAAAATAAGGTGAAGATTTTGTGGTCCTAAAATTCCAATATTTAATTCGAAATAACACCCAAAATTGCAATATTTATTTCTGTTTGGTCCCCCCATGTGACAAATTGTTCTCTTCTTTGACCATTGATACAAAAGACACAATAGCACATGTAATTTGACCCCATTACCCACTGACCAATAGACAAGGTCCCCTTATACACAATGAATAAGAAAATGGTCCCTAAGTCCCAAAAAGAAAGCATTATAACGAGAAGCACAGCCCTAACATATAAAACCCCTAACCAGATGATAACTCTATTTTATATAGAGTTATTCATGTATCTAAACTTAGATAAATTGCCTAAAATCAAGCATAATATGTGTTAACTATAGTAGTATGAATAAAATAACAACATTCAAGGATGAAACAAGATTACATTCATGACTTAGCATTGTGTCTATATATTGGTATGTTTGATGTGTTTGCTTAGTGTATAGGCAGTTCATGCACTTGCATCTTAAGGAACAAAATCAGTGGTCATGCATAGGATGCACCTGCATCGCCTGCAGCTGCACTACATGCAGCTGCACCATCCTGAAAGGGAGGAAAAATGCCAACACCGGAAGCACCTCAAACTCAAAGAAGATAAAGACACCACAAGATGACATCATAATTGGTCACAAATCACATGGGTCACAAGGGAACCTTTCAAAGGAGGTGCCTACAATATATGACCATTTGAAGAGTCATCTTATAAAGGACACATGGCTACACCTAATTGGACCATTCTTTGCACTTGAGTGAAAAACTCAAATGGCATCATCAACTTCTGAAAAGTAACCATGGTTAAGTTAACTTTGTCTCCAAGCAAACCCTCACTTGAAGGAAATCTCAAGGCCTATATAAAGGACTCAACTCTTCACTTGAAAAATATATAGATTTTTACATACTTACTTCTTGTTCTTTCCATTTTAGTTTTTTATAGTTTTCAAGTTTATTTTCTTGTAGTTCTTTTTATATTTTCTTAGAGTTAGAAATTAGTTGTAAGAAAATATATGCAAGAGTCTTTCAATTGTTGTAATTCTTACTTTTTTGAATTCTCTTGTACTTTCCTTCATTGCAACATGTTTTCATTCAATTATATTTGCTTTGATATGCTCATCATGAGCTAATTCCCTTAAATTGGGATGTTCTAACTTTCCAATGATCTTTTGAGGAAAGTTATTGAGTTTTCAAGTGGTGTAAGTACTTTAGTTCTTGTGTTTAAATACTTAATCTTGTTTAAGGTTGATCACTTAGAACAAGTAGAGTTATATTCACTTAATTGGCTTATAACTAGAAATCAAGAACTAAGTAAGGATAAGTGTTTAATAGAGCTTTTTGTTAAACTAGTTTTAATGAAGTTAGCTTGTTAATTCCATGTTAATTCCTAACCTTAGGTTAACATAGTCCTTACAAGAGTGTAGTAAGATCTTAAGATACAAGAGTGTACTTATTTAGCAAATTGGATTATCTGTAAGGGGGCGAGAGAGGCACTGACAACCCTACTCTTTACCGCAAAAAAACAGGATCATAAGAGTTTGTAACGAAACTCTGAAGAAAGTAGCTGACCAGCACACACTGATGCAGCTGCACTAAGTGCAACTGCACCACAAGAAAACACAATACACTCAAAAGTGATTTAGCTTGTGAAGACATCTCAACTTTCTTTCTCAACTGATTTCTTACACAATTTACTTGCTTTCATTTATTTTAACATTTCATCTTCAACCAAAACCAAAATCTGAATAGTATAGTTGCACTAATTTGCATTTCTTTACAACAATATATAAGAGTTAATTCAATCTCTGTGGGTTCGATCTTTTATACTATAACTTGTGACTGTGTATACTTGCACACGTATTTTCACACACCACCAGACCAACAACAACAACAAATAAACACAGAAGAGAGATGATTTCTGAAGAATCAGGAACCCTAATTTACGAGAACGAAAAAAGAAACCACCACCAACAACAACAAAAAATAAACACAGAAAAGAGAGGATTTCTTAAGAATCATAAACCCTATTCAACGACAACCAAAAAAAGAAAGCGTTTAGGTTTACCTTCGTTCGTTCACCGTCGCAGAAACGTCGTTCACCGTCGCTCACTCACCGTTGCCTTACCTTCGTCTTCCTTCGTCTTCGTCTTCTGCAGAAACCTTAGGTTTGGGTTTCCATGGTTTCGTTTCTCTTCTCTGGGTGTGAAGTCAGAAGAATTGTAGAATGACCGTTAAATGACTTCTCTCAAATCAACACCTTTAATAATCCTACGTGTAATTTCCAAATCAGATATTAAAATTAAATTTTAATTGCGTGTCACAGCCAACATGTTACTCTGTTAGCCACATCAGCAAGTGGCTAACAGAGACTTAACAGAAGGACATATTTCAAACAAAAATATTTTGCAGGGACCTATTTAATTAAAAAAATTGCAGGGACTAAATTGAAAAACAAATGTATTTGTAGTGACCAAAAACATATTTAAGCCTTATCTAAAATCTAAAATATAATATAAGTA
The DNA here is from genome assembly GCA_963573325.1 of Astragalus glycyphyllos. NCBI lineage: Eukaryota > Viridiplantae > Streptophyta > Magnoliopsida > Fabales > Fabaceae > Astragalus > Astragalus glycyphyllos. Next base: position 5,604,877 of record OY754308.1, on the reverse strand, counting down.
CTTACTATTCTTGTCAATTTGAAAACATGAAATCACAATATTCAACTTCTCATAATTAGAGAAAGCAAAAGTCATCATGTTGATCCAAATAAATTTCTTTCTTATAACATATTAAAAAAATATCTTTATTAGAATTACATGTTCTAATAAAGCACTATTAAAAAATAGAATCCCCACTATTTTTCACATTTAAACGAAAAACGATTTTCATACGGAAGACGCATGCCAACGCCAACCTTGTTACATGCCATAGAAAGACGCATAAACATTCATCATTACTTTGATTGGCCTTTTCACCTTACAGTCGATTTGCTCTATTTGTTCTATCACAACTAAAAAACTTCCATATAGCTACAGACACTTTTTCTGACAGTGCAATTTTTAAAACGTCTGTCGGTAAAAGGGTTTTTACAATTGAAAATAAAATAACACGGAAAAAGAACTCATTCATTTCGTTGCTCACTCACGCTGCGATGAACTCACGCTCAGGTTCTCACTCTCGCTCTCTTTGATCCTCTGATTCTCTGATTTTGTTTTCATTTTCTTCAATCCTCTGATTTCGTTCTCTGATTCAATCCTCTTAGGTGAACCCTAGTTTCATTTTCGTTTTCTATAATTTTCGTTTATTTTGCTTAATTTTTGTTTTCTTCTTAATGTTTTCTTTTAATTTTCGTTTTGTTTTTGTTAATGGAGTTAGATTTTAGAAATTTCAGAATTTGAACCCTAGTTTTTCTCCCTGTTCTCTATCTTCTACAATTTCAGATTTGGAACCCTAATTTATCTCTCTCTTCTCTTTCTTCTTTAATTTCAGATTCAGAAGTTGATTTGAAGGTCCAGATCCAGAGGTTAGTACACTGCTCTTTCTTTGTGCTGCCTGAAATTGCTTAATGATTGATACAGTGCTTAACAGCAGCTCATAGGTCTAACTATTGCATCTATATATTGGTGATTTCTTGTTCTGGTTTGCTTATTCATGCCCGTTGAATAACTCTTTGTTTATGTTTTCTACGAAGTGACAACCAAATGGAAGATTGAGGTAGTGAGATTCTGCTTCTACTGCTATTTAATGTTATGATAATAATGTTGCATGAGATTTTTTGATGAAATTTTCAATTTGGGCGTGCATTGTGCAGTATGTTTTTACTTTCAAACAGATTATATGTGCTGGTTTATTATATTTTTATTTTTTTTAACCTTCAGATTCCAGACACCATCTTTAGTATTTATTAGTATTGTTTGCCTAGTTATTGGTATTGTAAATACCTTTTCTTTACAAAGAAGGGTTTGGATATTGGATTTGCATGTGTATCACAAACGAGTAAAATCATAATAGTTTATGTTAATTCATTTTTTAGATTTGGAAAGCTTGAGAAATTTCTCAGAAGTTATGATGTTCTTTGATAGCCAATTCACTTTGTTCTGTACCTTGCAGTGTAGGGGGACTGCAGTTGGTAGTCTCTCGCTGTCTGGCTGGAGGTCAGTGTGAGCTCGGGAGGGGTACCTGCGAAGCCACTACGACGCTCAAGTTAGTATTGAAAATAGGTGAGTGATTTAGCTAGAAATGAGAATGTACCTAATTATGGTAATGTGAGCCAATATTTATAGGGACACGTGCCCATTGTGAGCCGTTGGATTGATAGAGTCGATCTGATTCGTCCAAGTATGAGAGTCATAATTGGGCTTGCATCTTGTGGATATGGATTAAGTGATTGGGCCAATCCATGTCAAATTGCTGAATGGACCTCTTGGCCAAGTCCAGAATAGTTGCCCCCCAAGCCGAGATTATTCCGAAGGATGGTCTTGCCTTGAAGTTTCATTAATCAATTTGCTCGAAGCGCAGTTTCGCTCGTCCAGCTGGGTCGCTTGAGCGGTTTTTCTTACTTTGATGGTGTATCTAGATTTTAACTTTGGAGAGCAAAAATAAATGAATATTTAATTCACCACTTTTTACCCTCTATAAATAGGTGACCTTCCTCACTTGTACCACATTTTAGAGAGAGTGAAAAACTTGAGACTGGATGGAGATAAGATTTTGAAGGAGAGTGATCACACTTTACGGTTGCACACCCAAGTATAGGTTTGTCTCAAGTAATAAATTTTTCGGAAGTCCGAGTGTCGAACCACAGGGATATTTTGAAGGAAAAGGCATGCCAATCTATTTGTGAGGTTTAAAGTTTATATAAGACCAAGTACTAGAGCTTTGGGGTTCCACTTAAGTAAAATCATAGCGTTGTTCTTGGCTAAAGTTGATAACTCAATTGAAATCCAACAATCAAGTGATTTCAAACGGAAGATAAATCGTTAAACACTTAGAAAACTTTGTAGCTTTTGAAAACTATCTTTGTAGTTGTCTTAAAGAGTTTATGTAACCAATTGTTGTTATGTACAACTAAGAATTCATTGTGCCATATATGTCTACAACAAATCAAAGCTTTTACAAAACAAAATCATTTTCATATATCATTAAACAACTCAAAAGATTTTACATTGAAGATCATTTTGAAAACCAAGAACAATACTACTACTTTACAAAAACTTCACCCTTAGCTCTAGCTAAGGGTTTAGCTACTCATATTACAAAGAAAACAACTCTTAGATACTAAATATATGTTATATTTCTGAAGTTAGGGAGTGATGCTCCATGGCTTGCCAAAGCTCCCTTTATATAGGCTTGAAAGGTGAGAACACTTGAATATTTTAAGACAACTTTGGACCCTCTCATTAATTGCGAAATAAGTCGTCCTTCCTGTTGAAATCTTGATTTTGGGCCCTCAAGATAATTTGAAGGGAATTAAGTCTTCTTTCCAAATCATGTTCAATCGTTCAATTTGGATTTTTGTGTGAATTATGGTGAATATAATGCCAAAGTGTGTATTGTATAGTTTGAAATCCGAGTAATTGCCATAATGATCAAATTGCATGTCATTTTCACCCTTGAATCCAATCTTTTCAGCACTATGTACCTGAGACCAAAGTGGTAGATACGTGAGTTAGCTAACCACTCCAACTGGAACTGGATCAATTGGACTTGTATTGCTTGAGATATGGTCAAATACGAAAATGTGTTATGGGCCAAAACTCAACCAAACTTTGGATAGAATTGTTGTCTATTACTATCGAGGTTCATTGGACTTCAAACTAGCAAAATTAGTTTCCTACACCCATTTATATCTTTAGTACATTGTCTTAGGTGTTCAAGAATATCAATATCACAATTTTTGAATGAGTGTAACTTAGGTTATGGCCCAAACATCAAGCAATACACATACTAATTATGTCCAATCATGCATATGCCTTCTATTAGTATAGAAAATTGGATATTAATAGTTAAATTAGATAATACCTAATTATGCATTAATAAGACACAAATACTATAATACCATAACTAAATAGCACATAAAGTTAATATAACATATGCATGTTTACTCACTAATCACACCCCCCAACTAGCTTATTACTAGTCCCTAGTGATAAAAGCGTGACACAAACTTTAGTTTTTTTTTCTTTTTTCATTTTGTATTACCAATCCCTCCTTCTAACATATTCAACTCAACAAACTATTGTATTCCAAATCTATTCATTACCCACTATTATTTAGACAAGTGGTTTAATAATCCTCCTCTTTTGTGCTCAAATAAAGTGACAAAAGGTTATGAGGCTCATATCATAAAAATACCACCTCAATGTTTTGCTAAGGCTAACAACTTTTAAAATTGGGTTTTTTATTAACACTTGTAATTCTTTTTTTTTTGTTTTGGGAAAATTAGAAGATGGTCTGGTTCCCTTAAGATTTTCCCCTAACCCATGTAGCGAGCTTTGGGCCAATAAATCCCAGACCAGTTGACCTTAGGTATTAGGTGTTTGATCACCCCTCGGGCTTAATTGCTCGAGTTAAGGAGTCAACGAAACCAAACAATTAAACCAACTTATTATTATTGTTATTATTATTATTGTTATTATTTTTTTTTTTATAAGTTAGAAGTTGATCTGATTTCCTTAAGATTTTCTCCTAACCCATGTAGCCAGCTTTGGGCCAATAAATCCCTGACCAGTTGGCCTTAGGTATTAGGTGTTTGATCACCCCTCGGGCTTAATTGCTCGAGTTAAGGAGTCTTTGAAATCAAACTTCCTTCAAACCCTTGAGCTTAAGTATTAAGTATTATACTGTTTACTTTGGATTTTGGTAAACACCGCTAGTTTGAAATTGCTTCAGTTTGCAGGATCAACTAGTAAATCCTAAGACCATTTGTGTTAAAGTTTTTCCCAGAATTGTACGTGTTCTTGCAGTTTAAAAGTAAAAGAAGAAGATAACCGTCGATCTCGCGCGAAACCGTCGAGTTTCCTCAATGAGGGAGAATAAAACAAAGGAAAAATTGCAGAAAAGCAAAAAAGAAAACAAATTAAAATTGCATTAATTGTAAAGAGAGTTGGTGCACAGATCATACATTCTTCTCTTTGCTCGTTTTCTCTGTAATGTGTTGGAAGTTAGAGCGTGAGAGTTCTGTAATGAAATTGTGACCCGTTTTTCCTATGAGAAACTACTCTTTATACAAATAGAAAATAACTGTACAAAGTTTAAAAAATTGTAACTGCTACGTGCTCTTGATAACGGTTACTTGATCCTACTTCGTCATCAGCCTCCAACTCCTTCTTATCGAAATATCTATCTTCAGCCTTTTCGACTTTGCCAAATCTGAAATCGAAGTCTACTTGATGCGACTTGATAGCTTAATTCATTTCAGTGTCGAAATTAATACTTGTCTCTTGAAATACAAGGTCAAACTTTAAAAATAAGTCAAACCTCATTGACTGCATCTAATTTAGCCTGTCGAAATTACAGGCTAACAAATTGCCCCCTCAAAAATGTCTTTTTCGACAGGAGCTATGTGAATGGCAGAAAAAGAGTATTTTTGAAAACCCTTTTCAACTACTCTGATGATTTCATTTGCATCACGTTGCAGAGTGATACGACGTTTCAGTGCAAAAACAGCTTTTGGCTCCTCCGTTGTAAAGTTAGTGGGCCAAGTTTCATCTTGAAACTCCCCACTACTCATTGCGAGTAACTGCTCCATTAAGAGGGAAACTCAAGGGTTTTCAACCTTTGCACTTCAAACAGCTATAAAAACTGTTGCTTCTCTTCTCAAAATGACCCCTAAAGCTTTAGAACCTGCGATTCACGCAGAGGCCACTGTGGCTCTTGAGCACTTGGAAAGACATGGTCAACATGAAGCAATGGTTCGAAGTTTGGACGAAGAAGAGGCTCTTGTTGTAACACCCCGGAAATAATTTAATTAAAATAGTTGATTGAATTATTAAAATAATTTGGAGGCGGGATATAGATAAATTAAAAGGTTAATATTTTATATGCGTAGGAGGTGAAACGAGTAAAGGAGGTGGTGACGTAGAGAGCCCAGTGTTTACTGAGCCCTCAACTTAAACCCTGGGGGTTTAAGCCAAACCCTCATTCGCAGCAAGCAAAGGAAAAACGAAAGTGAGAGTGAGAGAGAGAGCACGCGGCGCAAAGAGGGAGAGAAGAGGAGGGTTTCGCGAAGAATTTCAAAAGGGGATCGTTCGTGTTGCTGTGGTTTTGTTCGTGTCTCGTTCGTCGTGTTCCGGAGCTTACGTTATTCGAGGTAAGGGTGGGCTTAACCTTGATAATGGGTTGATGATAATTATGTGTGGGTAGTCTAGGGTTTTGTTGAATTGTTCGTGTTGTTGCATATCGTGTTTTCGTTGAGATTGGTGCTTTGATGATTATTGCACGTTATTGTGATTTGTTTCGTTATTTGTTGTTGCGTGATTGTTGTATCACGATGATGGTGTTGTTATTGTTCGTGTTTTTGTTGTTGCTGTGCGTGGTTGATTGTTGTTGTCGCGTTGTCGAATTGTCGTTTTTGTTGTGGTGGTTGCGGTGTCGTTGCCGTTAGGGTTTGGTGTTTGGCAATTTAGCGATTCTGGACACAGGTTCGGTTTTTCTAAAACTGGCGCTGTTTGGTTGATCCAAAAATTATGAGGTTGATTGTTTTTGAAAATAGACTTAACGCCGGTCGTTTTGGCACTGGTTTCGTTAAATTCGGAGTTGTATAGCTCGAGTTATAGGCGATACAAGTTAGGTTAAAATTCTGGAAACGATTTGGGTATAGATTCGGTATTTCGGTGACTGGGAACGTTGTATTGACCGAAAAATTATGTGGTTTATTTTTCTGGAAAATAGACTTAATGCTTGTTAATTTGGCACTGGTTTGGTTGCGTTTAGAGTTGTGTAGCTCGAGATATGAATTCCACAAGTTAGAGTAAGATTCTGGAAACAATCTGGACACAGGGTCAGTGTTTTGGTTACCACGTTTTCAAAAGAACTCCTTTTCGAACGAATCCAATTTTTTTGAAAACTAGACAAAATTTGCCCCAGTTTATGCACAAGTTTCATGCAATTTGATTGAGTTTTGGTCACTTTGGAATTGCTTGAATTTGAAGGACAGAAACTGTCCTCTTTTGCAACTAGCCTGTGTGCTTTTCGAAAACTGTACCTATTGGACACTCTCCTTCAAAAACTGAACTTAGGGATGATAACCAGACCCATAGGGCTTTCCAACAAGTATTTATTTGTTGAAATCCGATGTCGTTTGCTATTTTAATTAATTCGCTGAAGTAGGTGCGATGTGCCTAGGCGCTGTGCGCCAGTCTTGTGCGTGGTGTGCGTGCGTTATGTCCGCGTTGTGGAGCCGTCTGGTGTTAATATTTCAGGTGCGGTGCTGGTATGCTCAGGAGAGTTTAGTGGTAGCTGTGATGCTACAACTTGGTGCTATTTTTGGTGAAATCATTTGTTTTGATTCTGGTGATATAGTATTTATTTTAAATACTTGTTATGGTGAGTTGGTGCATAATCATGGTGTCGCATTGTCATATGCATGTTTTGGTGATATAGGTTCTGCCTCTGGTGTTTGTTGGTGATATGCCCGTCGTGGCTCATTTTGGTGATCGGTACCGCATGCATATGCCAACTGGAGGGGTTGCATATCATCCCATTGTCTATGAATGTTATAATTTTGGTGGTTCACTGTCAAATGGACTTTTCCTTTGGTATCTGGTGCTGTGATATGGTGTAATTGTATTGTGTTGCTGTAGTTACCTGATGCTAGCATATTTTTATCATCTGCTTATTACCTCTGTTAGACTCACCCCTTCTGCTTGGAATGTTGCTCTCATGCGGCAACGCTGCAGGTGATCGCTAGTGCTCGTGGAGGAATTGCTAGGTTTCGCTTCCTCTCTCGTTTGGGTCTGTGTCAGCTCTGATATGTAGCACCGGGGAGTCGTTAGTTATCGTTTTGAACTATTATTTTAGTTATTGGAAATTGTTTTAATTAATTTTGGAGATGTCTTTAATTGTTAATTCTGGAGATGTTTAAACTGGTTAATATTTCCGCTGCTTGGTGATTTCTTTTATATAAATTATTTTGGAGATTTTTTTTTGGAATAAATGGTGTTTTTTTTTTAAAATGGTGAAAAATGTAGCGCCCTTCGAGGTGACTCTGATAATTGTCTATTTAGTTGTAATAGTAAAAGGGGGGTGTTACATTAGTGGTATCAGAGCAGTTCGGTCTGTCCGGCCAAGTTGTCGAGTCGTCGAGTCGAGTAACACTTGAGTAATTGTTACTCGTTTCTGATTATAGTTTCTGTTGCAGTGTTAGGTTGAGATGGCAGGACGGAACGATGCTGCACTCGCTGCTGCTTTGCAGGCTGTGGCTCAAGCTGTGGAGAATAACCCAGGTGCTGCTGGTGATGCTGGGTCGCGCAGTTTGGCTACGTTTCAGAGGGAGAATCCTCCTACCTTTAAGGGCAAGTATAACCCTGATGGTGCTTTGGCGTGGCTGAAAGAGATGGAGAGAATCTTTCGTGTTATGGATTGCTCTGAGGCGCAGAAAGTCAGGTATGGTACTCATATGCTGGCAGAGGAGGCTGATGACTGGTGGTTGGAGGTGAGGCAGAGGTTGGCGACTGTGAATGAAGAGGTCACTTGGGCTGTGTTCAGCAGAGAATTTCTGAGAAAGTATTATCCTGAAGATGTCCGTGGGAAGAAAGAGATTGAGTTTCTGGAGCTGAAGCAGGGTAATATGTCGGTGACTGAGTATGCTGCCAAGTTCATTGAATTGGCGAAGTTCTATCCACATTATGGTGAGGCTGGTGCTGAATTCTCCAAATGCATCAAGTTTGAAAATGGGTTGCTGGCTGATATCAAGAAGGCGATAGGGTATCAGAAAATTCGGGTGTTCTCGGAGTTGATTGACAGCTGCAGAATCTTCGAGGAATACAGTAATGCTCATTCTAGAGTCATGAGGGATAGGCAGAAGAATTTCTCGAGTCGTGGGAAGCCGTATGAGGTTCCAGCTGGTAAGGGCAATCAGAGAACTGCTGTGGGTAAGAGACCTAGTGGGGGAGATGCTGCTGCTAGTGTGGTATGTTACAAGTGTGGTAAACCCGGTCATAAGCGTCCTGACTGTCCAGGTGATGTGAAGAAGTGCTACAAGTGTGGTAAAGAGGGTCATATGGCGTCTAGCTGTGATCGAAAGGATGTGTTATGCTACAACTGTGGTGAGGGTGGTCATATCAGCACTCAGTGTCCTAAACCGAAGAAAGAAAGGTCCATTGGGAAGGTGTTCGCTCTGGCGGGGTCAGATGCAGTGAATGAGATCAGAGGTACATGCTATATTAATAATTCTCCTCTCATTGCTATTATTGATACTGGTGCTACCCATTGTTTTATTGCTACTGCATGTGTTGAGAAACTAGATCTTGTTTTATCTTCTATGTTGAGGGAGATGGTTATCGATACTCCGGCTAAGGGTTCGGTGACTACCTCGGTTGTTTGTGCTAAATGCCCTTTATCGATATTCGGTAATGATTTTCTCGTTGACTTGATTTGTTTGCCGCTGAGCGGAATGGATGTTATTCTAGGTATGGACTGGTTAGTTGATAACCATGTTCATATCAACTGTCATGAAAGGTCTGTGAGTTTCTTTTCTCCTGAAGAGGAAGAGTCTGGTGTGTTGTCTGCTGGTCAGTTGCATAGGGTAATGAGGGAAGACGTCCAGTTGTTTTCATTAATGGCGTCGTTGTCTGCTGAGAGCCAAGCGAAGGTTGATGAGTTGCAGGTGGTGCGAGAGTTTTCTGAGGTTTTTCCCGACGAGATTCCGGATGTACCACCAGAGAGAGAGGTTGAGTTTGCTATTGATCTGGTACCTGATACTAAACCTGTGTCTATGGCACCGTATAGAATGTCTGCATCTGAATTGTAAGAACTGAAGAAGCAACTCGAGGATCTGCTTGAAAAGAAATTTGTGAGGCCAAGTGTGTCGCCGTGGGGAGCTCCAGTGTTGTTGGTGAAAAAGAAAGATGGTAGTATGAGGTTGTGCGTAGACTATCGGCAGCTGAATAAGGTGACTATTAAGAACAAGTATCCGCTTCCGAGGATTGATGACTTAATGGATCAGTTGGTGGGTGCTCAGGTGTTCAGTAAAATAGATTTGAGATCGGGTTATCATCAGATCAAGGTGAAAGACGAAGACATTCAGAAGACAGCTTTCAGAACCCGTTATGGGCATTATGAGTATTCCGTGATGCTTTTCGGTGTGACTAATGCGCCGGGAGTGTTCATGGAGTACATGAATCGTATCTTTCGTGAGTATCTGGATCGGTTTGTGGTGGTATTCATTGACGACATCCTAATTTATTCTAAGTCAGAAAAGGAGCATGCAGAACATCTGAGATTGGTATTGGAAATTCTGAGGGACAGGAAATTATATGTGAAGCTGTCTAAGTGTGAGTTTTGGTTGAAAGAGGTTAGCTTTCTGGGTCATGTTATTTTGGGGAATGGAATTGCCGTGGATCCGTCTAAGGTTGATGCCGTGTTACAATGGGAGTCTCCGAAGTTAGTTACTGAGATTAGAAGTTTTCTGGGTCTGGCAGGTTACTATAGGAGGTTTATAGAAGGATTTTCGAAGTTGGCACTTCCGTTGACTCAGTTGACTTGCAAGGGTAAAGCTTTCATCTGGGATGACTGTTGTGAAGAGAGCTTCAAAGAATTGAAGAAGAGGTTGACGACGTCTCCTGTTCTGACGTTGCCTAATCTGGAAGAGTCGTTTGTGGTGTATTGTGATGCTTCCAAGATGGGGTTGGGAGGTGTGCTTATGCAGAATGGTAAGGTAGTTGCCTATGCGTCGAGACAGTTGAGGACTCATGAGAAGAACTACCCTACCCATGATTTAGAACTTGCTGCAGTTGTGTTCGCGTTGAAAATTTGGAGACATTATCTGTATGGTTCGAGGTTTGAGGTGTTCAGTGATCATAAGGGTTTGCAGTATCTGTTTGATCAGAAAGAGTTGAATATGAGATAGCGCAGATGGTTGGAGTTGCTGAAAGACTATGACTTTAGCTTGAACTATCATCCGGGAAAGGCTAATGTGGTAGCTGACGCTTTAAGTCGAAAGACGTTGCATATGTCAGCAATGATGGTTAGAGAACTCGAATTAATTGAGCAGTTCAGGGATATGAGTTTGGTTTGTGAAGTGACGCCTCAGAGTGTCAGATTGGGGATGTTGAAGATTGATAATGAATTCATGGCTAGCATTCGAGAAGCTCAGAAGTTAGATGTTAAATTAGTTGACCTGATGGTTGGGATTGATCGATCCGAGAATAAAGGCTTTGAGTTGGATGCGCAGAATGTATTGAAGTACCGTGGAAGAATCTGCATTCCTGATGATGAGGAGATGAAAAGAGCAATTTTAGAAGAAGGTCATAGGAGTAAGTTGAGTATCCATCCGGGAGCTACAAAGATGTATCAGGATCTGAAGAAGATGTTTTGGTGGCCTGGTATGAAGCGTGATGTGGCGCAGTTTGTGTATTCCTGCTTGACTTGTCAGAAATCGAAGGTTGAGCATCAGAAGCCTGCTGGGTTGATGCAACCGTTGGAGATTCCGGAATGGAAGTGGGATAGTATTTCTATGGATTTCGTGATAGGGTTACCTAATACTGTGAGGGGGCACGATTCGATTTGGGTGATTGTGGATAGATTGACGAAGTCTGCTCATTTTATTCCTATCAATATCACGTATCCGGTGTCGAGATTGGCAGAGATTTATATTCAGGTGATTGTGAAGTTGCATGGTGTTCCTTTGTGCATTGTGTCTGACAGAGATCCTAGGTTCACTTCTGATTTCTGGAAGAGTTTGCAAGAAGCGTTGGGTTCTAAATTGAGGTTGAGTTCAGCTTATCATCCTCAAACTGATGGGCAGACAGAGAGGACCATTCAGTCGTTGGAAGACCTGTTGAGATCTTGTGTTCTTGAGCAGGGAGGTGCGTGGGATACTCACCTTCCGTTGATCGAGTTTACTTACAACAATAGTTACCATTCTAGCATCGGGATGGCACCGTTCGAGGCATTGTATGGTCGGAGATGTAGGACTCCGTTGTGTTGGCATGAATCTGGGGAGAGTATTGTTCTTGGACCCGAGGTTGTTCGAGAGACTACTGAAAAGGTGAAATTGATCCGTGAGAAAATGAAAGCGTCGCAGAGTAGACAGAAGAGCTATCATGATAAGAGAAGGAAGGATTTAGAATTCCAAGCTGGTGATCATGTGTTTTTGAGAGTCACGCCTATGGCTGGTGTTGGGCGTGCATTGAAGACAAAGAAGTTGACTCCTCGTTTCATTGGACCGTATCAGATCACTGAGAGAATTGGTAATGTTGCTTATAGGGTGGCCTTGCCGCCTAATCTTTCGAATTTGCACGATGTATTTCATGTGTCGCAACTTCGGAAGTATATTTCGGATCCGTCCCATGTGATTCCGATGGATGATGTGCATGTGCGGGATAATCTCACTGTGGAGACAATGCCTGTGCGAATTGAAGATCGTGAAGTGAAGACTTTACGTGGCAAAGAGATAAACCTGGTGAAAGTGGTCTGGTTAGGAGCTGCTGGTGAAAGCATGACATGGGAGTTGGAGAGCAAGATGCGAGAGTCCTATCCGAAGCTGTTTGAATCAGGTATGTTTTCGAGGACGAAAGATTCTAAGTGGGGGAGGGTTGTAACACCCCGGAAATAATTTAATTAAAATAGTTGATTGAATTATTAAAATAATTTGGAGGCGGGATATAGATAAATTAAAAGGTTAATATTTTATATGCGTAGGAGGTGAAACGAGAAAGGAGGTGGTGACGTAGAGAGCCCAGTGTTTACTGAGCCCTCAACTTAAACCCTGGGGGTTTAAGCCAAACCCTCATTCGCAGCAAGCAAAAGAAAAACGAAAGTGAGAGTGAGAGAGAGAGCACGCGGCGCAAAGAGGGAGAGAAGAGGAGGGTTTCGCGAAGAATTTCAAAAGGGGATCGTTCGTGTTGCTGTGGTTTTGTTCGCGTCTCGTTCGTCGTGTTCCGGAGCTTACGTTATTCGAGGTAAGGGTGGGCTTAACCTTGATAATGGGTTGATGATAATTATGTGTGGGTAGTCTAGGGTTTTGTTGAATTGTTCGTGTTGTTGCATATCGTGTTTTCGTTGAGATTGGTGCTTTGATGATTATTGCACGTTATTGTGATTTGTTTCATTATTTGTTGTTGCGTGATTGTTGTATCACGATGATGGTGTTGTTATTGTTCGTGTTTTTGTTGTTGCTGTGCGTGGTTGATTGTTGTTGTCGCGTTGTCGAATTGTCGTTTTTGTTGTGGTGGTTGCGGTGTCGTTGCCGTTAGGGTTTGGTGTTTGGCAATTTAGCGATTCTGGATACAGGTTCGGTTTTTCTAAAACTGGCGCTGTTTGGTTGATCCAAAAATTATGAGGTTGATTGTTTTTGAAAATAGACTTAACGCCGGTCGTTTTGGCACTGGTTTCGTTAAATTCGGAGTTGTATAGCTCGAGTTATAGGCGATACAAGTTAGGTTAAAATTCTGGAAACGATTTGGGTATAGATTCGGTATTTCGGTGACTGGGAACGTTGTATTGACCGAAAAATTATGTGGTTTATTTTTCTGGAAAATAGACTTAATGCTTGTTAATTTGGCACTGGTTTGGTTGCGTTTAGAGTTGTGTAGCTCGAGATATGAATTCCACAAGTTAGAGTAAGATTCTGGAAACAATCTGGACACAGGGTCAGTGTTTTGGTTACCACGTTTTAAAAAGAACTCCTTTTCGAACGAATCCAATTTTTTTGAAAACTAGACAAAATTTTCCCCAGTTTATGCACAAGTTTCATGCAATTTGATTGAGTTTTGGTCACTTTGGAATTGCTTGAATTTGAAGGACAGAAACTGTCCTCTTTTGCAACTAGCCTGTGTGCTTTTCGAAAACTGTACCTATTGGACACTCTCCTTCAAAAACTGAACTTAGTGATGATAACCAGACCCATAGGGCTTTCCAACAAGTATTTATTTGTTGAAATCCGATGTCGTTTGCTATTTTAATTAATTCGCTGAAGTAGGTGCGATGTGCCTAGGCGCTGTGCGCCAGTCTTGTGCGTGGTGTGCGTGCGTTATGTCCGCGTTGTGGAGCCGTCTGGTGTTAATATTTCAGGTGCGGTGCTGGTATGCTCAGGAGAGTTTAGTGGTAGCTGTGATGCTACAACTTGGTGCTATTTTTGGTGAAATCATTTGTTTTGATTCTGGTGATATAGTATTTATTTTAAATACTTGTTATGGTGAGTTGGTGCATAATCATGGTGTCGCATTGTCATATGCATGTTTTGGTGATATAGGCTCTGCCTCTGGTGTTTGTTGGTGATATGCCCGTCGTGGCTCATTTTGGTGATCGGTACCGCATGCATATGCCCACTGGAGGGGTTGCATATCATCCCATTGTCTATGAATGTTATAATTTTGGTGGTTCACTGTCAAATGGACTTTTCCTTTGGTATCTGGTGCTGTGATATGGTGTAATTGTATTGTGTTGCTGTAGTTACCTGATGCTAGCATATTTTTATCATCTGCTTATTACCTCTGTTAGACTCACCCCTTCTGCTTGGAATGTTGCTCTCATGCGGCAACGCTGCAGGTGATCGCTAGTGCTCATGGAGGAATTGCTAGGTTTCGCTTCCTCTCTCGTTTGGGTCTGTGTCAGCTCTGATATGTAGCACCGAGGAGTCATTAGTTATCGTTTTGAACTATTATTTTAGTTATTGGAAATTGTTTTAATTAATTTTGGAGATGTCTTTAATTGTTAATTCTGGAGATGTTTAAACTGGTTAATATTTCTGCTGCTTGGTGATTTCTTTTATATAAATTATTTTGGAGATTTTTTTTTGGAATAAATGGTGTTTTTTTTTTTAAAATGGTGAAAAATGTAGCGCCCTTCGAGGTGACTCTTATAATTGTCTATTTAGTTGTAATAGTAAAAGGGGGGTGTTACACTTGTCGCCATAAGATTGGAACATTTTAAATCTGCTTCAGAGAGGCTGAAAGCCAATCTTCAACTTTGAATTGTAATTTTCTTGATTTCCAATTTTGTGACTTTGACAATGTTCTATTTAGTCTTGTGTTATCTTAACTTCTTGCAATATTGGCCTATACCTTTTTAAATATTTGCCATTTATTTGCAACATTCGACCATCAGCGCCAAGTTCTTCGACTTCATAGGCACCGTTAGTATAGACTTGTAGAATGCGAAATGGTCCTTCCCAATTTGGTGACCATTTACCCAAGACTCTATATTTTTTATCCATGGGTAATATAACTTTCCACACTAGATCTCCTAAGGCAAATGTTTTTCGCTTAACCTTTTTATTGTAGGCTTTAGCAACTCTTTCTTTTTGCCTTATAAGAACATCCAACGCACGTAGTCTTTCTTCATCTAAATCAACCAATTCATCTAACATCATATCCCAATAGGAATCTGACGGAATTTCAAACTATCTTTGAATTCTGGCTGATTGTAAACAAATTTCGACAGGTAAGACTGCGTCATGTCCAAATGTAAGTCTATATGGAGTAGTGTTGATTGATTCTCTGGGAGAATTTCTACATGCCCACAACACTTGATCAAGCGTTTTATGCCAATTCCTAGGCTTTTGCCCAATGTGTTTCTTGATCAAATTGATAATAATTTTGTTGGTAGCCTCCACTTGACCATTAGCTTGAGCATAATATGGTGTCGAAGTTAGTAACTTGAAACCAGTTTCAGAGGCAAAATCCACCATTTGTTGACCAATAAAAACTGTACCTTGGTCTGTAGTAATGGTTTATGGAATTCCAAACCTATATAAAATATGGTTTTGAATAATCTATTCCTACTAAAATAATCTATTCCTACTAAAATAAAACGGTGACCCTTCGACGAAGTTGGTTTGATTTCACCAATCAAATCTAAAGCCCAACCTCTAAAAGGCCATGGTTTTACTATTGAGTGCAATTCACTTGCTGGCACATGTTGTATTCCTGCGTGTTTTTGACATTCTTGACAACCCTTGGCGAAATCTATGCAATCTTTCAGCTTAGTTGGCCAATATACTCCTTGTCGAAATAAAAGCCATTTCATTTTATGACCTGCTTGATGAGATCCACAAGCACCACTATGGGTATTGGAAATTGCTAAATATGCCTCAATTTCACTAAGACATTTCCATAATACTCCTTCAGGAGTCTTTTTAAACAGTTCATTCCCAATAATCACATAGCTTAAGGCTCTGTACTTGGTTTTTCTATCAGTCACTCCCGTTGGATTTTCCAAGTATTCGACAATTTGCCTTCGCCAATCATCATTCGACATATTGTCAATGGCAAAAGTTTCAACTTCATATTTTTCAAAAAATTGAAAATTTTCCACCAAATTTAACATCTCTGCCCCCTCAAGTTTTGGCATTGACAATTGGGCATTGGATGGATCTATCGAAATCAGTTTGTGTTTTATTTCTATTACCTCCAATAGCTTTTCTTATGACACTTTGTACCCTGAGGCTACTTGTGCCAAATCATTGGCCTCTTGGTTCTCTATTCGAGGCACATGTTCTATGTGAACAGTATCAAATCTTTTTAACAACGTATTAGCAATGGCAAAATACATTATAAAGTTCTCTTTGATGCATTTGTATTCTCTTGTTAACTGTTTCACAATTAGTTCTGAATCTCCTTTGATTTCGACATGTTTTGCCCCCAATTCTAACAAGATTTGAAGTTCTGCTATTAAGGCTTCGTATTCTGCCTCGTTGTTGGAGCATGTCTCTTCAACTTTAAACTTATACTTTGTTGGTATCTTTGTTGGTGAAATTATTAATACCCCAATTCCAACACCATTTTTGTGGCTTGAACCGTCGAAGTATAACTTCCAAGGTTGGGTTTCCACTAAGTTTATTGTCTTTTCGACCACTGAATGGTCAACTATGAAGTCAGCCACTATTTGACCTTTTATTGCTTTCAATGGCTGAAAAGTCAAAGAGAATTCAGAAAGAGCCAAAGCCCATTTACCTATTCTACTGTGTAAAATTGGTTTCAACAGCATATGTTTAATAATATCATAATGCGAATAAACATACACATCAACAGGCTTTATGTATTGCTTTAATTTTGTACAAGAGAAATACAAGCATAAACACAATTTTTCTATAGGATGATACCTAGTCTCTGCATCATTTAGAATTCTACTGAGGTAATAAATGGCTCTTTCGACACCATTTTCATCTTCCTGAGCTAACATGCTACCTATAGAAACTTCTGAAGCTGCTATATACAATTTCATTACTTTATTCCTAATTGGTGGTAACAAAATTGGTGGCTTCATCAAGTAGGCTTTAATCTCGTCGAAAGCTTGTTGGTGTTCTGCGTCCCACTTAAACACATCTTCCTTCTTCAGTCGAAGTAGCGGCGAAAACACTTGGGTTTTACCACTTAGATTTGAGATAAATCTTCTAAGGAAATTGATTTTTCCTAGTAATGACTGCAATTGTTTTTTGGTTGAAGGAGCTTTCGTTTCCAAGATTGCTTTCGTCTTGTTTTGATTGATTTCAATGCCTTTTTTATGTACAACGAAACCCAAAAAGTCACCTGCACGAACACAGAAGGTACATTTGATTGGATTCATTTTCAATCCATATTTTCTCATTCTTTCAAATGATTGTCGAAGATGGTCTATATGACCATTTCTTGAAGCGGATTTAATAACAATGTCATCTATGTATACTTGCATAAATTTTTCAATAAAATCATGAAACATAGAATTCATTGCCCTTTGGTACGTTGCCCCAGCATTTTTAAGGTCAAATGGCATTACAACCCATTCATAGACCCCCAATGCCCCTGGGCATCGAAATGCTGTTTTCGACATATCTTCTTCAGAAATATATATTTGGTTATATCTAGAATAACCATCAAGCATGCTTAGGTATTCATAACCTGCAGCTGAATCTACGAGCATTTCTGCCACAGGCATGGCATACTCATATTTAGGTGTAGCATTATTTAAATCTCTAAAATCTATACACACCCTAAGTGTACCATTTTTCTTAATTACAGGCACTATATTAGCAAGCCATTCGACATACCTGGCAGTTCTGATGAACTTGCTCTTCAGTAACCTTTCTATTTCTGCCTTGATCTTCACCAAGATTTCTGGTGCAAATCTTCTTAGTGTCTGCTTCACTGGCTTCTTTCTTGGTCGAATTGGTAGTCTGATTTCAACAACTTCCTGACTCAACCCTGGCATTTCATTGTAATCCCATGCAAAGCAGTCTTTGAACTCCTTCAGCAATTCAACAATCTGCACCTTCAACTCTTGATCAATCTTAGCACTTATGTATGTTGGCCTTTTTAATGAGCCATTTCCCAAATCAATTTCTTCTACGGGATCTTGTGCTTGGATCCTTTTGGTTGAACCCATTGGATCTTTTTCAAAACCTAAAGGCTCGTCATCATAGACGCAATCAAGCCTCTGGTTTTCGACAACGTTGTCTTTATTTTTATCTTCAGCGGCTTCATCAACTAATTGTTGTTGTAAGTCAGCTTCTAAAACCGCTTTTTGCTTATTTTCGGCCACACAGGCCGTAATTCTATCCCAAACAGTGGGTTCATCCATAAATAACTATTTATGGTCCTTCCCACCCTGTAGGCTTGACATAGCCTTGTGGGTAGTTGTCTTCATCAATGACCTCTCTATCCCAAATGAATCCATAGTTGGGATCAAGAATCACTGAGGTCCTCACATTATCTTGGATTTCATAACCATGTTCAGAGGAAATGCATGGCGCAATGTTCGCCAGTTTCTTGTCGAAGGTTTTCTTGGTGATAGTATCCACGTCAGCCTTGAAATAGCTTTGATCACCCTCAATATTTTCGACTAGGCCATCTTCTCTCCAAATAATGAGCCTCTGGTGAACTGTCGAAGGGATTGTCCCCACAGCATGGATCCATTCCCTTCCCAACAGCATGTTGTAATTTGCCTTGGTTGAAATCAACATAAACATAGTTGGCCTTCTAATGCTTCCAACAGAAAGGTCAACTTCAATGGCTCCAAGAGAGTGGCCACTTTTACCTTCATAGTTGGTAAGGATTACGTTGTGTGTTTTCAGATCCGTTTCACACTTCCCAATCCTCTTCAGCATATGTTGTGGCATCAGGTTCACAGCAGCGCCGCCATCAACCAAGATCTTGTTCACCCCAACATTGTTCACCTTTGCTTGGATATACAAAGGTTTGAGATGATTCCTCATCCCACAATCAGGTCTCTCAAAGACAGCATGTTGTTCTTCCACACAACCATTCTTGAGGACATAGTAACAGATGGGTTTGTAAGTGGTTTCTTCGTCGAAATCCTCTTCGACGTCGTTTACTTCCGAAACCACGTCATACTCAATCGGGACGATTGAGACTACACCACATAAGACGTCGAACTCTGACCCAGAACCAGCGAAATCTGAGCCTATTTCTTCATCTATGTTGAGACCCTCTTTGATCACTGAAAGTGGTGGAAATATCCTTTCAGTAGCTGGCTCTCTAGCCATTTCAAGAGACTTTGAAGGTGTTTGTTTGCCTTTCTCTTTGTTGGAATTTTCCACCTTGCCTGCAGCAGCAACTTTCTTCTAGCGTTGATATCTACGCCATTGCGTCCTTGTCTTAGGGTTCTTCCCTTTGTAATTATTGTTATAGGCATACTTGTTAGATTCAGTTGCCTTATTTTGGTTAGTAGCACTAGTGCTGCCCCTGACCAATTTTGCTGGTTTTTGTTGGTTTCCAACATTCTTTCCAGCATAATATACTGGGTAATACCCAGTACTCTTTCCACCAGAATGCACCCATTTTTCGACAGGTGACTTTGCTGGAGGGACATAGGTCCTAATCTGACCTTTCTGAGGATTCCTCGTCGAAGTAAACTTATATTGGATTCCTTTGTCATTGTAACTGAACTTTGGCCTTTTGTCGACCCAATTTCCTTTACGCTTCAGTTGAGGCTTGAATCCCTCAAGATTCTTGGTAGCCTCTTTGTCGAAGACAGCACTGCACCTAGGACAAAGCATGACTTCAGTATTGTTGATTTTGCAACGATTGAGAAAATCAATCCATTCTTCTTCAGCCCTTGGATACGCTATCTTCATCTTTTCAGAATACTGGTCATCAGTGACCATTTCGACATCAACCTTGTCGACAGCTTCCTCTACCTTAGCATTTTCAGCAACATCCTCTGTGACCTCAACCACATTGAGATCAACTTCAACCAGCAATGCATCAGTTGTTGGCAAGGGATCAGTGTCAATCTTCATTGGTGGCTTAGACTTGTCACCAAATTTCAGCCTTCCTTCGTTGATAGCATTTTGAACCAAATCCCTGAAAATGACACAACGGGAAGTGTTATGACCTAAGAAACCACGAAACTTACAAAAGCCTCTTTTCTGTCGTTGTTCTAATGGTGGAATCCTTAGGCCCTTAGGCACTAAGATTTGACCATCAGCCACAAGCAGATCAAATATTTCGTCACATTTAGATACATCATAAGTGTAAGTTTTTGCGACAAATTTATCATTCTTAGGTTCCACAGGATTTTTCCCATTAGAAGGTTTTAACAACTTGCAAATATAAGGAGGTCCTGGTTTTAGTTCTGTAATGTTAACCTCTTCTTCGACATCTTCATAAGAGATGTCGTATTCTTGGTCACTGTCATTGGCTTCGACATAAGCAACCTTTTCTTTCTTACTTTGGAATCTACCTGTTCTGGCTTTTTCGGCTTTGAGTCTTTCGACTTGTCGAACTCTATCAGCCAATTGTGCCATATCTCTTAAATGTAGTGTGTCTAGTTTCTTTCTTATAGTGTAATCTAGACCACCAGCAGCCATTTCGACTAACTCATGCTCAGGCACTTGAGTAAAGCACCTTGCTTTGAGTAGTCTAAATCTATTGAGATAATCATCAATAGATTCTGCCCCCTTGTGTCGAACGCTAGCCAGTTCTTTAAGACTAATCTTACATTGGCCCATATAGAACTGCTCATGGAAAGCCTTTTCTAATTGACTCCAATTAAAAATTGAATTTGGAGGCAGTGTAGTGAACCACGTGAAGGCATTCTTAGTTAGAGAATTTGGAAAGTATTTCATCCTTAAATTCTCATTGTGTGCTAGATCGCCAGCCTCAGTCAAATAACGAGCCACGTGTTCGACGGTAGATTCACTGGTTTCTCCAGCGAACTTTGTGAACTTGGGAATTTTCCATCCCCTAGGTAGCTCTATTTGTAAGGTGTATTCTGACAAGGGCGACACAAAATTAGGCCTATGTAAACCTAAGTTTAGGCCATTTTGGGCTAAAATAGTTTCGACCATATTAGCCAGATTGTTTTGTGCTCTAAAATTGTTTTGTTGCACTTGTCTGACCACTTCGTCAGCATTTTGGTTTCTATTCACCAACACAACTTCAGGGATTTCCTCTATCCTCATAGGCTCTTCGACAATTTGTTGTTGTCCTTGGTTTCCCTGATTCATAGGATCTGCATTGTTAGGCCTTTCTACAGGTATCTCTACAGGCCTAGCATTTTGGATTTGGGGAATTTGCTGGTGATGTACTGGTGGAGTACCAAACAAATCAACAATTCTTCCCATTTGTGTAGCCAACATTTGGTAACTGTTATTAATGTTTTATATCAAAGGATTAAACACAGTACCAATTTGTTGTGTTAACATATTGACCATTGTATGCACTCCGAAAAATCCGGTTTGGATCCTTCTTCGTACAACGGTAAAAACAATGAAGCCGCCACCAATATTTTAATTTAGAAAAAACATTGGAAAAATCTTTTTAGGCGATTGGCCTTTTGAAAATGAGAGATATAGGTTCGGGGGTCGGTTATGTGTGGGGAAGGTATTAGCACCCCACACATCCTTTCTACCGAAAGGGAACCTTTAATTTAGTGTGTGGTTTTTGACTGTTGATTTGAAACACTTTGTTCTACTTCTTTTCTTCTTTTTTTTATTTAAGAAAATGTTTTTGAACACTGGGGAAAGAAGAATCTTTTTGTTATTATTTTTTTAAAAGGGTGCTTGACGGGAGGTGAACCCGCTCCTACGTATCCTCCGGTGCGATGAGGAATTCAAAGCTACGTAGTTCTAGTCTTGTTTTGAAAAGGCTCCTTTGTTTTTAGCTTTTTAGTTTTTAGGTGTTTTTTGAAATAAGACTCGAGTGTTCACTAATACCAAGCAAGCAATGGCTTCGAGTGGTTTTCATTACTAACACGAAAGAAAATGAGTTGAAACCGATAATCAAACAAGCAATGGCTTCGAGTGATTATAAGTAACAACGTTTTTATTTTATCTTTTTGCAAATGAGGCGAGCATCGGTGATAATCATCTAGCAAAGGCTTAGGACAATTACCACTAATGACTCGTGTTGTTTTTGGAATTGAATTGGGTTCGCATGTGTTTAAGGTTTGGGAGCTTTCATGATAATCAAACAAGCAAAGGCTTCGAGTGACTACCACTAATAACTCCTCATTAGTGATCAAACAAGCAAAGGCTTCGAGTGGCCACTAATGATTTTGTTTATGAAAAACTTAGGGTTTAAGCTTGGAAAAGAAATTGGTCTTAATTTGTTAAAGACATAGTTTAGAAAAGAAGTTTGAAAGCAATTTGATTTTTGGAAAAGAGTTTTGGAAAACTAGTAGAACATTTTCAATCAAGTTCCAAGTCAATAACCAAAATGCAAATTGCTAAACTACAATTCATGCAATGATCTAAACTAGTAACCATTTTCATGTCAAGTTGTTTAGAAAGGAAAACAATGAATGCAAAAAAGTTCATAGATGCAAGCATAGCACATTCATTGAGATCATGTTATCAAGCAAGCAACAACATAGACACAATTTGTAACTTACCCTTTCATGTTGAAAACATCTCATTACAACATTTGAATACACAATGCATGAATAGGCACAGATGAACCTAGACTACACATATCATGTCACAATACATAGATAGGCAAAGAATGAACCCAAGTCGAACATTTTGGCAAAAATGCATGAATAGGCAAGAGAATGAACCTAGATTGCACATCTTATTGAAGATGCTAGGCAAGATGAACCTAAATTGAACATTTTTGCAAAATGCATGAATAGGCAAGTGAATGAACCTAAATTGAACATCTTATTGAAGATGCATGAATAGGCAAGTAAATGAACCTAACTAGGCATTTATGACACAACATGTGAGTAGGCAAGGAAGTTACAAAGCACAAGTGAATTCAAACATTTAATGAATCACTTGCAAAATCCTAGGGATTTCACATCAACATTTGACATAAGCAACAATGTGGTATCATTTTGATGGCATCAACATTTAGCATATTTCTACAATCAACCACATGAAAGGAATAAGTTGGAAAGGGCATTTGCCTCAAGTAATATCATTAGCAAGCCATGAAAAATCAATTTGACATTTTATTTAGCAAGCATATGCAATTAAGGTGTTGAATCCCTTTAGGTAATCTTTAACACTTGGGATATGCACAAGTGCATAAGCGTCAAATCCTCTTACCAAATCATCAACACAAACATGATTTTCAAAGCAAGCAACAAAAACAAGCACAAACCCTAATTATCTCATGAAATGCGACACCAACATAGAGCTAAAACCTCATTTTATTCTTTGAAAGCAACAAAATCATGCAAGCAAATGACATAGATCAAACTTTTTGGCAAGGATTCACATGATTAAGCAAAGGAATGCACTAAAATCACACAAACTCTAATTTTTCTACAATATGCGAAATGAAACATAAGCCCAAATCACAATTTTATTCATGAAAATGCAAGCACAAAATGAAAATAGCACAAACACACAATTTATTCCAAGAGAGAGATGCATTTCAAGCATCCAAACCTCCCAAAGTGTTTGTCAAAATGCTTGAAACACATCTCTCATTCAACAACAACAATTATATCAACATTTCAACATAAAATAGAGCACTAAAATGCAAAGAAATGCTTGATATGCAAAAATAGATTGATGATCTACATTTTTGATGCTAAAATTTTGATGACGCTAAGATTGAGAGTATACCTCAACTCCAAGCTAGAATAGCGAAAGAAATAAGGTGAATGAACACTACACCACTTGAATCAACCCTCTAATCTTCAATCTTGAGCTTGATTCTTGAGATTTGAAGATGGATCTTTGAAGAGAATGCAATGATGATGAAGGATTTAGGACTAGAATGTTGATTTGAAGTGAAAAAGTGAAGAAATGAGGTGAGGGAATGAAGAGGGGTATTCGCCCAAGAAGGGAGAAGAGGAGAGGTTCGGTTTTTGAGTGTGAATTGTGTGCAAAAACTTGTGAGAGGTGAGGATATGAGGGTATATATAATGTGCAATTAGGTTTAGGGGCATTTAGGTCATTGTGTACCTCATCTCATTCTAGGATTGCATTTTAATTTTGAATCAAGGGTGAGGATTGAAACACACCTTGATGAGGGGCAAAAAAATATTCAGCCAAGCAATGAGAGTGGTGCCCAAGTTTTGCAAGTTGGCAATTGTACTATCCATGAACCTTCCAATTATCCTCTCAATTTTGATTATTCCTTTCAAGATAATTGTACATAAACCTAACCATTTTGAGCCATATACAAGGTATCTTGAAGAATATGCCATTTTTGAAAATGAGAGATGACCAAAATTGCCAACAAAAATCCTATCATATAATTTTTGGGAATATTCCTTGTACTATTTTTTGAAATGCTTTCTTGAATTAATTTGAACTTGATTTTTTTACTACACATATAAAATATGCTCACAATTTGAAAAATGATTTTCTTTATTTTTTTATTTTTTGTTCAAAATAATACAATTTCATTAAATAAATTCCCAAAAATTAAATAATTGGATTTTCAACTAGCAAAAATTTATTAAATTCAAATTGACCAAACAATGCCCCTTTTAAATGCCCCAAAATTCCTTAATTTCTCAAAAATGATTTTGAAAACCTTAGAATGCTTGGGTAAATACCCTAAACCCTTTCTCAAATAATGCATCACTCACAAAATTATTTATTTTTGCTGAAAATTAGGGTTTTGAAACTAGGCGGACAAAATTAGGGTATGACAGCTGCCCCTCTTTATTTGGATTTTACCAAGAAATATGAATTGGCCGAGACATATTTCGAAGATAAAATAAAAATAAAGAATTCAGAAATTATACCAATTTTGTTTACTTGGAGAAACCCGAATTTTCTTTTTCTTTTTCTTCTTTTTTTTTCTTCTTTTTTTTTTGAAAAATGAACGCTTGGCGCGCTGATGAGAAAGCAGTAAATGAAATGATTAACGACTTGCGCGCTAACTGCGAAAAGCAAGGAAAACGCTAAATGAAGAAAGCGATAAAGAAAGCGGTAAAATGCAAGGTTGCCTAAAACCTTTAAACGAACCCTTGGCGAGTCCGCGTTTGCACGTGGCTTTGAGGAGCACGCATCCTGAGAATGGCCTTTCGAGCGACCGGGGGGATCGTTATCAGCTCCGGAACTGATATACTGATCAATGCACGGCGTCCACTGTATCTTAGGCGGATACAACTATTCCATTGAACCTCACATGGGGCTGCGGTCCATCGTGTTGCTCGTACACGACGTGAGACCATGAACAGAAGGGAGCGATGAACTCTGACAAGAGCGATTTGAACTCCAAACTGCAATGCACGCTTGAGCGCTGAACTGAAAAGCATTTGAACTCCGAACTGAGGGAGCATTTTCTGGGAACTGAGTGCGGGGATTAACACCGAAGTATTTATCCGTCTTTGTACCTGCAAGTGAGATGAACAAATGCATGCAATGCAAATGCCATGATTGTTGTTTTGATGGAATGAATGTAATGCATGAATTTCTCTTTTTGTTTATGTTTGATGAATGCAATGTAATGCATGATTTTCTTTTTTCTTATTGCTCTTTTGCTCTTTTTTTTTTTAGCTTTTCTTCTCTTCTTTTCTTTTGCTAGTTGTTGCTCTTTTGCTCTTTTTGGCTTTTTCTTTTGCTGGCTCGACCAAATCGTTGGACTTGCGTTACGAGGCACAATGATCGTCCATGATGACAGTGCGAGAGCCACGCTCCAACCTTTTTGAGATTTGTTTTGATGCAATTAGTGCTTTTTGTTTACTTCTTGTGAATTTTACCTGACTGAAAGATCATCTCTTTTCTTTGTAATTTTCAAAAATTTCGCAATGATTTTAATGCTCTGATTTATGCACATTTTCATAATCATTTATCATCTACCATAAAACATCATTTTAAAGCAGAAATGAAAAGAAAGCAAATGGTAAAACAACAAACAGATGGAGTGAAAAACTTGGACTTTTATTCATATGGAAACCGAACGTGTAGAAGGTCACGCCGACTGAAAAGAGTACATTGGAATTTTTTGAAACTAAAAAAAAACAAGAAAAATGGACGCAACAGATCTTAGGAGCGCTTTTCATCTTTGAAGTGTTCCAATCACCCATACTTGCAGCCTTGATCACCCTTTTATCCAAACCTTTGGAGGTGCTGCTTGCCTCTTTTTCTTTTAAGTCCAACTTTTCTGACCCTAATTTTTGCCTGGACCGCTCTTTGCGAGTTTTCAGTCCACCGGGTCACTCTTTTTTTGCCTAGGCCGCCCTTTCGGGTTTTCAACCTAGCGAGCTAATTCTTGCTTGGCTCATCTTTCTCTTTTTCTTTTCATTTTTCTCAGGCGTAGTATTTCTTGACTGAATCTGAATTGACTGGGTTTCTGAGTTCTTCACCATCCATGCTGGTGAGTATCAATGCTCCTCCAGAGAAGGCTTTCTTTACCATATAGGGTCCATCATAGCTAGGAGCCCATTTCCCACGAGGGTCACTCTGAATAGGCAGGATCTTTTTGAGCACGAGGTCTCCTTCTTTGAATTCTCGTGGACGCACTTTCTTGTCGAAGGCTGTTTTCATCCTTTGTTGATACAGTTGCCCATGACACAGGGCAGCAACTCTTTTCTCCTCAATGAGGTTCAACTGGTCCAGACGAGCTTGAACCCATTCAGCTTCTTCCAACTTGGTTTCCATCAGCACCCGCAGGGAGGGTATCTCAACTTCGATAGGGAGGACTGCTTCCGACCCATAAACCAAAGAGAAGGGGGTTGCCCCGGTTGAAGTGCGCACTGAGGTACGATACCCGTGCAGAGCGAAAGGAAGCATCTCATGCCAATCTTTATAGGTTACTACCATCTTTTGCACGATCCTCTTGATGTTCTTATTGGCTGCTTCGACTGCCCCATTCATTTTGGGATGGTATGGAGAAGAATTATGATGTTGGATTTTGAAGTCTTTGCACAGCTCTTTCATCATCTTGCTGTTCAGGTTGCTACCATTGTCTGTGATGATCTTGTCTGGAAGGCCATAGCGACAAACCAGATCTCTTTTTACGAACTTAGCAACCACAGAGCTGGTTATGCTGGAGTACGAGGCGGCTTCAACCCATTTGGTGAAGTAGTCAATGGCGACTAGAATGAAGCGATGCCCGTTTGACGCTTTAGGCTCAATAGGACCAATGACATCCATACCCCACATTGAGAATGGCCAAGATGCAATCAGAACATTTAAGGAAGCAGGTGGCACATGGATATGATCGGCATAGATCTGGCACTTGTGGCACTTTCTCACAAAGCTGTAACAGTCGGATTCCATTTGCAACCAATAGTAGCCGCCCCTTAATATCTTTCTTGCCATGGTATGTCCGCTGGAATGAACCCCAAACGAGCCTTCATGGACATCTCTCATAATTCTTTCTGATTCCTCCTTTGTCACACACCTGGGGAGTACCTTATCATGATTCCTTTTATAGAGCACCTCGCCGCTCAAGAAGAAATTCATCGACAACCTTCTGAGTGTTCTCTTGTCATTCTCGGAGGCCCCGGGAGGATACTCTCTGTTCAAGATGTATTGCTTGATGTCATGATACCAGGGTTTACTATCAGATTCTTCTTCAATTGCTGCGCAGTAGTGATGGGCTGGCAGATCCCGATGCTGAATTCTGATGTGAGTCAAGTTTTTGTCGCAGTTGATGTTGAACATTGAAGACAAAGTGGCCAGTGCATCGGCCTACTGATTCTCATTGCGAGGAAGATGCTGAAATGTGATTTCCTCAAAAGGCTCAACCAACTCTCGGATGTAGTCTCGGTAAGGAATCAACTTGGGATCTCTGGTCTCCCAATCGCCGTTTACCTGGTGAATGACTAGAGCTGAATCTCCATACACATCTAGTCTCTTAACTTTCCAATCTGGGGCTGCCTGAATGCCAAGAATACATGCCTCATATTCTGCAATATTGTTTGTGACATAGAAACTCAGTCTGGTAGTGAATGGGATGAAGCGACTATCAGGGGAAATCAGTACTGCCCCAGCTCCGTGCCCATATATGTTGGAGGCACCATCAAATATCACTCTCCATCTTTCATCTCCCGGGGATTTCCCTTCTTCAAATAGGGCCATGATATCCTCGTCTGGAAAGTCATACTGCATCGACTGATAGTCTTCGATAGACTGATGTGCTAGGTACTCGGCCAGCGCACTACCCTTGATGGCTTTCTGAGTGACGTACAGGAGGTCATATTCTGACAACTGCATTTGCCAGCGGGCAATTCTCCCTGTAAGTGCGGGCTTCTCGAAGATGTACTTGATAGGATCCATTTTAGATACCAACCAAGTAGTGTGACTTAGCATGTACTGCCTCAAACGGTGAGCAGCCCAAGCTAATGCACAACAAGTCTTTTCTAGCAACGAGTACCTTGTTTCACAGTCAGTAAACTTCTTGCTCAGATAGTAGATGGCATGCTCTTTCTTCCTGGATTCATCATGTTGTCCAAACACACAGCCCATTGAGTTGTCTAGCACAGTTAGGTACAGGATGAGAGGTCTGCCGGGTACAGGAGGCATCAAGATAGGTGGATTCTGAAGATATTTCTTGACCTTTTCGAAAGCTTCTTGGCAATCGTCATTCCATTCAGTCTCTTGATTCTTGCATAACAGCTTGAAGATTGGTTCACATGTGGCGGTTAACTGGAATATGAACCTAGAGATGTAGTTCAGTCTTCCAAGAAAATCACGGATCTCCTTCTCTGTTTTAGGCACCGGCATTTCAAGAATTGCCCGCACCTTGTCTGGGTCAACTTCTATCCCCCTTTGGCTGACAATGAATCCCAGCAACTTCCCTGATCGCACACCGAAAGTACACTTGGCCGGATTTAATCTGAGCTTGAACTTTCTCAACCGTTCAAAGAGCTTTTGCAAATTGACAATGTGTTCCTCATCGGTTTTAGACTTTGTAATCATATCGTCCACGTAGACTTCGATCTCCTTGTGCATCATGTCGTGAAACAATGTGACCATAGCCCTTAGATAGGTAGCACCGGCGTTCTTCAACCCGAATATCATGACTCTGTAACAGAACGTTCCCCAAAGAGTTGTGAAAGTTGTCTTCTCCATATCTTCAGGAGCCATTTTAATCTGATTGTACCCTGAATACCCATCCATGAAGGAGAACAGTGAATGTTGCGCTGTACTATCCACTAAGACATCAATATGAGGCAGGGGAAAATCGTCTTTGGGACTGGCCCGATTCAGATCTCGGTAATCAACACACATTCTGACTTTCCCGTCCTTTTTCGGAACCGGCACAATATTAGCAACCCATTGCGGATATTTTGCTACCGCTAGGAAACCAGCATCAAACTGCTTTTTCACCTCATGTCTGATCTTTAAGGACATTTCTGGTTTCATCCTTCTCAGTTTCTGCTCACTGGAGGACACTCAGGCTTGACTGGAAGCTTGTGCACCACTATATCAGTATCTAACCCTGGCATATCCTGGTAAGTCCATGCGAAGACATCATCATAATCATGCAGGAGTTGAATTAGCCTCTTACGCTCACTTTCATTCATCGAAGTGCCAACCTTGACTTCTTTCTTACTGTCCTCTGTGCCCAGATTGATTGTCTCAACAGATTCCCCATGCGGCTGAATAACCTTTTCCTCTTGCCCAACCGTTCTCATCAATTCTGGAGGAGTTTCCCAGTCATCCTCAACATCCTCCTCGGCTTGGTTAACGGGGTAATCAAAGTTAACATATGAATCATTGGCATCATTATTTTCAAAGATGTTCATTTTAGATCTGCATTTGCGGGAATGGAAACAGAATGAACAAGCAAAATAGAAACACAAGATGAAGACACACAATAATGGTATGAAAAACGATTTTATTCATTTGAGAATTCAAAACAACATTTTATTGATTGATGATATTCGAAGGAAAAACATGCATGCCCTTATGAAATGTCCTGAGGCCTTGGGCAGAGCCAAAGGATTCGCATTACAAAATCATTACTTTGAAATGAAAGCAACAGGGAAATCGATGATCTTCCAATTGCCGAGCTCTACATTTGCAGCACTGCGACGCACCAGGTCCACACTCTTGTCTTCCACAGCTGATTCTTCCCCAATGACAGCCACCTGATTGGGGTCCAGCATGCCCGCGCTCCTGAAGCTCTGCTTGAGATCACAGATGGGAACCCTCTTCAAGCTTCGTTCTCACCCCTGAAGCTTAGCTAGTCTTCTTTCTCGCTTCTCCTCAGCCATTCTATTCTTATCAGCTTGAGTGGGCCAATATCCTAACCCACATCTATCCTTGTACTCTTGCAACTGCTTCCTAAACCCTTTCCGATCTGGTAACCATTTCTCAGCATGACCTTGGCGACCATGATATCAGCATTGGACATTCTTGGTGTAGGCAGTGGGGCTTCCTCTCCCACGAAAGCGGCATTTGCAATTTCCAATGACTGAAAAGCAGTTTCAAGGGATTCCTCTGCAGCCTCGACGTATTGAGAGGGATGGGGCTTGTTAATCATAAACTCTTATTCTCCAAAGACGACTATCAGTTTGTCGTCGACTACAAACTTAAGCCTCTGATGGAGAGATGAAGGAACAGCTCCTGCAGCATGAATCCAAGGTCTTCCCAAGAGACAGCTGTAGGATGATGCGATGTCCATGATTTGAAAGTTCACATAAAACACCTCAGGCCCTATCTGCACTGGAAACTCTATTTCCCCGATAACCTCTTTCTTGGATCCGCCGAATGCTCTGACTAGCGTTGAGCTAGGCTTCATATATGAACAGTCTACGTCTAGCCTGTTCATTGTAGATTTGGGCATGACATTTTCAAAGAGGATCCATTGTCTATGAGGACCCGAGAAAGTGTATATTCACCACATCTGACTGAAATGTGCAATGCTTGATTATGTCCCTTTCCTTCAGAGGTGAGCTCGTCATCAGTAAAGGTAATATAGTTGGAAGCAACGATGTTCCCTACGATGCTGTCAAGCTGGTTAACAGTGATGTCTTGGGCTACATGGGCTTCATTCAGCACTTTCACTAGGGCAGCACGGTGGGCCTCTGAACTGAGCAGCAAGGACATGATAGAGATCTTTGCAGGAGTGTGGTGCAGCTGGTCCACCACTTTGTAATCGCTTTGCCGCATGATTCTCAGAAATTCGGAAGCTTCTTGCTCTGACACCCTTCTACTTTCCACGGGCTCTTGCTCTTTACCCTTACCCTTTCGAATTCTCTCCTCATCCTCTTTTGATGGACCCACTTTAAGGGCTTCAGGGACATAGACACGTCCGCTTCTAGTGACTCCGCTGCTTCCCGCAATGTTTGTGACATCGGGAACAGCTTGAGGATTCTGAGTTTGAACTGGCACATCATAACTCCACGGAACAGCACTATCCTTTTGATAAGGAGCTGGGATAGGAATCACAATTGTCTTAGGTTTCTCCATGCTCGGCTTTTGACTATACGAGACCTCAATAGGCTTCTGGACACTTCTGTTCTTATCAGACTGGAAAGTCAACACATCTTCCTCTTTTTCTTGCACACCTATTTGGATTATATGACGATCCAACAGGTCTTGCAAAACTATCTTGAAGGCCTCACATGCCCCAGCACAATTATCATCAGCACAGACTTCTTTCTGAGTACAGCCTTTCTTGATGACCCTAAACTTGCACAGCTTTGCATGAATGACCTTCAGTGGTGTCTGAATACACTCCACAGTTCTGATTAAGGGTTGGCCTGCCGTGTCAAGGATGGCGTTGGTTGCAGGTTCTTCATGACCAGGCAGCGGGTTAGTTGTAATGCTTGGGTTTTCTTGTTTGAAGGTTATCCCTTTGGTGTCAATCAGATCTTGCACTACAAGTTTGAAGGCCTTGCAGTCTTCCACAGCATGTCCGACTGCCCCTTCATGAAATCTGCAGGTAACGTTGGGATTGTATCCTCGGAAATAAGGTGGTTGGACTGGTTTCATGGGTCTGGTGTTGATGAGCTCGTTGGTGACAAGGTAGTTAAAGAGGTCGGTGTATGACATAGGAATGGGATCAAAGGTGGTCTGTTTTCTGTCTTGATAATTTCTATGGTGATTACTTTGTGGTGAGCGGGTTGGTTGTGTTTGAGTGGGGACAGGGATATCTCGTGGTTGATAAGGTGGGCTTATGGTAATGGTGTTGGTCTCTCCTTCCTTCTTCTTTGGATATCCGGAAAACGGCTTTTTATGGGTGCTTGTACCTGCGGAACCATGGGCAATCTTGCCGCTCCTCAGCCCATTTTCTAATCTCTCGCCGATGATTACCATATCTGAAAAGTTGGAGGACACACTGCCGATCAACCGATCATAGTATAATGGAGGCAAAGCTTCCATAAACATGAAGACTAATTCCTTTTCTAACAGAGGTGGTGACACTTGTGTAGCTAGAGCCCTCCACCGCTGGGCATACTCTTTAAATGACTCGTTGTCCCTCTTTGCCATGCTCTGTAACTGTGTTCTATCCGGCGCCATATCTGTGTTGTACTGGTACTGTCTGAGGAAGGCATCAGCAAAGTCTTTCCAACAACGAATCTGGGACGGTTCTAGCTGGATGTACCAGTTGAGAGATGCCCCAGCAAGGCTCTCTTGGAAGCAGTGAATTAACAGCTTGTCATCATGAGAATGCGTAGACATTTTTCTACAGTACATGGTCAGATGGCTCTTAGGGCAAGTTACACTTCGGTACTTATCGAAATCAGGCACTTTGAACTTAGGAGGTAAAACCACATCGGGAATGAGACACAAATCGCGAGCCTCTCTCGATCTAGAGCCTGATCCTTCAATCATTTTTAAGCGCTCTTCTAACACCTGAAACTTTTCTCTAGTTTGTTGGTGCTCAATATAATAGCCTTGGGGGAAATTGTTCATTCCAAGGTGGGGACGGAACATTGGAGCCATGGTTGAGACTGCATGCGGAGCATGAGGATAAGCAGAGTTCCCAAGAATGAGGCTTTGGGCCTGAGGATTTGCAGCTGGCTGGGGAGTAAAGCCTTGTGGAGTCACCTGAGGTATGACAATGGGATGTGGAGACTGAACCCGAGGTTCGCCCATTGCTCCCTCTGATCCTGCAGATGCAGGTTGTCCATTCTCGACATTCACCAAAGGACCAGTTCCTTGGTTAACTTCTGGGTTTGAAGGAGGAGTGTAGCCTAGAGGCAGTCCAAAAGGAGGCCATTGAGCAGCTTGGTAGTCATTTCCATTCTTCAGGGACAGCAGGACCCTCATCATCTCTGACATCTGTGCCTTCATAGCATTCATCTCATTTCTGATTTCTTGGTCACCTTGACTGGAACTATCCGGAGTTGGGTTACCCTGATTCTGCACTATTGGACCTGGGCCTGTCTCGGTTCTGATCTCTGAGCTCAGATTTTCCTGATTAGGATTCTCCGCACTTGGATGGGACTGATCAAGATCGTTCAGAATCGTTGCCATGCCTCTTGCTTGAGAACGTGTCCAATAACGATGTTGGCGAACCAGCTTGCCTTACTTTCTGTTAATGGAACACTTATATGAGCTCGTGAATGAATTAATGAATGAATGCAATGCAGATGCATATGATTTTATGTTGCTTGATGCCAGGAATCGCGACATAGTTCTTCTTGTCATAAGCACATAATCGTTTTTTCTCTCTCTCTTTTTTAATGCAATGAGAGGGGAATCGAAATAGCAAGCCAGCACACTTCATACATCGGGAATTCAAACAAAAGCCTTAACAACTTCCTTAAAGGGAAGGATAGTACAATATTCATATGGAGTACAATACTCGAAAGCAAATAAAAGAGTACAATATTCAGGAATACAATACTCAAATGAAAAGTAAATACTCAAAATGAAAGGTACAAATAAACAGCTCAAATACAAAGAGCTTTGAAATCTCTGACCCTCTTCCTTTTCTTGCTGACGTTCGCATATCGGGATCGCTCTCTGAACTCCGTGATTAAAGCCCTGCAAAATTTCACAAACTGGTAAACCTCGGGTGGGGTATTGAGGAAGTGCATCTCGGCCTCGGCTATTTTCAAATTCTTGGGGACTCCCGCAATGGCTTGGCTAGCTAGCTCTGCCAGCTTTGAAAATTTGTTCTTCCAAAGCTGAATCTCCTCTCTTAGCTCCTTGATGATTTCTTGATCCTCTATTTTGCCAACCAATGCCATGAAGCGTTTCTCCCAGTACTGGCTTTCTGCTTGCACTTGCCTATAAGCCCCTTCTAGACACCTGAGATTCCTCCCCAGTTCCTCAGATCTTCCTTGTTCAAACCTCAGAGCTTGTTGATACTCCTTAAGGATATCTTCAATAGAACTCCTCTCTCGCTCAAGGTTCCTTAGCTGACCTTTCAATTCTACCACCAAGCGGGATTCTCGTCTTGACTTAGTTGCTATACTCTTCCACTCTTCGGCTTCCTCAAGTGCTTTTCTTGTTTTCTGCTTGCACCTTTGGAGTTCCTCTCTAGCTCCCCTCAGGTATTTCTGAGCCTCTAGCTTGCTTTTCTCTTCTCTTTTGAATCGCTTGACGCTCTCCTCAACAGCGATCATCTTGATAGCATCTTCTTTCTCTAACCTTTCTTTCTCTATGGTCATTTTCTCCAATTCTGTTTGCAATGCCTTCTTTTCTTCCTCCACTTTTGCGAAGGCTGACTTGACTTCATTCAACTCCTCAGAGGTAGGAGTGTGAGGCTCTGATATCTCCTCTTCAAGGGATAGTGCCCCTTGATTTGGTAATTTTGCATTTTGAAGCCTCTCTTTGAGCCACTGGTTAAAGGTGATGCTACTGGTTCTCTTGGAAAGCTCTTCGCCTTCCTTATGCACTACGGACTCCCATGCTTGCAGAACTCGCCGAAGCAAGTCTTCGCATTTAGGACTCCCCTTATAGAGGTAAAAGCGAGACAGCATGCTTTCGGAGGGTGAATTCCGCATTGGGTAACCGAGTTGTCTTAAGGTCAGTGAAGGATTATAGTTGATACACCCTTGCGTTCCCATGAGAGGCACATTCAGGAAACTTCCACAGCTGAACACCACCATAGGCCTTTCCTTCCAACAAGCAGTGGTAAACCAGCGGATCTGGAGATCGTTGAGACTTTTCAAGACCTCAACCCATTCAAGAGAAGTCATGATCTTTACATCACAGCTTAAGGCATAGGAGATCAACTCCCTAACTTCTTTTCGGTTGTTGACAACATGAGTGACAAGCCAAGCATAGAGGACGTGAGAGGAGAAACACATTTTCTTCTTGTGGAAATCACTGTAACGGGTGAAAGCCTGATAAGTGTTGGCGAGAACAGCGGGAACAGGATTGATAGGATTTTTGGTGTCTTTGAATGCCAAGAAAGCACCAATTGCAGTTTCATCAACATATCTCTCTATCTGAGGAAAGAGGACCACCCCAAAAATGGTTAGAGCAAGCACCAGCTTGAAGAGACCCCACTGTTTGGCCAGAGCATAAGATTGCATCAAACCCTCAAAGTACTCTTGCGGAAACCCGGCTATACCATTCCTTTCCAACTTTTGAAGCTTCAGTTTTTCTAAACGGATTTTGAGCAATGATGCTAGCTTTTCATCAGTGTAATAATGACCTTGATATCGGTACGGCGTGACATGCGACCTAGAGAACCCCAAAAGTTGTTCATACTCTTCCAATGTGGGCAATAGTGGAAAGTTTTTGAAGAGAAAACATCTGATATCTGAGTCATAAAACTGACTTAGAGCCACAAGAGCATTTTCCTGAACATCTAACTGCAGCAGCCTACGAATGTTCCCATATGTCTCGTCAAAGGACCCCAACTCAATCTGACCCATCAGTGCGGCACATTGCTTCAGACTGTCAACATCAACCCTTTTTACAACCGGAAACCTGGAAGTAGGTGAAGCTTTACTATTCGATTCCATCTTTATGCACCTATGACAGGACGGTACATTATTTGGCTATTCCCGGCAAGCAAATATGAATAAGATGCAAAATGTATGCAATATATTTTTTTTACATTTGGTTTTATAAATGCGGCATGATGCAATGCAATTATGATGCTAATGATGCATGTGGAAAAATAAGGACAATGCTCATGAGCGGTAGTTCAAAAATTTAGGAAACACGCTACGTGCCGCCTCATGTAGTGGTTTATGGAAAAAGAAAAGATATATTTTGGATTTTTTTTGAAAATTATTTTTTTTTGAAAAGCTCACTTTGAGGAAAACATGCCTAAGCTAGCAATGCAGCACACAATTTGTATGCCCTCGTGTCCTACAAAGGTGGGAATCCTAGGGTCTAAGGCAACTCAAAGGTACCTCCCATGTAGCTCTAAATCACATCCTCACAATGGCTACCGGAGCTAGAGACATTCTCATGACGGCACCCACAAATGTAGAAAGCTACCAAGTGTGAGGTATCATGAGAAAGCGTACTCCGGTTGAAACTTTCATGAGAGTCAGACAGACAAAGGTCTCGAATGCCAGTCACTACTCGTCTCCACTCTCCTACGTGTTTTTTCAGATCCGGGTATAGGACCCCACTCATAGCACATAAATCATAAGGTGTGAAAGTGTGTGATGAGGGCATAGCACCTAAAGCCTACCCAATCTAAAATTACCCCGCCTGCAAGGAAAAACCAGAACAGTCTAGACAAAGAGTCGTCTACCCTAGGGTTTTGCAAACATATATCATTTTAATATAAGCATGTAAACTAACCTAGGGTACCAATCAACAATCGTGTGCAATGCTTACCTTCAAGAAAGGGAGCCAAGAAGAAGGGACATAATGGAATTGGGGAAATATGCATGAACTTACCTCAAAGAAAGGGAGCAAAGAAGAAGGGAACATAATGGAATCGGGGAGAATGATGCATGAGCATAAGCATATAAACAAAGAAGAGGAGGAGAAGAAACTACACTTCAAGCAAGAAGCAATCATAGAAGAGGAAGAAGTAAATGCACATGAATGCAACACGATAGTATGAGAATGCAAGAGAGCAATTAACACTCAAACTTCATTGATGAAGAAAGAAAGAAAAAGAAGAAGAAGAAAAGGGAGAAATAGAACAAAGCATTCAAATCAAACAATTAAAACCACACACTAAATTAAATAGGTTCGACCCTCTTAAAAAAAATGTCCCCAGCCAAGTCGCCAGCTGTATGCACTCCGAAAAATCCGGTTTGGATCCTTCTTCGTACAACGGGAAAAACAATGAAGCCGCCACCAATATTTTAATTTAGAAAAAACATTGGAAAAATCTTTTTAGGCGATTGGCCTTTTGAAAATGAGAGATATAGGTTCGGGGGTCGGTTATGTGTGGGGAAGGTATTAGCACCCCACACATCCTTTCTACCGAAAGGGAACCTTTAATTTAGTGTGTGGTTTTTGACTGTTGATTTGAAACACTTTGTTCTACTTCTTTTCTTCTTTTTTTTATTTAAGAAAATGTTTTTGAACACTGGGAAAAGAAGAATCTTTTTGTTATTATTTTTTTAAAAGGGTGCTTGACGGGAGGTGAACCCGCTCCTACGTATCCTCCGGTGCGATGAGGAATTCAAAGCTACGTAGTTCTAGTCTTGTTTTGAAAAGGCTCCTTTGTTTTTAGCTTTTTAGTTTTTAGGTGTTTTTTGAAATAAGACTCGAGTGTTCACTAATACCAAGCAAGCAATGGCTTCGAGTGGTTTTCATTACTAACTCGAAAGAAAATGAGTTGAAACCGATAATCAAACAAGCAATGGCTTCGAGTGATTATAAGTAACAACGTTTTTATTTTATCTTTTTGCAAATGAGGCGAGCATCAGTGATAATCATCTAGCAAAGGCTTAGGACAATTACCACTAATGACTCGTGTTGTTTTTGGAATTGAATTGGGTTCGCATGTGTTTAAGGTTTGGGAGCTTTCATGATAATCAAACAAGCAAAGGCTTCGAGTGACTACCACTAATAACTCCTCATTAGTGATCAAACAAGCAAAGGCTTCGAGTGGCCACTAATGATTTTGTTTATGAAAAACTTAGGGTTTAAGCTTGGAAAAGAAATTGGTCTTAATTTGTTAAAGACATAGTTTAGAAAAGAAGTTTGAAAGCAATTTGATTTTTGGAAAAGAGTTTTGGAAAACTAGTAGAACATTTTCAATCAAGTTCCAAGTCAATAACCAAAATGCAAATTGCTAAACTACAATTCATGCAATGATCTAAACTAGTAACCATTTTCTTGTCAAGTTGTTTAGAAAAGAAAACAATGAATGCAAGAAAGTTCATAGATGCAAGCATAGCACATTCATTGAGATCATGTTATCAAGCAAGCAACAACATAGACACAATTTGTAACTTACCCTTTCATGTTGAAAACATCTCATTACAACATTTGAATACACAATGCATGAATAGGCACAGATGAACCTAGACTACACATATCATGTCACAATACATAGATAGGCAAAGAATGAACCCAAGTCGAACATTTTGGCAAAAATGCATGAATAGGCAAGAGAATGAACCTAGATTGCACATCTTATTGAAGATGCTAGGCAAGATGAACCTAAATTGAACATTTTTGCAAAATGCATGAATAGGCAAGTGAATGAACCTAAATTGAACATCTTATTGAAGATGCATGAATAGGCAAGTGAATGAACCTAACTAGGCATTTATGACACAACATGTGAGTAGGCAAGGAAGTTACAAAGCACAAGTGAATTCAAACATTTAATGAATCACTTGCAAAATCCTAGGGATTTCACATCAACATTTGACATAAGCAACAATGTGGTATCATTTTGATGGCATCAACATTTAGCATATTTCTACAATCAACCACATGAAAGGAATAAGTTGGAAAGGGCATTTGCCTCAAGTAAGATCATTAGCAAGCCATGAAAAATCAATTTGACATTTTATTTAGCAAGCATATGCAATTAAGGTGTTGAATCCCTTTAGGTAATCTTTAACACTTGGGATATGCACAAGTGCATAAGCGTTAAATCCTCTTACCAAATCATCAACACAAACATGATTTTCAAAGCAAGCAACAAAAACAAGCACAAACCCTAATTATCTCATGAAATGCGACACCAACATAGAGCTAAAACTTATTTTATTCTTTGAAAGCAACAAAATCATGCAAGCAAATGACATAGATCAAACTTTTTGGCAAGGATTCACATGATTAAGCAAAGGAATGCACTAAAATCACACAAACTCTAATTTTTCTACAATATGCGAAATGAAACATAAGCCCAAATCACAATTTTATTCATGAAAATGCAAGCACAAAATGAAAATAGCACAAACACACAATTTATTCCA
Organism: Astragalus glycyphyllos; assembly: GCA_963573325.1. NCBI lineage: Eukaryota > Viridiplantae > Streptophyta > Magnoliopsida > Fabales > Fabaceae > Astragalus > Astragalus glycyphyllos. The sequence goes on along the minus strand of OY754308.1, from coordinate 5,565,774 downwards.
AGAGAGAGATGCATTTCAAGCATCCAAACCTCCCAAAGTGTTTGTCAAAATGCTTGAAACACATCTCTCATTCAACAACAACAATTATATCAACATTTCAACATAAAATAGAGCACTAAAATGCAAAGAAATGCTTGATATGCAAAAATAGATTGATGATCTACATTTTTGATGCTAAAATTTTGATGACGCTAAGATTGAGAGTATACCTCAACTCCAAGCTAGAATAGCGAAAGAAATAAGGTGAATGAACACTACACCACTTGAATCAACCCTCTAATCTTCAATCTTGAGCTTGATTCTTGAGATTTGAAGATGGATCTTTGAAGAGAATGCAATGATGATGAAGGATTTAGGACTAGAATGTTGATTTGAAGTGAAAAAGTGAAGAAATGAGGTGAGGGAATGAAGAGGGGTATTCGGCCAAGAAGGGAGAAGAGGAGAGGCTAGGTTTTTGAGTGTGAATTGTGTGCAAAAACTTGTGAGAGGTGAGGATATGAGGGTATATATAATGTGCAATTAGGTTTAGGGGCATTTAGGTCATTGTGTACCTCATCTCATTCTAGGATTGCATTTTAATTTTGAATCAAGGGTGAGGATTGAAACACACCTTGATGAGGGGAAAAAAAATGTAAAATGAGAGGGGAATGAAGGGGTAGATATTCAGCCAAGCAATGAGAGTGGTGCCCAAGTTTTGCAAGTTGGCAATTGTACTACTGTACTATCCATGAACCTTCCAATTATCCTCTCAATTTTGATTATTCCTTTCAAGATAATTGTACATAAATCTAACCATTTTGAGCCATATACAAGGTATCTTGAAGAATATGCCATTTTTGAAAATGAGAGATGACCAAAATTGCCAACAAAAATCCTATCATATAATTTTTGGGAATATTCCTTGTACTATTTTTTGAAATGCTTTCTTGAATTAATTTGAACTTGATTTTTTTACTACACATATAAAATATGCGCACAATTTGAAAAATGATTTTCTTTATTTTTTTATTTTTTGTTCAAAATAATACAATTTCATTAAATAAATTCCCAAAAATTAATTAATTGGATTTTCAACTAGCAAAAATTTATTAAATTGAAATTGACCAAACAATGCCCCTTTTAAATGCCCCAAAATTCCTTAATTTCTCAAAAATGATTTTGAGAACCTTAGAATGCTTGGGTAAATACCCTAAACCCTTTCTCAAATAATGCATCACTCACAAAATTATTTATTTTTGCTGAAAATTAGGGTTTTGAAACTAGGCGGACAAAATTAGGGTATGACAACCATATCATGATTGCTATAATCCATTTGTTGTCTTAATGCCAACATAGATGTTGTAGTCAAATTAGTTTGGGCATTTCGACTATGGATGCCCTACGTTGAACTATGAATAGGAGAATACCCTGTACTTGCATTTTTTGAAAATGTAGACGAATTTGTCTGAAGACCTGCAATCAATGATGTTGGCATGCCATATTGTAAAACCCTTCCACTCATAGTAAATGGTATATTTCCAATCATAGGATTTTCCATCAAAGGACTCGTTGGTCCTGTTATTGGTGGCACAGAAGCCATTGTATTAACATTTGTTAATGCTGCAGTGGTCATCATTGACACAGGAGTAATTATGGGGAAAGTTACAGCGGTTACTCCCATTGTTGTCGAAGAAGGCATAGCGACAGTTATGCCTGCGACATTTGCAGCGTTAACGTCAGTAACTGACGCTTGTTCTTGTGTACTTTGTGCATTTGATGCAAAAGCATTACTTGTACTAGAGCGTGCCATCTCTGGAAGATGTTTACCACTCCTTAATTGCATGCACAGACAAACACAAAGTTTAAGAATTCAACGAAAAACTTTAAAATTAGCACAAATGTCCCACTGGGCGTGCCAATTTGTTTACCTTGGATTTTGGTAAACACTGCTAGTTTGAAATTGCTTCTGTTTGCAAGATCAACTAGTAAATCCTAAGACCATTTGTGTTAAAGTTTTTCCCAGAATTGTACGTGTTCTTGCAGTTTAAAAGTAAAAGAAGAAGATAACCGTCGATCTCGCGCGAAACCGTCGAGTTTCCTCAATGAGGGAGAATAAAACAAAGGAAAAATTGCAGAAAAGCAAAGAAGAAAACAAATTAAAATTGCATTAATTGTAAAGAGAGTTGGTGCACAGATCATACATTCTTCTCTTTGCTCGTTTTCTCTGTAATGTGTTGGAAGTTAGAGCGTGAGAGTTCTGTAATGAAATTGTGACCCGTTTTTCCTATGAGAAACTACTATTTATACAAATAGAAAATAACTGTACAAAGTTTAAAAAATTGTAACTGCTACGTGCTCTTGATAACGGTTACTTGATCCTACTTCGTCATTAGCCTCCAACTCCTTCTTGTCGAAATATCTATCTTCAGCCTTTTCGACTTTGCCAAATCTGAAGTCGAAGTCTACTTGATGCGACTTGATAGCTTAATTCATTTCAGTGTCGAAATTAATACTTGTCTCATGAAATACAAGGTCCAACTTTAAAAATAAGTCAAACCTCGTTGATTGCATTTAATTTAGCCTGTCGAAATTACAGGCTAACATATACACACGCACATATATACATCAATTTTTTTTTGCCCAATAATAAAGCTGTAACCTCTTGCAAAACAATGAAATTAATAAAATCAGTCAATTTGCAACCCACAATCATTTGTCTCTGTGTGTGTGAGATAAGAATGACTGAGAAACAACTACTAGATAATACATGAATATAATAGATATGAAATATGTCAAGTTTGTTTAATTGCACATGTTGAGGTTGAGTGATTCAGGTAAGCATAAAAATTTTCATTTTTTTTATGCGTCTCAGGGGTAGTTGTTTTACCCCTTACTCTGCCATCATTTTTTTTATTAGTACTCTAAATATTTTTTTTTAACAAAACAAAGTGGATATCTACTAATCCTCTCCCCCCAACTTAACTTACACATTGTCCCCAATGTTTCAAAGTAGGAGTTGTAAAAATTAGAAGATATTACCTGACACCATAGAAAACTGAACAAAAATAAACCTGACACAAAAATCTGCACATGATTAAAGAGAAAGTGTACCTGGAACGCTTGTACTATTTATAGAGAAAGTGTACCTAGCACGCTAGATGCACTGTTTATTGAACAAAAAGCTTCAAAAGTAGTGTTCCCCACATGGGAGACAGTAGTTGTGATTGTGGCTCACATCTTCCTCTAGTTTTACGTCAAGAAACGGCTTAAAAGCCTTTTATGAGTCGAGGATAAGCTTCCCATCCAATTTTCTTAAAAATTGGCAAACAGGGTCTTTTAAAGTCAGATTCCCAAGACTAAGTGTAGATTCTTTTCGGAATTGCCCCCACAAATCGATAATTTCACCTTGCACCGTTCCACAAGAATGCGTCTCAAGAGTCAAATGAATATCATCCAAAGGCTCCTTACTCAGCCCATTCTTAATGAAATCTATTTTATCATATCGATTTTTGGAAGCCCATCCGATATTTCTACAACCAGTGTTACATTTTCTGCAAACGTTCATTCTTTTAGCTCGTCGTTTTTTTGAATATGTGCTTTTACCCAACCCAGCAAAACGTGGAACCATTGAATCTCGAAATTCTCCACCAATTCTAAGCTTTGCTTCTATTAACCAACGTAAATCAGCTGGGATTCCCTTAATCATTAGTAGCCTTAATCTTTCACACCGAGCATTGTAAATTTTTATCAAGTCACTTTTAACAAAGAAAGGAAAACGTTTGCTCAAAGAAGAAATAACCACATCCATATTACTAAAATGCAATCAAATTCTTATTACATTCATAAAAAGAGAGCTAAGACAATACAAACAACGTTTTATTAAAAAAAAACTAATACATCAAAGAGCGGTATTTACAAACCAAGCTATTGCTAGAAATAGTGCAGTAAGAATTATTATCACTTCTGCGAAGGGAATTTCATCAGATTTGAGAAATGCCACAAAGATGTTGACAATTGCGACAATGGTGATGAGGATGAGAAATTTCATTTTGTTTGAGTGGATGAGAAATTTTTTTGGTTTGGAAGATGTTGAAAATGGGAAGTGGAATGAGGTTTTATAGAGAATTTTTTTTTAAAACTAGCCGTTTATAGCCGTTAAAAGAGAGAAGAAAAAGTGATGAAAAATGATTTTTTATAAATATGGCCGTTTATAGCCGTTGAAGAGAGGAGAAAAAGTGGTGAAAACACTATTCATAGCCGTTAACTTGAAGGAGAAAAAAGTAATTGAAATTTTTTTATTTGTTTTTTTTATTTACAACTCAGTTTTTGTGGGCAAGTAAAATTCCGACTTTGAAAGTCACGGAGTACCGAATCTGCCATTTATACCGGGAAAACAAAAATAAAAAAAAAATACTAAAAACAACAATAATAATAAAAAAATAACAGAAAATAAAATAAAGCAAAATAAAGTAAAGACACAACAAAAGAAAAACAGAAACAAAAACAAAAACAATGAAACCATGTACAAAGGGTCAACTAAAGAGACTGACTCGATCTCTTTTGAAAAACTTTCAAGATACGCTTTTAAACGTTGACCATTAACTCTGAAAATGTCACCATTTCTTGGATTCTCAATTTCAACAGCTCCATATGGAAAAGCAGTTTTCACAATAAAAGGTCCTGTCCATTTTGATCGCAATTTTCCAGGAAACAGGTGTAATCTAGAATTATATAAAAGAACTTTTTGCCCAATTTCAAAAGTTTTTCCAACAATGTGTTTGTCATGAAATACTTTCATTTTTTCTTTGTAAATTCTCGAATTTTCATACGCATCATTCCTGATTTCTTCTAATTCATTTAGCTGGATTTTTCTCACTGAACTAGCTTCATCCAAGTTGAAATTAAACATTTTGATAGCCCAAAAAGCCTTTTGTTCTAATTCAACAGGTAAGTGACACGGTTTTCCAAAAACAAGGCGATAAGGAGACATACCCAGAGATGTTTTGAATGCTGTCCGGTAGGCCCACAATGCATCAGTCAATCTAAGTGACCAATCTTTTCGAGTTGGATTGACTGTTTTCTCCAAGATATGTTTGATCTCCCTGTTAGCAAGTTCTGCTTGTCCATTTGTATTTGGATGATATGGGGTTGACACTTTGTGATGAATACCATATTTTTTCATTAAATTTTCAAATGGTTCATTGCAAAAAGGTAAACCTCTATCACTTATTATTGCACAAGGTATTCCAAATCTTGAAAACACATTTTCCTTCAAAAGTTTTAAAACAATTTTATGATCATTATTTTTGCAAGGAATTGCCTCAACCCATTTTGAAACATAGTCAACTCCAACCAAAATGTATTGATATCCAAAAGAAGGTGGAAAAGGACCCATAAAATCAATTCCCCAATAGTCAAAAATTTCAACGACTAAGATGGGATTTAATGGCATCATATTTGTACGAGTCACCCCACCTAAGCTTTGACACCAATCACATGATTTGAAAAATTCGTATGTGTCTTTAAAAAGCGATGACCAATAAAATCCACACTGCAAGATTTTTGCAGCGGTTTTTTTAGAAGAAAAGTGACCACCACATGCTTTTGAGTGGGAAAAAGAGATTATGCTTTGAATTTCATTATCAGGAACACATCTTCTTACTATTTGATCGGGACAATACTTGAAAAGATATGGGTCATCCCAAAAGTAATTTTTTACTTCTCTGAAGAATTTTTTCTTGTCTTGTGCATTCCAATGACTTGGAATTTGTCCTGTAGAGAGAAAATTAGCAATATCTGCAAACCATGGTAATTGGGACACAGAAAAAAGTTGTTCATCAGAAAATGAGTCATTTATGGGACTTGTCTCAAAAGAATCATCACATGTGAGTCTAGACAAATGATCTGCCACTACATTTTCAACTCCCTTTTTATCTTTAATTGTTATGTCGAATTCTTGGAGTAAAAGAACCCACCTAATAACCATGGTTTTGCATCTTTCTTTGCTAGTAAATATTTTAAAGCTGCATGATCAGTGAACACAACAGTGGGTGAACCAACAGATAAGATCTGAATTTCTCTAATGCAAATACTACGACAAGTAATTCTTTTTTAGTGGTGGAATAATTCATTTGAGCACTATTAAGAGTTTTACTTGCATAGTAAATCACATAGGGTTTCTTATATTTTCTTTGTCCTAACACAGCTCCTATAGCATAGTCATTAGCATCACACATTATTTCAAAGGGCAAAGTCCTATCAGGGGGTTGCATAATAGGCACAGAAGTGAGCATTTCTTTGAGTTTTACAAAAGCATCTTCACAGGAATTGGTCCATTCAAATTTGGCATCTTTTAGTAAAAGGTTGCATATTGGTCTAGAAATTGTACTAAAGTTTTTTATGAACCTTCTATAAAAGCCAGCATGTCCTAAAAATGAACTAATATCTTTCACTACTTTTGATGTTGGCAAGTTGGCAATTAGATCAATTTTGAACCTATCAACTTCTATTCCTTTTGCTGAAACAATGTGTCCTAAAACAATTCCTTCAGTCACCATAAAATGGCATTTTTCCCAATTAAGAACAAGATTTTTCTCTTCACACCTAGTCAAGACTTTAGCCAAATTCATAAGACAATCATTAAATGAGTTTCCAAAAATAGAGAAATCATCCATGAACACTTCAAGAAAGCGTTCAATCATGTCACTGAAAATGCTTACCATACATCTTTGAAATGTTGCTGGTGCGTTACATAGTCCAAATGGCATCCGTCGATATGCAAAGGTACCAAAAGGACATGTAAATGTTGTTTTCTCCTGTTCCTCAAGTGCAATGGCAATCTGATTATACCCTGAATATCCATCTAGAAAGCAATAAAATTCATGTCTTGCAATTCTTTCTAATATTTGATCCATGAAAGGCAAAGGAAAATGATCTTTTCTAGTCATTGAGTTTAGTTTCCTGTAGTCAATGCACATTCTCCAACTAGTTACAGTTCTAGTTGGAATTAATTCATTATTTTCATTTTTAACTACAGTTACTCCTGACTTCTTAGGTACAACTTGAGTAGGACTGACCCATTTAGTATTTGAAATAGGATAAATAATGTCATTATCTAGAAGCTTAATAACTTCATTTCTCACTACTTCTTTCATATTAGGATTTAGCCTTCGTTGCATTTGTCTTGAGGGTTTAGTATTTTCCTCTAAATAAATGTTATGGGTACAAATTAATGGGCTAATTCCTTTTATGTCAGATATAGTCCATCCTATTGACTGCTTATGAGCTTTTAGTACTTCTAACAATTTACATTCTTGTTCATGATTTAATTTAGAAGAAATTATTACCGGGTATGTATCATTTTCACCCAAATATGCATACTTCAAATTTGATGGTAAACGCTTTAGCTCTAACACTGGTGGTTGAATACTTGATGGACTTGGAACTTTTTCAGATTTTGATAGTTGTTCAAATTTTGGCCTCCACTGATTAACTTTTGAACCCTGTGAAGTCTCAAACATAGAAGAAAACTCCAAATTTTCCTCATTAATCAAATCATTAGTCAATAAATTTTCCAAAGGATTAGAAAATGTAGTCATGAAATGTTCAAGGGTGTATTTATCATTTACATCAATTTCATATACTTCATCATTTTTTGGTGGTTGTTTGGAAATGTTGAAAACATTTAACTCCAAAGTCATATTTCCAAAAGAAAGATTCAAAATTCCATTTCTACAATTTATGAAAGCATTAGAGGTTGCAAGAAATGGTCTTCCTAAAATGATGGGATGTTGAGAAGTTGGATTTGAAACCGGATGTGTATCCAAAACAATAAAATCTACTGGAAAATAAAATTTATCAATTTGAACTAGTACATCCTCAACTATACCTCTAGGAATTTTCACTGAACAATCTGCCAATTGAAGGGTGATTGGCCTTTTCTTTAGCTCTCCAAGGTCCAATCATTGATAAACAGAAAATGGTAGAAGATTAACACTCGCACCAAGATCAAGAAGTGCATGTTCTATGTTAGTATTACCAATTACACAAGATATAGTTGGACAACCAGGATCCTTATATTTTGGTGGAGTTTCTTGTTGGATGATTGAACTAACACTTTCCGTCAAAAATGCCTTACTTTGAACATTTAATTTTCTTTTCACGGTACATAAATCTTTCAAAAATTTGGCATAAGACGGAATTTGTTTGATCGCATCCAACAGAGGAATGTTAACTTTAACTTGTTGAAGAATCTCAAATATTTCAGGATTATGGTTTAACTTCTTAATTGGGTGTAATCTTTGAGGGAAAGGGGCAGGTAATGGCTTTTTTCTTTGAATAGAAATATCATCATTCTTACCTTCATCCTTACCTTCATCATTACCTTTATCTTGTAAGTTTGGAGTAGAGTCTGAATCTAAAATCTTTATGGGGATTGTCTTGTCAATTGTTTTCCCACTCCGTAGAGTAGTGACAACATTTACATTTTTCGGTGGTGTTTCAGTAGAGATCTGGCATTAACCAGCTGGGTTCTGTTGAGGTTGAGCTGGAAACTTCCCTTTCTCGGTCGTTCTTAAGGAGTTTGTCAAGGTAGACAATGTAAGCTTGATTTCATTTATGGCTTGTGAAGTTTGGGTTATAGCTTGTGAAGTTTGGGTGTTTATGGTTGTTTGAGCTTGCATGAATGCTTGTAATGTTTCTTCTAGGCTTTTTATTTGTGGTCTGTTATATGGTATGAAATTCGAATTGGAGGTATTTTGGTTAGGTAAAGGTTGAACATTGTTATCATTCCTCCAACTAAAATTAGGATGGTTTCTCCAATTTGGATTATATGTCTCAGAAAAAGCAGATGGAAATGGTTTTTTGAAATTAGATATTACATTTACTTGTTCTTCACACATCTCCTTGAAAACAGGAATTCTTGGGCATTCATTTGTTAAATGTCCTTCAATGGCACAAATATCACAAATATCCTTGTTTTGCACAAATTTTACTTCCTTAGATTTCTTTAGTTCCATACTTTCAACCTTTCTAGCTAAACTAGCAATCCTAGCACTTAGATCATCTTCTTAATTAAGGTAATATTTTCCTTTAACATTTTCATGATTAGACCTTATTGAACCCTCTGATGTATTTTCATTATACCAAGATTGAGTTTTATCAACTAGGTGGTCTAAATATTCAAGAGCATTGTCCGGATTTTTGTCCAATAATTCTCCATTACACATCATTTCCACAAATTGTTTGGTTTCAGAATTTAAGCCTTCGTAAAAGAACTTATGGTCCTCCAATTTTCAAAACCATGGTGAGGGAAAGCATTTAGCAAATCTTTAAAACGTTGCCAACAATGAAAATATTGTTCATTAGGCTTTTGGACAAAGTTTTTGATTTGCTTCTTCAAAGAGTTGGTTTTATGAATTGGAAAGAACTTTTTTAAAAACTCAGTTTGTACATATTGCCATGTCGTGATTGATCCAGGTCTTAAAGAATTAAGCCATATTTTTGCTTTGTCTTTGAGAGAAAAAGGAAGTAACTTAAACTTTATTATTTCTTGGGTGCATGTTAGTTCATTTAAAGTGACACATATTTCCTCAAATTCTTTCAAATGTAAATAAGGGTTTTCAGATTCAAGACCATGAAAATTAGGCAGCAATTGGATCGTATCGGGCTTGAGTCTAAAATTCTGAGCATTTGGTGGATAAACAAAACATGATGGAGTGGTATTCTGTTGAGGTTCTAAGAAATCACGCATGGAACGAACTTGTTGATTTTCATTAGTAGTTTCTGCTTCACCTTCGTCCATGTTTTCACAATTATTATTCAAATTAGGTGCTTTACTCCTTATTAGTCTACCACTTTTTAAATCACGACATCAATTATGCATACAATTGACAAGCACACAATATTTATTAGTTATACTAACTTAAATGCTAAAATAAAAATAAAGGATAGAGAAGAGATAACCTTTTGAAGTCTTACTAAAGCAAGAGAATATTCACAAAGAGATGGACCGTCCTCCAAGGGATATCCCCGGCAACGGCGCCAAAAACTTGATCACACTTTACGGTTGCACACCCAAGTATAGGTTTGTCTCAAGTAATAAATTTCTCGGAAGTCCGAGTGTTGAACCGCAAGGATATTTTGAAGGAAAAGGTATGCCAATCTATTTGTGAGGTTTGAAGTTTATATAATACTAAGTACTAGAGCTTTGGGGTTCCACTTAAGTAAAATCATAGCGTTGTTCTTGGCTAAAGTTGATAACTCAATTGAAATCCAACAATCAAGTGATTTCAATCGGAAGATAAATCGTTCATTGTGCCATATATGTCTACAACAAATCAAAGCTTTCACAAAACAAAATCATTTTCATATATCATTAAACAACTCAAAAGATTTAACATTGAAGATCATTTTGAAAACCAAGAACAATACTACTACTTTACAAAAGCTTCACCCTTAGCTCTAGCTAAGGGTTTAGCTACTCATATTACAAAGAAAACAACTCTTAGATACTAAATATATGTTATATTTCTGAAGTTAGGGAGTGATGCTCCATGGCTTGCCAAAGCTCCCTTTATATAGGGTTGAAAGGTGAGAACACTTGAATATTTTAAGACAACTTTGGACCCTCTCATTAATTGCGAAATAGGTCGTCCTTCCTGTTGAAATCTTGATTTGGGGCCCTCAAGATAAATTGAAGGGCATTCAGTCTTCTTTATAGATCATGTTGAATGTTTCAATTAGGATTTTTGTGTGAATTATGGTGAATATAATGCCAAAGTGTGTATTGTGTAGTTTGAAATCCGAGTCATTGCCATAATGATCCAATTGCATGTCATTTTCACCCTTGAATCCAATCTTTTCAGCACTATGTACCTGAGACCAAAGTGGTAGATATGTGAGTTAGCTAACCACTCCAACTAGAATTGGATCAATTGGACTTGTATTGCTTGAGAGATGGGTCAAATACGAAAATGTGTTATGTGCCAAAACTCAACCAAACTTTGGACAAAATTGTTGTCTATTACTATTGAGGTTCAGTGGTCTTCAAACTAGCAAAATTAGTTTCCTACACCCATTTATATCTTTAGTACATTGTCTTAGGTGTCCAAGAACATCAATATCACAATTTTTGAATGAGTGTAACTTAGGTTATGGCCCAAACATCAAGCAATACACATACTAATTATGTCCAATCATGCATATGCCCTCTATTAGTATAAAAAATTGGATATTAATAGTTAAATTAGATAATACCTAATTATGCATTAATAAGACACAAATACTATAATACCATAACTAAATAGCACATAAAGTTAATATAACATATGCATGTTTACTCACTAATCAGAGAGGATAAGGCTTTTTAGGACCACACAAATTTTACCCACTTGGAGATTTTCCTCATCTCATCCTTGGTAAGTGCTTTCTTTCTCTTTCTCTCCTTCCATTGTCTTCCCCGGCACCCATGTTTCACACACCACCAGCGAGACATGTCGGGCTTCGCTTAAAATGGGGTGGCACCTGGCGGTGCCGAGGTTCGCCCCCAAACCTGGCAGGGTGCCGGTCTACACTCCATATGTTAGGCAATTCGGGGTGCCCATAACACGGCACCCATAACCCGGCGGGGTGCCAGTCTTCACATTCATCCGGTCTTCGCATCCACGCGTTGCGCACCGGAGGGTGCTGGGGTTCGTTCCCCTAAGCCGGCAGGGTGCCGGCGTTGGCTTTGCAGTCTTCGTTTTGGCAGAGGTTCCTCTATGTGCTGGCGTTCAACTCCTAAGCCGGCAGGGTGCCGGTCTCCACGCCCAAATGGCACGCATCTCAGGGTGCCGGTCTCCGTGCATGCCCGAAATGCACTTTAAGGTGCCGGGGTTCATACCCCTAATGCCGTCAGGGTGCTGATGTCCGTGACCTTCGAGGGGGACGCCTCATGGTGCCAGGATTCGTACCCCAAGGCCGGTAGGGTGCCGGTTTTGAGCCTTTGCTCATGCACCCGTGTGCTTGCTTGCCGGGCTTTGACGATATTGGTGCCTGATCTTATTGTCTTGGTGCCTCGTGGCGTTTTTAAACTTTAATTCTATTTCTCATATTCTGCCCTTCTACTCTTTAATTTTTCAGAGTTCGCTTGGTGTCACGGGAAGCTGCCTCCTCATTGATCTTGGCATAATTTGCTCCTCATATCTCGTGAAGGTAACTTTACTCAACTTTTAAATACTTTTATATTTTTGTCGAATGACCTCAGGGGAGGGGTTTGCCAACAAGTTTTTGTCTGACTTGTGCCCGCTTGTTCTGACCCCTTTCTTGCAGGTTTTTAGTGATGGGAAGGACGAAATTGACCGCTCGGGTTTATGCTTCGTATTCCGTCCCACCATTCAAGTGGCACGCGCAGATGTAACGCCTTGCGTGGAGGGGGTGGTGCCTGGCTATCCTGTAACCTTCTCCTCCTCCTCCGATGATGATATTGATGATGAGCGTCGGTTTGAGTTTGAAGTGGTAGAGATTGACGGAATTAATTATGACTCGGTTGCCTGTAGTGTTCGATCCACCAGGAGTTTTTATCTCCTAGGAAAAAACTTGCCCCGCTATCTAGAGGATGTGCTTGGGGATGATTGGAGGGTTGAGGAGGTTGGTCCGGATGATCGAGTTTGCAGTATTCCCTCTGGCAGGAGGTTCATGATTTCCATTCAGTTCTTCATAAGATGAAGATTTCTCCTTTCTTCACATCGTTTCAGCTTAAAGTTTTGAAGCATCTCGGGATAGCTCCTTCCCAACTACACCCCAAACTCGTGGTGATTTGTGAAATGATTTGAATTGGTATTAAGAGTGCTAGGACGGAAGCGTAGCTTGAAGCTCCTCTTTGCTCTTTTCGAGGTAAAGCGCCGACAAGAGCTTTCGAATGGCATTACCCGTTCGGAGTTCCTATGTTTGAGGGGTCGGTGATCTTTGCCTTACATTTTAGTACACGCGGAAAGCCAGCATGATTGGAAGTACAAATATCTCTACATTGTCCCGACGAGCCAGAAAGCTGCGTACAATATGTGTCTCTTTGACGAGCAGGGGTCTATTCTTGGGGATATGTTTCACCTTGGATGGTGTAACACTGATGTCGAGTTTACCTCTCGGGATTATCGGGTCCTGCCGTCTGAGTTATCCAGAGGCGACTTGAAGACCCTGAATCTTCTTTGGAATGTTGTTAGCCATTTGTCTATTACGCCCAAGAGGATTTTGTGTAGCGAGCTTACTAAGGCTCTAAATATTGGTGACCTTGTTTGGCGTTTAGGTTGCTTGTATTTTTTGTGTTGTCAAACTTCTTTTTTGCTTTATTCTTGTTTTTATGCTGCTGAGTTATTTCATTGTTGTCTTGCAGATAATATGGCTGCCCCACTTTCCTTCGATGAAGTGGCTGCTTTAGGTGGGAGGAGGAATCCTCAGAATGCAGAGTATGCTGAGGAAGGTTGTCCCATCCCTCCTGCATTTGTTGCTAACCGCCCCTCAACGGGGTCTCGCTTGAGCCTGGGGGCTCCTGGTCGGGCTGGGAGAGATATCTCCTGAACACCTAGAGTTCACGTCGAGGTTCGTGATAAAGGAATTTGTGAGGAAGGAGCTTCTACCACTCTGGGGGTACATAACAAATCATCCATGCGCAGGAAAAGTAATGCCACTCGTCACTCTTCTGTTGAACGCCCCTCCTGCTGACTGCCCACACGGGCTTGACCCTGATGTGATCAGTCTCTCGGTTGCTGAGTGTGAACATTTTTATGATAATCCTTTCGATTTTGCCGTCCTCATGGTCAAGCTTCGGAAAAGCATGCACGCAAAATGGTAGACTGAGAGGGAAGGCGGTTCCAATTCAGGTAGTCTTCACAACTTGTTTTATTTATATGAAGTACTTGATATGTTTTGTTGAAACGTTCTTTCACCTTCGCTATATTGTTTCCTTATGTAGGGATAGGTGCGGAGAGGGCTCGGCTCCTTGCGGAAAACCATAGGCTCACGACGGAGTTGCAGGAATCCAGCCGTCGAGCTCAGGATCTTGTAGGACGTTACCAGAGGGAGCGAGATGGAGCCTTTAGTGATAGAGATGCGTATTTGAGGAAGATGGAGGAACTCCAAGCCCAACTTGAAGGTGTTCACAATGAGTTGGAAGGTCTCAAGAAATCGAGGGGTGAAGATGATAGCTGGTCAGGTAGTGGATTTTTCTCATCAAGCCTATGCTAAGGCTCTGGATCATGTTCAATGTTTGTACCCAGAAGCCGAGTTGGATCCTCGATGCCTTCAATTTGACCATGAGGTTTTGGATGGGAAGATTGTCAAATATCATTCCGGCTGGGCTGACTTTGATGTCATTTACCCCTGATCGTTTTATGCTTGCTTGCTTTGACTATGTAGTTTATTTTTCACCTGTTGGATTCAGTTATGTATGTTTTTTACGAGCCCGGCCCTCTCCGGGATGACTATCTATCTTATTTTGAATAATGCTCATTTGTCTTATGTTCGATCAGTTTTATGTTTCTTGACTAGCTTTCAATTTCAGCTCGTCTCTTCCCTTTATTTGTGCGGATCGAACTTTGAGCTTGACTGGTGTGTCTTGGATGGCATCGGGCGCATGTTATGCCTTGCTAATCCGAGTGCTCAATACCATGTCATTTCGTAGTTATGTATACTTTGGGGACAGTTTATCAAAACCCAGACTGATTCTAACTCGTCCTTCAGAGGTTGCGACACGTTTAAAGTCGCTTCGCGAAGCGAGTAGGTCAACTCGCGCCTCGGTTTATAGGGAAACGCAAACGATCGTAGCGTTGATCTCATCCCGCCCCTTTTTACCGTCTGGCTTTTCGTTAGTTAGCTAGTCCCTTGCCTTTGATAGCGGGACTCGACTTTCTACCCTGCAAATAATGGTATGTATTACAAAACAACATTTCTAATTGTAAAAACAACGTTTCATTCATTTTCACACATTAATGGTTCATGATATTACATCAGTTTCTTATCGTTCGTACAATAAATTTTCTTAGCTTGTTAGTGTTCCAAGTTCTAAGGATTGGTTCCTTGCTCAAAGTTTCTAGTTTGAAAGCTCCTTTCTCGATTTCTGCGATTATTCTGTATGGACCTTTCCAGTTGGGGGCTAGCTTCCCTTGGGATGCATTGTCAAACCAACGTCTACCCTTCATAGGACTAGGTCACCGACCTCGAGGGTTCTTTGGACCACTTTGGCGTTAAATCTTGTGGCCATCCGTTGCTTGATCACCATTTCTTTCAAAGCTGCTTGATTCCTAACTTCATCGATGAAGTCCAACTCCTCTAAGAGTTTTTGTTCATTGGCTTCTGGGGAGTTTGAGTGCTTGGTCCTCCAGCTTAACTCTCCAATCTTGACAAGTATGACTGCTTTTGTACTGTATGCAAACCAGAAAGGTGACTCCGACGTTGATGAGTGTGGGATGGTTCTATAAGCCCACAAAACATAGGGTAGCTAGTTCTCTGGCCAGCAACCTTTTGCCTCGTCGATTCTTCTCCGCAATCCTCTCAAAATTTCCCTATTCGCTGCCTCCGCCTGTCAGTTGGTCTGATGGTGTTCCACTGAGGTGAAACGGTGTTTGATGTTCAGGTCAGTCATTAATTGCCTAAACCCTTTATCTGTGAACTGTGTGCCATTGTCGGTGATGACTACCTCTGGTATGGCGAATCTGGCCATGATGTTTTTCTTAAAAAACTTAATGCAGTTCTTTGCTATGATGTTGGCCAAGGGCTCGGCTTCGATCCACTTAGTGAAGTAATCGACAGCAGCAATTAAATGCTTC
Source organism: Astragalus glycyphyllos (assembly GCA_963573325.1). Lineage (NCBI taxonomy): Eukaryota > Viridiplantae > Streptophyta > Magnoliopsida > Fabales > Fabaceae > Astragalus > Astragalus glycyphyllos. The sequence continues at coordinate 5,549,995 of OY754308.1, read as the reverse complement.
ACGTTCCCCGGGCCAGGACGGAAAGGACCTAAGAGGTCAATCCCCCACCAAGCAAAAGGCCAAGGAGAGCTTAGGTACTTCAAATCTAACGAAGGATCCACGTGCACATTAGCGTGCCTCTGGAACTTGTCACATTTTTTGACATAATTTTGTGCATCCACGTTCATGGTAGGTCAGTAATAACCTGCTCTAAGTGCTTTTGCCGCCAAGGCTCGTCCTCCTAGGTGTTGCCCACAAATTCCCTCGCGGATTTCTGCGAGAACATAGTCCGCCTCTGCTCCTTCTACACATTTTAATAGAGGCATAGAGAAGTCCCTACGAAAAAGTGTTCATTCAATGACTGAGTATGACGCCGCCCGCCTTCTTACGGAAGCTACTTCTTTCGCGTCAGTGGGCTCTTGCCCGTCGAGTATATATCGAAGGATTGGGGTTATCCAACTTTGGCTGGCTTCAACGGTGAGAACTGAAGTAGGCGAACCATTGTCTAGGAGGATGCTTGGGCTGGACAAAGTTTCCTGAAGTACACTCCGAAGGTTCCCTGGTGCTAGTACCTGCCAATTTGGAGAGTATGTCTACCCATGTATTTTCTCCCCTGGGTACATGTTTCACTTCTGCCTTCTTAAATAATCCTAGGAGCTCACGCACCTTAGCTAGGTACTTCTGCAGTATCAGATCATAAGCACCAAAATGCTGCGTTGATCTGGGAGACAACCAAGAGTGAATATGTATGAAGCTCGACTTGGGTAGCACCAAAGTCTCTGGCCAACTGTAGGCCAGCTATGCAAGCCTCATACTCTGCTTGATTGTTTGATGTGGATAATGAAAATGTGAGGGATACTTCCTTTACTGTTTGAGGACCCATCCACATGGAAAGTCCATGTTGTCTCCCCACTTTCTTCTTGCGGTGTTGTTGTCATTTCGGCAACAAAGTCTGCTAACACCTGAGCCTTCATGATTGGCATTGTCGCGTATTTGATCTCAAACTCTGATAGCTCGACTGCCCATTTAATCATTCTTCCAACCAGATCAGGACGATGGAGTATTTGTCTGATAGGTTGGTTGGTTCGAACTACCACCTTATGTGCCACGAAGTATGGTCTGAGGCGCCGGGCTGTGATTACCAAAGCCAAAGCGACCTTTTCCACCTTTTAGTACCTCAACTCAGGTCCTTGTAATGCCTTACTTACGAAATATACCGGCCTTTGGCCAGCGTCAGTTTCTCTGACGAGTACTGCACTTAACGCTTCGTCGGCAACAGCGAGGTACAAGCACAAGGTCTCACCTACTTCAGGTTGTGTCAAAATGGGTGGCTCAGAGAGGGTTTGTTTTAAAATGTTCAGCGCCTGCTCTTGCTTGGCGGTCCAATTAAAAGCTGTAGCTTTCTTTAAAAGATTAAACAATGGTAGAGACTTGTGAGCCGCCTTCGAAATGAAGCGGAACAATGCTGCAATCATGCCTGTAAGTTTTTGAATTTCTATCTTTGTAGTTGGTGAAGTCATTTCGGTCACAGCCCTGCACTTGTCAGGGTTGGCCTCAATACCTCTCTCAGTGAGATAGAAACCGAGGAATTTCCCCACTCGAACCCCGAAGGTACACTTTTCTGAGTTCAATCCCATATTGTTCTTTCAAATTTTTGAGAATACTTCGATTATATCTTTAAGATGATCTGGGTCACTCTTACTTTTCACTATCATATCATCAAGATATACTTCGATTACTTGGCCGATTTAATTCTTAAAAACTTTGTTCATCATTCTTTGATAAGTTGCCCCGGAATTCTTGAGCCCAAAAGGCATTATGCAGTAGCAATAATTTCCTTGTTCTGTCATGAACGCCATTTTCTCTTGATCGGGTGGAAACATTGGGATTTGGTTATATCCCGAGTATGCCTCCATAAAAGATAATAAACGAAAGCCTGAGGCGCTATCAACTAGTTTGTCTACGCTAGGGAAGGGGAAGGCGTCTTTTGGACATGCCTTATTGAGATCAGTATAATCAACACACATCCTCCATTTTCCATTAGATTTCTTAACAAGGGTTACATTAGGGGAGATATTCAGGACTTGCAGCAAATCTTCGAAAATGATGTCCACTGAGCTACCCTGGTCGACCAGGATTCTTTTTACTTCAATATTGGCCATGATAGCAGAAATTAGCAGCGGGATATGCTTATTATGTCTTCCATCTAGCAAATCCTTATCATCGAAGGATAAAGGTGGCCTAGCTATTCCTTCCCTGATGGTTGAGGTGGATGCCACATTCATAATATCTTTCCACCTTCTCTTCATTGATTTATTTGATCCCCAATCATCAAAGGAGTTGGTTCCATGAATCACCATGGCCACTGGCCTTCCCTTAGACTTTCGGGTGTCCTCCTTTTCGGAAAATTCATTGTCGTCATCTCTAACAGCTTTGACCACTTTGCTAGCTAGAGTCTTACCCTTTCGAGGGGATCTAGACCTTCTTGAGAGGGATCGGGGCCTCTTACGCGAGTCAGCTGGCTCTCCATCCTTTTTCACATATTGCAATAGTTTCCCCTTCTGAATCATTTCTTCAATGTCGTCCTTAAGAGCTCGGCAACCATTGGTGTCGTGACCTCCATTTCAATGATAGTGACACCATTTTCTTGAAGGATTGTGGCCTTCCTTCAACACCAAAGGCTCTGGCCTCTTGACATTCTTAAACTCGGTATTTGCACATTCAGCCAAGATCTTGGATCGAGATTGATTGAGGAGAGTTTGTTCGGTGAACCGTCGTTGTCGTGCCTCACGACGCCCCCTCCTGTTTCCTTTCGCTGTCGGGTTTCTCGAGTATCACCCTTGTTATCCCCATCTTTTGCTGCCTCATGGTATGCCATCTTGTTCTCGTCATAGTCCATGGACTTTTAAAGAAACTCACCCAAATCCTTGGGTTTGTTGATCCCCACATCACTTTCAAAAAGACTTCCTTGCTTGAGGCTATCTTTCATCCAAAACAATCTTTGCTTGAGGCCTGTGCTCTTAAGTAAACCAACCATTCTCTATTCTCCCCCTTCAATTCTATCATATTTATTCTTAATTAGCGTGTTTAGATAATGGTTTATTGAATTAGTGTTTGTTACTTGGCTTTGTTGCTGTGATTAGGGATAAACTTGAGTTGAAAGTCGTTAATGATGGATCTGTAAGTTATGCTGCACTGGAGAAGAAGGCTGCTTTGTACGAAAAGTTAGTTAGGGGAGAATTTTTTTTGATAGGCAAAATGGTTAGAAATTAGTGTGTTAGTAATTAGAGGGGAGGGGGAGCGGGGTTCGAACCCCGTACGCCTACATTTTCACCAACGATGCCTCTTTCACTCAACAGCATGACCTACCCTTCTGGGACAGTTAGGGGAGAATTGTTTGATGAAGAGGATCAAGAGAAGTATTGTGTAGATTTTGTCCACAAGGGAACAAAGATGATGTCGCTTCGACTCTGAATGTGCTTCCACAAAATGAACATGGTGTCATACCCTAATTTTGTCCGCCTAGGTCAAAACCCTAATTTTCCGCAAAAAATAAATAAATTGAGAAGTGTGGTTTTATTTTGAAGAGTGAAGAGAATTGTGCATGCATTTTTGGGTTTTAAAAGTCATTCTAGGGCTTTTAAATTCATTGTTAGAGTGGAAATGCATTTGTTGTTAACAAAACAAGGTTTTTAGGGCAAAAGGGTATTTTGGTCATTGTCAAAAATAAGAAAATTTCTCATCAAGAATCATTGTGCAATTTTAGAGAAATTTATTTGAGGCAAAACATTTTGGTCATGTATGTATGTATGCGCAGGCATGCATACATTGTGCACAAAATTCAAATTCAAAAAAGGCATCAAAAAGGAATATTCTACAAAAATTTCAAGATGAGGTTTTTATGATATTTTTGGTCATGGTGATCTCATAAAATGGCATATTCCTCAAGATACCTTGTATGTGGCCTAAATTGGGTGTATTTTTGTACAATTATCCTAAGAAGAATAATCAAAAATGAAGGGATAATGGAATGGTCATATAATAGTACAATAGTACAAGATGACAACTTGCAAAACTTGGTCACCAAGGACCCCTCCCAATGTTTATGCGCCACCCCCTCTCTATTCTCTCATTTTGTGTTTTCTCAATGTCCTCAATCCATGTGAGCCTCAATCCTAGCCTTTGATTCAAAATTAAAATCAAATCCTAGAGCACAACTAGTGCATATTGACCTAAATACCCTCAAACCTAGATGCCTTCTATAAATACCCTATTAACCTCACCCCTCACAACTTTTTGGCCTCACAATTCATTCACAAAACCCTAGCACACAAACCTCTCCTCTCCTCTCCTCCTTTGGCCGAAATCACAACAACCATTCCCTCCTCCATTTTTCTTCATTTCACTTCCATTTTCCATCTCATATTAACTCCTACTTCATATATCTTCCTTCTCTCCTAATTTAATTCAAGCTTGCATCATCAAAGGGCATTTTTAAGCCAGCATTTTGTGGGTTTCATTGAAGTTTGGTGAAGATTCAAGTTGATTTGTGGTCTTGTTCTTCATATTAGTCATTCCTTAGCTTGGATTTGAGGTAAACTTCTTAAAACCTAGCATCATCTTCAACTTTTTTTTGCATCAAAATGTAGACATCATGTTTCTAATTTTGCATCCTACCATATTCATGCATTTTAGTATTATTATATTGTTGATTTGTTGATTGTTGTTGGTGAGAGGTGTCTCAAGCATTTTGACAAACACCGTGGGAGGTTTGGGTGCTTGAGATGCTTCTCACCCTTGAATAAATTGTGATTTATGTTGTTTTTACTATGATCTTGCATTTTTGTTGAATAAAATGATGTGATGCTTCGCAAATCATGATTAGAATTAGGGTTTGTTAATTTTCTTGTGAAATGGGTTTGCAATTGTGATCAAAAACGTTTTCTCAAGTTATTTTGATGTTAATAGATGGTATCTTGCTTGCAAGTCATTGTTATGTTGATGATTGGCAAGAGGACTCACACTTGTGTCTTTGTGCACTTCACTTTAAGTGTTGAGGATTGCCTAAGATGATTCAACACAACCTTGTGCTTTGATTGTAAACTTTGGTTTGCTTGTTAGTAACTTGTTTGCAAAGTTATTCTATGTTGAGGATTGGCAAGAGGACTCTCACTTGTGCCTAGTGCACTTCACTTTAAGTGATGAGGATTGCCTAAGATGATTCAATTTTCTTTGTGCAATTCTTGCTTAAAAATGCAAATGCTAGTTTTCTAACTTGATTAATCAATTTTGGTTACAAAAATGACTTGTTAATGCCCTCTTTTGGTCACTTTTGGTCTTGCAAATGTGATGTTCTTTCTAGGTCAATGTTATGCTTTAATGTTGATGATTTTGTAAAAGGACTAGACACTTATGCACTTGTGCATTGTCTCAAGCGTCAAGGATTACCAAAAGGGATTCAACCTTGTGCTTTATCTTGTGTTGACACTTAATTGAATTGAACTTTTGTATGATCTCTTTGTGTGCTTATTGTTGATCTTACATATACATGCCATTAGACGTTGATGACTAAGTGTCATTCTTGTGCTCAAATGTTGTAATTGGTAATGTTTATGCTTATGCTTACATTGTTGATTGCTTTGCTTGCAATTTGTTAAATGTTGCACTTTGGTTCTTGACTTGGAAATTGATTGAATGTTCTACTTTCTTTTCCTTTTGGATGCCACGCCATCCCAACAAATCTTTTGTGACCAATGTCACCCTCAAACTCCCTTCTCCTTTCTTCAAATCAATCATTTTCTAAAGCTTTTCCAAACTCAATCTTTTCTCAAATTGTTTTCATAAGCCAATCAAATTCTTTCTAAGATCAACAATAAACCTTTTTGAAAACTCATAAGGAGGCAAGTCGGACGTACGGCCGGTGTTGTCTAGCGTCCTAAGATCAGAGCTGTACAGCTCAAACATCTTGGGATACTTATGAGAATTAAAACAAGCAATTAACAACTTGAACCCTATTTCAAAAAATGAGTAAGGAATCGAGTCGGATGTACATCCGGTATTGGTTAGCGTCTTAGGGTTAGCGGGCTGTACAGTTCGTGCGAGCCTAAGATACTTGCTCAAATAAAAGCAACCAACCTCACAACAAATCTTTTTCTTCCCTAATCAAAAAAAACATTTTCAATAAGTAGGGGGCACGTCGTCTGTACAGGCGGGGTTGTCTTTGTTCTAGGTCTAGTGGACTGTACAGTCTAGGACCGAAAACCCCTACAATAAAAAACACCAACACAAAGTTTCTCGACTAAAGAGAACTACGTAAGCTTTGAATTCTCCATCGCACCGGGAGATACGTAGGAGCGGGTCACATCCCGTCAAGCACACTTTTAAAAAATAATAAAAAGATTCTTCTTTTCTCCCGTTTTCAAAAACATTTTCTCAAATAAAAAAAGAAGTAGAACGAATTGTTTCAAATCAACTCTGTCAAAACCGCACATCAAGTTAAAGGTTCCCTTTCGGTAGAAAGGAGGTGTGGGATGCTAATACCTTCCCCACACCTAACCGACCCCCGAACCTACATCTCTAGTTCTCAAAGGACCACCCACCTTAAAAAAGGACCCTTTTTCAATGTTTTGGTCCCTAAATAAAAAATGTTGATGGCGGCTTCACAAATTTTCACGTTGTACGATGAAAGGTCCAAACCGGATTTTTCGGGGTGCAACAGCTGGCGACTTCACTGGGGACTTTCCTTTTAAAACGAGGGTCAGGCCTAATTAACTTGATGTGCGGTTTAATTGTTTGATTTGAATGTGATTGTTCTATTTCTCTCTTTTCTTCTCCTTCTTTTTCTTCTCTCTTTCTGATGTTTGAATGTTCTCTTGCATTCTCGTGTTGTTATGTTGCATTCGTGTGCATTTGACTCTTCTTCTTCTATGTTCGCTTCTTGTTCCTTCTTCTCCTTTCATCTTCTTTTGTTTATATGCTTAATATGATCATGCATTTCTCCAATCACCATGTCCCCTTCTTCTTTGCTCCCTTTCTTCAAGGTAAGCTCATGCATCATTCCCCCAATTCTACTATGATCCCTTCTTCTTTGCTCCCTTTCTTCAAGGTAAGTTCATGCATTCCCCCGATTCTATTATGACCCCTCTTCTTGGCTCCCTTTCTTGAGGTAAGCAGTGCATATGATTGTTGTTGGAACCCTAGGTTAGTTTACTTGTTTGTATTGAAATGATATATGCTTGCAAAACCCTAGGGTAGAGGACTCTTTGTCTGGACTGTCTCTGGATTTTCTTTGCAGGTGGGGGGGTATGTTTGTCGTTGTGCTCCTACACACACGTTGCACTCTTTTTACCCTTATATTTCTTGGTGAGACAGCCCTATACCCGGGCTAGAGCATATCTTAGGCTAGAACGAAGTCATTAGTGGCTGCTCACTGGACGTACGTCTTGTTGGGTGGTTGCGAAGACTTCACCTAGAGTTTGGCTTTGTTTGATGATACCATCACTAGGACGTACGTGTTGGACTAAACGATAACCTTAGAGGGGGGGTGAATAAGGTTATAGGCTAAAAATCATTCTTTTTTGTGTTTTCAAAGTTGTTTAATGCTAGTTTAAAAAACAAATGCGGAAAAGGTTTATATGCTAGCAATTTGCGCAAGCTATTATAGAGATATAGCAACAATGATGAATTTTACAGTAACACAAAATCCACTTAACTGTAATATAGAGATTGCAACACAGTAACAATGAGTATACTAATAGTGCAAATCAAAACAACTAACAAAAATATAAATTTCAATAGTTGTAATAACAATTCAACAGTAATTTCAATTTCGATAGTTATAATAACAATTCAACAGTTAACGCTATAATAGAAAACCAAACAATAATAACAAGAACAAGAATAATGGGGCATAAATAAGTAAAGAGATAAGGGAAAGAAGAACACCGCGATTTTTCGAGGTTCGGATTGAAATCCTACTCCTCGGCCTCCGGCTTTCCAACCTTTGGACTTTGGGAAAATAACACTATAATGGTGAAGATGCTTCTTCAAAGTCTTACAACTCACGCCACTTTACAGCAACAACAAAACCTCTCAATTTCCCCAATTGAGAACCCGAGCTCCCCGCTTAGGATTTCTACGATCCAATCTCCCCGATCGAACCACCCAAGAAACACTTTCCCAGGATTTCACAACAATACCAAACGCCAAGTGATAAGATGAATACAATTGAAACTATGATCGATTAATCAAGCAAAATAACCATAAGAGTTGAGAGAGATGATATGATGATGAAAACCCTAGAAATTTGATTGAGAACCGAAGAAGATGATCAGATATTGAAAGGGATCGTTCTCAAGTTTTGGTTTCACGTTGTTTCAAGTTTTGCGGCTCTGTGAAATGTTTTTCGTTTTCTCTCTCTATCTCTGTGTCGTGAAAACCCTTGCTTTTCTATTTATATCACTTAAGAAAATATGACCGTTGAAAGTTGTTTTCCAAAAATAGGCAAGGATGCGATTTACTTCTTTGAACTTTACAAGAGATGAATCGATTGTTCTCTTTTAAAAAAATAGGCCATAAATCGATTTCTAGCTTGTAACTTACAAGCCATGAATCGATTTCTAGCTTGTAACTTACAAGCCATAAATCGATTTTCAGCTTGTGACTTACAAGCCATGAATCGATTTTCATCTTTGAAATAACAAGCAAGAAATCGATTTTATGCTTTTAAAACACAAAGTCATCAATCGATTGTTTTCTTTCCAAAACAAGTTCTTTCAAAACCAATATAGAAGTGGGAAATCGATTGTTGGCTTAAAAGGGAAGAGGGAAATCGATTTCTTGCTTCCAAGGCAAGAGAGAAATCGATTATTGGCTTTAAAAATAAGTGGGAATCGATTTCTAGCTTTATGTACCATATCAAGAATCGATTCTTTACTTCAAAAACAAATTCTTTTTAAAACACTAACTCATGAATCTATTTTCTTTAAAAAACAACAATTCAAGACTCAAACTATTTCTTTAAAAACACTTTGTGCCTAACCTAATTAAACATGGTTTTATATAAAATATTTTTCCAAGACAGTTCAATTTTAAAAGATCATCTCTCAACTACGAATGTTATAAGACTTGGGTAATACGATCTTACATGAGTCCTACGCAAAGCGATATAAGCCTTCAATGCTTGAGCAGCTTTTCGTAATATAAGTCTTCAATGCTTGAGCAGCTTTTCGTCCGAGCTTCTACAACTTTGAGTCAGCTTCCGAAGCTCTCTTGTTCAACACCCTGCGCTCTTATATTTTTCCTGCGCTTTACCTCAAGTAAATTATCAGTAACTTGTAATTTGTTATCATTCAAAACAAGGAATGTTTGCCCTTGGCACAACAAACTCCCCCTTTTTGATGATAACAAATTACCTTAGCATAGGGAGGCGATAAACAAGAAACATTAGCATATGCTCCTCCTAAGCGTAAGCAAAAAAAATTATAAAAATAAACATACATAGCAGAAAACAATTATATAGCAGTTATTTCTCCCCCTTTGTTTTCATCAAAAAGGAGGGAATCACATAGCACATAATCGCGTAATCACAAACTGGAAAAATCAAGCATACCTAGCTCTCTCCGGATTTTACAAAATTGAGCTTCGGCTAGAGGTTTCGTGAATATGTCAGCTAGTTGGTCATTGGTGCCTACAAATTTTAATTCTATGCTCCCCCTAGAAACATGATCTCTAATAAAATGATGTCTTATTTCTATGTGCTTAGTTCTAGAGTGTTGGATGGGATTCTTTGCAATATTGATAGCACTAGTGTTATCACATAAGACAGGCACATTTTCATATAACAAACCAAAATCTTCCAAAGTCTGTTTCATCCACAAAACTTGTGCGACGCAATTTCCAACCGCCACGTATTCGGCTTCAGCGGTGGACAAAGCAACACTGTTCTGTTTCTTACTAGACCAGGAAGTCAAACAAGGGCCTAGAAAATGGCAGGTTCCACTAGTACTTTTTCTATCTAAGGTACAACCAGCAAAATCAGCATCAGAAAAACCGACCAAATCAAAGTGACTCGATTTCGGGTACCACAATCCGAAGTCTGTGGTTCCCTTAACATATCTAAGAATCCGTTTTACAGCTTTTAAATGTGATTCTTTTGGACATGCTTGAAATCGAGCACACAAGCACACAGCAAACATAATATCGGGTCGAGATGCAGTTAAATATAAGAGACTACCGATCATACCTCGATACATAGTTTCATTAACTGGTTTACCTTGTTCATCCTTGTCCAATTTTGTTGCAGTCGCCATTGGAGTACCAATCACCTTTGCATCACTCATGCCAAATTTCTTTAGTAACTCCTTTGAGAACTTAGTTTGACTGATGAATATTCCATCTTTCATTTGTTTCACTTGAAGTCCCAAAAAGAAGTTCAACTCCCCCATCATGCTCATTTCAAATTCACTAGTCATCATGTCAGAAAACTCCTTGCACAAATCATCATTAGTAGACCCAAAAATAATATCATCGACATAAATTTGAACTACAATAAGATGTTTGCCTTTGGTTTTAAGGAATAAGGTAGAATCAATCTTACCCTTTTTGAAACCGTTTGCAATTAAATGTTTGCTTAGTCTCTCATACCAAGCTCTAGGGGCTTGTTTTAATCCATAAAGGGCTTTGTCAAGTTTAAAAACATAATCTGGATTTTCAAAATCTTCAAAACCAGGGGGTTGTTTTACATATACTTCCTCTTCTAAAAATCCATTGAGGAAGGCACTTTTGACATCCATTTGGTGTAGCTTGAAATCCATGTGACTAGCAAAGGCTAGTATTATACGAATGGATTCCAACCTGGCCACTGGAGCAAAAGTTTCTTCAAAATCCACCCCTTCAATTTGATTATAACCTTGAACAACTAAACGACTTTTGTTTAATAAAATAATACCATTTTCATCAAGTTTGTTGCGAAAAACCCATTTAGTCCCTATGATAGTTCTATCAACAGGTTTTTCAACTAAATGCCAAACTTTGTTTCGTTTAAATTGTTCAAGTTCTTTTTGCATTGACACAACCCATTCTGGATCACCTAGAGCCTCTTTTATGTTACTAGGAACTATTTGAGAGACAAAAGCACTATGAAAGCATAAAAGATTAAGAGAAGAACGAGTTGTTACCCCCTTTGATGGACTACCAATAATTTGCTCCATGGGATGATCTCGAACTGATTTCCATGTCTTGGGCACATCATCATGTGTTCTTCCATGGAGATGATCATCAGTGTCTTGGGGCTCTCGTTCCATTTCAACTATTTCTTGAGGTTCTGCTTGCACCTCCTTTTCTTTGTCACTTTCATTATTTGGTTCAGGCATTCTGCTTTTGATCACTTCAACAAACTCATCCTCATCATCAACTTTCTTTGCAAGAGGGTTAGTCTCATCAAAAGAAACATGTATTGACTCTTGCATGCATTTATCAATTTTATTATAAACAATATATGCTCTACTATGACTTGAATAACCCATAAAAATACCTTCAGTTGATTTAGCATCAAATTTACCCAATTTATCCTTTGTATTTAAAATATAGCACTTACTTCCAAAAACTTTGAAGTATGAAATGTTTGGAGCTCTACCATTCCACAGCTCATATGGCGTCTTGTTAAGCGATGGCCTTAGATACACCCGATTTAGCACGTGGCAAGCTGTATCAACAGCGTGTCCCCAAAAGTACTTAGGAAGGTTATGCTCATTTAGCATTGTTCTACACATCTCTTGTATGGTCCTATTTTTCCTTTCCACCACGCCGTTTTGTTGAGGAGTCCTTGGGGCTGAAAAGTTGTGATGAATTCCATACTTTTCACACCAAGTTTTGAATGAAGAGTTTTCGAACTCTCCTCCATGATCACTTCTAATCTCCTTGATAGCTAAGTTTTTCTCATTCTGTAATTTTCTGCACAACTTAGCAAACTCGTTAAAAGCATCACCCTTTTTAGCAAGTAAAATAGCCCAAGTGTATCTAGAATAATCATCAACAATTACAAAAACATATTTGGCTCCTCCTAGACTTACAACATCAATTTCTCCAAATAAATCAAGATGTAACAATTCAAGCACATTTTTGGTAGAAATAACTGGTTTAGATTTGAAAGAAGTTTTATGCATCTTACCCAATTGACATGCATCACATAACTGTCCTTTTTCATATTTAAGCTTGGGTAAGCCTCTAACATGTTCATTTGCACATAATTTAGATAGAAGTTCCATACTCGCATGTCCTAAGCGTCTATGCCACAAATTCACATCATCAAGTAGAGAAGGCATGCATACAATATCATCACTAACAGTGTCAAAATCAACATAATAAACATTGTTTTCACGAAAACCGACAATGTGAAAATTTGAAGCTTCATGAACAATAACACATTTATTTTTTGAGAAATACACATCAAAGTCATTATCACATAGTTGACTTACGCTCAATAAATTAAATTTCACACCATCAACCAGTAAAGCATTTTTAATTTTGATTGTGTTTTCCTTACCCACACAACCTTTACCTATAACTCGAGCAGTTTCATTGTTGGCAAACTTCACAGATCCACTAGCTTTGTTACTCAATTTCAAGAAGAGTGAAGCATCACCAGTCATATGCCTTGAACATCCACTGTCAACCATCCACACATTTTTCTTTTTGGATGACTGACATACCTGCGAAAATAACATCAAAAGCTAGTACGAGGTACCCAAACTTTGTTGGGTCCATGGGGGTTAGTTCTCAGGGGGTTTGTTTTCACAATCCACCTTGGTTTCTTGCAAGCAGGTATAAGAGTACCAAGCTCACATAATCTACGAATAGGGCATCTAAGAGAATTATGATTTCCTTTTTGACAATAAGTGCAAGAGAAAGAGGTAGGTGTTTTATTACTTGAAGAAGCAGCTACAAATACCAAATCCTTTTTCTTTAAATTAGAGAGGCTGGAATTACCTTTATAACCAATACCTCTTCTATCAGCATATTCATGTTGAGAGTGTAGTAACTTGGTTAAGGTATTTTCACCAACCTCAAACCTTTTTAAAGACTCTTTTAAATTTTCATTTTCAGCCTTAATTTTTTCAAAAATTTGTTTAAGCTCAAGAAATTCAAGGTTGAAAGGTTTAGCATTTTGTAGCTCATTTTTCAACTTAGCTACTTCATTCTCAAGAGTCTTGATTTGAGTAGTCATGCTTTTGTTGCTCTTTTTCAGATTCTTAGATTTTATCAAAAGATTTTCATGTTTATAATAAAGAGCTTCAAAAGCTTCATTCAAATCTTGACAACTGCTTTCATCATCACAAGAATCATCGAAATTTGAAAAAGAATGGTTAGAATTTGTTACCTTAGTTGCGTCACTGGCCATGAGACAAGCAAGCTTTGAAGCAGTCACTTCTTCATCTATTTCACTGTCACTGCTTAGATTGTCCCATGTATCATTCGGAGAATAATCTGCTGTAAGACCAACGACATTTGCAACTTCCTCTTCATCTTCCGTTTCACCTTCAGTTTCGGTGTCATCCCATGTAGCCTTCATTGCTTTCTTCTTTGGGTATTTGTTCTTTAGCTTTGGACAATTTACTTTAAGGTGACCCGGTTTGTTGCATTCAAAACATCTTGGTTGGTCGTCTCCTTTCTCTTGACTGTCTCCTTTGTAATACCCGGGCTTCTTAGAAAAATCACCTTTCCTTAACTTGTTGAACCTCATGAATTTTTTGAATTTTTTGGCAAGCATAACCATGTCTTCTTCATCAGATTCTTCATCAGATTCAACCACTTTCTTTCCCGTTTTAGAATTTTTCGCAGCTGCAAGAGCAAGAGACCTCTTTTCTTTTACCGCTTCTTTTTCTTGAGTTTTCTTAGCACCCAAAACCACCTCAAAAGCTAGTAGTGACCCAATCAAGTCTTCGGTAGGCAAAGTACCAATATCCTTGGCTTCAGTGATAGCACAAGTCTTAGGAAAAAATTCACCAGTTAACGAAGCAAGTATCTTCCCATTCAAGTCCTTTGTAGAATACTTTTTCCCAAGTGCTCTCAAGTTGTTTACAATCAAATTCAACCTTTGATGCATAGCAGCGACAGTTTCACCTTCCTTCATCTTGAAAGCTTCATACTCAGAAGTGAGAACTCTGATTTTGGTGTCTTTCACTTGACTTGTACCTACATGAGTTGCTTCTAGACAATCCCAGATTTCTTTTGCAGTCTGACAACCTTTTACCCTTCCATACTCTTCTTCACAAAGTGCTAGATGTAGAATATTCATAGCTTTGGCATTCAGAGAGATCTTGTCAAGTTCGGACTTTCTTAACTCGCTCAAGTCAATAGTATAGATGTCCTCAACAGGTACTTCTTCAGCTTTACCAGTTGCTTGAGTTTTTGTAGAATCACCAGCAGCAGTATCACCTGGTTTTGTAATTTTGATCTTCATCGGTGTGAGCGGTCCATCTATAATGATTCTCCACAACGTGAAATCTATAGCCTGCATATGACATTTCATTCGACTACTCCAGTAGTCGTAATTAGTTCCATCAAACAAAGGTGGCCTATTAAAAGACATCCCCTCTTTAATAAAAGACCCCATGATCAGAAAAATGCGAGATGTTAAGCTCTATATGCAGTTACCTGCTTTGATACCAATTGTTGGACTAAACGATAACCTTAGAGGGGGGGTGAATAAGGTTATAGGCTAAAAATCATTCTTTTTTGTGTTTTCAAAGTTGTTTAATGCTAGTTTAAAAAACAAATGCGGAAAAGGTTTATATGCTAGCAATTTGCGCAAGCTATTATAGAGATATAGCAACAATGATGAATTTTACAGTAACACAAAATCCACTTAACTGTAATATAGAGATTGCAACACAGTAACAATGAGTATACTAATAGTGCAAATCAAAACAACTAACAAAAATATAAATTTCAATAGTTGTAATAACAATTCAACAGTAATTTCAATTTCGATAGTTATAATAACAATTCAACAGTTAACGCTATAATAGAAAACCAAACAATAATAACAAGAACAAGAATAATGGGGCATAAATAAGTAAAGAGATAAGGGAAAGAAGAACACCGCGATTTTTCGAGGTTCGGATTGAAATCCTACTCCTCGGCCTCCGGCTTTCCAACCTTTGGACTTTGGGAAAATAACACTATAATGGTGAAGATGCTTCTTCAAAGTCTTACAACTCACGCCACTTTACAGCAACAACAAAACCTCTCAATTTCCCCAATTGAGAACCCGAGCTCCCCTCTTAGGATTTCTACGATCCAATCTCCCCGATCGAACCACCCAAGAAACACTTTCCCAGGATTTCACAACAATACCAAACGCCAAGTGATAAGATGAATACAATTGAAACTATGATCGATTAATCAAGCAAAATAACCATAAGAGTTGAGAGAGATGATATGATGATGAAAACCCTAGAAATTTGATTGAGAACCGAAGAAGATGATCAGATATTGAAAGGGATCGTTCTCAAGTTTTGGTTTCACGTTGTTTCAAGTTTTGCTGAAATGTTTTTCGTTTTCTCTCTCTATCTCTGTGTCGTGAAAACCCTTGCTTTTCTATTTATATCACTTAAGAAAATATGACCGTTGAAAGTTGTTTTCCAAAAATAGGCAAGGAAGCGATTTACTTCTTTGAACTTTACAAGAGATGAATCGATTGTTCTCTTTTAAAAAAATAGGCCATAAATCGATTTCTAGCTTGTAACTTACAAGCCATGAATCGATTTCTAGCTTGTAACTTACAAGCCATAAATCGATTTTCAGCTTGTGACTTACAAGCCATGAATCGATTTTCATCTTTGAAATAACAAGCAAGAAATCGATTTTATGCTTTTAAAACACAAAGTCATCAATCGATTGTTTTCTTTCCAAAACAAGTTCTTTCAAAACCAATATAGAAGTGGGAAATCGATTGTTGGCTTAAAAGGGAAGAGGGAAATCGATTTCTTGCTTCCAAGGCAAGAGAGAAATCGATTATTGGCTTTAAAAATAAGTGGGAATCGATTTCTAGCTTTATGTACCATATCAAGAATCGATTCTTTACTTCAAAAACAAATTCTTTTTAAAACACTAACTCATGAATCTATTTTCTTTAAAAAACAACAATTCAAGACTCAAACTATTTCTTTAAAAACACTTTGTGCCTAACCTAATTAAACATGGTTTTATATAAAATATTTTTCCAAGACAGTTCAATTTTAAAAGATCATCTCTCAACTACGAATGTTATAAGACTTGGGTAATACGATCTTACATGAGTCCTACGCAAAGCGATATAAGCCTTCAATGCTTGAGCAGCTTTTCGTAATATAAGTCTTCAATGCTTGAGCAGCTTTTCGTCCGAGCTTCTACAACTTTGAGTCAGCTTCCGAAGCTCTCTTGTTCAACACCCTGCGCTCTTATATTTTTCCTGCGCTTTACCTCAAGTAAATTATCAGTAACTTGTAATTTGTTATCATTCAAAACAAGGAATGTTTGCCCTTGGCACAACAGTACGGCCCTGTGATCGGTGGTCTCAGATGAGGTCGTTGGCTCTAGGAACCTTATTTTGGGTCCTTCTTTTAGTGCTAACCTTGAAGTGTGTACCCGTAGAAATAGCCATAGATCCTGTCTCTAAGAAACCTTGGTAGGACACAAAGGAGCTTCATACCCCTGCATCCATGCTAAATAAAATATTTTTGCAAATAAACCGAAAAAAAATTATCAAAAAAAAATGTGTGAATTTCCGGCTTTTGAAAGCCTTTGCATTGTAAATAATTTTTTTACTCATTTCCTTTTGCATACATCTTCATCCAGTGAAGATCATGATTTTTCATGCATTAAAAATTGCGAGTATCATGCACTTTCTCGCATATAAAAAAAAACATTTTTTAGAAACATCTCTCGTGCATTGTTATTTTCCCTTGCATATAAATATGTGAACCTCTCATTTTGCATATAGTTTCATTTAATAAAAATCACGTCTCTCGTGCATTTTAAAAATAATTGCGAGTATCATGCATTTCATTTCATTGCATAAGAAAAAATGAAAACGAAAAAAACAATTATCATCTGCATAGCATAAGCATTTCAGTCATCCATAATCATGTACAAAAACCTTCATCAAATAATGTGGGCGTCGAGCCAATGTAGCATTTATGCATCATTTCATTAACCTCATAAGCATTATTTCAGAAAAAAGACGAAGAAGAACTACGTAGCTTTGATTCCTCATCACAATGGGGATACGTAGGAGCGGGTCATACCCGTCAAGCACCTTTTTCTAAAAACCTTTTTCCCCAAATAAAGCACCTTTTTCTAAAAACCTTTTATAAAGCACCTTTTTCTAAAAACCTTTTTCCCCAAATAAAGCACCTTTTTCTAATTTTTTTTTCTTCAATAAATCACTTGCATCTTCAAATCATTTTTAAAATCATTTTCTAAATCATTTTCCAAAAAAAAAATAAAATGAAATAAGAGAAACTCCTTATGCAATCGTTCCATGGGTAGAAGTGCATCTTTGAATGATGAAGGGTAATATCTCAAATTTGTTTGTGCACTACAAATTTGAGATGATACTCTACGATATCGGGGCACTTTGACCCAATCAGGCGCAGTTTGTTTTCAAATAAAGTGAATAAGTGGAGTCAACCAAATGTCGAAGCATTTCAGTATATTGCGTGATGTATTGAGTCAGGATCCACTCAATGTTTCATGCAAGTTACTCAGAGTAACGACAATTGGTTGCCTCACGTCATCATTTTCGCAAAAAGGGGCATTGGTATTTCAGATCTTGCCGTGCCTCTAAAGAATAAAAATCCTTTTGAAAAAATATCATTCTTGCATCTTGCATCATCCAAAAATGCATTGGAGTTTCGTATTTCATCTTGCATCAAAAACAAACAAAAAAATCTCCTTTAGAATAATTACACTTTTCAAGTGGTCATTTTTCATGCATTTGCTTATCATGATTTGTTCATTCATACATTGCATAAACCAAATAAAAAAGTTGTGATGAGAGACGAGACGCTTTTGCAAAATAATCTGTTGAAAAAGTTTACCCTTACTTATTTGCAAACTCAAGATGTTCCAAGGCACTCAGTTTTTCAAATCAACAGTTCATTTGCATTTTCTTCAAAAAAGGCATTGCATCTCATCCATTCCATGATAAAAGACTAAAACAGTTCATCAAAAAAATTTTCCATCATGTTTTAACCAATGTTAACTCTCTACGAAGCATTCTTCTAGTGGGCGTGCATGCCATGTACAGTTTCTCTTGTTAGAGTCTGTCAGTTTCCTTCCCTTATCATCATTCTCCATCCAAGTTTGATCCCGCCCCATCCACCCATAAAGTACATACTCTCCCCGCATTAGTACACACTTGACTTTTGGTTTAAATCCTCCATACAAGAGGGCAATTTTGTAATCACTTAATTACCTTGTTAAGATTGCTTTTCTTTGGTGCAAGTCTAAAAATGTGCATGCATTTGTTCAGTCATTCGTTCTTGTGCTTACCAAGGCCTTAGGATATTTCAATAAGGGCACACCTGTTTCCTTTTAGTATCATCATCAATAAAATGTTATTTTGAATTCCTCAATAAAATTTCTTTCTTTCATTTTGTCATGTGTCTGTTATTTTCTTTTCAATTCCTCCCAACGCGGATCAAAAATAATAATAAATGAAAATAATCTTTGAAAACAACGACGCCAATGGTTCATATTGTGACTCTGATTACCCGATTAACCAAACTGAGAGAGAGGCTGAAGACAACTGGGATGTTTCTTCGGAGTTAATAAGTGAAGAATTGGCTAAGGCTGTAGAAATTCATGATGCCACAACTAGGTTGGGCAATGAAGTCAAAGCACAAGTTCAAGCAAAGTGGAGCAATGCTGAGGAAACCAAACAAATGTTACAAGCGAACCTCTTTCGCGACCAAACCCTTTCCCTTCCTCAGATCAACCAACTTTCCCATTTCCCATTACAAGTACCCCATCACAAAAAAAAATTCATAACCAAATGCCTGCCATCGCCACCTTCCTCACTACCAGTGGCCCTTCTACAAAATCAACCCATCTCATTTGCTCCTCCCTCTGAACCTCCTGTCACCCCAGTTAATACCAGAACCCAATCAAGCATCCTCCAACCGCTGCAGGGGTTTCATTGCCATTATCTCTCCAATCACCCCAGACAAGGATCACTTCAAATATCCAAAAATAGTGTATCACTTTTATCAGCTCACTCAACTCAAAAGCAAAAAAGAAAAAAATCAGAAAAAATGAAACAAAAAAGAACAGATTCAAAAAATGAAAATCCCAAAAATGAAAAAACAAGGGAAAAAGAGACGAAAGAAATATAAGTTGTGAGCTGATACATTTGGCCATAAAGCGTAAGAGATCCTTGTCTCAATGAACCTTCCCACACCTTGTTGTGTATGACCACCCTTTCTTCCATAAACCTTCAAACACTTCATCATTCCTATACATCTCTCCTTTCATAAAACCGCAAACACTACCTCGACCTCGTCATCCCGCCCTCCACAAACCCTCAGTCCTTCCTCAGACTCCACCATCAGATTTGCAATCAAGCTGTTGTGCAAGAATAAGAGAACAAAGTGGTCCGTCCTCATGAGGAATCAAGTGACATGATCAATTTGAGCAAAGGAGAGGATTGACGCCATGATAAAGAGCAATGAATCAACAAGTTTGTGTAAATCACCCTTCTGACATAAGACACTTGCCATTATAACAAAGTCTGTAATTACCAAAGTTCGATCTGTTGCACAGCTTTCCAAGCTAAGGTAGTCACAAATGACAGTATGAAGACTCCAGGTCAAGCATCATGATCCCTCCCTACGCCACCCTAAAAATGGGGCAGTTAGAGACAATCAACAAAGGATATCAAGGACGATGATGACCTTCATGGAAATCAGGCTTCGTTTTACACTCTAACAGGGGCAAACCCCATATGATGGAAGTAATACTTTCATTGAGCCTTATCAAACCAAAGTACATTTGTCTTATGTCAGAAGAAGAATAAGAGAAAGCTCAAACCGAAGAAAGCTCATCTTCAACAATTTCAAAGAAGACTCAATGCTCAAAAAGATCATGAACCTCCAAAGGGATTCCCATGGAGATGAACCCAGTATCATGAAGACGAAGAACTTATTCTCCGGAGGGGCCTTTAATTCTTGCAAAATGGGATGCAAGAAAAGAAAACCCCAGTTTCCAGTGAATTCAGATGCAGTCAGAAAGGAGTATGCCTAAAGAAATAAATGAAAAAAGAGAAAGATGAGCCAAGTAAGAATCAGCTCGCTAGGTTGAAAACCCGCAAAGGGCGGCCTAGGCAAAACCAGAGCGACCCGGTGGATTGAAAACCCGCAAAGGGCAATCCAGGCAAAAATTAGGGTCAGAAAACTTGGACTTGAAATGAAAAAGGCAATCAGCACTCCCAAAAGTTTGGATAAAGGGGTGATCAAGGTCATGAGTATGGACGATTGGCATCGTTACTTCAAAAGAAAAAACACAAGATCTGCTTCCCCTTTTTCTTGTATTTTTCCAGTTTAAAAATTTTTCAATGTACTTTCAATTGGCGTGACCTTCTGCACGTCCAGTTTCCATAACAATAAGAATTCAACTTTTTCTTCCATGTGTTTGCTTTTCGTGTCTTTTATCTTCACTTATTCTGTCTCTTTGTTTTAAAATAAATGTTTTTATGATTGATGATACTGAATTGTGAAACCTGTGCATGAGTCAAAAAGCATTACAATCATTGGGAAATTTCTGAAAATCACAGAAAAGAGGGGATCCCTCAAATAAATGAATTGGCAAAAAACAAACGCGGGCACAATCACTTCAAATGGCAAGCAAACTTATGCGCTGCTCTGGCATTGCTATTACCCTAGATGGTCCTCATGTCTCAGGCCCAAAGGAAAAGATTTGCACCAAAGACCAAAACAAGGTTTAGTGATCACCAAGTGAGGCTTCTTTCATGCCAAAAGTCAAGACATTCATAGAGAACCAAAGATTTGCACTGAGAACACCACTCAGATCCAAAAGTTGGGGCATTCTCTTCACCACCCACCCACCCTGGTCTTGGGAAAGTTTGTTCATTGTCCATCCCATTCATATACCACCCTCAGTTCATAACCAATACCATAACTTCATCCCCTTTCACAAACCCATTCAAAGAACCCATTTGAAATTGTCATTCTAAAGTGGGGCATTTCCATAACTGATCACTCCCGCTCAAATGAGCAGAGTTCTCCCTAAAGTCATTCACATCCATAAATTCCTGTCGGGGCAGTCTCTCAACTCATTGTCCTAAACCAATCCCAAGTTAACTGACTCACTCGTCCACATCTGCACTCTTATGCATACTTACTAGTCAATGCTTCAGAGAGAGAGAATACAAATTGATCATGTGGTGTTTAAAGTTCAGTCATCATGGAAATGGAAAGCAAAATAAGTGAGCTTGTTAATAAAAACCTTGAGAACACCAGAGTTTGAATCAAATCTAGTTTTTCCAAAGAATGGTCCATAGCCATCTCAATTCCTTGCATTCAAAGTCTCGCGTCTCATCATCATAAAAATGTTTACAAAAATGTTTAAATACTCCAATCATTCATCCTCCTCATGCATGTAGGCATTTCATGTTATTCAAAGCATTACATTCGCATCATCCACATTCATCACAATAAAAGCAAAAGAACACAGACATTCGATAGCATTTATCATCATCACATCAAACATCAAATCAGTTTTCAAAACAAAAAGAGGCATTCTTAATAAATAGTCATAGTCGTCACGATAGGACGCTTGAATTGATCACTCAAGAATCCTAAAGTCCCTATGCTAAAAAGAAAATTAAAAACATTCATTGCATCACGTGCATTCGCATAACCTGCCCTTGCATAACATACATTTGCATTACATTTGCATATCCACCTCTTGTGCATTCATCGAAAAAAGAATAAGGAGCATTTCATGAATACCCATGTCTTTGCTAAATTTTTCTGCATCCAAATAAGTTGCTATCTGCTAGTAACAGCTCAAGTCGCCGATGGTCGATCCTACGAAACTCATATTCGTTCGATCACCACTAAGGTAAGAAAAAAACTTGCATTCATGCACCATTCCTTGCATCAACTAACGTATGCAGGTACCCTGGATCGGTGCAGCAGCATTGACCAACTGAAGAAAACCAATTGGATTTTCAAATCCCCTTTGGACCCACGTGTCCCCCAGAAGATTGACTTCACTTCGTATTCGAGCTGCGAGTAAGTCCCCCTGACCTCAATAGGTCCAGTCGAAAAGGATAGCTGTGTTGGCCTAAAACATGGCGCAGTCCTAGGGAAATATCGAGATCTAGACTTGATATAGTACCCTCCCCCGGTCGCTCGAAAGACCACCCCTTTGAGCCCAAGTGCTCCCCAGGCCCAAGTGCAAACTCGGATCGTTCGCGATTCGTTAAAAGGCTTTAGGCAGCCTCCTTCGCTGGCTTAATGAGGACCGGCACCCTTTTTTTTGTTTTCTTTACTGCTTTTGCTGGCTTATTGAGGGTTGGCACCAATTGATTCCAAGAAGAAGAAAAAAATCTTTTCATTGCATTTGTATCATATTTCAAAAAGGAACAAAAAAGAGAAAAAAAAAGAAAAAGGAAAATTCTGGTTTCTCTAAGTAGACAAAATTGGTATAATTTCTGAATTCTTTATTTCTATTTTGCCTCGGAATATGTTTCGGCCAATTCATATTCCTTGTTAAAATCCAAATAAAGAGGGGCAGCTGTCATACCCTAATTTTGTCCGCCTAGGTCAAAACCCTAATTTTCCGCAAAAAATAAATAAATTGAGAAGTGTGGTTTTATTTTGAAGAGTGAAGAGCATTGTGCATGCATTTTTGGGTTTTAAAAGTCATTCTAGGGCTTTTAAATTCATTGTTAGAGTGGAAATGCATTTGTTGTTAAAAAAACAAGGTTTTTAGGGCAAAAGGGTATTTTGGTCATTGTCAAAAATAAGAAAATTTCTCATCAAGAATCATTGTGCAATTTTAGAGAAATTTATTTGAGGCAAAACATTTTGGTCATGTATGTATGTATGCGCAGGCATGCATACATTGTGCACAAAATTCAAATACAAAAAAGGCATCAAAAAGGAATATTCTACAAAAATTTGAAGATGAGGTTTTTATGATATTTTTGGTCATGGTGATCTCATAAAATGGCATATTCCTCAAGATACCTTGTATGTGGCCTAAATTGGGTGTATTTTTGTACAATTATCCTAAGAAGAATAATCAAAAATGAAGGGATAATGGAATGGTCATATAATAGTACAATAGTACAAGATGACAACTTGCAAAACTTGGTCACCAAGGACCCCTCCCAATGTTTATGCGCCACCCCCTCTCTATTCTCTCATTTTGTGTTTTCTCAATGTCCTCAATCCATGTGAGCCTCAATCCTAGCCTTTGATTCAAAATTAAAATCAAATCCTAGAGCACAACTAGTGCATATTGACCTAAATACCCTCAAACCTAGATGCCTTCTATAAATACCCTATTAACCTCACCCCTCACAACTTTTTGGCCTCACAATTCATTCACAAAACCCTAGCACACAAACCTCTCCTCTCCTCTCCTCCTTTGGCCGAAATCACAACAACCATTCCCTCCTCCATTTTTCTTCATTTCACTTCCATTTTCCATCTCATATTAACTCCTACTTCATATATCTTCCTTCTCTCCTAATTTAATTCAAGCTTGCATCATCAAAGGGCATTTTTAAGCCAGCATTTTGTGGGTTTCATTGAAGTTTGGTGAAGATTCAAGTTGATTTGTGGTCTTGTTCTTCATATTAGTCATTCCTTAGCTTGGATTTGAGGTAAACTTCTTAAAACCTAGCATCATCTTCAACTTTTTTTTGCATCAAAATGTAGACATCATGTTTCTAATTTTGCATCCTACCATATTCATGCATTTTAGTATTATTATATTGTTGATTTGTTGATTGTTGTTGGTGAGAGGTGTCTCAAGCATTTTGACAAACACCGTGGGAGGTTTGGGTGCTTGAGATGCTTTTCACCCTTGAATAAATTGTGATTTATGTTGTTTTTACTATGATCTTGCATTTTTGTTGAATAAAATGATGTGATGCTTCGCAAATCATGATTAGAATTAGGGTTTGTTAATTTTCTTGTGAAATGGGTTTGCAATTGTGATCAAAAACGTTTTCTCAAGTTATTTTGATGTTAATAGATGGTATCTTGCTTGCAAGTCATTGTTATGTTGATGATTGGCAAGAGGACTCACACTTGTGTCTTTGTGCACTTCACTTTAAGTGTTGAGGATTGCCTAAGATGATTCAACACAACCTTGTGCTTTGATTGTAAACTTTGGTTTGCTTGTTAGTAACTTGTTTGCAAAGTTATTCTATGTTGAGGATTGGCAAGAGGACTCTCACTTGTGCCTAGTGCACTTCACTTTAAGTGATGAGGATTGCCTAAGATGATTCAATTTTCTTTGTGCAATTCTTGCTTAAAAATGCAAATGCTAGTTTTCTAACTTGATTAATCAATTTTGGTTACAAAAATGACTTGTTAATGCCCTCTTTTGGTCACTTTTGGTCTTGCAAATGTGATGTTCTTTCTAGGTCAATGTTATGCTTTAATGTTGATGATTTGGTAAAAGGACTAGACACTTATGCACTTGTGCATTGTCTCAAGCGTCAAGGATTACCAAAAGGGATTCAACCTTGTGCTTTATCTTGTGTTGACACTTAATTGAATTGAACTTTTGTATGATCTCTTTGTGTGCTTATTGTTGATCTTACATATACATGCCATTAGACGTTGATGACTAAGTGTCATTCTTGTGCTCAAATGTTGTAATTGGTAATGTTTATGCTTATGCTTACATTGTTGATTGCTTTGCTTGCAATTTGTTAAATGTTGCACTTTGGTTCTTGACTTGGAAATTGATTGAATGTTCTACTTTCTTTTCCTTTTGGATGCCACGCCATCCCAACAAATCTTTTGTGACCAATGTCACCCTCAAACTCCCTTCTCCTTTCTTCAAATCAATCATTTTCTAAAGCTTTTCCAAACTCAATCTTTTCTCAAATTGTTTTCATAAGCCAATCAAATTCTTTCTAAGATCAACAATAAACCTTTTTGAAAACTCATAAGGAGGCAAGTCGGACGTACGGCCGGTGTTGTCTAGCGTCCTAAGATCAGAGCTGTACAGCTCAAACATCTTGGGATACTTATGAGAATTAAAACAAGCAATTAACAACTTGAACCCTATTTCAAAAAATGAGTAAGGAATCGAGTCGGATGTACATCCGGTATTGGTTAGCGTCTTAGGGTTAGCGGGCTGTACAGTTCGTGCGAGCCTAAGATACTTGCTCAAATAAAAGCAACCAACCTCACAACAAATCTTTTTCTTCCCTAATCAAAAAAAACATTTTCAATAAGTAGGGGGCACGTCGTCTGTACAGGCGGGGTTGTCTTTGTTCTAGGTCTAGTGGACTGTACAGTCTAGGACCGAAAACCCCTACAATAAAAAACACCAACACAAAGTTTCTCGACTAAAGAGAACTACGTAAGCTTTGAATTCTCCATCGCACCGGGAGATACGTAGGAGCGGGTCACATCCCGTCAAGCACACTTTTAAAAAATAATAAAAAGATTCTTCTTTTCTCCCGTTTTCAAAAACATTTTCTCAAATAAAAAAAGAAGTAGAACGAATTGTTTCAAATCAACTCTGTCAAAACCGCACATCAAGTTAAAGGTTCCCTTTCGGTAGAAAGGAGGTGTGGGATGCTAATACCTTCCCCACACCTAACCGACCCCCGAACCTACATCTCTAGTTCTCAAAGGACCACCCACCTTAAAAAAGGACCCTTTTTCAATGTTTTGGTCCCTAAATAAAAAATGTTGATGGCGGCTTCACAAATTTTCACGTTGTACGATGAAAGGTCCAAACCGGATTTTTCGGGGTGCAACACATGGTCTGGCTGATACTAATGGTGATGGAGTAGTTGATAGTGGTGATCACAAGCGCAATATCAGGTACACAATCTATCTTCCCAACATTGGTATTTGCTCAAAATGCAATGTTGTTTATACTAGATAGTTAGGATAGACTCAATGCAATGGTTCTTATTGTGTCTCTGTTTGATTGATTGTAAATGTAAACCTAGTTTTGGGTAGTTAAAGTGGGCTTGAAGGAATAAAAATGTTAGTGACAAGTACGGTTGTAAGAAGGGCAATATCTGTTTGGATGGTTTAGGATTTGTTAAACTTAGCTAAACTTAAGTTCTTGTATTATTTTTAATTATTTGCTAAATATAAATAAGGTAGTTAACAATTTTATAATTTCCATATTTTACAATGCATGTCTGTCAACACAACTTCTAGACTTTAGGGACCAATTCGATAACCCCTTTTAACTAATACTTTGAAGCTAAAGAGCCCCAAGTTATATACTTATTTTGGAAGTGTTGGTTAAAGTGCATTTCAATCTTATTGACTATGCTTTTAGAATTTTATTTTTTATAATACAAAGTACTGTTGCAATTCAAATTCATTTTTTTGTTATATAGCATTTATTATAATGTCCTAAAAAGCATTCTGTTGTGTAGGAATAAGCAAAAGTTAAGTATATTTTGTTTCTTATATTTTGTTTCTTTTGTTAGTGTTGTCGAACTCAACTATATAATTTATATTGTTTCATGTAGGATGAACTTAAGAAGTACCTGGAA
This sequence comes from Astragalus glycyphyllos, assembly GCA_963573325.1. NCBI lineage: Eukaryota > Viridiplantae > Streptophyta > Magnoliopsida > Fabales > Fabaceae > Astragalus > Astragalus glycyphyllos. Next base: position 5,523,237 of record OY754308.1, on the reverse strand, counting down.
GAGGAAGCAAGTTCTGGAAATGCTCAAACCACTCAAGAATGTACAAATTGAAAGTTATAGTTGTATGTTTGTGATTTGGGTTTTAATTGACTTAAGGTGTATTATCCATGAGCATTATCAATATATCTTTTAGATGTTAATCTTATAAATAATAGAATCAAACTATATAATTTTTACTATGTTAATCTTATAATTTATAGTTGCTATAAAACAGTTTAATTTTATAAAACAAATTACTTTTAACACAACAAAAATAAGCTACTATTATTTCAAAAAAAAAATATCAAAAAAATCACTTTTAGTGATGGGCTGAACCGTAGGCAGAAGTTAAAAACTAGATCTACCTGTAAAAGATATAGTGACAGTCAGAAACCGTAGGTAAAAGTTATTGGGCGTAGGGAAAACCATTACCCAAGGATATAATGTCCTAAAAAGCATTCTGTTGTGTAGGAATAAGCAAAAGTTAAGTATATTCTGTTTGTTTTGTTAGTGTTGCCAAACCCAACTATATATATTTTACATTGTTTAGGATGAACTTAAGAAGCACATGGAAGAGGAAGAAAGTTCTGGAAATGCTCAAACCACTCAAGAAAGTACAAATTGAAGGTTATAGTTGTATGTTTGTGATTTGAAAGATATATGATGTATTATCAATTGTGATAGTTGTATGTTTGTGATTTGGGTTTTAATTGACTTAAGATGTATTATCCATGAGCATTATCAATATATCTTTTAGATGTTAATCTTACGAATAATAGAATCAAACTATTTATTTTTTACTATGTTAATCTTATAATTTATAGTTGCTATAAAACAACTTAATTTAATACAACAAATCACTTTTAATACAGCAAAAATATGCTACTATTATTTTAAAAAAATATCAAAAAAAATACACTTTTAGTGATGGGCAGAATCGTAGGTAGATGTTAAAAATTAGATCTACCTGCAAAGGATATAGTGACAGTCATAAACCGAAGGTTATTGGGCGTAGGGAAAGCCATTATCCACCGAAGTAAAAGCATGGTTAGACGTCTTTCGTTCTCTACAGAAAAAGTGGCCGTAGGGAGAAGTTAAAGTAACTTTCACCTACGAACATTTGACATTTAGTGACGGTTTTTGTCCGTGGGGAAAGTCAAATTTCTTGTAGTGTATGATTTTTTTATCTATTTGTTCTTTTTTTTCCAGATTTTACATTGGAGGCCTTGTTTATTTTTCAATGTATACATATTTTTAGTCGATTTGTGCAGTATTTTTCTTTGTAAAGTTAGTTCTCTTGATTCAAATTCTTTTTAGGGTTTTGTTGATTCATTTTAGGGTTTAAGACAATGGCTATATATTTTTTTTTTATGTTTTATGGATCTTTATATGTTTATGTTTTATCTATAATGTTTTATGTCTTCTATTGGATCTATTCGTTTTATATTTTAACCAGTGTCCTATCACGATGGTAGGGCCAATATGCCTAAAGTTGTTGTTGGTTTGTTTACTGGAGAAAGGTAAGAATATATACTTTTTTATATTTTAAAACATGAATTTTTATACTTTTTATTTTGGAAAGAAACTTATATTCTACCGAGAGAATGTTGGGGGATTAGGAGTTGAGAGTCTATCGCCATCCAATGCTCTATTTATTCCATTTGTTTTCTGATTTTTACTCTATTTGTTTTTTATTTTCTGATTTATAGTGAAGGCCTTGTAGGTTTTATAATGTACTCATTTTTTAAGTCGATTTGTGTTGCATTGTTCTTTGTAAGGTTTGTTCTCTTGATTCAAATTCTCTTTAGGGTTTTGTATTTTCATTTTAGGGTTTAAGACAATATCTATATATTTTTATGGATTTTATATGTTTTATTTTAGATCTATTCGTTTTATGTTTTAACCAGAGCTTATCCCGATGGTAGTGCCAATATGCCTAAAGTAGTTGTTGGTTCGTTTACCTAAGAAACTTAAGGATAACTGGTAGATCTTTACCTCAATCTTGGACTGTGTTGGTAGATGTCACATGATACTCATAACAGAAGGTATAGTTTGGGATAAAGGTTATGCCCTCGTCAATTTCACTTAGCCTAAGATTGCATGTGAGCCTAACAACTTATGCGATTTCTAAGGGCTGCACAATCATCCAACCCGACTAACAAGTAGGATTGTTGTGGATGCTTAACTCCACCCAATAAATCCAGTAAGCTTAATGAGGTTGTGTGACACCTTCCTAGCAACAAATTCAAATTAGAGTCGTTGTTTGATACCACCTTGTTGAACCTTACTTGTGTTTCCTAAGACAAACTCATGAAGTAGGATTGGGGTTGAAAACTTTTTAAAACACGAATTTGAATACTTTGTATTTTGGCATGAAATTTATATTCCGTAGAGAGAAGTATGGGGGATTAGGAATTGAGGGTCTATTTTCTGACACTGTTAGTATTTATACGCTCATTTCCTTATCTCCCCTCCATTTGTCAATGATTAATAAAATTCATGCCAAAAACAAAGGTCTACAAACTCGTGTCTTAGAACTTCTTCATTGTAAATCCTACTTTTTGGGTTTTTCTTGGAAGAAACATCAATAAAGAATGAACTTGGTCGTGTCAAGCAAACACACAAATCTAGATTTATTGTGTTATCGTTCAGAATGAGAATTAGGTATTTATCTATTTCGGGTAGAATTTCTGAAGAACAGCATCTTTAGGGAAAGAGAAAATGAGCACAAAAAACTTGTGTAATGTTTATTAGTGTCTTCCTTCTTCCTTATTGAAAGTGCAATTGAAATTTCAGCTCAGAGTAACGATTAATTCTCTTTATTCCACATGGAAAATGCATGGCATCAAAAAATAGTATCTGATAGCCCACGATGATGTTTCACAAACTCTTTTAGCTAGGTACACTTTGGTTTCTCTCATTACTGTTAAGCTAAAATGCATGAAAACTAAAAAATGGTATCTCTCATTATTTTGGTACATTTTCACTTGAGCACAAGACAAGATGAATGAAAAATCCTATCATTTTAGGCACTACAAAAAAAAAGCTCATTTGCGAGGGACGTTAGCGAGGGAACACTGGTCCCTCGCAAATTTAAGAATTAGCGACGGATTGGTTGAACATTAGCGAGGGAATTGGTTTTCTCGTTTTTTCTGGACATTAGCGACGGAATGGGCACGTTTAGCGACGGAATTTCCCTCGCAAAACACAGGGCGCCAAATTAAAATTGCGTGGCACGCAAAATAAGGAGGTTAGCGACGAATTAGAGACGGATTTGATGTCCCTCGCAAAACGTTCTGACCGTTGCAGTGCCTAGGGACGCGTGGCACGCAAAACGAGGAGGTTAGCGACGGATTTGATGTCCCTCGCAAAACGTGACAATTAGCGACGGATTTTCTGTCCCTCGCAAAATCCGTCGCTAACCTAAATAAATGTACCGTTTTTCTTTTTTTTTCCTCACTCTTCTCTCTCACTCTTCACTCTTCTCTCTCACTCTTCACTCTTCTCTCTCACCACCCATCCGAATACTCCCCTCTCTCACCCCCTTCTCTCAAATCCACAACCACAACCACCACACAACCACCACCACCACCACCCACGGAACTCCTCTTCCTCTCCTCTCTCCCTCTCTCACGATTTCCCTCTTCTTCCACCACTACCACCACCCACGAAACCACCACCACTACCCACGAAACCACCACCACCGGAGCTCCTCTTCCTTTCCTCTCCTCTATCTCTCTCTCACGATTTGCCTCTTCTTCCACCACCATCACCCCCCACGAAACCACCACCACCACCACCACCACCGGAGCTCCCATTTCCCTCAATTTGTAAGTTTTGATTTGCACTTTTTATGATGTTATAATTTTAATTTTTGATTTATTGAAGTTGTTTTAATTTATTTATTATTTGCTTGAAATTGAAATTTGTTAGGATTGAAATTTGGTGTTTGAAGCCTACAATCGCACCGGAGTGCGCACCGTCACCGAACCACCTCACCGGACGTCAATCTCGCTCATAACAGTTAGTTTTTAAAATAAATTGTTGTTTTTAAAATAAATTGTTGTTGTTGTTGGTTAGGATTGAATTGGTTAGGATTGAATTAGTTAGGATTGAATTATTTGTTGTTGTTATTGTTGTTGTGTGTTAAGTTTTGAATTAGTTAGGATTGAATTATTTGTTGTTGTTGTTGTGTGTTGTTGTGAATTGGTTAGGATTGGTTAAGTGATATTGTAAAATGTGAGTTGTAGGATTAAGTGTGAAATATGAGTTAAAATTGAGTGAATATTGTGAAATGTGAATGTTAGTAATTGAAAAATGAATATAAATTTGTTAAAGTGAAATTGTTGAGAAGAGTTAGATTGAAAATTATTGAGAATTAAAAATTGTGTATGTTGTTAATTGTGTCAAATAGTTGAAATTGAAAAGTGTATTATTTTAGAGTTGTTAATTGAAAATTGTTTAATTGTTGTTTTGATGAACCCTAGGTTAGATGACTGTGTGTTGTTGATGGAAAAGGGTGAGGTGTTGTTCCTCACCCCCATAATTTGCTCGAAATCATCTCCATTGAGATAATTGCGAGACGATACTAACAACGGTAAGGTTGGGAGTTATATGAAATAACTTCCTTCACTACTTGGATGGAAAAGGGTTTTGTGCTGTCCTTGACCCCCATACTCGGCTCGGAATCATCTCCACTGAGATCATATCGATGCCACTAACTTGATAGGTTATTGGGAATGTTATGGGAATCTAACACATTTTCTTAAATATGTGTAGATGAATTGGTATGAATTTAATCGTGATTGGGTGTATGATCGGTTATTTCCTAGAAGAGCGGGTTTAAAGCAAAGTTTTGTAATTGGGGTTGAACAGTTTCTTGTTGTAGCGTGGCGACATGAATTGGCTAGACGGGAAAAGGGGGTTAGATGTCCATGCTTAAAATGCGACGGAATACCTATTAAGACCGATGATGAAATTAGGGAACACTTGTATCGTTGGGGTTTTAAGCCTAATTATTGGATTTGGGTGGAACATGGAGAAAAAGGACGTCCAAATTTTGACGCAGGGGCTTCAAGCAGTTCTGGTTTTGGTGTTGCACGTAATGAAATTTTTGAGTCGATGGAAAACATGATTTGTGATGGTCTTAGGGTGAATGTGCCATTTGATGAGCCTCAATATGACGATTATGATGAACTTCCAAATGAAGAAGCACAAAGATTTTATAACTTGTTAATAGATTCGAACAAACCGTTGTTTGAAGACTCCCCACAGTCAAAATTATCTATGTGTGTGAAGCTTTTATCTCTCAAGTCGATGAGTAATATTTTTGAGGTGGGTTTAGACTATGTGACTGAAATGATGTTGGAAGCGACACCTAATAAGGATAGTTTGCCCAAAAGTTATTATGAAGCAAAGAAGTTAGTTTCGAAGCTGGGATTGAATTTTAAGAAGATTGATTGTTGTTCAGAAGGGCACATGTTATTTTACAACAACGAATTTGGTAAAAACGATGGTGAGCTACTTGAATGTAAATTCTGTGGAAGACCGAGGTATCACGATCGTAAAGGGGCAAAACGTAATTATAAACCAATCCCGATAAAGTCGATGTTCTATTTGCCTATAGTTTCAAGGTTGCAAAGAATGTTTGCATCGGCCGAAATTGCGCAGAAAATGACTTGGCATTATGACAATAAGTGTACCTCGGACATTTTACGCCACCCATCTGACGGTGAAGCATGGAAGCACTTTGATCAAGTGCATTCTGATTTTGCCTCAGACCCACGGAATGTTCGGCTTGGCTTGTGCTCTGATGGATTTACTCCGTATATCCAAGCATCGGCGTCACCCTACTCTTGTTGGCCAGTCATTGTTACCCCTTACAATCTTCCTCCTGAGATGTGCATGACTAAGCCGTATATGTTTTTGACTTGTCTTATACCTGGTCCACACAATCCAAGGGCTAATATTGATATCTTTTTGGAACCTCTGATTGATGATCTTAAGAGATTGTGGGGGGGTGTTTTGACATATGATGCAGCACGAAAGAAAAATTTTATGATGAGAGCGGCATTGATGTGGACAATTAACGACTTTCCTGCATATGGTATGTTGTCTGGTTGGGGGACTCACGGTAAATTGGCATGTCCCCACTGCATGGAACACACAAAGGCGTTTACGCTAAAGTACGGGGGCAAGAGTTCTTGGTTTGACTCACATCGTAGATTCTTACCACAAGATCATAAATTTAGAAAGAACAAAAATGCCTTCAAGAAAGGGGTAGTTGAAACAGATGGACCACCGCCTTTGTTGACATCAGGTGAAATCTGGAGCAGAGTTATGGATTTGCCACAAGCCACAGAGGTAGGGGAGCTCACCCGACTGGATGGTTATGGACGGGTGCATAATTGGACAAAAAAAAGCATATTTTGGAATCTCCCATATTGGAAAGATAATCTGTTGAGGCACAATCTTGATGTTATGCACATTGAGAAGAATTTCTTTGACAACGTATTTGCCACTGTGATGAATGCGAAAGATAAAACCAAAGACAATAATAAGGCAAGATTGGATTCTGCTCTTTATTGTAGCAAACATCGATCTGATTTGAATTTGGTGGAAATGCCTAATGGGAAGATGTTCAAACCCAAAGCCAAATATTGTATGACACCAGATGAAGCGAAAGATGTTTGTCGATGGTTGAAAGGATTGAGGATGCCAGATGGTTATTCTTCTAACCTTGCGAGATGCGCCGATGTGAGCACCGGGAAGATGTATGCGATGAAAAGTCATGATTGTCATGTATTCATGGAGTGTTTGCTTCCAATTGCTTTTGATTCATTACCAAAGTGTGTCTTGGAACCGCTTACTGAAGTGAGTCAATTTTTTAAAAATATGTGTTCTTCAACATTGAGAATGGATGATCTTATTAAGATGGAGCAGAATATTCCTTTCATTATCTGTAAGTTGGAGAGAATATTTCCTCCCGGTTTCTTTGATTCCATGGAGCATTTACCGGTTCACCTTGCGTATGAAGCAAGACTTGGTGGACCAGTTCATTATAGGTGGATGTATCCATTTGAGAGGTAATTATCTATTTCAATTAAGTGTCTTTCGTTCATATATATATGTAGATTAATGAAGTGTCTTTCGTTCATATATATGTAGGTTAATGGGTGATTATAAACGATCGGTGAAGAATAAAGCTAGAGTTGAAGGATCGATCTGCGCAGCTTACGTACACCGTGAAACAATTTATTTTTGTTCACATTATTTCAACAACTTTATGTTGTCAACAAATAATAGAAACCAAATGGAGGTTGAAGAAGAAAGACACCCGCTCGCTTTATCTGTATTTAGCAAACCTGGTCGCCCCTCGGGAAAGAAGTCAACCAGCTACTTATCAGATAAAGAGCATAAATCAGCACATGTTCATGTCTTGATCAATTGCACTGAAATTAAACCATATCTTGAGTAAATATGCTCCAATTTCATTTTTAATCTATACACCTTTAGAGTATGAAGTTAAATCAAGGTTTGATCAACTTTCAATATATGAATAATTCCTTTGCAGTGCATTCTTACGAATTGAGGGTATAGGCGCTGAAGAATCTTCTATTCGTATACATGAAAATTTTCCATCTTGGTTTAAGGCTAGAGTAAGTAGATAAAACTAATTTTAATGTCATATGTTTAAAGTAGATATGAGACATGACTTATTTTTTCCATATGTGGTTACTTAGGTTTATGAAGCGGAACCAACTCCCCAAATCCGACACTTGAGGAACTTAGCTGAGGGTCCTTTTCTTGAGGTGACCGAGTGGCACACATACCTAGTTAACGGTTACAAATTTGACACTCAATCATGGAGTGAGGGAAAAAGAACAATTAATAGTGGGGTATATGTTAAAGGGGAAACTGGAGGAGGTGAAAATGACTACTATGGTGTGATTGAACACATATATGAACTTGAATACCCACGGTTAGACTATGAAAAGAAAATAGTTTTGTTTTTGTGTAGATGGTTTGATCCATCAGTTAGAGGAACAAAATTGAATCCAAAATGTAATACCGTGGACATTCGAATGAATGGAAGGTATAAACTTTATGATCCGTTTATCATGGCAGAGAATGTGAGGCAGGTGTATTATGTTCCATATCCATCAACTCGGAGAGGATGGTGTGTTGCAATTAAGACAAAACCTCGGGGTCGCATTGAAGCTAATGATGCGGAGGATGACGTTCCTTATCAGGTGGATGAAATTTCGGGAGTAAATGAGGTAATTGAAGTTGAACAGATTGACTCCTTACGTGATGATCGATTCCTAGTTGAAGAAGTTGAAGCAGTTGAAGTAGTTGAAGCAGAAGTTGATGAAAATGAAGAACATAATGAAGATGAAGAAGAGAATGAATATAACGAATATGAGCAAGATGAAGATGAACAAGATGAAGAAGACAATGAAGATGAATAATTTTATTAATCTTATGTTGTATTTAAATTTATTAGAGTTATTGTTCTTGTGTTTTCTTATGTTGACTCATTATGTTGTCTTTAAATTTATTTTAATCATGTTGACTCATTATGTTGTCTTTAAATTTATTTTAATCATTAATATATCATGATTGTTCTTGTTAATTTAGTTTCTTTAATTTATTTGTTCCATATACATCATTAATGTTGTTAGTATCACATTTGGTTTCTCTTTTTTTCATAGATATGGATCCAGGAGGTTCTGACCCACCGAGACGTGCAGGGAAGCAGATTGCCGATGAACCTCCCAAGAGGAGGCGTAATCGTCGTAATCGTGAGGTGGTTCTCAACATTGGGAACATGAGGCAGGGTCATACATCATATATGAGTCCACCAGGTACCGAGCCGATTGCCCCACGACCTCTGTCTCCATCTGGTCCCGGATTTTTTCATTTACCCTCGCATGGGCATTATATGGGCCCATCATATATGTATGCAGCAGGGCATATGGGTGCACCACATATAGGCTCATCATCTGGGCATATGGGCACACCAGTTGGGCATATGGGTGCACCACATGGACATATAGGCTCATCATCTGGGCATGGCAGACCAGCAGGGCATATGGGCGCACCATCTGGACATACGGGCAGACCAGCTAGGTTATCTATGCCTACCCCATCGCCCCAGGATGATATTGATCCTGATATTGAGCCCGAGCTGGATGATATTGACATCGATGAAGAGACGGTGGAGGTGGTTGTTATCGATGGTGTTAAACTAAAGGTCATTTATCCTAGTGGTGACGCGTAAGTATTTTGTTTGTTTTTTTTAAAGTTAATTTATCAAACGAATTATATTTGATTGTTTGATATATCTTTCATTATGCAGGCTTCTTCCTGCAAAGGTAGCTTCATCGAACATTACCCGTGTCATCCGAAAAATGTACTTTCAAAAGTTTCGTTCAAAGTGGACTAAGGTCACTGATGACGAAAAGAAGGAACTGCTGGAATTCTTTAGGGTAAGTGTCAATTATGTCATTACTTATATTGTTAGTTTAAATTTAATGTTTAATATAATTACTAATACATATTTTTGTTTTACTTAGGGTAAAGTGACATGGCGCGAAGAAGATGATGAAGAAGTGAGAAGAGTTTTTAATAAAAGGATGAGCGCTCAGTTATCAGATTTGCTTTATAAGTTGCGGGCTAAAAAGCAGCAGCCAAACTACATGAGTGATGAAGTTTGGAATGCCTTCCAGGCTCATTGGGCTACAACAAAGTTCAAAGCAAAATCTGAAGCAGCCAAGAAGAATAGAAACTCAGAGAAGGGTGGCTCGCTTCACACCTGCGGGTCCGTCAACCAGGCTCAGCATGCTCTTAGATGGGTATATTATTTTAAAAATCTTTGTGTTATTTTTACATTGGTTAATTAGTTTGCAATATTTGAAAATGTATTTCATTTTACAGAGTTTGAAGGCAGGACGCCCTATCACTGCTCCCGAGCTGCATAGAGTCACCCATTTGAGGAAAGGGACTAACGAGTATGTTGATGACCGCGCCAGGATTACTCAGGTAAATATACAGCTTGATTTGTATTATATAAAGTTGCTTTGTTAAAATAGAGCGTTAATTATGCTATGTTCTGTGGTTATGCAAAACAGGAGCAAATTAATGAGATCATGTCTCAGCTGACTCAGGGGAGCTGGGACCCTGCCTCACTTGGTGAACTTCCTCCTGAGATGCGAGATCTGGCAAACGTCAATTGGGAGAAATTAATTGGTTGGTACAAGGGTCGTCTGTATGGTACTGGGCCAATGGCTCCTATTATGGGTTCTAAGGGCTCGTCTAGGGCCGGGAGCAGCAGAGGACGCAGTCGACCAGCTTCTACTAAGTCAGATGCGGAGACAGAGCAGCTTAGGCAGGAGCTGCAATCTACTAAACAGCAGCTGGAGGATACTCAAGCGGAGGTTAGGGGCTGGAGGGCAGACCATGCGAAGGTGCTAAGGAGACAGGAGCTGATGTATAACTATTTTAAGAGCAAGAATATTTTTCCAGATGAGGAGGAAGATCAGGAGCAAGCTCAGCAGTCAGAGGAGTCAGAGGAATCAGAGGAGTCTGACGGCAGCTATTAGGATAGTTTGACATTTCTGTACTTTTTTATTCGGATATTATGTTATTTTTTATTCGGATAACATGTTGTTTTAATTCGGATTTTATGTTGATTTGGATTTATATTATGTTGATTTGGATGGAATTAAAACTGTTTTAGCTATTTCAATCAGGTATAAAATCAGGTCTATCAATAAAAAAAAAAATATGTTTAGCAGAAAAAAAAATTTTTAAAAAAAAAATTGAGATTAGCGAGGGATTTAGCGAGGGAAAAAAAAATTTAAAAAAAAAAAAAGACATTAGCGAGGGATTTAGCGAGGGAAAAAAAATTTTAACAAAAAAAAAATGGATTAGCGAGGGATTTAGCGAGGGAAAAAAATTTAAAAAAAAAAAAGGGAATTAGCGAGGGAAATTTTTTTTAAAAAAAAAAAAAAAAAGGATTAGCGAGGGATTTAGCGAGGGAATAGTGGACGCGTGGCTGTCAGAAATTGGCCACGTGTCTCTCAATATTAGCGAGGGATTTAAAATCCCTCGCTAATTAGCGAGGGAATTAGCGAGGGAATAGTCCCTCGCTAATTAGCGACGGATTTTAAATCCCTCGCTAAATGGATTAGCGAGGAAGGATTTAGCGAGGGAACCTGTCCCTCGCTAATTCCCTCGCAAATGACCATTAGCGAGGGATTTTGGTCAGTTTGCAAGGGAAATATCCCTCGCTAATCCCTGTTTTTTTTGTAGTGAGGATTCTAATATAAATAAAAATATAAAAGGGGAGGAGCTCCCAATTGTAAGTTAGAAGGGAGAGGGGAAAAGAGGGAGACAAAGGGGATGGGAAAAGAGGGAGAGGGTTAACTGGTGGCCATAAAAGGGGAGGAGCTCCCAATTGTAGTTAACTTGGATGATCGAGATATGTCTCATTGTGGTTACGTATTCGGTTGTCTTTTGATTACTATGGATATCATGTCTATGACTTTTTGATGTGCTTTCTTAATATGTAGAGCTCTTAACTTTGTAATTTACTTTTCCATGTTCTGTTTGATTCCTAATTATACCTTACTTATAATTAACAAATATTCATTTATTGTATTTACATCCATTAATACTAGCTTACCATGTGCATCGCACAAGTGATGAGGCTAGCAGATATATCGTGTGAAGCACTAAAAAAATGCTCTAAAGAATTAGCACAGATATAGCAGTATAGCACAGATCATATCATACTGTAACAAAAATGTATTAAAAAGCCGAGCATGGTTACATTAGATTTTTCTTTTGATTTTTCTTTGTTCTCTCTTTCCTAAGGTGTTACCCTAGACATATTTTGCTCTCCCATTTTTTGATAGAGTTTTTCTTTGATCATTTTCATTTGTTTTTCTAGTTTGTGAGTCCCTAGAAGACATGTTGGACACAAAAGGATTTGTGGATGAATCTTGGGTGTTTTTGTATTGAGGGTATGAGTTTCCAAATATTTTGAAAATCTTTTATTCTTCAAAAGCTTTGGTTGGTGGATTTGGAGATGTATTGAACAGATAGTTGATGAACTTTAGTCTCTTTTAGACTGAGAGGCGGAAGGCTTGTTTCTTGAGAGGAGACTCCTTTTTCTTCTTCAGGGGCTCTGGTTTCTTCTGATGCTCAGAAAGTTCTCAAGAACTTTTCCTTTGGCTTTGAGATCCCTTTCTATTTGATCATGTTCTGTTTTTGGGATAGGTCAGCAGCAGTTTTGAATTTTCCACAGGGGCATCCTTTGGATTGGTCCTATGATGTGAGGTGGCTCCTAGAAACATTTGTTAAATTTTTCCCTTTAGTTGGTTCACAATTCTTTTCTCCAAGAAAATCACCGATGTCTCCAAATCTCTCTTCTAAGCTTTTGAGTATTTCTTGATACCTAAATTTTCGGTTGGCTTCACCAACTCTTCTGTAGCAGATTGATCCAAAGATCCTTAAATGTTTAGCAGATGGTTTTTGTCCACTCCAAGCATCAATATGAATTTTGTTGTTGACAGCATGTGTTGGACATCTATTGATAATGTAAACATCGGTTTAAACTGCTTCAACTCAAAAAGTGTTTGGTAGTCCTTTCTCCTTTAGCATCGATCTAGCCATCTCCACGACCGTGCGATTTCTTCTTTCAGACACTCCACTTTGTTGAGGAGAATTTGCAACTGTTAGCTGTCTTTCGATACCTTCATCCTCGCAGAATTTATCAAACTCATGGGAGTCATACTCTTTTCTCCGACCACTCCTAAGTCTTTTTATATGTTTACCACTTTGCTTCTCGGCAAGGGCCTTGAACTTCTTTTTTTTTTTTTTGACGGAAAATACATGCATTCATTCATTAGATGAAAACCAGAACATAACAACTAGATAATCAGTCAGCGTTGGGACATGCCCCAGCCACAAATTAAAGTTGCTCCTAGCCATTAGACAATACAAAGTATCAACATCATTACACAAATTAAGCACAGACAACATTGGTTTCTCAAGTCATTCTAGAAAAGTCATCAATGAAGAGGATGAAATACCTGTTGTTGTCGAGTGATGGCGTCCTCATCGGTCGACAAACTTCTGTATGGATGAGCTCTAGCACATCTTTAGCCATCCATGCATTGCATGTTGTAAATGGTAATCTGTGTTGTTTTCCGAGAAGACATCCTTCACATGCTCCAGTATCTTCTTTGAGGCATGATAGATCCTTCATCATATTCTTCTGATATAACAACTTTAAGGCTTTAGAGTTGATGTGGCCCAACCTACGATGCCATAGCCATGAATCATCAGCTTGCACCTGCATGACAATGTTAGTAGTATAGTTAAAAATTATCAGGAAGCTTTTGTTCCAAGTCTCCATCTTTACTTGAGCTATCTCGACCCTTTTAGTGTTACCATAGATTGTGCATTTGTCTCCTCCAAAGTGAAGGACATGTCCTTTCTCCATCATTTGACCAATGCTCAAGAGATTTTTTTTTAGGTTGGGAACTAGTAAGACATCTTTAATGAGCCGCTTACCTTTCTTTGTCTTCACCATCACAGTACCTTTGCCCTTTGATTCCATGGTAGAACCATTCCTTAGTCGAACCTTTGATTTGACAGAGTCATCAATTTCCTTGAAGATATATATGCCCTCATCTTTAGCCATGTGATTGCTGCAACCACTATCTAAGTAACAGGTTCCTTCCTTGTCATCATTGGAATCGTGGGTAGCATAGAAAATATGTTCTTCACTATCATGCTTATTCTTGTTACTCCCATGTTCTTCGACGAAATTTGCTTGGTGCTTATTTTTACTGTAGCAGTTCTTATCAACGTGCCAAATTTTTTTATAGTTCGGACATTGTGGCTTTCCACGCCATCGACAGTCTTTCTCATCATGATTACTCCTCTTGCATATGCCACATGGAAGATACTCGTCTTGATTTTTCTTTGAGAAATTTCTAGAATTCTCTTTGTTTCTAAATTTTTCTCCACTACTCTTGTTTCCTCCATACCTTTTATTTTGATACCGTAATTTGATCATGCCTACTCAACCTTTGCTCATAAGCTTCAAGAGAGCCCATTAATTCTGTCACAGATAAATTTGACAAATTTTTTGTTTGCTCAATAATCTTCAAGATTGGGTCATACTTACGGGGAATAGAAATTAAAATTTTCTCAACAATTCTTTTGTCAAAAATATTTTCCCTGTAGAATCTCCGTTGGGAAACTATTTCTTTTATCTTTATATAATAGTCTTGTACGGTCTCAGACTCTTTCATATTTAATAATTCAAACTTTTAGACTTTTTGAGTTTGACGGCACATATCTTGGCGGTTCCTTGAAACTCCTCTTGTAGTGTACTTCATGCATCATTGGCACTAGTAGCTCCCATTATCCTCAGAAAAATAGAGTCACCAACAACTTTTTTTGAAAAATATAATGCCTTTGAATCTTTTTGCTTATTTTACTTCAAATCTTTCTTTTGAGCTGCAGTAAGAGTTGAAGTATCTGCAAGAACGATGAATCCTTCCTCTACAACGTCCCATTGATCCTGAGAGCAAAAAAGTGTATTCATTTTAATGCTCCAAAAATCATAGTTTTCACCGGAAAAAGTAGGGACTTGAATTTTAGATGATGATTGGGTAGCCATAGCTAGGCTAAGAAAGTTATGGAAGTAGTGTAAAGTGACGATAGTGATTTTTTAGAAAGTAGTTGAGTAGTTTATCTATGCCCAGTAGATGACCGAACGTCGCTCTGATACCAGTGTTAATAGTTTTAGAAGAAATAAATTGAAATTAGTAAAGATAGAATTTTATGGGAAGATGGTAGTGAAAAATTTATGAAAAACTTGTAATTGTATTTACTTGAATAGTATTACTAGTAGTACAATGATTTTTTTTTTGACTCTCTAGTAGTACAATGATAGTGGATACTCTTAGTGGATAGATAGCTAGTTTTTAGCTTAAATCAAAATGGATAGCAAGTAGCCTATTTATAGGCTTGAAATGTCGATGGTTTTCTTTTCTCGCAGGTTCTAGAGATACATTTCTAGACTTCTTGTATTTTACACAATTCTAGATTTATCTATTTGATGTAGGCTTTACTAGAATTATCTAAAAACTTGTAGCACCTTCAACAATTTTAAATCAAGTAATGGTGTTGTACGTCATGGCAATGGTTTAAGGAAAGAGCGGGAAGAAAAATGAATTTGTTAACAGCTGCTGGTTTGGCAAATTTACTGCCCGGGTGGTTTCTAAAATCAGTTGTAAGGTTCTATTTTGAAGGCAAAGTTGGCTGATGGTTTGATATATTGTTACATAGTTTGTTTTGGAGAATTAAGTGGAGCTTAGTGAGAGGAAGCACTGGTTTTGTAAATGGTTTTTTGTAGGGATGCTGTTGTTTGTTTTATTCACAGGAGGTGGAGAGCTGCATTGCGCTTTTGGTGATGGTTGGCAGGAATTTAGTGGCGGATATAAGCATATGAATATGGGGGCAATTGCCCCATGAAGGAAATAAAAGTTTAGTTTTATATATCTAGTCTTTTTCAATTTGCCCCCAATAAAAAAGAGTTTGCCCCCATCAATTTTTAATTACTCAAACATACAAACTTGACTTATTCTAGTACATATATAAAGAGAGATAATTTTGATAATGTCAATAACGAAAATATCATACAACATTTTTAGACTATGAAAAAGTGTAGGAAACAACTAAAATTTATAGATTTGTAGAAGTTTAGATATCTTTTTTTCAGTTTTTTGTCACGTACGTGATGATGTATTTTATTCAAATAATTAATATTTCTGTTAAGTGGAATATTATAGAAAGATTATTTTCTTAGAGGTTTTAACGAGGCCCCACGTGTATCTTTTGTGGAGTACTCCTTGTGCTTCCGTTATCAATAAAATTTCGTTGCTTAATATATATATATATATATATATATATATAGAAATCATTTACCTGATACCAAAGCTTTTTTACTTTTATGCATGAAATGTCTGCAAGGCAGGCATGAAATCATATATAAAGATCAGGATAAGATATATAAACATAAAATCATATATTAAGGAACAAACAGTATTAGTACAACAGACTACAAAGGACCCAATAAAAGCCATTTATTCTTTCTGGAACACGGCTTTGAGCACCATCCACCCAATGCCAACAGACCATAATGATATTAACGAACCATGATATTATTCTTTCTGAAACACAACAGGGAGCGCACCAGCATCCAATGCCAACACAATCTTGCCATTTTCACGAAGAACACCAACAGTGCCACATGGAAATTTACAAGTCGGGCACACCTCTGTAGGGCACCACTGAATATTATAGACACCTAAAGTTTGAGTCTCCACAATTCTAAAGAAGTTACCATATGATCCTGGACCATTATCTCTCCCGGTGATAATGAACCTCCTTCCACTTCTTGTGTCAGTCTCACCCAACCTCCATTCTGTGGATTGCACACAACTCGAGGAAGCTTCGAATGCTATTTTCAAGTCTCTATTAACCCTCACATCATCAAAATCATGATGGGTAACAAAAGGAAATAACCTGACAATCAAGCCGTGTGGTAAGTCGGTGTTCTCAAGACCAACGTGTAAAGGACATGACCCATTAAAGTTGATCAAAGTGGAACGTCCACCATTGCCTGTTATAGCTGGTCTAATGAAGTACTCTTCATCCAACTCAACGGGTTCGCCACTTGTGTCTAGAACAAAGGTACTATGTTGTGGTTGTTGGGCTTTTAATGATGTGGCTATCAAAAGCCAGATAGCAAGGATGATCATATTGTGAGATCCACTCATTCTCATTGACATGGTTAGTGATTATGCAAAACAATGGTTTTTTATGAGATGATTTGTGTGTTGCTGGGCAAGTTATTTATATTGACTTCACGCGGTAGAACATTGATGAATAAATAAAAGTCCAACATAATACTTCTATTAAAACGACTCTTCTCTCGTTTTTGATCAGCACTTGATTGGCTACATCGTTTAAATCGATCACTTTTGGAAGGATATATGACAACGTGCATGGGCTGGGGATGATGGTGAAATTTTCCATCGTTTCAATCGTCAACCAATGAAATTGAAATGAAAAAAGGAATGTTAAATTGTGCGTTTGGGTCCCAAACCCACAAAAGCAAACAAAACAAACACTTGCTTGCCTTTTCATTTACTTGTGCCCATCCTGATTACCTCTCACTTCTGTCCGAAAAACTAAATTATAAAATAAAAGAATATTCTGTCCGTGTGCAAAAAGACCACGAAATTGAACCTTGAGCATGGATCAACCTAATAGAAAATCGTAAACCGAACTAATTAAGTAGAAAACCGCAAACCGAATCAACCCAAACTAAAAACCACAAAAATGGTCATATGAGGAAGAAGATAGAGTTAATATATTTCTTTCATGGGGATCTAAAATGGTCTAAAATTAAAACCAAAATGTTCCCCTTAAAATTTAACTATCTGGACACATGGGTGACTCTAACGAATACATCAGCATAGTAACATTATGTCAGCAACCAAACGACTCATTTTTAATAGAAGATGGACTAATGTGTTCTGTGATTGTAAATGAATGTAAGGGAAAAAGTTGAGTATTAATTATTCTCGGGGACCAAATTGGACACTAAAATTTTTTTCAAGTACGAAACTTGGTTATCCGGAACCACTGCACACGCCGCCCTACTTTGTGCTCTGCCAGCGCCCTTCCGTCATTGGCCGCTGCTTCTAATAATGGTTACATTCGTTTTCATTTTCGGAGTTGGGATTTTGTTTACGTTTTGTACTATGTGATTTGCGAATCGGGATTTCGTTTTCGTTCTACAAATTGAAATTGGTTTTGGTTAGTTATGTAATTGATCTGAGGTTATCTCCATTCAGTCGCCTTGATCATCTTCACCAAGAGAATAAACTATTGCACAGCCAAGGCATCAACCATGATTTTAAGGTCTGATTCATTTCTATGTTGTGTGTTCTTTCATTCCTTCTTTTCATACTTGCCATCAACTGATTTAGTTTTTTTGTCAACCAATTTTAATCAGCCGTGTCTCACTCTCATTATTCATGCTTTCCATTTTCTTTATGATATAATCAATTGATAAGTTTAATCAAGTTTGTCTCACTCTCTCTATTCATATTCATACCTGTCCTTTATCTTCTTTAAGATTTATAAATTTGATTTTGATTCAGGTATACGATAAACTAGATAATTTAGGGTTTTTAAAATTGATTTAGATTGGGGATATATAATTAATTTTTGGTTGGGTTTGGTCATCCTTTTGGGGGATATGAAACTTAGCTATTGATTGCAGGTTGCCAAATAGGTGTTCTGCCAAATGGGTGGGGTCAGCATATCCCCCAAAGGATATGCTGACCTTTAGGACACAATGTTGCTTCTTAGGAGACAATTTTACTTCTTGAAATATAAAATATGAGGATGACAACTAAAGGTCAGCATATCTTAGTGTGAAAAAGTGGAAGTTTTTGAAATCTTGTTGCAAAATGACGATTTTAATTTTGTTTTCACTCTCAATTCAACAATTGCGTTGACAATTCTCTACTTGAAACTGGATTGAGTGTTTTCAACCCATTTCTTCTTTGTGTTTTTGATAACATATGAATTAGCCCTTAAATTGTTTTTGCTTTGTTATCTTTGATTAGCACTTCCTGTTAATGATTCTAGATAATCCTACACTCTTATGTGTGTTTGTGTTTTCTTTCCTTCCTTATCAGCTAATAACACTATGAGTTTGCTGATTGATTGTCATTTACCTCTTTGGACATAAGTAGCAGTTATTAGGCCAGTTGTCAAAATTGATTGCTCGTTCTCATTGCTACCATTGCCGGAAAATGAAATTATCCAGCTTCTTCTTTCTACTATGCCTTCTAGGGGCCCAATTTTTAAGACTTGAACAGGGCCTCCAAATTGTTTGAGACGACCCTGTCTAAGATCCTGGATCTGTAGTTGGTATTCTGTCTCTATATAGTCTTCTCCTTGGCACAAGGTCGGAAAAATGCCTCGTGGGTCGGAAACTTCCGAGTTAGTCTTCGTCAGTGTCGCCTTCTTCCAAGGTTGGATTCTGAACGGGTGGGTACCTGCAGACACTCTGATGCCAAAGTCAGCAATCAGAAGTCAGTGAGAGGCACGAATGAGAAAAACGTACCTGATTCTGGGAAGTAGCACCGAATTTTTAGACGCAGACTTGGTAGTTCTGCAGATCATGCCCGATTCCGAGCCGTCGGATCGGAGCGAAGCGATCTGGACCGTCGATCGGGGATTTGCTTGTGATGCATTAGTTGGGCCGGATCCAGTAGTGCATTGGGTCGCTCATTAAGCGGATTGGGCCTCTTGTCCAGTCCGGAACACTTTTCAAATGATATATTTGGAAAACCAAATCCATAAGTATATAGTCTCCATATGGTAAGTCGAGCTTGAATTACTACTAAAGAAAAGTGAAATTCGAGAGAGAAAATTAGTGACCAAAATTTTGAAAACTCTCTCTAACTCCGTCACTAGATTTTGTGACGTGAGAATTAGTGAAAGATTTCAATTTTTTCGTCACTAATTTTGGTTATTAATTTAACTTTTTTGTAGAAGTGAAATTATATATTTATGAAGACTAGATCTGTAAGTATATAGTTTCTAGAATGTCATCCTTTAGATTGCGGAAAAAGACATTTAAAGTCGGTTCTTGATTCAACTCCATTTGTTTGGTCACTAAAATTGCAACATTTGGGGTCGATGGTTTACTGGATTTAAATGTCGTATTTAGAGTAGCTTATTCAAACAACTGACTCGTAATGTAACATTTAGAGTCGGTTATTTCAACCACCTGACTCCAAATGTGTTTAAAATGACATTTGGAGTTGGATGTTTTGAACAACGTATTCCAAATGTGTCTTTTTCTATTTGTTTCGTTTAACTCGCTTCCAGAATCACGAATCCTATCACAAGTTAGAAATTTATACTACTAATACAAATGCTCTATATGTTCTCAGTCAGATTGGCCGGTATACACATTCACTCCGCTATAGAAGGACTCCCCTGATGACCGACCGATCGACCCCAAAATATCTCACTTATACCTCTCCCAGAAAGGAATGAAGCGTGATCATAGGAAATCCGAGGGAAATATCCCTGATTTCCCTCCATCTAGTCTGTAACGTTCAACTCGACCATTAATTGTATATTTACTGTCATTTAATACCCCTTGCAATATAAATACAGCCCTGTGAGGCCAATAAACAGATCTAGGATTCATTTCTCTACTCTCAATACTTGTTCTTAGTTATTCGGCGCAGAATACAGAGCAATACGTGTACTGCCCTTTTCCCAACCCGGGAAACCGATTGTAACATTGGCGCCCACCGTGGGGCCTGAGTAAAATTCTCCCCAAACCCCACTCAAAAACCTAAATATCCATCGTTACAGTGGTAGAAACCCACTCCAGCATCGATGCTCTCTCAAAAGCACTCCAGTCCCTATAATCCCAGAATGCGAAACCGAAAAACAAGAGCCAGGTTGAGGAAAAGTAGATCCCTGAGAAGAGCGATGAAAGTAGAAACCAAGCATGTCGGAACGATCTCCGAAGAGTTCTCTGGGGGAGGAGCTTTGTCAAACTCAACGAAAAGGTATGATCGCTCCATTATGACTTTAATTACTGATGACACCTTTGTTTTGCCAGAATAGTCCACTATCGCTTTTAACGCTGATGACTTTAACGGAGTCTAGAACCACGAAGGTGACCCCCTAGTCATAACCACTATCATCAGAGGCTCCAGTGTCAAGCGAGTACTCATCGGCGGTGGAATTTTTGTGAACGTGATGAATTTGGGATTGCTTCGATCAATTGCAAATACCAAGTGAATGGCTCAAAAACTTCCCAGGAGTCCTAACAGATTTCTCCGGACAGAAAGAAGAGGTGTACGAATACCTCGAACTACTAACAACATTTGGGGACCATGGACAGAAAAAACAGTAACTCTTTAGTACATGCTGATCCAAGCACCATCTGCATACAACGTGATCTTGGGCCAACCAACTTTGAATGATTTAGCAGCGGCAGTGTCCTACCCTCAACTCCGCATTAAGTTATCGTTACTAAGCAGTTGGATTGGTACGATCCAGGGAGATCAGGTAATCGCACTAAAATGCTACGTCGAAAGCGCAAAGGTGCAAACAATTCAGAACAAACCGGCGAAGCTCCAACATTGCGGGGTCTTGGACTTGGATCCCAGGCTATACAACCCCGCCAAAGAATAGAAATGCCAAAAGCCAGCTGATGATTTAAAAGAAATTAAGATTGGCCCAGCCGACCATCAAAACCAAATATCTGGGCCAGCCTAGCCCGAGACATAGAACAAAGGCTCTACAAATTCGTGCCTAACAATTTGGACATGTTTGCATGGTCCCTCAGGACATGCCAGGTATTGACCAAGAATTTGTCTGCCACTCTTTATTACTAAATCTGTTCGCTAGACCTCTGGCACAGAGGATAATAAAGAAAAGCGAAGAGAAGACAACAGTCATAAGAGAAGAAACTAGAAAGATTGTCAAAGCCGATTTCATAAGATAAATCAGGAAACCTACCTGGCTAGGAAACCCGGTGATGGTGAGAAAGCAAGCGTCAAATGTAGGATGTGTGTAGATTACACAAACCTAAACAAAGCCTGCCTAAAAGACTCATTCCCCTTGCGCAACATTGACAGTCTGGTGGATGGAGCATCAGGGTATATATTGTTGAGCTTCATGCACACTTATTCAAGATACAACCAGATTCGCATGAGCCCAGTTGATGAAGAAAAGATGTCCTTGATGACCGACCGCTCCAACTTTTGTTACAAAGTAATGCCCTTCGGCTTAAAAAATACAGGAGCAACTTACCTGCGCCTGATGGACAAATTTTTCGAAGAAGTGATTGGCCAAGAAATCCAAGTCTACGTAGACGATATGGTTGTGATGGACATATCTACAACTTCACCAGGGTCTTCCAGTTGCTGAAGGAGCATAACTTAAGGCTCAACCCAGACAAATGCTCTTTCGGCGTGCAAGCCGAAGAATTCTTGGGGTTCTTCTTAACTCACATAGGAATCGAAGCCAACCTTTCCAAATGCAGTGCCATAAATGACATTAGAAGCCCAGACGAAGGAAAAGAAGTCCAAATCCTGACAGGAAGAATAGTTGCATTGTCACGTTTCGTGGCTTGATCAGCAAATAAGGTGAAATCGCTCTTCCAGCTACTAAGGAAAAACACCTATTTCAAGTTGTCAGAAGAGTGCAAGAAGGCGCTCCACTCAATCAAGTGGTTCATAGCAACTCCCCCAATACTCACGGCCCCCACCAAGGAAGCCCCGCTGCTACTCTACTTGGCCATTTTCGAAAATTCATGCAGCGCGGTGCTCATCCAAGAGCAGGACAAACAAAAGTGAACTATCTACTATGTGAGCAAAGTGTGGCAAGGACCAGAAATCAGATACCAGAAAATAGAAAAAGCAACGTTTGCAGTAGTCTTAACTGCCAGGAAGCTCCGACAATACTTCCAAAGCCATCTTGTGACAGTCGAAATCGATCTCCCGGTAGAAAAGGTGATTGGCAAGCCTGACCTAGCCGATACAATGGTCGCATGGTTGGTTGATTCCTCAGAGTATAATTTCTTAGTACTAGCCAAGAGGAGCGATCAAGGCGCAAGCATTAGCATACTTGGTAACAAAGCTAGTGGATGAAGGGGCCAGTGAAGGCAGAGAAACAGAGGAAGTGATCGGTGCATTTTAATGCACTCTTTATAAATTTTCACTTGTGATTTTAATTGTGCTTTGTACATAATATTTAAGCCTTAGCACGTTTCTAGACTTCGGTTCTTATTTGAGCAGTATAACAATTTCTTAATTAATTCTTCCTTTTATTGCATAGTGACCCCTTTTTTACTTTGTAGGCCATAACACTGTCTGTGGTTATCCGATTGAGGCATGCGAGCTTGCTTTGGAAAGCTAAGCAACAGATCTGCAATTCTTCTATTGAACTCGAAGCCCAATTCTGAAGTTCGGATGCTCAAAACTGTGAATTATCAAAGCAGTTTAAACAATTACGAGTTTATGAGCCAATTACTATTTGTTGGAGGGATTTTATCCAAGAACTCATTTAGGGATTAGGTTTTTTGTTTTAGTCTAATATATTTGGCTGGTCAGCAACCATTTTACTCTCTTACGCATTCCTACTTTCAATTTTACGTTTTGTGCCCTAACCTCCAAGGAAGCTTAAGGCCATAGATCAATCTATTGGTAAAGGGTGTTGCTATAACGATTTTGAGGTTCAGTGCTGAATGTTTATTTCATTTTTATGGTTTTAATTCGTTCTCTATCAATATCTTCTCCGTAATTCTTGCTGCAAATTCGGTTTGTGTTTTGCTTAATAACTCAAATTCTGTGATTTGCTTATGTGATTCATTTTATGATTTAGTTTTTCCTAATCACTTAATCATGATTCCCTTTTGCAACTTTCATTATTCAAACTATTTTATCGCTTGTTTAATTTAGTTTGGATAGGAATTGATAGAGTCTATGATGCTTGTTTATAGGATTGATAGAATTTAGTTATGATGTTAATTGTGATACTGGTGCTTGTTTATAGGATTGATAGAGTTTAGTTATGATTTTCTTCGTTAAACATCAAACTCTTTTCCTAACCCCCCCCCCCCCCCCCCCCCCCCCCCCCCCCAAATTTTATTGTTACTTTCGTTCTTGATTCTGGTAGTCCTTATTTTAGAGGTCCTTGTGAGACGATCAAGGTTAACCTCCTTGTATTATATTCTATATCTTTATAACTATTTTGACTCGCGTATGACCGCTGATCGAATTGGCGCCGTTGCCGAGGATCTCTCACTAGGGATTGCCAAACTAAGAACCCCAATAACCACTAACCTTTGTTGTTTTTAGTTTTGTTTCTTTGCAGGTTCAGCTCTAACTCTGATTAGGTGAAAAAAGCTCAATTTTCGGTTAATCAGGTCAGACTGCTCCAAAAATTGATCCAAAAATAGGAAAAATTGAAGGAGTGGGTCTCACTAAAAGGGAGCTAAGGCTAAAAAACCGAAATTCCTTCGTTTTCTATTTTTAATTAATTTTTCGAATATTTTATAATCTCAAAAAAATCCAAAAAATATTACATAATCTTCATTTGATTTTACTAGATTTTTCGTTGTGTTTTTATATTTTTTAGATTAGGTTTGAGTCGTTTTTTATTTTCTGCGTTAATTTTAACATAACCTTTTTTATTCTGGTCTTGATTCTGTTGACTATAACATGACTGCTATTTATGAACCTTCATTGGAGGACCTTGTTAAACAGATGGCTATTCAAAATCTCCAATTCCAACAAACAACGGATTCCACGCTTAGGAAATTGGAGATAATAGTTGGATAGTTAACAACTGCAGTCAATCAGATACAGGCCCAAAGATCAAACCAACTGTCTGCCTAAGCAGTAGTTAATCCAAATGCACCAACTGTCTGAAAAGGCTGTTGAAACTCAGAGGTACCTACATTAGTTGTTGTTGAACCAAGGTCAAACACTCTTTGTTTTGAATGATAACAAATTACAATTTGTTTACTAATGGTTATAGTTGAACCAAAGCACAGGGCAATGAACCAAAAGGGCAGGGCATGAACCAAAGCACAGGGCAATGAACCAAAGCGCTTGGCATGATATGATATCGTAAAGTGTAGAAGCTCGAAGCAGAAACTACTGAAGCGTTCAAGACTTATGTGTTATTTTTCTTTGCATAGGACGCGTGTAAGATCCTATCACTTAAACTTTATGACTTATGTAGTTGAGAGATGATTTTTTAAAATAGAACTATTTTGTTAAAATCTTTTATATAAAAGTATGATTAAATAGGTTAGGCACAAGATGTTTTTAAAGAAAGGTTTTGAATAATGATTTGTTGTTTTTTTAAAGAAAATAGATTCATGAGTTAGTGTTTTAAAAAGAATTTGTTTTTGAAGTAAAGAATCGATTCTTGATTTGGTACATAAAGCTAGAAATCGATTCCCACTTATTTCTAAAACCAAAAATCGATTTCCACTTGCTTTTTAAAGCCAATAATCGATTTCTCTCTTGCCTTGGAAGCAAGAAATCGATTTCCCTCTTCCCTTTTAAGCCAACAATCGATTTCCCACTTCTATATTGGTTTTGAAAGAACTTGTTTTGGAAAGAAAACAATCGATTGATGACTTTGTGTTTTAAAAGCATAAAATCGATTTCTTGCTTGTTATTTCAAAGATGAAAATCGATTCATGGCTTGTAAGTCACAAGCTGAAAATCGATTTGTGGCTTGTAAGTTACAAGCTAGAAATCGATTCATGGCTTGTAAGTTACAAGCTAGAAATCGATTTATGGCCTATTTTTTTAAAAGAGAACAATCGATTCATCTCTTGTAAGTTCAAAGAAGTAAATCGATTCTCCACCTGTTTTTTGGAAGCACAACTTGTTTTTGAAGCTAGCAATCGATTTCTCTCTTATTTCATTAAAGCTAGAAATCGATTCCTCACTTATTTCTCTAAGAAGGAAATCGATTTCTATCCTGTTTCTTTCAAGCAATCAATCGATTCTTCACTTATCAAATTTGAGTTAAAAAGTGCTTCAACGGTCATATTTTTACAATCCATATAAATAGCACTTAGGGTTTTTACGATCAAATATACAACACACAAATCAAAAAGAAAAGAACGCAAACACTCACCGTTACATTCTTTCTTCACGTTCTTCATCTAGGGTTTCAAAATCTCTCATCTCTCTCAACTACATCGTGTTATATTGTTTGAGGGATTGGATCCTAGCTTTCAGTTGTAATCATCTATAATTGGTTGTTGTGAAATCCTGGGAAGTTTTCTTGGGTAATTCAATCGGGGAGATTGAATTGTAACGAAATCCTTAGCGGGGAGCTTGGGTTCTCAATTTGGGGAAAATTGAGATTGGCGTGGTAGCTATAGCGAAGTTGCTTGCTTGTAAGACGTTGAAGAAGTATCTTCTCATATAGTGGTTATTATCAAGTCCGAAGGTTTCAAAGCCAGAGGCCGAGGACGTAGGGCTTTTATCCCGAACCTCGTAAAAATCACGGTGTACTCCTATCCCTTATCTTTACTTTGCGTTTTCGTTTATAATTGTTAACTGTCATCGTACTTGCTATTATCACGCGCAGATTTGATTATCGTTATAATTATAATTATAATTGTTTCTGTTATTGTTATTGTTTGCATAAGTTGTTGCATATAGTTTAAATCCCATTTTTCCGCATTCGATTTGAACTAGCATTGTTAATTTTTCGAAAATCCAAAAGAAGTCATATTTAGCATATAACCTTATTCACCCCCCCCCCCCCCCCCCCCCCTCTAAGGTTATCATATAGTCCAACAATTGGTATCAGAGCTAGAAATTGCATATTGAGCTTAACATCTCGCAATTTTTGATTATGGGTTCATTTATGAAAGAGGGGATGTCCTTCAATAGGCCACCCCTGTTCGATGGGACTAACTATGACTATTGGAGTAGTCGAATGAAATGTCATGTGCAGGCTATAGATTTCACTTTATGGAGGATCATTGTTGATGGACCACTCATTCCTATGAGAATCAAGATTACTAAACCTGGTGTTGCTGCTGACGGAGATACTACCAAATATCAAGCCACTGGTACAGCAGAGGAAGTACCTATTGAAGATATTTATGCCATTGACTTGAGTGAGCTGAGAAAGTCTGAGCTAGAAAAAATATCTCTCAATGCCAAAGCAATGAATATTCTTCACCTATCTTTATGTGAAGAAGAATATGGAAGGGTGAAAGGATGTCAGACAGCAAAGGAAATTTGGGACTGTCTAGAAGCTACACATGTTGGTACGAGTCAAGTGAAGGATACTAAGATTAGAGTTCTCACTTCGGAGTATGAAGCTTTCAAGATGAAGGAAGGTGAATCTGTTGCAGCTATGCACCAGAGATTGAACTTGATAGTGAATAACTTGAGAGCACTTGGGAAGAAGTATTCAACGAAGGATTTGAATGGGAAGATTCTTGCATCCTTGACTAGTGAGTTCTTTCCCAAGACTTGTGCTATCACTGAAGCCAAAGATATTGGCACTTTACCTCAAGAAGACTTGATTGGGTCACTTCTTGCATTTGAGGTGGTGTTGGCCGCTAAGAAGACTCAAGAAAAAGAAGCGGTCAAAGAGAGGAAGTCTCTTGCTCTTGCTGCTACCAAGACTCCTAAGATGGCAAGGAAAGAGGTTGAGTCTGATGAAGAATCCGATGATGAAGACATGGCTATGTTTGCCAAGAAATTCAAAAAATTCATGAAATTGAAAAAGTTTGGGAAGGGTGACTATTCAAAGAAATCTGGGCACAACAAAGGAGATAGTTATGAGAGAAGAGATGATCAACCAAAATGTTTTGAATGCAACAAACCGGGTCATCTCAAAGTGAATTGTCCAAAGCTAAAATCCAAGTACCCACAGAAGAAAGCCATGAAGGCTGCATGGGACGATATTGACACTGAGGATGAAACAGATGAAGAAGAGGAAGTTGCAAATGTTGTTTGTCTTATGGCAAACGACACTCCTGAGGCTACATGGGACAATCTTGACACTGATAGTGAAACAGATGAAGAAGAGAAGGCTGCCAAGATTGCTTGTCTTATGGCAAATGACACCCCTAAGGTAATCCTTGCTAATCTTAGTTTTTCTGATTCACTTGAACATGATGCCTTATCTGATGATGCGTGTAGTAGTCAAGATTTGAGTGAGGCTTTTGAAGCTCTTTATAATGAACATGAAACTCTTTTGATAAAATCTAAGGACTTGAGAAAGAGCAACAAAAGCATGCTCACTCAAATTGAGACTCTTGAGAAGGAAGTAGCTAAGTTGAAGAATGAGCTACATAAAACTAAACCTTTCAACCTTGAGCTTCTTGAGCTTAAACAAAATTTTGAAAAAGTGAAGGTTGAAAATGAAAATTTGAAAGAATCCTTAAAAAAGTTTGAGGTTGGTGAAAAGACCTTAACCAAGTTACTTCACTCTCAACATGAATATGTTGATAGGAGAGGTATTGGGTATGAAGGTAATTCCACCTCCTCTGACTTGAAAAAGAAAATGATTTTTGTAGCTGCCACTTCAAGTAAGACCCCTACTGTTTTCTCCTGCACTTATTGTCCAAAAGGGAATCATAGCTCTCATAGATGCCCTATTCGTAGATTGTGTGAGCTTGGTACCCTTATACCTGCTTGTAAGAAACCAAGGTGGATTGTGAAAACAAAACCCTTGAGGACTAACCCCCATGGACCCAATCAAATTTGGGTACCTTGTACTAGTTGTTGATGTTCCTTTTGCAGGTTGGTCAGTCATCCAAGAAGAAAAATGTGTGGATGGTTGACAGTGGGTGCTCGAGGCATATGACTGGTGATGCCTCACTATTCTTGAAGCTGAGCAACAAAGCAAGTGGATCTGTGAAGTTTGCCAACAATGAATCTGCTCAAGTAATAGGTAAAGGTTGTGTGGGTAAGGAAAACACAATCAAAATTAAAAATGCTTTATTAGTTGATGGTGTGAAATTTAACTTGCTAAGTGTCAGTCAATTATGTGATAGTGATTTTGATGTGTATTTTTCTGTTGATAAATGTGTTATTACTCATAGGACTTCTAAACTTTATATTACTGGCTTTCGAGAAAATAATGTGTATTATGTTGATTTTGACAATGTGAGTGATGATATTGTATGCATGCCTTCCTTGGTTGATGATGTGAATTTGTGGCATAGACGTTTAGGACATGCTAGTATTGAACTTTTATCTAAGTTGTGTAAGAATGAGCATGTTAGAGGTCTACCCAAGCTAAAGTATGAAAAGGGTCAATTATGTGATGCATGTCAGCTAGGTAAGCTGCATAAAACTTCCTTCAATTCAAAACCTGTTATTTCCACTAACAATGTGCTTGAATTGCTCCATCTTGATTTATTTGGTGAGATTGATGTTGTAAGTCTAGGAGGGGCCAAGTATGTCTTCGTGATTGTAGATGATTATTCTAGGTATACTTGGGTCATTCTACTTGCAAATAAAAGTGATGCTTTTAATGAGTTTGCTAAGCTGTGCAGAAAGTTACAGAATGAGAAAAGCTTAGCCATCAAGGAAATTAGAAGTGATCATGGAGGAGAGTACGAATATTCATCATTCAAGACTTGGTGTGAAAAGTATGGTGTTCATCACAACTTTTCAGCTCCAAGGACTCCTCAACAAAATGGTGTGGTGGAAAGAAAGAACAGAACCATACAAGAGATGAGCAGAACAATGCTGAACGAGCACAACCTTCCCACGTATTTGTGGGGACATGCAGTTGATACAGCATGCCATGTGCTGAACCGGGTATACCTGAGGCCATCTCTTAACAAGACGCCATACGAGTTGTGGAATGGTAGAGCTCCAAATATTTCATACTTCAAGGTTTTTGGAAGTAAGTGCTTCATTCTCAACACAAAGGACAAGTTGGGTAAGTTTGATGCAAAATCAACTGAAGGTATCTTTATGGGTTATTCAAGTCATAGTAGAGCATATATTGTTTACAATAAAATTGATAAATGTATGCAAGAATCAATACATGTTTCTTTTGATGAGACTAACCCATTTGCTAAGAAAGTTGATGATGAGGATGAAGTGGTTGAAGTGATCAAAGACAGAATGCCTGATTCAACCAGTGAAAGTGTGGAAGAAGCCGAGGTGAAAGAGGAACCTCATGAAGAAACTGAAGTGGAACGAGAGCCCCAAGACATCGATGACCATCTCCATGGAAGAACACATGATGATTTGCCCAGAACTTGGAAATCAGTTCGAGATCATCCCATGGAGCAAATTATTGGTAGTCCATCAAAGGGGGTAACCACTCGTTCTTCTCTTAATCATTTATGCTTTCATAGTGCTTTTGTCTCTCAAATAGTTCCTAATAATATTAAGGAAGCTTTATGTGATCCTGAATGGGTTTTGTCAATGCAAAAGGAACTTGACCAATTTGAACGGAACAAAGTTTGGCATTTAGTTGAAAAACCTGTTGATAGAACCATCATTGGTACTAAATGGGTTTTTCGCAACAAACTTGATGAAAATGGTGTTATTTTATTAAATAAAAGTCGTTTAGTTGTTCAAGGTTTTAACCAAATCGAAGGGGTGGATTTTGAAGAGACTTTTGCTCCGGTGGCTAGGTTGGAGTCCATTCGTATAATTCTAGCCTTTGCTAGTTACATGGACTTCAAACTACACCAAATGGATGTCAAGAGTGCCTTCCTAAATGGATTTTTAGAAGAGGAAGTATATGTAAAACAACCCCCTGGTTTTGAAGATTTTAAGTAACCAAACCATGTTTTCAAACTTGACAAAGCACTTTATGGATTAAAACAAGCTCCTAGAGCTTGGTATGAGAGACTGAGCAAACATTTACTTGCAAATGGTTTCAAAAAGGTTAAGATTGATTCTACCTTATTCCTTAAAACCAAGGGCAAACATATCATAGTAGTTCAAATATATGTCGATGATATTATTTTTGGGTCTACAAATGATGATCTGTGCAAGGAGTTTTCTGACATGATGACTAGCGAGTTTGAGATGAGCATGATGGGGGAGCTGAATTTCTTTTTGGGACTTCAAGTGAAGCAAATGAAGGAAGGAATCTTCATTTGTCAAAACAAGTTCTCAAAGGAGCTGCTAAAGAAGTTTGACATGAGTGATGCAAAGGAGATTGGTACTCCCATGGCAACTGCAACAAAGTTGGATAAGGACGAGCAAGGTAAACCAGTAAATGAAACGATGTATCGAGGTATGATCGGTAGTCTCTTGTATTTAACTGCTTCTCGACCTGATATTATGTTTGCTGTGTGCTTGTGTGCTCGATTTCAAGCATGTCCCAAAGAGTCACATTTAAAAGCTGTAAAACGGATTCTTAGATATGTTAAGGGAACCATAGATTTTGGACTATGGTACCCGAAATCGAGTCAGTTTGCTTTGGTCGGTTTTTGTGATGCTGATTTTGCTGGATGTACATTAGATAGGAAGAGTACTAGTGGAACCTGTCATTTCTTAGGGCCTTGTTTGACTTCCTGGTCTAGTAAAAAGCAGAACAGTGTTGCTTTGTCCACCGCTGAAGCTGAATACGTGGCGGTTGGCAATTACGTAGCACAAGTTCTGTGGATGAAACAGACTTTGGAGGATTTTGGTTTGATATATAAAAATGTGCCAGTTCTATGTGATAACACTAGTGCCATTAACATTGCTAAGAACCCCATCCAACACTCTAGAACTAAGCATATAGACATAAGGCATCATTTCATTAGAGACCATGTTTCTAGGGGGAGCATAGCATTAAGCTTTGTAGGCACCGATGACCAACTAGCGGACATCTTCACGAAACCACTAGCCGAAGCTCAATTTTGTAAGATCCGGAGAGAGCTCGGTATGCTTGATTTTCCCAGCCTGTGATTATGTGATGTATTTTTTGCGGTGCTATGTGCTTGTTATATTATATGCTATGTGTCTTGTGTGTATTCCCTCCTTTTTGATGAAAACAAAGGGGGATAAAGTCTTGATGCTTGTTTATTTAACTCACTATGTTTGGTTCTCTTGCGTGTTAGCTGTTTATTTTCTTGATGCTTATGCTTAGGGGGAGCTTATGCCGTTATTTCTTGTTTATAGCCTCCCTATGCATAAGGTAATTTGTTATCATCAAAAAGGGGGAGTTTGTTGAACCAAGGTCAAACACTCTTTGTTTTGAATGATAACAAATTACAATTTGTTTACTAATGGTTATAGTTGAACCAAAGCACAGGGCAATGAACCAAAAGGGCAGGGCATGAACCAAAGCACAGGGCAATGAACCAAAGCGCTTGGCATGATATGATATCGTAAAGTGTAGAAGCTCGAAGCAGAAACTACTGAAGCGTTCAAGACTTATGTGTTATTTTTCTTTGCATAGGACGCGTGTAAGATCCTATCATTTAAACTTTATGACTTATGTAGTTGAGAGATGATTTTTTAAAATAGAACTATTTTGTTAAAATCTTTTATATAAAAGTATGATTAAATAGGTTAGGCACAAGATGTTTTTAAAGAAAGGTTTTGAATAATGATTTGTTGTTTTTTTAAAGAAAATAGATTCATGAGTTAGTGTTTTAAAAAGAATTTGTTTTTGAAGTAAAGAATCGATTCTTGATTTGGTACATAAAGCTAGAAATCGATTCCCACTTATTTCTAAAACCAAAAATCGATTTCCACTTGCTTTTTAAAGCCAATAATCGATTTCTCTCTTGCCTTGGAAGCAAGAAATCGATTTCCCTCTTCCCTTTTAAGCCAACAATCGATTTCCCACTTCTATATTGGTTTTGAAAGAACTTGTTTTGGAAAGAAAACAATCGATTGATGACTTTGTGTTTTAAAAGCATAAAATCGATTTCTTGCTTGTTATTTCAAAGATGAAAATCGATTCATGGCTTGTAAGTCACAAGCTGAAAATCGATTTGTGGCTTGTAAGTTACAAGCTAGAAATCGATTCATGGCTTGTAAGTTACAAGCTAGAAATCGATTTATGGCCTATTTTTTTAAAAGAGAACAATCGATTCATCTCTTGTAAGTTCAAAGAAGTAAATCGATTCTCCACCTGTTTTTTGGAAGCACAACTTGTTTTTGAAGCTAGCAATCGATTTCTCTCTTATTTCATTAAAGCTAGAAATCGATTCCTCACTTATTTCTCTAAGAAGGAAATCGATTTCTATCCTGTTTCTTTCAAGCAATCAATCGATTCTTCATTTATCAAATTTGAGTTAAAAAGTGCTTCAACGGTCATATTTTTACAATCCATATAAATAGCACTTAGGGTTTTTACGATCAAATATACAACACACAAATCAAAAAGAAAAGAACGCAAACACTCACCGTTACATTCTTTCTTCACGTTCTTCATCTAGGGTTTCAAAATCTCTCATCTCTCTCAACTACATCGTGTTATATTGTTTGAGGGATTGGATCCTAGCTTTCAGTTGTAATCATCTATAATTGGTTGTTGTGAAATCCTGGGAAGTTTTCTTGGGTAATTCAATCGGGGAGATTGAATTGTAACGAAATCCTTAGCGGGGAGCTTGGGTTCTCAATTTGGGGAAAATTGAGATTGGCGTGGTAGCTATAGCGAAGTTGCTTGCTTGTAAGACGTTGAAGAAGTATCTTCTCATATAGTGGTTATTATCAAGTCCGAAGGTTTCAAAGCCAGAGGCCGAGGACGTAGGGCTTTTATCCCGAACCTCGTAAAAATCACGGTGTACTCCTATCCCTTATCTTTACTTTGCGTTTTCGTTTATAATTGTTAACTGTCATCGTACTTGCTATTATCACGCGCAGATTTGATTATCGTTATAATTATAATTATAATTGTTTCTGTTATTGTTATTGTTTGCATAAGTTGTTGCATATAGTTTAAATCCCATTTTTCCGCATTCGATTTGAACTAGCATTGTTAATTTTTCGAAAATCCAAAAGAAGTCATATTTAGCATATAACCTTATTCACCCCCCCCCCCCCCCCCCCCCCCCTCTAAGGTTATCATATAGTCCAACAGTTGTTATGAAAAATAACAAGGCTCCTGAACATGTTGATGATGAGGAATACACGCCACCTTTCACTTTCCCTCAATGAGAAATGATGATTAAAAACCATCCCGTGGAAGAGCATTATCTCTTGATGGATTGGATACATGTTCTGATAATCTTTCTATTTGTGCTAAGATTGAGAATACCTTGAAGGTTGATACACTTTACTTAGCTAATGTTGTGGATGTTGTTATTGCTGCCATTGAGCAGCCACATGTTGTAAAGCTTAAACAACTCCCTAAAAAATCTAAATGCGCATATCTAAAGGGAAGTGAAAACTTGCCTTCGATTATTTCAACTAACCTTGACTCTGAACAGGAAAAGCTACCGCCAATTCTAAGGGAACATAAGCAAGGTCTCGGATGGACCTCGGTGGACATTCCTAGTAAGAAAGTGTGGCAAACACAACAACCACTCAACCTCTTGATTCTGAATGTGTGGAAGAAGAAGATGACCAAACATGTGTACGGTAACCATAAAAGAGTGTTCCTTGGCAAATACCAACCACCCACAAGCTTCAAGTTCTCTACCTTCAAAAGGGAGTTTTATTTCCTTATTCTGAAGATATACTTGTTGCTTACATTGAGGATATTTTGTGATTTAATTTTCATTTTTATTTATAAAAAAAGAAAAAAATGGTTATTTTAGCATGTTTTTCCATGAGTTATTGGTTTGTACAAGTTGTGAGTGATTTTAGTATTCTAAGACTATAGGTATTTTGACATGACTTGATTGATTCTCGTTGCTCTTGGTATAATAAGTTGGATATGAACAGACTAATCTTTTACCATTCTCTCCTTCTTGTGTGTGACTCACTCATGTTTGTTAGTTACTCTAGAACTTGACTTGATTCTTGTTGAAGCACTTGCTCACATGCATGTTAAAAATGATCTAAGCAATTTTGTTCTTTTTTAGCTACTAGCCAAATAAGTCTATCCTGAATTTATCCCTTTGTGTAAGCCCCTTTGAGCCTTTTTATCTCATTCTTTTTTTTATAGCTCATTACAAGCCTAAAAGTGAAAAACAATGTTATTACCCAATCTTAGAGGGTGAATGAGATTTGAATTGAAAATTGTCAAATCCGTAGGTGTGGGGGTGTCCAAATTGTTGCAAATGTAGTTCTCACTTGGGTTTGTTCTTGGGTTCTCAATGGAAAGTTTGGAAAGTACATTCGTATAGAAAAGCATTCCCCAAAAAAGAAAAAATAGAAAGAAAAAAAACTAAAAAAATGAAAAAAATCTAAAGAAAAAAATGGAAAGTGTATATATCTTTTTATTTTATTTCTATTTCAAGAAGAGTGAAAGTTGTGTGTAGAGAGTTGTGTGGAGAAGTATATCAAAATAGGAAAGTTCATCATACTTTGTTGAAGTTGGACCCTTTAATGCTCACTTTACAATTGATTTTCGTTGCTTCATTGTCCTCTTTGATTCTTTTTAGCCTAGTTCTCCCTTAGATTATCCCACCTTGACCTTGGCCCCATTACAACCCTTATAAAGACCTTTTGATCTTATGTGCATGTGTTCTTTAGTGTGGATGTTAGAAGCTTGTAAAGCATATGGTAGTGCAAACTCTCATTGATGTGCTTAGTGTGTGTGTGTGTGTGTGTGTGTGTCTATATATATATATATATATATATATATATATATATATATATATATATATATATATATATATATATGAGAGGAAACATTGTGGATATCTTGTGTTGCAGGTTATGTTTTGATAATGAAGCAATCTGAAATAAAGTGACAAAAAGGAACTCAAAGACACAACCAACTCAATAAAGAATGTCCGTGTCAAGGGTAGACGCTAGGAAGTCCGGTCGTGTCTTAGGAAGGAAATGTAAACCGCTTTTGAGGCTCGGCTCAAATCACTTAACACACTAGCACTCGCACAAGTAACCTAACATATGCCTTCAATTGATAAAAACATGGTAAATAGGTTAGGCACAAATGATACAACAGATTTGGGGATGGGCAGCGTTTCTGAGCGCTGCTTAATTTGGCGCTGCTGATTCCACCCCCACATTGGGCAGCGTTTAAGAAGCACTGCTCATTGGTAGTTATAGGCAGCGCTCCTGCGAAAAGCCTTGCTCATTCCCAAAATTCGCTAGGTGAATGAGCAGCGCTTCTCCCTGCAAGCTCTGCCCATTGCTTAATTTTCTTTCCATGTTTAGAAATACATCACAAGTATCCCTTAACCTAGAACAACATTCAATTAAAAAACATTTCGCTAGGTAATTTCAACAAACACTAGTTTCATGGAGTAAAATCAACAACAAATCAACCCCCAATTCAACATCAATCCTAAATTTCTCAAATTTATAAATACAACACAAGAATCCCTTAACCTAAATTTCAACAAACACTACACATACATTTTCCTTCAAGTTTAGAAACACTTCACTCAAGATAATAATTTTCAAGATAATAATGAATCCATTTGCTTAAGTACAGAAAGCTTGGCAACTGGAAGATGGAAGTGACTCTCATTTGCTTTCAAGATAATAATGAATCCATTTGCTTAAATACAGAAAGTTTAGTTCATTAATATGTACTTCATTAATATGCTCTATAATCTTTTAATTAGTTGTGAAGAGTGGCGTGTGTTAAATTTGTGATACCATGAGAGTGCTCTTAAAATTTTTGCTATCAACTACTTAATACCAAGACCATATTCAATTACGTCATTCCAATAATAGTACCAGGTTTGAAATTCTAATTCTAATTGCAAGATATGATGTACCTAGACATATATTAACTCTTCAAACTTCAGGCAATACATTCAAGTCCTATAAGAACAATTGGCACCAACAGCTTTAGCGCTACCTAGAAATATTACAAAACCCAAAATGCAAAACAATCCCACTGCAGTTCTGCTTCATACCCCCAACACCACGTATTGCTTTTAAGTAGAACCCTGCACCTACATTTCATTTGGACATTTCAACAAACACTACACCTACATTTCATTTGGACATTTCAACAAACACTACACCTACATTTCCCCTCAAGTTTAGAAACACCATTTCAAAGAACCAATCATCAAGCATCAACTTTCAATCATCTAACCTAAGGTTCCAATGCCATTAAAATAACTAGAACAACATGTAATAATACTAACCTTTGTGAAAGAGAAACGAAAATGGGGAAGAAATGAGCTTCCAAGTATGAACCGAAATCCTTTGCGAAAATGGAGAAGTGTGGAAGAAATGTCCTTTGCGAAAAAGAAAATGAGAGAGACGAAAATGAGCTTTGGAGAAACGAAAATGAGAGAGACGGAAATGAGAGCGTGAAGGGATAGGGAAAGAAAATGAGAGTGAGAACGAAAATGGTGGAGTGTGAGGGTGTGAGAAAACGAAGTGTGTAACTGAGAGAGAGGGAACGCGAAGAGGAAAGAAAAAATTAAAACAATGGGCAGCGCTTACTACTAGAAGCGCTGCTTATCAGTTTGTGCGTTTCACCAATGGGCAGCGTTTTCCCTTGAAGCGCTGCTTATTGCTCTAGCGCGTTTCACCAATGGGCATCATTTTCCCATGAAGCGCTGCTTATCGCTCTAGCGCGTTTCACCAATGGGCAGCGTTTTCCCTTGAAGCGCTGCTTATCCCTCTAGCGCATTCTGCAATAGGCAGCGTTTTTCCCACAAGCGCTGCTTATCACTCAGCTTCTTTCACCAATAAGCAGTGCTACTGATGATGCTACCTTAAGTAGCGTTTTGGTAGAAGCGCTGCTTAAGGTTGCGACTTTTTTTCACAATTCTGGTGTAGTGACAATCAATTGTTGAATGAGAAAATGGCAATATGTAATCACATAATTGATTACCACAAGGAGATAATCGATTATGAGCCTACAACAAGCAGATAATCGATTATGACAAGAGCATAACCGATTATGGACTTGATTTTTAAAGCACATAATCGATTATGAAGGTATGTTTTAAAAGAACATAATCAATTATCCACCTATGAAGTTGTTTTTTAAAAGAACAAGCACATAATCGATTACCACAAGGGGATAATCCATTTTGAGCCTAAAACAAGCTGATAATCAATTATGACAAGAGCATAATCGATTACGGACTTGATTTTTGAAGCATACAATCGATTATGAAGCAATGTTTTAAAAGAACATAATCGATTATCCACTTATGGAATTATTTTTTTATAAAATACGCTCGTGTGAGTGATAATAAATTATCCACTTAATTGATAATCGATTATCAAGTGTTAAAATTGTCCCAACGGTCATATTTTTACAGAATCTATAAATGGGGACTTAGGGTTTCACAAGCAGTAACAACCTATGAATCACAGAGCTAAAAATGAACCTATTGCACTATCACACTTGTTCTTCACGTTCTACATCATTTTGAGCTGATCTCTCTCAAGGGTTAGGTTGGGAATCTTCATGTTGCTGTATTCGCCTTCTTATAGGTATTTTTATCTTCTTGTAATTTGTTTAAAATTGTTTTTGGGTTATACTACAAAGTGGGGAATCTCTCTAGGGTTTTGATAGTAACAAGGGTGGGGTATCTCTTGTTTGTCAATTGGTTGTACTAGGGAGTTGGGAATCTCTCTAGGGTTTTTGATTGTAACAAGTGTGGGGTATCTCTTGTTGTAATTGTTTTTGAGGGCTCTTGCACAAGGTGGGGTATCCTAGGTGAAGAGTGCTTGAGTTTTGTAAGGGTTTGAAAGCACCCGTTTTAAGCTTTGTTTTGATGGTGAAAATCTCACAAGG
The DNA here is from genome assembly GCA_963573325.1 of Astragalus glycyphyllos. Lineage (NCBI taxonomy): Eukaryota > Viridiplantae > Streptophyta > Magnoliopsida > Fabales > Fabaceae > Astragalus > Astragalus glycyphyllos. Next base: position 5,484,804 of record OY754308.1, on the reverse strand, counting down.
GTTTGTGAGGACTGGACGTAGGTCACTAAGAGGTGGTTGAACCAGTATAAATCTGCTTTGTTGTTTACTGCTTTCAGTTTCTAATTCGTTCATTCCATAAACCTGCGCGAAAAATTAATCTAAGTTGTTGAAAGGGAAAAAGTTTTTAAAGTCTCAATTCACCCCCCCCCCCCCCCCCCCCCCCCCCCCCCCCTCCTGAGACTGAAGCCACTTGGTAACAAACACGAGCCTAGACACTTGAGTGGTTGAGCGCATTACTTATACATATCCTGTGAGGACTCATCACTTATGATTCACTATTTGGTGTTCTATCCTCTTCTATGCTTGATTGTAAGTAAGTGTTATCTTTGATTGTCATTCTCTTTGAAGTCTAGGAAAAGTTTCTCTCTTATGACTTTGTATTCTTTGGGTTCATTGGAAACTCATGCATTGTTTTCGTGTCTTGTTTTGTGTGTTTTGCCTGAAGTGCAAAAGCAAGGGTGAGGGAATTTGATTAGTTCATTTTAATGCACTCTTTATAGCTTTTCACTTGTGATTTTAATTGCATTTTGTACCTAATATTTAAGCCTTAGCACGTTTCCAAACTTTGGTTCTTATAGTATTATAGCAATTTCTTGATTAATTCTTGTTTTTATTGCATATTCACCCCTGTTTACTCTGTAGAACATAACTTTGGCTGTGGTTATCCGATAGAGGCGTCCGAGAATCCGTTGAAAAGCTTAGGAGCAGAGCTACAATTCTTATGTCGAACTCGAAACCCATTTCTGAAGTACGAAAGGTAACAACCGTGAATTGCCGAAGCAGTTTAATCAATCACGGTTTTATGAGCCAATTACTATTTGTTATCGGGCTTTTATCCAAGAACCCATTTAGGGATTAGGTTTTTTGTTTTAGTCTTATTTATTTGGCTGGCCAGCAGCTGTTTTACTCTCATACGCATTCCTACTCTCAATTTTACGATTTGTACCCGAACCTCTAAGGAAGCTTAACGCCTTAGATCAATCTATTGGTGAAGGGTGTTCTGTAAAGATTTTGAGGTTCAGAGCTTAATGTTTATTTCATTTTTATGGGTTTAATTCTTTCTCTATTAACTTCATCTCTGTAATTCTTGCTGCAAATTCGGTTTTTGTTTTGCTTAATTTCTCAAACTCTGTGATTAGTTTATGTGATTTGTTTTATCATTCAGTGTTGCTTAATCACTTAATCATGATTCCATTTTGCAACTTTTATTATTCAAACTATTTCATCGCTTGTTTAATTTAGTTTGGATAGGAATTGATAGAGTTTAAGAGGCTTTTTTATAGGATTGATAGAGTTCAATTATGATGTTAATTGTGTTACTGGCGCTTATTCACTAAAACGATTGACTGAACACATTGTTTTGACGCTTGCTTTAAAATAGTGCGAATTCGCATAAACTGACCGACCCTTGTTCACTTAGTTTATGATCAATCAAGAATTATCAAACTTTGCACGATATTTATTTTAGAACCGGTGAGATATCCAAGAAACGCACTTGAAACCAAGGGATCGATTGTTTATGTTTAATTGATTTTCTTCGTTATAAATCAAACTCTTTTCCTAAAAAACTCCCCATTTTGTTGTTACTTTCGTTCTTTATTCTAGTAGTCTTTAATTCAGAGGTCCTAGTCAGACGACCAAGGTTAACTTCCTTGTATTATATTATATATCTTTATAATTATTAGGTTTAAATATGTATTTAGTCCCTGCAAATGTCCCTGTTTTTCGATTTAGTCCCTGGAATTTTTTTTTAAATAAGTCCCTGCAAAATAATTTTTTTTGGAATATGCCCTTCCGAAAGTCGGAATTTTAAATACGTCCCCGCAAAATAATTTTTTTTTAAATACGTCCCTGCAAAATAACCTTTTTTTTAAATACGTCCCAACAAAAGAAAATTGTGATATTTTGCATGGACGTATTTAAAAAAAAGGTTATTTTGTAGGGACGTATTTAAAAAAAAAAACTATTTTGCAGGGACGTTTTTAAAAAGTTTATTTTGTAGGGACGTATTTAAAAATAAAAGTTATTTTACAGGGACGTATTTAAAAAAAAATTGCAGGGACTAAATCGAAAAATAGGGACATTTGCAGGGACTAAATACATATTTAAACCTAATTATTATGACCCGCGTATGACCACTGATCAAATTGTCGTCGTTATCAGGGACCTCTCACTAGGGATTGCCAACTTAAGAACCCCATTAACCACTAACCTTTGTTGTTTTTAGTTTTGTTTCTTTGCAGGTTGTGTCAGTTTCTGCTTCGTTCAGCTCTAACTTTTATTAGGTTAAACAGAAGAAGCATGGCTTGTCTCCATCGACAGTTCCTCCAACATAAGAGGGAGCGGTGGTAGAGTAACCCTTGAGGGGCTAGATGGAGTACCATTGGAGCATTCCCACAGCTTTGGTTGTAAAGCTACCAACAACGAGGTCGAGTATTAGGCTCTTATAGTAGGAATGATATTGGAAGCTGATGTAGGTATTGAAAACCTGAAAGCTCGAAGCGCTCACTATTAGTAACTGAACAAGTCGCTGGATCGTTCATTGCTAGAGATGAAAAGCTGATCAAATACCTTGAAAGGGTACAACAATTAAAATCAAGCTTCAAGTCCTTTGAGCTGACACACGTTCCCAGGGAGCAAAATGGTAGGGCGAACATTCTAGCCAAACTAGTCAACATGAAAAAACAAAGCAAAAATTGGACGGTAATTCAAGAAACTGTCCCCCAACAAAGCATAAATGAAATTTAGGTCCTTTTGGTGGAAACAAGGATCGACTGCTGGATGTTCGACATAGTAGCCTACCTAAAAGGCGAACGACCGTAGATGACGAAAGCATAGGGAAATAAGTTAGCAAAGACGGCCAACAAATACACCACGATCGGTTCAGAACTCCACAAAATGGGATTCTCAGCTCCGCTCCTCAGGTGCATAACATTCGGCCAGCAGAAAAAATTCTCTGGGAAATACACAAAGGATTGTGCGGCAGCCACATCGGCGGCCAAACTTTGGCAACAAAAATCATAAAGGCATGATACTAGTGGCCAACAATAAAAAAGGACTCTCTGGGATACTTGAAGAGGTGTCAAAAGTGCCAACGCTACTTCAGCATCCCCTGGGCACCACTGAAAAATTTGCAGGCAATATTACCAGCGTGGCCATTCGCCGAGTGGGGAGTCGACTTTCTGGGACCATTTCCCCCTGTCGTCGGCCAGGTCAAATTTCTGATAGTAGCTGTTGACTATTTTACCAAATGGATCGAAGCCGAGCCAGTGGCAAAGACCACTGCCCAAAAGGTAAAAAGGTTCTACTTGAAAAAATTAAAATGCAAGTTCGGCGTCCTAGATACTATAATAACCGACAACAGCACCCAGTTTGCCTCTAAAGTGGTCGCCAATTTCTCTGAAACCTGGAAGATCCGCCAGACGTTCGCATCAATAGAGCACCCTCAAACAAATAGTTGGGTCGAAACAGCCTGAAAAATCATCCTAAGTGGCTTGAAAAAGCGATTAGATAACGCCAAAGGCAATTGGGCAGAAGACCTCCCCCTAGTACTCTGGTCCTAAAAAACCACTTCACAGTCTACAACAAAATAAACTCTATTCAGACTAACATACAAGAGCGACGTCATGATTCCTGTGGAAATACTGGATCCCAACCTAAGAAAAATGCTGGCCAAGAAAGCCCCGAACGAAGAGCTGTTGCAGGCCAACCTCGACCTCCTAGATGAAGTCCGAGCACTAGTAAACGTGAAAGGTGGCCGCCAAACAACGAGCGATGAGGAAGTACACCACCAAGGTCAAACCTAGGGAATTCAGACAGGGCGATCTTGTACCCAGACAAACAGTCAAGACGAGGATAGGATGGAAACTATCACCTAATTGGGATGGCCCCTTTCGAATCAAAGACATGCTCAGCAGAGGAGCATACGAGTTGGAAAACTGGACGGGGGGAATATCCCTTATATCAAAAAATGAATGTACCTTTGTAACGCTGAAATGGCTGATTCTGGAAATCTGAGGTTCTACTATAGCTAAAAAACGAACATACCTTTGTAACGCCGAAATGGACGTAGACATGTACTTCTCGATATCAATGAAATGCATCAAACAAAGCTTTTTGCACCTCCAATATCAAAAACCTAGAATGTGCCAAATAAAACCAGACCTGAGTCCCGACAAGTAAGAATCAAGCTTGGATTGACAAGTTCATGCCCCACCTTTGGGCAAACCTCATGGGGAAAAAGCAAAATTGGCGCATTTACCGCATCATGGGGAATCCTCTTAAACAAAAGGTAAAACTCGGAGATCCACCACAATATAGCCAAACAGTCAAGACTGCTCTAAGAGGGAAGCTATAAAGACCTGACACGAGGAGACTGGCGGAAGCAACATACACCCTTGGGCACCAAACGCGAATCAAATACGCTCATAACAGACCAAGTTCTGACAGATGAAGACTGGTGAAAGCGGACATACACCCTTTGGCACCCGGCCATTCTAGACATAAATTTCTCAAAGCGACACAGAAGTGAGATACAATGATGTCTCGAGCGTCAAAACGTAAAACAAAGAAAGCACAAAAACATTCAAATGAGTATCAAGGAAACTAACATCGAACGACTTTTGCAGAAATTTTACATTTACATTACTCCTTTTCTTGAAGAAAAATACAAAAGCATAAGGTATTACATCATTCTCCTATGAGCTAATAGATCTTTTTATTATACAGTGCTCTCCAGAAAAATGCAGGACCCATGAGGTAGACGAACCCACACCAAAGCCGCTCGGGTGAAGGGAACAAAAGAAGGCTGTAAGCGATGAACAAAAGGAAATTATCAAAGCCGCCCGGAAGGAGAAAAGCCGGAGACCATGTCTGCTCAAGAAGCTACGGCAAAGGAGCGTGACCCGTGTATACCCCTAAAACTGCCCAACGGATACCTGAAACTACCAAATGGTTTCTTCATTAGGAACAGTTCGGCAAGTCTGGTGTACTCGTTAAGGACCGCCCCTCCGCCAGAAGTGCAATGTCATTTTGACCCAAGAAGGCCATTAGAATTCACTAAGAATTCATGAAAGAAAGAGCAGAAGCATCCAACAGAGATCCACAGTTCCTACAGATCACACATGCACACCTCAAGCTTTATAACACTCCTCTCGTACAACAAGGCACTCCTAAGGATATTCAGATATCCAGTCTCAGTGCAAAGACGGTGGGACATAGAAGGAAGTAACAAGAAGAATGCAAAGAGAAGCAAGAAAGAAAGAAGTCTGAGGCACCAACTCAAGAAGCCTCACCCCCTTACATAACGCAATTATGAGATCGATTACAAGACCAATAATTTATGAACACACAAGAAACGATAGTCAAATTGAAGATACTAATGCGGTCAGGTCAAGATCAAATTTCAAACGGTCAAGAACCATCAAATTAGTCACCTGTCTATTCAATGAGTCAGCTGCTACAAAAACAAAGAAGCACCGTCCACATACAAAAGGGACCAAACATTCCGAGTCCTCTAGCACTGGCTGAAGGCCTAAGAACCTGAAGATTCTGATTCAACAGCTGAAGAGCTACAATACAGCCGAGCTCCACTTGCTTTAAACGACTCCGTGCTTGCCGCTCGAACGACTTAGTTCCCAACCGGTATACACATTCGCTCAGCTATAGGACTCCCCTGATGACAAACAATCGACTCCAAAATATCTCGCCTCTACCTCTCCCAAAAAAGGAATGAAGTGCGGTCATAGGAAATCAGAGGGAAATATCTCTGATTTCCCTCCATCTAGTTTGTAATGGACAACTCGACCATTAATTGTAGTTACTGCCATTTAATACCCCTTGTAATCTAAGTACACCATTGAGAGGCCAATAAATAGATCCAGGTTTCATTTCTCTACACTCAATACTTGTTTTAAGTTATTGCACACAGAATACAGAGAAAATTGTGTTCGGTCCTTTGCCCAACCAAGGAAACTGATCGTAACAATATCAGTCCACATTATAAAGCTATGCCATAGAAATACATATGAAAAATAAATATGAACCTAGGTGGATAGTGTAATTTCTCGACACCACACCAAGTTGATCCTTACTCGCGTCTCTTCCAGGACAAACCCAAGAAGTATCGGCTCATAGAAGTTCTAAAACATGAATTTGTGTACTATTTTATTTTGGCTTGTTTTAATTTATACATTGAGAGATAGGGGGAATTATTAATTGAGCACCGAAAAGATAGCTCAATACTTTTAGAATCTACTCAGAAATACGCGTATATTATACAACTTGTTCATTCCTTCAATCCTACTTCATGGGTTTATCTTGAAAGAAACCCGACGAAAGACCAATTTAGTAGTGTGTTGCAACACACACTTATCCTACTTATTTGGTTTATTGGGTGGTGTCGACCAACCACACTATTAGAATATAAACCTACCGGTTCTTGGGTTTGAAGACTGGCGACGACAAGAAACGCAACATCGACTAGTTAAAACATGTGTTTAAAATAAGACTGATACTTGTTATCATCGACCATACACTAGAATTTAACATTAAAACTATCAAACAGAGGTGTGAAACTTGAAAACTGCTCATCTAATGCCCAAAATGTTGAGATAACTGCTCATCTAATGCTCAAAATTTTGAGATAATTGCACAAATGCAGTTGACCAAGTTTATAAATATTCGATATTAACAATATTAATAATCAAGTCTTAAATTTTGTATGAGCGCATTTACAACAAAAACAACAACAATGATAATAATAGTAATAACAATAATAGTAATTTTTAACACGCAAAATAAATCAATTTGTTAGTCGAGGGGAGAGAGAAAGGGATAAGGAGGAAATGGGACTAAGGCGACCATAGGAAATGCTTTCTATACCATGGGGAAGGTTCAGATTGAAGGGGGAGAGGAAGATATTTTGAGGCCCCGAAGGAATGGAAATGAAGGCACTGAGGTGCTGCAAGACTCTGTTGGAGAGTGCCTTGACCACAGACTGACTCGGGTGAGGCACCAACGGCCGAAGGC